>OU015743.1:40415991-40460309 GCA_907169655.1 Acomys percivali | reverse complement strand
ATTATTATTATTATTATTATTATTATTATTATTATTATTATTATTATTATTATTTTGGCTTTTTGAGACAGGGTTTCTGTGTAGCCTTGACTATCCTGGACTGGCTTTGTAGACCAGGCTGGCCTCAAACTCACAGCGATTCACCTGCCTCTGCCTCCAGAGTGCTGGGATTAAAAGTGTGTGCCACCACTACCTGGCCAGCAATTACTCTTAACTGCTGGGCCATGTCTCCAGCCCCAGAAAATAGTTTTATTAAGATTTATTTTTTTATTATACAGTATTTTGCCTGACTGTGCACCTGCACACCAGAAGAGGGCACCAGATCTCATTATAGATGGCTGTGAGCCACCATGTGGTTGCTGAGAGTTGAACTCAGGACCTATGGAAGAGCAGCCAGTGCTTTTAACCTCTGAGCCATCTCTCCAGCCCCCTTCGTCTTTGTTTTTGTTTTTTTAAAACAGAGCCTGCTTTTGGCATTGTTTATCCAGGGTTACAATAATCACTTGAAGCATGGTAGTTTTAGCCTTTGTCCGACTACTTTGTTAAGTACTCAATAGGTCTTAGGTTTTGGTTTCTACTACCTGTCACTTTTGTTCCTAAACTAGCATGCCTTAATGCAGTTGGGCTTGACCTTGCTTCTGTGTGATGCAAATTCTCAAGACATTCTGGTTTGCTTCTGATGCTCTGAACCTGGAAACTAGCTGAACACTCGAACTTTTCTCAAATCCAGTTTCTATAACATTTTTTTGTACATACCCTTTCAGGAAAAAGGTTCCTCTTTGAAATGGTCACATGTACATTGTCTCCTTTGAGGGCACAAGCAGTTGGGACTCACTAAGCTTTGTGTTATTTTTCAATTATGTTGTGTCTGTGTGAGTATGTACTGGGGACAGAAGGGGGCAGTGTTTGCTCTTGAGCTGGAGTGTCAGGATGTGGAACTGTGGATGCTGGGAACTGAACTTGAGTCCCCTGGAGGGATGAGCCCTTAATCACTGAGCCATCTTTCCAGCCCTTAACAGAGGCACTTTGCATGTAGGTAGTGGCTTTAAGTTAGCAGGCCATTTTGCTCACACCAACCTTGAAAACAATTCAGTCATACTTCAACAAAACCACAACTTGAGGATCTTCAAGGGCTGCTGGTGGCAAAGAGGGGGTGGCACAGAGGCATTTTTTAATATTACTCATGCCATTAGCAGTAGTGTTTGCCTGCTTATTATCAATGTCATAAAAACTCCTTAGCAATCAACGCTTTTCACTTGCTGGTAGCCAGGTGTTCAAGTTACAGTTGGTGCCTTCTGGGTCAAGATAAGACTGAGGTGGCATAAAATTCCCCTCTCTTCTTGGCAGGGCAGGAAGGGGGCACCAGGTGTCAGTATACATTGTAATGCCAGGGTTTCCTGTTTCAGCTATTTTCCACTTAACAGTTCTTTGCTTCCTTCCCCTTCTGTTTCTCAATATGATATGATTTTGCTGAATCACTTGAATGACTCCTCAAATACAGAAGCCTAAAATCGCGTATAGCAAGGCCTCTTAGCAATGACAAGTCAGAGCCAAGAGCAGCACTTCTTAATGAGTAAATTTGGTAGCTTGTACAAGTCACGGTGGTGTTGGAGAATCAGGATTTACAACTCGCCCGAACTCCCATTACTGTGTGCTTTCATCTAAGGACACAAAGTGGTAAGAACCAGAGCACCAGTACTTCTTAGATGAATTTCATAATGAGCTGTCAGCCTCCTTTCTAGTTTTCTCTTCTCCACGAAGAGAACACCAATAGATCTCTCTTAGAGTTGTTCAAAGGATTATGTGAGATAATGCATGTGGAGTCATATGGTCTTCGACATACCTGCCTATTCATCAAGGGTCTGAAGCACATAGCACACAATCCTCCAGGAGCTAATGAGAGGGCAAGTGTTCTCATTTCATTTTTGCTTATGAAATAATCACAATCACTAACAACTTTGTAAAACACAAACATTAGTTTTGGGGGGCAAAAAAAAACCCACATCCAACATTAATTTCCGTTTTTCTTTTTTTCTTTTAAAAACTTTTTAAAATTTTATTAATTTATTCAGATTTCAACTAATTCCCATTTTTTAATGCCAAATTCCACCCATTATTTGTGTGACTCAGAATCATGAAAGACACAAGCTTTCCCTGCAACATGGTATTCTCAACTACCCCCAAAGGGCATGTGGCACTGTTGAGACAACTTTTAGTTGTCACACTGGACTGGGAGAAGGAAGTGAAGCAGCATCTGATGGGTGGAGACCAGGGATCCTGATTCATCCCACCCTGCCTTGAAGGCCCCCCCCCCCCCCCCGTAGCAAAATGTCCACTTCAGTGTGCAGAGCTGAACAGTCCTGCTCTCGATGCCGCAGCTGACTGATTCCTTCAGGATGCTGGCCACTGAGCGCTTACAGCATCAACCAAAGACAGATGGAAGAGTTGGGAACCAAGAGGCCAGAAATCAGAACTTAGGTGGTTAAGATCTAGTGGGGGATCCGATGTAGTTAGAACTGTATACAATAGGAAGGAGGGGACCAGAGTTTAGTGGCCAGAAGGGACGGGGAAAGCCTAGGAATATGGAAGTTGAGATTTTTCAGAGACGTTGACAAGTGTAACTATCTTTTGGCAACAATCAATGGCGGACTTTGCTCCCTGCCTCTTTCATAAATCCATGCGTAAGAAACTGCAATGTTGAGACTCAGGACCACACAGGGCTAGGGAGATAGCTATGTCAGGAAAATATCTGACAGACAAGCATAAGGATCTCAGTTTCGATCACACCAAAGTTGGGTACAGTGGCAACTGCCTATAACCCCAGTGTTACAGGGGCAGAAAAGTAGAGCCCATGGGCCAGCCAGCTTAGCAGAAGGGTTGAGCTCCAGGTTCAGTGACAGATACTGTCTAAAAACAAGGTGGAGAATGAAGTGGTAAGGAAAGACACCTAATATCAACCTGTAGTTTACACCACTCACACACACACACACACACATGAACACACATGCATGTGCAGAACATACTGACACAAACATGTACAAATACCATACACACACACACACACACACCTACAAATAAGAAAAAAAAAATCTAGGGCCATAGATGGACTGGAGAACTACGGTCAAGAACTGACTTAAAACTGTAAGTGCTACACACTGCTGCTGTATAACCTGAAACAGATGGAGATACAATGACATGTACAAATGTCCCTGCTTTGTTTTCCAGATGTTCCTTTCATCACTGTTAAGTATAATCACCATCATTGGTGCTGTGTATTGCATGCTGGTATCAGTGAAGGCTCTCTTGGAGGGGCCTCTCATTTGTAACACTCCGGCCAACAATACTGTCACTTGTGAATTTTCTTTGAAAAACTTGAGGTGAGTAGCATTTTGTCGCTCTCTCACATAGCTGTAGCTAACCACTGTGCACAATGCAAGCTTTTCTCTGTTCTAACTACTGGGATATTCCTAAGGACTTGTAAATTAGTACCAATAGGTAACGTCTCACAAAGAAGTGGAGGGGCTGCTGTATCCTGAATGCTGTGAGTATGGCCTCATCTAAATGGTCTAGCTGATCTCAGGTGGCTTATACTTGTCTTGTGAACATTTAAGGTTATATCTGCATGTCTCCTAGAAGTTCTTGGACTATACACTTAATTTAAATCCTTGGGGAACAGTGATGGGGGAATGAGGGGGACACTTTCTTCCTACAAGTCGGCACTATTCTTTAAAGTTTTATGCATAGGACTATTTTGCCTGCATGCAAGTGCATCACCCATGTGTGCAGTTAACTATGGCAGCCAGAAGAGGACACTGTACCCCAGAATGGGGGTTGCAAATTGTATTTGAGCCACCATGTGGATGTTGAGATCTGAACCCAGGTCCTCTGCATGAGCAACAAAAGCTCTTAACTTTTGAGCGATTTCTCTAGGCCTTATTATTTTATTATTATATTACTGTTGTTGTTGTGTGTGTATCCTGGATCTACAGGTGATGTATCCCTGTAGAACTGGGGTCACAGGCAGTTCTAAGCTACCCCTGGTTGAGAACTGAACTAATGAACTTGAGTCCTCTGGAAGGAAAGTATGTGCTCCGAACAGCTGAGCCATTCTACCAGTCCCTAATTACTAAATCTGTAAAAACCACAGATTTTGTGTGTGTGTGTGTGTGTGTGTGCGTGTATGTATGGTGTTCACGTATTTGTAATGTCTGTTGGTTCTGGGAGGACGGATGTGCACATATGCATAAGGTGGTCAGAGGTTGATGACAGGTGTCCTCAATTTCTATTTATCAAGACAGTCTCTCACTGAGCTCGGAGCCTGATGATACAGCTTAACAGCCAGGCTCAGGGACTCTCTTGCTTCTGCGTCCTCAGTGCCAGGTTCTCATGTGGGTGCTGGGATGTAAACTCTGGTTCTCAGGCTTTATTCATAGAGACACCAACCCAGCCTTTGTACTTTTGAAATTAAAAAACAAAAACAAAAACAAAAAAAACAACCAACCAAACAAAACCCAAAACAGCAGTTAGTAGATTCTATATACTTATAGACAGGAATAAAAATATTTAGGCTATGTAGTAAGACAGAACATTAGCAATTACATATAAAGGGTCCACTAAGACAATTCTATGCCTGCATTTTCAAAAACAGGAAGGCAATCTAATTCATTAGGTATCATTAATTAGCCATTTAGTTTTGGAAAGCCACCAAATCTTTTATACTTTATTAAACAACTGTTTTCCCTATTACTTAAATATAAGTTTCTCAACATTTGCATAGCAGGTATTAGTGTGAACTAATCAAACCCTCAAGAAATTCCTTTAATAGCAAGAAAATTTTAACTCTCAACCACATCTACTGCACACATTTAACCCTCAAGGAATACCAGCCCACTGATGTGGTAGGCAGCTGTCTACACTGTGAGGACAGGAGCTCTTGGACATCTGGGGAGGCCAATACAGTAGGGCAATCCTGTGCTCTCAGACAAATCCATAGCCTCAGAGGCCATGTGCTGCAAATACTGTTACGGTCTCAGGTCCAAAGTCCAGAAATGTGTACTCCCTAAGAGTACTCCATTTTATTCTGATAAACAAAAGCACAAATCAAAAAAATTGAGACAGATGTGTTAGCACCAAAAGCTTTTTATGTTAAGAGGTATACATCATTTTAATCAGACATTTGAAATGTCTTGAATAAATTCTATCCATCTGGCCTCAGAGCAGATCTATGTGGAAAACTGAGCGCTCTGTGTGTGTGTGTGTGTGTGTGTGTGTGAGAGAGAGAGAGAGAGAGGGAGGGAGGGAGGGAGGGAGGGAGAGGGAGGAGGGGGGAGCGAGGAAGGGAGGGAGGGAGAGGAGAGATCTCATTTGCTTTCCTGTCTTTGGCAAGTAAGTGGGAAGGCTGCACAGACAGGTTCACACCCCTGACACTGTCGGTATTTATTTTCATCCTGACATGAAAGCATTAGTCTTACATGGTTCATCCTAAGATGAGGTGTTCTAGGAAGAATAAGATGTGTAAAGTTTGCATTTTTATTTATTTTTTACTTAATCACTTTACAACCTATGCCAGCCCCCTCATCCTGTGCCACCCTGAACGTGCCCAATCTCATCTGATCTCGGAAGTAAGGGTTTTAAGCATTAGGGTTGTGCACAAGTGCTCAGAAAACGAGATCTTAGCTGTGGTTTCTGCTGGGTTTTAGTATACTGAGGCTTTTATTTTCTTAATAGGCACATTTAACCCTTCTCCTTTTTCCCTCTAGTAACTTTGGTCCTGAATCCTTCAATCTGCAGTGGTTCTTCAATGAAACTTGTGCTTCTCCCACTGAGTTAAAGACCACCACTAACAATAGCATGGGCAGTAACTGGAAGATACCCAACTCCAACTCTGAAGAGGACAGACACAGGATTTTCCACTTCTCAGTGTTTCTGAGCCTCCTGCTTGTTGGGATCCTTGAGCTCCTGTTTGGGCTCAGTCAGATTCTCATTGGTTTCCTTGGCTGTCTGTGTGGTGTTTCTAGGCGAAGGGGTCAAATTGTATAGTTTAAAGGGTAATAAACTAGAGTCTCAGTACTTTGAATAATTAGAAAATTGCATTTAAAATATATGTTTTTATAAGTCCAATAATGAAGCATCTTCTGGAATACTGAGTCATTTTAATGCAAAAAGTTGTTTTGGGAATCATCTCTGAAGCAACTTTAAAAAACAAACAAACAACCCCCCTAAAACAAAACGTATTAAGCCGGGTGGTGGTGGCGCATCCATTTAATCCCAGCTCTCAGGAGCAGAGGCTGGCTGGTGGCCAGCCTTGTCTACACAGCACGTTCCAGGACAGCCAGGGCTACATAGAAAAACTCTGTGTTGAAAACAAAAACCAACGAATCAACCTTTCGCATACAAAGCATATTGTACATGCAGTACATCTCCACTCAGAAAAACAACAAAGTCATCAGTGGTTGATACTGGAGAGAGGTGTAGAGAAGCTTTTTTATTTCTTTTTGTCCTGTGTGTTGAGAAAAACATTTGTTAGACCCGATGATACTATGATGGTTTTAGTTTAAGAAATATCTATTGGGGCTGGAGAGATGGCTCAGAGGTTAAGAGCACTGTCTGCTCTTCGTAAGGTCCTGAGCTCAATTCCCAGCCATCACATGGTGGCTCCTAGCCATCTATAATGTGATCTGGTGCCCTCTTCTGACATGCAGGTGAAATACTGTATACATAATAATAAAGAAATCAATATTTAAAAAAATGTATTATGTGTTTAAGGAGGTAGGCCACATTTCTAAGAATACTTTACTCCAAAACCTGATGTGACAGAAAAATGTTGTATTTAGCTGATGGGCACTTGGCACTACTCTATTTTCTTATGTTTGTATCTTTTTATGAGGAAAATCAGCTGTTTAGAAGTTGGTTTCTATCTATGTTATGCTGACCTTTAAAAGACAGGTAACAAAAATGTATTTAGTGCATTAAAATGTTATAAAACAGAGAAAACAAAATTTATAATTTCTGAATGTTAGCACTCTTGCTAACATTCAATTTTCTCTCTGTTTTACTGGACTTTATAAAGTGGGATAGAGAGATGGCTCATTGGCTAAGCACTCACTGTTCCTGTGAGGATTTGGACTTTGATTCCCAGCACCCATACTGGCATGTCACAGCAACCTGTAGCCCCAGCTTCCAGGGAGCCAGTACCCTCTTCAAGACTGCAGGGCAACTGTGCACATGCCAGTACAAAGTAAGTACAGCTGAGAAAGTGTTCTGTCAAGTGAGCTGGACAGATGCTCAGGATTTAGGAACAGTTGCTGCTGTGGCAGAACCTGAGTTCAGCTCCAGTATGTACATGGTGGCTCACAACTGTCTGTAATCCAAAGTCCAGGAGGTCCAGTACTTTATTCTGGCCTTTTTGGTACCAGGTTCACATGCACTTACATGGTAGGCAAAACACTCTGATACATACAATAAGAATAAATCTTAAAAAATAAAACACAAAAAGTCCTGGAATGTAACTGCAATACTGTGTAATAACTGTCCAAATATACTAGGGTATCAAGAACTTGAGAGCCCTTTTCTAGACTAAACTGTACTAAGACAGTCTCCCTAAACTATCCCCTCCCCACATACTCATTAACATTTAAGACTTAGCTTCAGGATATACTTAATAGGCTCCCTGTGAGCATGACACAACTAACCAAGTCAGTAATCACCAGAGCCAGTGAGTTCTCCTGAAACATGAAGGTTTTTTTTTTTTTTTTAATCTTTCTGTTTATCTACCACAGAACTTAAAAGATCAGGAACCACGCCGTCCCATCCAAGTCCCCCTCCTACCCCATGTGGCTTACCTCTGGCTGAGTCTTTTTCATCCTTCAGCACATCATGACTATTAAAGGGCATGACAATGACTGTCAAACCGACAAGTAGGATTCTTTTTGCCCTCTGTCTCAGTTTCTTTTCCTGTTGCTGTGATGAAAATATCCTGACAAAAGCAACCAACTTAAAGGAGGATTTATTTTGGCACACAGTTCAAGGCACAGTCCATCATAGCAGAGGTCAAGGCAGCAGAAGCTTGTGAAGCAGCTGGTCACATTGCATCCAGTCAAGAGGCAGATGATGAATGCTTGTTGGTGCTTAGGTCTCTCTCCCATTTTATGCCATCCAGAGGAGTGTGCTGAAGGCTGGGGGTGGGGAGGTGGGGGTAGGTGTCCTTACCCCTACAATTAAGAAAAGTCTTCCCACACTACTTAACACAATCAGGATGATCCCCCACAGGCCCATCTTCCTAGTGGTTCTAGCTTTGGACAAGATGACAATTAACAGTAACCACCACAACTCTGCTCTGTGGAATTTAGCACAGTGGTGTTAGCATTCCACAGGCCCATCTCCCTAGTGGTTCTAGCATCAGGCAAGATCAAGCTGACAAACACTAAGTACCACAACTCTGTAGAGTTTAGCACAACACTGTTAGCATTTTCTTTCCTTTGTAAATTATGTATATGTATGTTTTGCTTGGGTACTTGCCTGTGCATTATATGTGTGCAATGCTAGAGGGGGCTATCAAGTTTCCAGGACTAAGACTGCAGAGGGTTGTGAGCCATCATGTAGGAGCTGGGAATTGAACCTGGGTTTTAAGGCAGAGCAGCCATGCTCTTAACTATTAAGCCATCTCTCTGGTCCTTATGCTAGCATTTCCTTCTGTGTGTGATTCTTACACTGCTATAGTGTACTGTCCTACACCAAATCAGAAACTCCATGGGTGCAAGGACACATACATTTTATTTTCTCCTTGGGTAATCAGTGCATAGCATGGTACCTGATACAAAGTAGGGAAGGGATTGGCCTGCTGAATGAACAACATCTTCAGCACCCAGACATTAGTGAAGACAATACTTACTAAATTAATATTAACCTGCCAATAGGCATGATATAAAAACAGATAAAACGAATGCCAGCTTACTGTACCTACGTGAGCTAATTAGACATATATATATATATATATGCACACAGACAGAATCTGAGCTAGAACTTAAAGACTTTTCTCATCATCCTGGAAAGAGGTGACATGAGTCCACATTTCTGCTCAGTCAGAAAAAAGTATGTTTCAAAAAGAAATGATCTTTGACAGTAACACCATTGGTGGAAATAGCTGGCAGATTATGTCTATGCTCTTTAGTCTTACGGACACTGATGCTACAACTTGAATACCTAAAGCCCACCGGCCACCTGAAGTTGTCATCTTTTGAGGGCATTCAATCTTTGATCTGGTATCCAAACTAGCAAATGCTTGTTTGTATACATGTGAACATGCACCTTTCCACCTAACAGTAAAGTCCAATGTTTTTTCTTTTCTTTTTTTTTCTTTTTTGATTTTGGGTTTTTGTTTTGCTTTGTTTTTTTGAGATAGGGTTTCTCTGTGTAGCCTTGGCTGTTCTCGATCAGGCTGGCTTCAAATTCAGAGATCTGTCTACCTCTGCCTCCCCAGTACTGGGATTAAAGGTTTGCACCACCACCGCCTGCTTCCAATGTTTCTTGCTTATGATGTGTGGGTGCCACCACAGTGCTCATGGAAGTCAGAAAACAACTTCTAGGAGTCAGTTCGCTCTTTCAAACTCCAGCCCCAGAGACTGACTGCAGCATCTTTACCTGTTAAACCATCTTGCCAACTTACAGTCCTCATTACTTAGGGTACTTTATTCACTCCCGGACCACTGCCCTTAATCTGTCAATTCTTTAAAACAGAAAATGCTTCTAAAATATTTCCAGAAGTAGCGTGGTACTATCTGTTACTCTTAGTGCTATCCTTTGATGATCCAGGTCCCAGAATCTTTTTTTTTTTTTTGTTCTCTGCTTATGGAAATTCCAATCTACTTTTGCTCAAGCATCTACAAACTATTTCCTGACTATACTGAGTAAGGTTGAATTTGTTCTTAATACCTATTCCTATGCCCCGCCCCCACCCCTGGGTAATTAGCAACTTTTTCCTAACCAATGTAGGCCATTCTATCTAAGAATGCTCAGGTCACTGTAACAGTCACAGGGAAAACAGCAGCTTCTGTACTCATCGCCCAGGAGCTCCTTTTACTTCCAGCACTTCTGTGTAATCTTTTCCATGCCTGCTCAGCAAAAGAAGTTACACATTTAATTTACCAAAGTCACATAATCTAAGTGAAAGAAAAAGTCCTCCTCCTGGATTAATGGACAAGCAAGAACAGCAGTGTGAAATCTCCTTAAATCTTAGCTCTTCCCTCAACCTCTTTGTACAAAGACAACTGATGATGTGTAAAGAATATTGAACCTAGCTGAATTCTACCTGCTCTTGAAAAAGTATTCTTTTGAATATTAAAGGCTCCTAAAACGCAGCTTTACTTATGTTTAATTTTTATGAGATTTAGAGTGTTAACAAGCAAATATTGCAGTAAGAAAAAGGATACATACTTTTATAAGGGTTGACTTTTAAAAATAAACCTTAA
This sequence comes from Acomys percivali, assembly GCA_907169655.1. Classification (NCBI taxonomy): domain Eukaryota; kingdom Metazoa; phylum Chordata; class Mammalia; order Rodentia; family Muridae; genus Acomys; species Acomys percivali. The sequence goes on along the minus strand of OU015743.1, from coordinate 40,449,843 downwards.
TCGTTCTCATAGACACAATAAATTAGCAAACCATTCACAGTACCCGCAAGCCCTGCACCAGGGTGGGAGAGCTGAGGAGCCCAGGAGGCTCCTGTGACCTACAGTTCACTAATGCACTACTTGCTCCTAGGACAGGAGGACTCAGCACCATATGATGAAATAAATCTTCCCATAGACATTGCTTTGGTTGACAGTTTATTAAGCACACTACATTTATACCTTATTTTTTACGTTTTTAAATCATTCACACATGGACTTGGTAAAAACATATTTTATAGAAAACTAAGATGAAAGAACAACAAATTGCACACAGATAAACTGCTCAATTGTTGGGATTTTCTAAATTCCATCTGTACAGGTGATCAAGAAGAATTAGGTGGTTTGATTTTTCTTAAGTCCTGCACCAGACTATGACTTCAAAAGCATTAATGTCGAGATGCAGATACAAAAAGCATCTATCAAAGAAACTGTTTAATCATCTGAGGAACAGGACGAAACACTGTTCTTTTACAGGTAGTTTTCTAGACTCACGCTTTATGACTGTCATTTCTGTTTAGAGAATTAGCTATACAGACTGATGAGGCCAAAAAATTATTTTCTTTAAAAACAAACAAACCAAGAGCTTATTTACAAAACATGCAAAAGGAGCGTGTGTAGGCGCCACTGCAGAACTGGCTGACTGCAGATAAGCAACAAGAACAGGCCTTTACTTACAGATGCAGGTCCTCCCTGCGCTCTGGAAGAAATACATTTTCAGGGCTTGGACTAGAAAAACGGCATACAATGCAAAGACAGAAACAGTGAAGTTTGCAAATCCTTTATATTTCCAGGTGTTGAGACAATGTTTGTAAATGCTGAGGTTACCTCTAGCGTCGAAACCAGAGCCAGCTATTAAGCAGCCAGAATGCTACGGTAATTGAATACATGACCATTTCTCTTTTAGCACGTTCTTTATTTTCTTCTTCCAGAAGTTGTAGACGTCTATTTAATTTGATTATCTAAGTGAAAGATAAACATAAAATACAAAATAGCACTAATGCAATCAGCTTTTTAAAAAGTAATGTATTAATTTGTCAAGGAGATCATTACATAGAAAGTTTCATTTGGACCAAATAAACACAATTGTAAATAGAAAACAAAACACTACCCACAGCAGTGTAAATTGCTTCTCCATTTACCTTCTGTAAATCTGCGTAAGGCAGAGTGTTTAAGAACACTGCTGAGCCAGGCTGGGTGTCTGGTGGGTCTGTCTATCACAGCAGAGGGAACACGGGATGCCCGCTCCTCTTTGTGCTTTTCCAAGAGCCTAGGTTGTGTACGCAGCCTTGGACTTGGATAACAGTGTTCCCAGTCCACTTTGATCCCCACAGCCCCAGATTACCTACTATAGTGGGCCCTCTGATATGCCACTCAAAACTTTCATTATATATTTGGCCTATATAATGAGACCACCAAATATGCCTTCCCTGCATGGAATGCCTCTCTGTAACGACAGCAGGAAAGCATATTAAAAATAAGCACATGAACTCCACAGACTGGGCTTATGGGTAGGGTCATGAAATATGTGCGGAGAGGCAGTGGGAACATTCAAAGCAGTGGTTTCCAAAATGAAGAAATTACATACAGTAACAAGGCCCCCAAAGTGATTGACAACATAGCAAAAGCAAAAGCATACAATTTAGAACTAGACTGATTAATAAGTACATGTATAGTCTTTCATGTTGGCCAAACTATATCAATCATTTTGGTAGCAATGTATTATGTTGATCAAAAATATATGAATGGTGATTAAAAAAAATCTCTAATAATTCTGAGAAAATTAATTATGGTTTACTAGATAATCTAAATGCATGGGATCCATGGGGGGGGGGTGGGGATAATAAAATCACCTGAACTATTCTTCTGAAATACTTTGTAGCTAGCTTTAGGCTATATTTTATTTGGAGGCAATAATTACCTGACGTCTTAATGAGGCTGCATCTACCACAGTCATGTCATCTGATGCTCCTTCAATGGCTGCATCTATGTTTGAAATGCCATATCTAGCAGGTAAGATATTGAAAGCCATGTTAAAAACAATTGTCAAGTCATGCATTGTGCTACATACACTCAAAGAATCATACCTAACAATGTAAATAAGCATTTTCCATTTGAATTGATAAATAAGAAGAAGCAGCATAAGATGACTATCTGCAATATTGGAAAAGATGAGAAAAACTCTTACTAGATGCTTTCTTTTTTCAAGACAGAAAATGCAGCAATGTTAATGGAAGGGTCCCTGTGTGAAAGGGCTACTGTAGTACACACTGACACACAGCAATTACTATAGGAACCGTGTCCATGTCATTCTGTAGAAAGACTCAATGACAGGAAATGCAAAAGTGAACTGTGAACAGGAGACTGATTATTCATTACTTTTCCCCTTCTGCCTGCCTTTCATTTGTTATTTTTACTTTACTTCTGATTTCCAGCTACTATGGTATTCTCCCACAAAAGTGAATATACAGTCTTCTAAATCTCTTACAACTACACTCAGCTATAGACCTGTCTCAATAATAAACCAACAAGAAGCTTCATAGACTCAGAACTTGCTAAGCCATATCTCCAGCACCAGGTTTCTACATTTTAAAATTCATTTTAACGAAAACTTATTATAATATATATATGACAGTATAATTTATTTACATGTATATCTACTTTATATTCTATATAGTTTTTAGTAAAATGACATGGTAACCTTTCTACATGAGCAGAATATAAGCAAAATTAAAAATTACTCTTATGTAAGCTACACAGAGTTGACATATGGATTATTACTCCAATATTACCAGCAACTCCCCATCAGAAAAACTATACAACCTCACATAAAGGGATATGAAGGAGAATTATATGTACATGCTAATATGTTTATTATTCTATTGCTTCAAATGTTAAAACCACCCCAGACACTTTAATAAAGCATGCAAAGGAGATTCTAAATAACAGACGGCAAGTACCCATTATAGATAAACCACAGCAATCTCTGACCTGCAGTTTCTCTTACAGCCAAGTCATATGGTTTACACTAACCATGCCTTTCCTCTTAGAAACAATGTGTCTTGAAATACTCAAAATAAACTTTATCAGTTAGGAGAAGTAAACTTAGTTCATATGTAGTTCATAAGTTTAGTTTTTGTAAACTGAGCAAATTACTCTTATAGATACTAAAATAGAACTGTTGGGATTAGGGGTGTAGCTCAGTAGCAGAACACTTGCTTACCTGTGCAAGTTCCTGGGTTTGCCTCCCAGGGCCCTAATAATACAGCCTTCCCCCCAAAATTATTAAATGATTAGTGGGAAAAAATATGGGTCAAATCAGGGAGGCAAGGCAAGTGGATCTCTGTGAGTTCGAGGCCAGTCTGGTCTATAAAAGTGAGTCCAGGACAAGCTACATGGAGAAACACTGCCTCATAAAACCAAAACCAAAGCCAAAAAAAAAAAAAAAAGTGTTTTATCCTCAAAATAATAAAAATTTTCTATTTCTCCAAGTTCACACATGAAATGAATGACTGGAGGGGTTATCAAAGAATATCAGCAACTGCCTCAAAGGTAAATGGGCGGCTCGGGGGTTACTCAGCCAGAAAATGCTTACTGTTTCATCCTCAAACCCACATTAAAAATAGGAAAGCTGGGCATGGTGGAGCATCTTTGTAATCCTAGTGCTGGGGAGGTAGAGGCAGGAGGATTCCTGTGGCTTGCTGACAAACCGACTTAGCCCAATCAGCAAGTTCCAAGCAAACCAAGAGTCTCTGTCTCAAAACACTTGAGGAATGAACCCATGGCTGACCTTTGTCTCCATGCATATGCACTTGCACTTATACAGGCACCCCACTATGCCATACGTGAAGGTAAAGGAACAGGGATGCTTGGGCATACCAAAACACACACACACACACACACACACACACACACACCCAAGCCTTAACAAGGAAATAAAAGTATACATGAAAAAATTACCAGTTAAATACTGAATCAACCAAAGTTTTAGAACTCTAAAGATACTCAGCATTTGTTAAAAAGTGTTTAAGTACACAACAAGATTTTATTGTCAATTTTAAACAAAAAAGTATAAAATCGTTTTAAGCTAAAACTATCTCTCCTAACAAATGGTCATACCACTTACTGAAAACACCTTGACAGAAAGTTAAAGGGACTAAAACTAATTTTAAAAAACTATCAGGGGAAACCATGTAGAAAAACTGAATAAGCCCAGTGGTCAGGGACCACCAGTGCAACATGGATGAGATTAACAAGAAATGCATGGTTTCCTTTCTTCTTGCTTAAGAGGGTGTCTGCCTCTTCTGGAGAAGAGAAACAATGTTGTCGTTTTAGACCTACTGTGATAGCTAACATAATTCCATGTAAAACTGGCTTGGAAAATTAGAGTGACAGTATCTGATTGGCTAAGCATATTTGACAGTAGGAAAAGGGCAAATACAGAGGCAAATCAACAGGTGATAGCAATAGCTAATGAACATAAAACAAGATTTAAGATTACGCTTTTTCTTTGTTTTAGCATGATTCCAAATAGGCTACTAAGATACTGCTGTAAGGTACACTGGATGTTCTTCTCACAGCATGCCATAATTTTAAGAGGAAGGTGGTTGAGACAGGGTCTCACCATGCAGCTCTGGCTGGCCTGGGACTCACTATGTAGGATCAGGCTGGCCTCAAAATCATAGAGATGTACCTGCCTCTGCCTCTGTCTAGGACTAAAGGCTTGTGCCCCCATATACCCAACCATAAACTTTTACTATTATACAATGTTCTCATATTCTGGTGGGCAATTGTCAGGACCAATTATCAACCCTGTTCCTAGCAAAACACAGAATTTCTCCTAAAAGAAAGCTGCAGAGGCCTAAGCTGTATACATGTAAACAATCATGGCTATGCATGCATTATGATGTCCCGAACAATACAAGCTCCACCAAATCTCTGTGTCCTTTGGTAATCACAAAGTCTCCAAGTTACCTGACGTTGTCATGATGAGGATTAGAAGTGGCGGCAGCTGACCCACCACGCAACACAGGTCTAGGGCAGGTTTTTGCAGAAGACACAAGACAGAATCAGGAAACAGAGAAGTACGAAAATAAAGCAAAAACAAGACAAATAAATGTCAGATAGGATTATATTGTATGCTTTAGTACAATATAATATCCCTCAAATGCTTTGAAAATCCTTGTTTCATGTGTCCTCCCCATTTTAAATTATTTTCGTAATTTAGTATTTCATAATTAGAAAAAGAGAAAATGTGACAAAATAGCACCATCATATAATTCTCTGTTTAAAAAATGTTAATTCCTCATTTCCAACTGGAAAAATAAAACTAGTCATTTTAAAAGCATATCAAGAACCTGAGAGTAGCACCTGCATGATCATGGTTGCTCATACATATACACTAAGCGTTTAAACAAATGCCCACTGCCCACAATTCCATCCCTCCTGCTTTGTTAATCCTGATTAGTCAGATAAGCTTTCTGTCTTGATGCAGCTGTCTCTCATCCAAACACTGAGCAGGGTAAAGACAGGGCTGAGAGAGTATAGGGAAACTACAAAGTGCAGTCAGAGAGTGAGTCTGAGCTCGAGACAACCAGGAGTGACATACAGGGCTGCTGCATGAGGATCAAGGTGCGCTGGAAAACTTTGTGGGGTTGTCATTTAGTCTCAATACATGCATTGCTGTGAGAGGACAATTAGTTCTCTACCTGACTAAGTTGGAACCTTTCCAATTAAATTTGCTAAAAATCAAGAAACAGATTCTAAATCCCCGCCAGTTAACTGCCTTTACAATAATAACCCTGTTTACTACTCAGAAAGATGGGATATTTTCTAACTAGTCAGGCTTGCCTCACTGTAAGCATAACAACAATCATCAGGGTTACAGCTGTAGAATATAAACAATTTTCTTTTCTGCTTTTAATTTTTTTCTTCTTTCCTTTCTTGACACAAGGTTGCATTTAGCACGGTTTGGCTAAATCTGTGGAGCATGTGGTGCTGGGGATCAAAGCTGGGGCACTTCAATGCTAATCAAGTACTTCAGCTAACCTACAATCCTAGCCCTATAAATGACTCAAAAACAAACAAACAAACCTGAAAAGTTTATAGAGGAAAATGTAATGTTGAGTTTCTGCATGCCCTAAAGTGATACCAGCACTCAGGGACACAGGGATTAAGAGGCCAGAGGGGGAGACAGGTTCGCCTCCTTCTGCTTGCTCTAGAATACTGATGAATCACATTTTTTCAGATAGGTTTTAAAGTCTTACTCACTTCTAGTTCGTGAAATAAGGAAAGCTATGTACTGAAGTTATTTAAACTATTAAAACATAAGAATGGCCAACGAAATGAAGCCACTCTTGTGTGCTTCCTAAAGTTTTAAAAAATGTGTGTGTCAATATGGCCAAATTGATCTGCCATATGGAACATAATCCACCACAGAGATTTCCCTTTTACAAATGCAGAGCGAGAAAACAATACAGTTACCTTTCACAACGTATCTCATTTTGTCTTCTCACACTGGTAATTGATACATATAATATAAAAGTAAATGAGACAGATAGTTGGCAAAATTAGAAACTTCATTCAAGCACTAGTTTCTACCATAAAAATGATTTAATGTTAAAAGAAATCATTCAATAGTGTATTTTGTAATTAGAATGGCAAAAGGGAAGGAAATCTAAGGCTACCAGATTTTTATAGTTAATTTCTATACTGATATTTTTGAGTTAATAAATGGCCTAAATTAAGAGAATGCACTTCTTTTCAACAAAATTATCAATTATTGCATAATTAAGCAGGTTAATTAGAGGACCAAAAATTAAACATTTTTAAGAAGAAAAGTTACAAGAGATACTGTATGAGCTGTCTTCCATGTTGCATTTTTATGGATATTTGCCAAAAACATAAACTATTCATACTCTGGTTTCTTATTCCAGTCATTAAAAAAAAAAAAAAAGTACAGCCTGGCTAAAGAAAAACAAAATAATGAAGCCCCTGCCCCCAAAATGAAGCTTATGCATAACGCAAACAATGCTTAAATAATGTTTTACATATAACAGACTAAGTTGCTCCAGAAAGATGTTAGTACTTTACACTGGGAATGAGATGTACAGCTCTAACAAATATAGATGAGATGTCTATCTAACAAAGACAGACAGTTTCTGCCTGGCAAAGAACAAATCTTCACAGTGCTTTACTGCTGCCAACTGGGCAAACAACACCTGGTACTTCTTCCTGATGTTTTTGTCAGTCTTCTGAATGTACAGCACTAACTTTGTATGAACTTTGCAACGACACCTGAATTTCATTTAGTTTTCATGCTTATCTCTGTTTAGATTACCTACAGCAAGGCCACCACAGAAGCAGAAAATCCAGTACAGAGTGCCACTTGATGTACAAAGTAAAAGTAGTTCTTAAGCTGAGAAACTAAAAATCCTTTTACAACAAAAGCAAACAGAAGGCTCTTGCTTTTCTGACAAATAGTTCGAGTTTAAACTTGCTGTATTTAATGTGCAGTCCCCAAGTGCAAAGATACATATTGCATTAGCATGATAGCCAAGAGCAATAAAACAAAAAACAAAACAAAACAAAAACAAAACAAAAAGATGAACAGCAAAGAACATAAAAGCGCTGAAAACTGTATAAGCAATATTTATTTTATAATCATGCAAGAACATTATCCAAATTTCACATTCCCATTTCTTTGAAAAGCAGACCAAACTCTTCCATAATAAAACAAGAAGTGATTCGGCATTTACAATTCTGACTAAACTTTGTACAATTAAAATAGAACAAGACAAAAACAAAACACAAAACCTTAAACCCTTTCAGTAGTGAAAGCCCTGGCAAGGCTGAGGAGAACCTCACTGTCCAAAACAAGGCCACAAGTCAGGGAACACATAGAAGCTATGCAGCCCTGGGTGGCCTGGAGCTCACACACTTGTGCCTCTTTCTCCTGAGTGCTGCTGGGATTAAAGGCGTGCGCCACCCTGCCCAGCTCTTTTTTGCAATTTGATTCAAAGTTCTACTCTACACACCAGGTTGGCCTTGACCTCAGGGCAATTCTCCTGTCTCAGATTCCCCAGTGTTGGGATTAAGGTGTGAGCCACCACACTCAGCTTTCTTCAATTTCTGAAAATTTATTTGGCTAACATGATAAATTTGAAGTTATTAAGATATTATCATGTAAAAAATTCACTTAGTGTTCCAAAGAGCTTTTCATAGTAAAAGTATAAAATTTTACACTGGTAAGATTTCAGATGTTTAAGCTTTAGGTAATTTATTTTGTGCCGTAAGTGGGAAAAACACCACACTTCTGCAAGTTCCTTATCACGCATCTGAACTGTGGATGTGCTGGCAGGAAGTAGGATCAGAACAGTGGACGGTAGCTCTGTCATCTAGTGGAGACACCTACAAAGGATCTAGAAATTGTTTGTTTGCTTGTTTTCATTCAGATGTTTTCACTACAATAGCATTGGACATGATAAATTCTGACCCATCAATGTGATCTCTTCTAAAGAAGGTAGAAAAAAAATGTTTGAAAGAGAAAGGAGAAAACGGCCTTTCCCAATGTTAGCTCCTAAGGCCTTCTGTTCATTGCCTCTAAAGGTTCTAACTATACCAGGGAAACCATCTGACACATCAGCCCCACATTGTAAGTAACAGTGAAGGGCAGGAGATGTCACAAGAATCTCATCAGCCAAGTACAATCTCCTTCTCACCTAAGAGAAAGACAATGTATACGCTTAAAAGCCAGCATGCCGCAAGCTGTTTAGTGGAAGAATCAAAACAGCGTCTGAGATTTCCTAACCCTACACCGTTTCTTCTGAACCCTGCTGCTGCTCATCTCTTCCAAACAGCCAGAGTCCACCAAGCTTAGAGGGCAAAACAAGGGATGTTAAGCCCACGGAGGAAAAGAAACAAAGCACAACTATAAAAATAAATCTACACACACATTCGTGTGAATTTAAGTATTTACATGGCCCCTTTGATGCCATGGACCTAAAGCTTTTTTCACTAGTGTGACGTTCTATGGCCGAAATACACCATTGTGTTAATCTAGGGAGACAGAGAAGGCCCTGGATTCGACATGAGGAGTCCCGACACTCATGGCACAAGTGAAGAGTTGGGTCTGCGAGGACTAAAGGTGCAGCAACAACAACCTGGTTCCAGTGAGCCAGAGACACACCAAATTAAGAAATTAAGTTTTAATTTATTGGGAATTCTTCAAAAATGCAAACACTAACACTGACGTTCAAGGCCACTGGACCAATGTTTAGAGATGGAGTGAAGCTTATTTGACTTTCCCACAGCACGACAGGATGTCAACAAAGCCCTGGGACTCCATCTTTTAAAAATACTGTAAGGTAATGAAGCAAAGAGCAAAACATCTTAAATGATTGGAAAAAAATTACTTGCTTAAATAAGCCAAAGTATAATTCTAATGATACTATTTGGAGCTGTTCAAAATTAAGGTACTGTCTATGAATATACTGAAAATAACAGCATTATCTAAAAATGGTAATAGTAATAGCACAAAGAAATAGAATTTCTAGTATGAGCCTAGAATCCACAGCTCACAGAAAAGTCTATGGGGAGCTACTGCACCATCTCCTACCTGCTTTATTACTTCCCTCCTATCACTAGGTGATTAAAGCAAAAGGTTGAAGACAACTAGTATGCTCAAGTCCCCGATGTTACACTCAGTCCAACAGTCCCTTTAACATATTTCCAAGTGGAACCAAGCACTTAGAGTCAGTCAGCCAAGTCTTTGAAAAAACTTGTTACATGTTCTACGCACAGAACTAAATATCTTCCACAACTGAGGGAAAGCTAATAGAATCTTGTGAAATGTGAATTTTGGACAATAATTTCAAATTAAAAGAAGCAAGCAAGCCATTGCAATCCACTGCATCTTAGCAAGAGACTAAAGGGAGCAAACAAAAAAAAGACAACACCACAGTCCACTAAATAAGGAGCCAAAACATAAGCAACAAAGTGGCAAGGCCACTGCTGACCAATCACCTGCGGTTTTCATCCAGCACATCCAAGATCTGCTGGTAAGCCCTACGAGTAGAAGACTGGATAAGCGACAAAATGCCACGGGCAGAGGAAAGATTAGCTCCATCTTCAGGTAGCATATGGGGAGGACAGACCCGAGCCTGTGGTGGCGATGGTGTCACACTGTTCACATAAGCACAGCAAATGAAGAGAAAAACACTCAAGTCAGATTTTCATAAAACTTCAGCAGAGCAGTTTTTAATCTGTTTTCTTGCCCACATTTCCCACCCCCAATCTACCTCAAGAGAACAGTCAAACAGAAGAAGTTTAAAAACATTTGAGTTGTTTTTTAAAAAGCAGCTATGATGTAGCGCTTGTAAGTTTGAAATTCTAAGTATCAGTCTAAGCAGAAGGAACAAGTTGGAGGGAAAATATCCAGCAACAAGGGTGTTCAGGGGTTGGTGTGGAGAACAGAGGCATTGTTTATTCAGTGCCACACATATATAGCAATTCAGTAAAGCAAAGACCTAAAAATCAACACTGTATGTGACTTACGGATGACAGAGTGGAACACAGAATTCTGCGATGTAAATATCAACATCTAAACACATGAATCCAGCATGATTCTATAAAGACACCAGTTCAAATACTTCACAAAGACAACAAAGCAAGCCAAGTTTATAATGGGAAATAAATGATGAGCTAAATCCTCAGACAACTAGCTGTATTTTGACTGTTTAATTAGCTAAATTTCCAAAGCATAAAAGTGCCCAGGTCTGGGCATACAGTGAAAGAAAGAAGACAAGGGCACTGCTTCCATCAGCACGATGGCAGAAGGGCAACTATTTCTTGACTTTTCGGTGACAGTAATCAAATTACTCCTTCATGTAAGAGCTGAGATTCACAATTTCTTTTGGTGGCTGACACATTTAGACAAAGCTATTGGTGCAGCTCTGGCCCAGGTTCTTATTGTCTGTGTTGGCATTTCCAGAGAGCTGTTTACTATTGAAGCAGGAGACCTTTGACTGACACATGGAGTTGAGACTTGTTCTCTTTACAGAGAGAAGACCGTGAGTCTAAGATGAGGGCTTAGTAGTTTCAAAGAGGAAAGCACATGAGGCTAATCTTCTTTTTTTGTTTGTTTGTTTGAGGCAGGGTCATGTTATGTAACCCTAGCTGGCCTCAGGCTCACAGAGATCCATCCACCTGCCTCTGCTTCAGTGGGGATTAAAAGTGTACACCACAAAGGCTCATCTTATATTTTGTGTATGACATGCAAAAGAAAAAAAAGTAGAGCCATAAATAGCTGCATACATGAAAAATCTTCCATGTAATCTTTCCCCCTTCACATGTACTAGCTTGGAAACCTAAATTAAAGAATAGGACGGTGTTTTGAAAGGATAGCTCCTGTCATCTAATATCCTCAGAGTTTCCAAAATGAAACAAAATCCATAAACCAAGAACAATTCAGTACCTTCATGATCTAAAGCAAAAGGTGCAATAAATATAAAAATGCTACTTTCCGAAGACCACTTAGAAGAGAAAAATCTAAGCCAAATCTTGGCATATACAGAAATTCTAGAACTTAGCCTAATGAAATCAAGACAAACTAAAGTTTTTAGATATCAGTTTAGAGACTGGTAATCCTTATTCCAGAAGAATGTGTGTGTGTGTGTGTGTGTGTGTGTGTGTGTGTGTGTGTGTGTGTGTGTGTGTATAAATATACACACACATATGTAAGTCAATGTATAGTCTTATATATTCATATACACATACATATATATTAAAAAGTCACTATATAATCTGATCCACAGGACTTGGCAAATCCCATAATAAACATCATAAAATAGTTGGGTGGAAAAAAAAGAAAACAAGAAAAGCAAACAAACAACACTCTTAGAGTGGCTGGAGTGTAGAATATGTGTGGGGCTTCATTTAAACATTCTTTACACAGAACAGCAAAGACCTGTGTGCAAGAAGCCAGGCTGAACTCATGTTTATGATGTGTCACCAGGGACAGGACTGTAAACTTAAGTTCTGTGTCACTATTTACTGGCATCCTGGAGACTGGGGAGTGGGATGAAAGGTGAGGTTGAGGCTCACAGGGAAGGAGCCACTATCCAAGAGTCACCTATACCCCATGGGGCTGTAACACTAGGACAAACAGGCTGACAAATGTGGAAAGACAGACTGATATTACAATAGAGGAAGAAAATCCCATGCACACCACTTCCATGGGGTTACAGGTTTGGGAAAATTTTACTTCTTTTTAAAAATATCTATTTATTTTAAATATGAGTGCTGTATCTTCATGTACACCTCATGCCAGAAGAGGGTATCATATCCCAGCATAGATGGTTGTGAGCCACCATGTGGCTGCTGGGAATTGAACTCAGGACCTCTGGGAGAGTAGACGGTGTTCTTAACTGCTGAACCATCTCTCCAGGCCCCAAAAATACACTTAGTAAAGTTGACAGCAATTGGCTAAATTTCATTAAGCAAGTTTTAAACTATCACTGCTTCTTTGAGTTTAGGGTTCACAACGAGCACATTTGGATGCCATATTAACAAGTAAACTAGTTGTGGAATGAACATATTATTCATTTTTAGTATTTTGAATCAAAGCAACAATGTCATGGATGGATTCCAAACTTATAGTAAAGTTTAATGGATTTTTGTCCATTAAAATATAAAAAAGTTATTTACTCTATAAATTTGAAAAGCAGGCTGAGGACATAATTCATTGTAGAGTACTTACTTAGCATGCCTAAGGTTAGCAGGTGGAAAGAAAGGAAGAAGGAATAGAAAGAAGAAAAAGCAAGAAATAAAAGAAGAAAAATCTCAAGGTACATAAGGAAATGAGATGGTCATCTTACAAAATAGTCAGGCATAAATAACTTCAGGTCAGCAGCAAAGAATTCTCAAGATGGAATGAATAAAGGTTGGATTCTAAAATAATCTACAGGTACTCACTGTATTATTAGTGACTGATTTTAATGTACATCAGGAAAATCAATCAATACAAATAAATTGAAAATAAGAAAATCTATGAATCTCTTCCAATTCTAAGATTCTATGATCATATGAAATATTGATTTGGTCATAAACAAGAAAAAACTTATTTTGATTCTTAATCCTTAACTTAATAGAAATATTTATGCAGAACAGCAAAGGATGAGATTAAGTCCTGCAAAACAAAAGATCTTTAAAAAAATTTCCCTCAGTGCCAGGGATAAACCCTTGGGCCTATGTCAAGCAAGTCTGTCCTCTACCAAGCTACACTCCCCAGATCATGACATCAAGTATATCAATACTATTAGAGATATTTGATCAAAGAAAAAAATTAAGGTTTCAAAGACTGGTAAGAAATTTAACTTTTTGTCGGGTGTGGTGGCGCACGCCTTTAATCCCAGGACTTGGGAGGCAGATGCAAGTGGATCACTGTGAGTTTGAGGCCAGCCTGGTCTACAAAGTGAGTCCAGGATAGCCAAGGCTACACAGAGAAGCCTTGTCTTGAAAACCAAAAAAAGAAAGAAATTTAACTTTTCATAGCAGTCCTCAAGACATAAGAAAAACAGAACAGAAAGGGTTATTTTTAGGTTGATTAATTAGTAAGGTAACAAAATAATCTTTTAGAAACAGTAATTTGGCAATTTTTATCTAAATTAGGAAAATAATTTGGAATTTCAGGTACTCATGTACACATTTGAACCAATAAATTTCACTGAAAAAACAACAACAAAGAAAAATAATGTAAGCACTCTAACAGAAGTTATCTCCTCTATTGGAATCCACTGAGGAGGAGAGTGATTGGAGTTGGGTTCTCACCCCTGTCCAGTTACTGGGGAAATAACTAACCAAGGTTTAGTTACTTTTTTTGTTTCTTTTGTTTAATTTTGACAAGTCAACTATTGTAAAAAAATAACATAATGCAAAGTACTGAGATCAGGCTTTTAAACAAATATGGTCTTATACATAATTTAATACAATGCATTTTTATAACAAACTGCTTCTACTATTGTTAAAAAAAAACAAACAAAATCCCAAGTTTAGTTTTTTAAATAAAAGGGTAATGACTTCTGAAGAAGCATTCATGCTTACCATGTTATTTCATTAGTAACAACTCTACCTCATGCTCACAGACTCTTACATATAAGGGTTAAGGAAACAATGGCTAGTCAATGTCAGAACTATATGACAATCAGTGACTCAGCACAACTCACTAAGAGAAAACTTCAAAGTAGGATAGCGCTCTCCACAGGCTTTCAAAGGAATGTTTCTCAAACTGTGAGGTTAATGCTTTTACTGAAGAATTAGCCTCTGAAAAAGTGGTTAAAACAAAACAAAACAAAAAAACCCAATCAAACAAACCAAAAACAAAACATTTTAATTAAAATACAAACTCGGTTCATTTTTCTGGGACAGTATATATTTATTTATTTATGCCCACAATGTATCTGCATACACTCCTGGCTGCTCTGAAACTAGCTACCATATTTTCTGGTGTATAAGACATCTGGGCATATAAGATGACCCCCAACTTTTCCAGTTAAAATATAGAGTTTGGAACATACTTGCCATATAAGACTACCTCTCTTCCAATGGAAATCCTGTGCAGCAGACTCAGGCATGTGTCTATTTGCAGGCAGGGGCCACAGACAGCCAGGCACTTTATTAAATGCCTGCAGACAGCTAGTGCCAGCCCACACTGCCCCTTTAAGGCTCAGGCTCTTTCTCCTCCTCCTCCTCCTCGAGGCACCTTGTTCTTCCCTGCTTCATATTCCCCACACAGAGCTGGGAGCTGCTGCACCCCCACTCTATGCGCCAGACATATGAAGCGAGGGGAAGCAAGCTGCAGGTAAGCACCTGGTGTATAAGACATCCCCAGCTTTGGCACGGATTTTACAGGGTTTAAAAAGTCATCTTATACACCTGAAAATACGGTAGATATACAAGGCTGGCCTTGAATTCAGAGATTTACCTTCCTTTGCTGGATTAAATGTGTGTGCACCACACCTGGCTCTCTAGGACCCTAAATGAAGAGACATGTAATTTGCTGTCCTATGAGGCAATTAAGTAAGTCCTAGAAGTACAGTAACCAATCAGAGTAAGAGACAAGCCACTGGCCATCAGTGTGGTTTTTGTCTGCTGTTTGCGAACAGTGGTCACTGTTCATTTGTACAACCATGTGTTGTGCAGGCTGAGTATGGAATCTAGAGCCTTGTGCATGCTGTTTGAATTTTTACACTTCGTTCCAAAATGTTCCACTGTCAGGAGTGGGCAGTCATTCTCATACGTTGTTTGCCATACTTAGAGAAAACAAGGGATTAATCATCTCAGGAGATTGCTCCAAACATAATTTTCTACAGGGAAACCAAACAAAAACAATTTTAATGACAAACCACACCTAAGACCCCATTTTTCTCTGGCTTAAAAAGTAAAACAAGGAAAGATTTTGAATGTGAAAAGACAATTGGGATTTGCTGAGCCTTGCTGAGTGTAATCTGCAGAGAACTCAGAGGCCAACCAAAGCAAAATACAGAAACTGGAAAGGATTTGGTCTTTCTGTGCAGAAATTATTTCATTCTCCTTTCATCTATATCCCGAGCCATATAAAACGTCCTTAGCTGTCCTTCAGCCCCACTTACTAAAGTACAGAGTGACAGTTTGAGAAACCCTGGCAGAGAAGTACTGGAGCAGAGTTAGGACATCATGTCAGTCACATGGTGAATGGGTTAGTGAGCCTGCAGAACCACATCAATCCCTACGTGGGGAATAGAGCAGATAAAATCTTACGTGTACTCCGGTGCAGAGATCGATGCTTGGAACCTTGAAATTTTATTTCTTGGGGCAGAATCTGATCTGTGCCACCTTAAATAATAATTATGCTTCTTTTACATATTCAGCTTTTATAACAAAGAAAATCCTACACGATGCTACTGTCACAGTTCATTTTTGTGCCAACAGGTGACCACAATCAACCTCATTGTTTCTTTAAAGTAACTAAGACAACAGTGGCCCAGGCCTCTGCCCTTTGCATTTCTCTTCTTGAGCTGTGCAATAAACTAGAGTGGAGGCAGACAAAAGTTCATGCATAATGGTCCACAATCAATCTAAAAATCAGAAATCTTTAAATAGGAATTAAATTATAAATTATAAAGTTCATGGTAGGAGAAGAATGGGCAAGCTTTTATTAATATCATGATCTCTGTTTTTATTAGACATTTAGAAAATAACATGATAGCATTTTGAAGAAAAAAATAAAGAAAATTAAGTACTAGTTCACTCTTAACTTTCTGTGTTAAGAAGAAATTAGTTTTTTCCCTTCATCTTCATCTAAACTCAGCCATCAACACTATATACTTTTTAGATAAATAGTTAAATAATCATGTTTTAATTTTAATGATACAAAAGGTCAACTAAGGGCCTAAACAGCAGTCATAACTTAAATAATAGGAAAGCCTACTAGAAGTCTCTGCTGCCTTACAAACTATACATTACAAGTAGAGCTGGTTTTACCCATAAGAGCCCTAAGACTACACTGTGGAGTCTTTTTACTGTTTGTGTATCTGGAAACAATTTTAGAAAAACAAGTTTCATGGGTTTATTGACATCTGTTAACCAGATAACTTAGGAAAACATATATTTTAACATTAAAACATGCTAATAAAGGTTGAGCCTTTCAGACAGTCTTTCATGTAGGAGACATATATTCATGTAACCCAATTTCTTCCTATGCAATCCTTCAGGATAACTGCCACTGCCACCAGAGACTCTCCAAGAACCAAACCACTCCTAGTTTCCCTTGCATCCAACATAAAGAGAGTAGAATTTCAATAAAGCAAGAAAACACTTACATTTGAGATACAACTTCGCTGAAAGATACCAGCGAATTTGTTCATCAGGCTTTTTTTAAAGCAAAGACAAAAAAGGTCTTCTTTCAACTCTATTAATGTCCTGCCCCCACAAGAGCCCATTCTGCACCATCATACTGTACAGCCAGTTCTAAACCATGACTTAGTGTCACACCCCGTAAGATTGGCAACTGTGCTGCTCTCATTATATTGTAAGCTGTCAAAGGAGATGGGTCAGCTCCTCAAGTTTTCTGAGTTCCCAGAGAAGCTACGTGATGTGTGACATGACCAAGGGTGCCTGATGAGTTCCTGAAAGCTGACCAAAAAGTGAATAGGGAAGAATATTCACTTTTCATAAAAGTGTCAGACACACAGAAGAGAAAAACAGGATTGAGAAATTCTAACAAACAAAACAACCAGATTTTATGACTATAAAAAGTATAAGTACAAAGTGATCTCCATCAATGTAAAACAGATTTTAAAAACTATAAAAACTGTTTAGAAAAAGCTACGTACAGACAAAATACAGCAGAAAAGCTATAAAGATACAATGCTGTGGCTCTACTCACATGGAATCGTTTCTGACCAACTGTCCATTCTGGCGAACAGCATTTTCACTCATAGAACGCTCTCTTTTTAGCCTGCCAACTGCTCGGATCTGTTAAGGCACAAACAAAGGAAAGGAACAATATATTCTTAGCCTAGAAGCTATTTAGCATAAAACCATAAAAGACCTCATCCAAGGCTACTCACAAAACTACAAGGAACTAAGAAAAGCAAAGCCAGAAGCAAAGCCTGTGCAGGCCAGACAGGAAGGACTTGTTCTTAATACTCCCCTGCCACCCCCCCCTCTCTGTGTGTGTGTGTGTGTGTAGACCAGATGTGGATGGCAGATGTCTTTCTCATCACTCTCCACCTTACTCTTTGAGATGGGGGTCTCTCACTGAACCCGGAACTGACTGATTCAGCTAGTTTAGCTGGCTAGCAAGCCAACAGCATCTTCTTGTCATCCTCTCCCCAGGTCTGGGACTCCTCTGACATGTGCTAGTGCATCCAGCTTTCCACGTGGGTCCTGTGGCTCAAACCCAGGTCCTCATGCATACACAGCAAGCGCTCTACTGCGGAGTCATCTCCCCAGCCACTGATCCCATACTGACTACAATGCTCATAAACTTAGGAGCGCCTGCTTACTTCTAAATAAAAGCTACTCGAGTTTCTTTTCAAGTAAATAGCAATCTTGGTTGGTAACACTGTTCTCTCCTCTCCCTGATTCTATAGGAGATGTTTTCCAGGATACAGTTAATGCTCGTCACGTACTATAGAAAATGGCATAATATTTTGCACATTTTCCTATACTTTGAGTCATCTCTATACTTAACGTATCTAACGGTATATAAGGATCTACACAGTTTATAAATAGATGGGACACCTTATTGTTTAGGGAATAATGACGAGAAAAAAGTCTCTACCTACTTAATCTAGACATAGCCACTCAAGGTCTAACAATACAGTATACACAATCAGGGCACAAGGCAAACAATGATGAAGCACTGGGTGCTAAAGCGAGACCACGGGGAAATCTGTCTCAACACAGAAATCAGTCTGGGGCCTTCTGAAAGAATCCTTTAAGCTTAAGCCCAAAATGTGAAGTATTTAACACCCCATGACATGTACAGTGAGTACTACTATGTTGGTTTATAAGAATCTGATTGGTACTTGCCTGTCTGCCTACTGTGGTTGTCATGCCTGTTTTCTTTAAAGTGGAACAGCTTTTCCATATGGCAAGGACGGAAAGAAAAACTCCTTAGCTCCAGGCTACTTCTTGGCAGCTGGGCCACAAGTTATTTTGTGTCTAGCTATATAGCACACAGTACACACAGAAGATGCACACATGCACTAATGGTCTCCTATAGTGTATATAAACTCCAAATTATACGTGCTTATTCATAAATGACAACAGAAGGCTCTTTTACACCTGTGTTCACTGCTCTCTAGACTTGTACTAAGTTCATCACTACTTTAAAATCTGCTTAATTTTTTTAAATGGCAGTTAATTATTTTAAAAGAGCAATATGGTTTGTACAAGTGACATAATCATATATTAAAAAAACAGACAATACAGTTAACAGTAATGACAAGGAACTGAGAACTCCCTCCCCGAAAGACTGTATAAAAAAACCTTAACATTTGCCCCACATTCCTTTTTAAGGTTTTGTTTGTTTTAAGACAATGTAGGCTCAAGTTGGCCTGGAATTTGTAATCTTCCTGTTTCAGCCTGTCAAGTACTAGAATTGTTGTATTACCCCCTCCATGCATAATTCTTGCTTTCTCTGAGACCCTGGAGCAAAGGGGAAACATAGACGGCAGTGTGGACAGAACAATTGGAGTAGATATCCTCCCCATTCAAAACATGATCAATTTCCAAAACTTGGAGTAACTATCAAACTCAGAGAACAGCTGAGACATTGATTAAGGTTATGGGATGGAAACATGAACAATGTGTCACCACGAAGAGGTCTGCCTCTGACAAGAAGGGTCTTTATGCCAACTGGACACACTCTAGAGCTATTTCGGAAGAGGAAACCTCAACTGAGAAAATCTCCCACCAGACTGGACTGTGGTACATTTTTTTGACTGATGGTCACTGTGGGTGGTGCCAACCCTGGGCTGCTGGTCCTCCTCGGTGGTGCAAGAAGCAGGCTAAATGAGTCTTGAACAGCAAGCCAGTAATCAACACTTCTCCATATCAAGGCCTGACCTGATTTTCTCAATGTTAGGCTGTGACATGGAATTGTGAGTGAAACCAACCTTTTACTCCCCAAGTTGTTTTTATTCATGGTGTTTTATCAAGGCAAGAGAAACTCTGAGCCAAGGGCATGATATGGTAACTAAATAAAAAATGTGAGTGTACACCAGTGAATCATCCATGTTTTACACACACACACACACACACACACACACAAAAAAAAAACAAAAACAAAACTATTCTTTTTAAAATTTGCTTTTTGCTCCTGTAGTGCCAGCTCAATTTTCCATGGATAAGGAGGAAGAAAAAGAGTAAAACAAATTGCCACTGGATTGTAATAAGACTCATAGTTTTCTGTTTTTGTTTGTTTTTGTCTTTTAAGCCATTGCAGGACATGCTGGAACATTTACTGAGTACCTGGGAGTCTTCATCATCAGAAAGTTCAGGGTATACTGTAATTCAGGTCAACTATGGTCTTCTGCTTCTCATTCTCAAAGTGGTTTTATTAATTATATTGGGCCACCATAGGGTACTGATAACCACCTGCTGCCTTGAATGACTGCTTACTAGGTTAACTTTCTGACAGTCGTCCATAGTTTTTTGTGTTATCTTCAGACCCCAGGACCGCTATTTTCTATGTGTGACCTGTGATAAAGCTGGTTTAGCTGGATATACTTTCTCCTAGCCCTTGAGTTCTCTGGCTGCTCATCTGAACAAGGCAGATGTTGGATTTGGCACCTGTGGATGCCACTTGACAGCTTAAAATCGATTAAGCCCGATGAACCAAAGTTCCCTTTCTGAAAACATTGGTTCTTTTCTTGTCTTTCAAACTGGATCACAGTTTATTATATGCCAACTGACTTTGCACCTTCTAGATCACCCAACACTTCTGGCTTTATTTTACAAATGGATGACATTATAGTACTTTTCCCTGAAGTAGGAACCTCCAATTTGGGCAAAAGCTATTACAACCTCCCCTATAGGGTCTGTTTTCTCGTTGTACTTTGGTGAGCTTTTCAAAGAACCTTTGGCAGTTATTATAGCTAATCTTTCAAAGCATACTGTTGCTTGACAGCTAGGACATGATGGTAAGTTCCAAATCTCAAGCCTGAACACTCTTCAAGGTGTCAAATCGCAGATATAACTTCTAACTCTTCTCCACAGACTTCTTTCACATCCTCTAAGAGCTCCCACTGGCCCTAGCTGCTAGGTAAGTTCCTTTCTGAGAGGAAGCATCAGTGTTAAAGCCTCTGCCTCCTAGTCACACAGCCAGATCTACTCTAAGAACCTTGAGAATGGCCAAGATTCAGGCATTCTGAAGTATTAGGCCCTGTTCACGTGGTTAACTCCACTCCTCCTTATTAATTCCAGTAGGGAGAAGTACCAAGCAATCTTTTTGTCTAGAGACCCCTTTTAAATATTGGTAAACATCACACATAATATCTTAGTTAGGGTTACGATTGCTGTAATGAAACAGTGTGACCAAAAGCCAGTTAGGGAGGAAAGGGTTTGTTCAGCTTATGCTTCCACACCATAGTTCAATCATCAAAGGAGGTCAGGAACTCAAGCATGGCAAGAACTTGGAGGCATGAGCTGATACAGAGACCATGGAGGAGTGTTACTTACTCACTTACCCAGCATGCTTTGTTATAGAACCCAGGGATGGCACCGTCCACAATGGGCTGGGCTCTCCCCATCAGTCATTGAGAAAGTGCCCTAATGGCTTGCCTATGGCCCAATCTTATGAAGGCATTTCCTCAGATGGGGTTCCTTCTTCTTAGATGACTCTAGCCTGTGCCTGGATGATATACAATTACCCAGTGCATGTACTGAAAAGAGTCCTCCAATTTCTTTTGTGTGTATTAATGTCTTCTCCTCACTTCATTCCACTGTCCGTCTGAGACTACATAGATGGTAAACTTCCAGAGGGCAGATTACTTATTTTTTTCCTGCAGTGTTTCACACATAGAACCCCCCTCAAAATGTTTGCCAAGTTAAAAAAAAAAAAACTACAAGCAATTTGACAATTTTTGGCCACAATCAACACTCAAATATAGTACTTTTCTTTTCTTTTTTAAAAAATATTTATTTATTTAATGTATATACAATATTATGCCTACATATACTGCATGCCAGAAAAGGGCAACAGATCTCATTGTGGATGGTTGTGGGCCAGCATGTGGTTGCTGGGAATTGAACTCATGATCTCTGGAAGAGCAGTCAGTGCTCTTAACCACTGAGCCATCTCTCCAGCCCCCTATAGTGCTTTTCAATAAGCAAATGTGCAGGATATTCATACTGGTATCTATGAATATATTATCTCAATTACCTAAGCAGAATAAACCTAAAACCAGCAAGACCCAGTACTAGGACTCATACTAACCTGGTTTACATGTATGCTTACTCCTCTTTGGAAAGGACTACATAGAAATCAAAGCAGACACAGGAATGCCAGTTTTAATAAAAACATATGTCTGAATATTGTCTCCAAGAATAGAAACTTCAAGTCTGGTTTTGAATCTATAGCATTCACAGGACTCTAATTCCAGTGTTGATACCCTGTAAGACCATTTTACCACAAGCTTGATATTAACAGGGATATCAAGCTACCACCTCAGTGGCCACCTCTCATCAAGCTGCAAGAACAGGAATATCAGCAGAAAGGGGTTTCCTTGGTTTACCAGATGATTTTATAACGGGATATACTCTTTATTTCCTAGTGCAGAACTTCATTTCCCAGGAATATAGTGATAAAGCACTTGCCTAGCAGGTTCAAGTGCTGGTTCAATCCCTAGCACAGCAGAGAACAGAAACTTTTGAGATATTGTCTGCATCACTAGAGGTGTGACAGAGCTGTTCTTCCTTTAAGTCTACATAAATGGAAGCAATACTTGTTCTATGATTTTCACTTTCCCATCACGTAACTGTTAAATTAGGAAAACAAAGAAATAAACTCCCAACACCTTATTTGGGGAATTATGAAGTCAACTGATAACAATATTGTCATATGGAAAGCTTCCATCATCTGTGGCTAATGCATGCTTCATTGCTTAACTCTAATTCTTTGAAATGTAAGCAGTGGCAATTCTACTTACTTCTTCATTTTGAGGAGTTGGGAGTGGTCTTTCTAAGTCCAGGAAATCTAGTGGTCTCTCACTGAGTGTGAGCACACGTGGTGGTGTTTTCAGTGCCAGAGGTTTAAAGGGAGTGGACTGGATAAGGTCAAGATCTGCTGGTCTTGAAAATGAAACGTCTTCATTATTTCCTAGGAAAAGGGAAACAAAAGGAATAGAATTTTCACAGTGGTGCTTTTTATCCTGTCAGATGCCTACCCAACAGCGGTAGTTTCTTTTAAGCATTTGATACTTCACGAATATTTAACACCATGGTGTAGAAATTACTATATGTGTGTGACCAAAACAAACAACTCAAGCAACCTGTCTCCAAGTACATAAAGAACTCTCACAACACTGAAAATTTCAAATTGGCAAAACATTTGATGCTTCACAATGTGTTGGTTTGCATGACAAGTATCTCCCGTAGTCTCGGTCATTTGAACACTGTTCCCCTGTTGATGACACTATTTGGGGAAGTTTTGGATGTAGGGGCCTTGGTGATGGAAGTATAGGGGGAGGTTAAGAGAAAAATGAGATAAATAGCCTTATTCACTATCCAGTGTTTTCTCCCTCTCCCTCTCTCTACCCCCTGGCTCCCTAGCCCCCATCCCCAATCTGCTTTGGGCTTACAGTTAAAACTGTGAGCTCTCAGCTTGCAGCTCCAGCCACCATGCCTGTCCACTGCCATGCCTCACCAAGATAACGGTGATGGACGTTTTATCCTTCTGGAACCATAAGCTTAAACAAATCCTTCCTTCTAAAGTTGCCTTGATCATGATGTTTCACCATGGTAACAGAAACAGCTAACACCAAAAATCAGTCAAAAACACATGCACACATGTTCAAAATTATCAGTTACCAGGGAAATGGATATAAAGCAACTAAAACTCCCAAACATCACTGACTGAAAAGAAATGTGGCACAGCATTTGTAATAAAATTTGTCAACATTTGAAAAAGTTAAATATAACTTATAATATAGCCATTTCATTCTAGAGACATGAAGATCTGTGGCCTTCTAAAACTTTGTACATGGATATTCACATGCACTCAGAAAGAAAGCAATACAAAAGCCCATTATGTCTCTGGAGGAACGAAAGATAATGTACCCACACATTATTTAGAATAATATACTCTTATTTAGCAGTTAACTGGAATGAACAGATAATATGTGCAACAATGTGAAAGAATCTGAAATTCTACAGTAGCCAAACAAACGAGCACAAGCTTTGCAATTCCAGCACTTGGGAGCCAAGTCAGGAGGATCCCTAGTGCCTCCCGCGTGCACTAAATCTGTTCAATATAAAAGCAAAGTGAAAAGCAGACTGGGTTTGCTGGGGCAGGCCTGTAGCTCAGGCAGTTCAGAAAGCCAAAGCAGAAGGACTGGCAGGCGTAAGACCTGTAGGCTCTGCAGGGAAAACTCCAGGACAGCGTGGAAAACGCAAACCCGGCCTCTTGAATGAAAATACTGAGGGCTGCAAATAGAGGTCAGTGGTACAGAATTTTCCCAGAATGCACAAGGCCCTAGCTTCAAAGATCAGCAGGTGAGGAAAGAAATAGAAGAAAGAAAAATTACTCTTAGCAAAAGAAGCCAGGCAAAGCAGAATATACTGCAGGGCTCCATTCATAGGAGATTCTTTTTTTTTTTTTTATAGTTTATTTAATTTGTGTACGTTGGTGTGGGGGTGTCAGATATTGGAGTTACCAACAGCTGTGAGCTGCCATGAGGGTGCTGGGAATCGAACCCGGTCCTTTGGAAGAGCAGGCAGTGCTCTTAACCACTGAGCCATCTCTCCAGCCCCTCATAGGAGATTCTAAGAAAGCGGCTGCTGAGAGTGAAGGAATGGTGGAGCACGGGAACAAGAAGCTTTCTGAGGTGACAGCAATGTTCTGCATTGGACTGTGGGGGTTAGATACATTTGTAAAACTTGTGAAGACACCTTTTCTCAATGACATTCTGAAAAACTGAAAGTGTTCCTACAGTCGAGCGTGAGATACCTGCGACAACGATCCTCTCTGGGACTTGCATGATCGCACTGGCGCTCGGAACTCCTTCTTGGAAGCCCTGTTCCAGGTCAGCATTGGGCGGCGCTACTTTTAGTTTCTCTGGGACCCTCATCCGCTGACTAATACCTTCAGTGTATTCCATCTCGTACTGAATTCGGCTAATTTCTGCCATCTCAGCAGCAGTGGGAGAAGGAAATGCAGCCCCACTCACCCTACAGAAGGAAAATTTTAAGATCAGAATAACTGAGTGTTAAAAAGCCAACCTCCTCTAGGCAGCGATGTTAGAAGGCATACCATACAGTAAAAAGAGCAAAAGGGAACAGCTTACTTGTGAGTAAAAGAAAAATAAGGGATCAAAGAAAACACTTTGCTCAATACAAAGCTTCTGACTTATCTGAAAATGAACCCTAAGGCCAACAACCATTAGGTGTAAGCTCTTAAAGTATTATACAAATGCACACACATAAACATTCTGTGTGCAAGCAGATGTGCATGCTCCTTAAAACAAAAACAAAAAAAAGCCTGAAATAAAATTTAAAAAAATCCCAGTCAGAAGGCTAAGAGAGAGGTAGAGTGCTTGCCTACCATGCATGAAGCGTGGTTCAATCTCTAAAACTGCAAAGGAAAAAAAAATCCTAATTATGTATAAGAATGTTGCTAGATTTTACAGCAATGCAACTGCCATTGTGCATGAAATAAAGCCTTTCAAAAATGAAAATCAGATTCCAATGGTAAATAAGGCCAATGCTCACTTTACAATAAAAAAAAAAAAAAAGGATAGTCTCCTCAAAATCACATAACGTATAATGCAATGCAAGTCAAAACTTTAAAAAAAAAATTTATTTAATTTTATGTGCATTTGTGTGAAAGTGTCAGATCATCTGGAGCTGGAGTTAAAGACAGTTGTGAGCTGCCATGTGGGTGCTGGGAATTGAACTCAGGACCTTTAGAAGAACAGACAGTGCTCTTAACCCCTGAGCCATCTCTCCAGCCCCCAAGTCAAACTTTTCATTGCACATGAATCTGACGACTGAGATCTAATGAATGCCAGATACATGGATTACATTAATGAGCCCTTAACGAATGCACTCATTTTAAGGGGTTACATGTTCACATTCTTAACCTATGTCTTATATCATATTTATACTCGGAGTTTTGAGAAGCATCAAACTCTTTGAGGGAAGAGTAGTACAAATGCATTGAGTAACCCTCTAAATTAGAGAGGGATCCATGATTCCAAGGAGATGTAGTTGAAAGAATGTTGCCCCCAAATAAAAAATGCTAAGAAAAGCATAAAAGAGCGTGGTTAGCTTATGGCAAGCAGCTTTTAAGCTACTGTCTGTCAAATCTATAATACCAGCTCAACTGAAAAAAATTTCACTGACCTTCCTATTGGTGTGTCACTGCCCGTTTTCTTACTCATTTTAATAGAGCAAATACACGTCTACAATAGCTATTAAATACTGCTACCCTGCAGTTGTTTACTTTACACAACAATTCCCCTACAGATCTGAACTGTTTTTGGAGGTGTACATAACAACACGGACACTGCTTTTCCAGCTGTAAAAAAGAAAGAATAGAAATCAGTATTTCAACAATTTATCTTATAAGAGAACTACTAATAAAAGTATTTACTTAAAATGGCTCAAGAAACCACATTTCAAGTGTCCCAACTGTCACTCAACAGTACCTCACACGTCAGAAAGACAGTTTTAAGCATAGTTCCCATTTCATGACTTTTCAATTACAATTAAGTGAAAGTTATATTGTAACATAGAGAAATGTGAAGTCAGAGAGGGAGAAGGGTGGCTACCAGAAAACTCTTCTAATCATATCCCAACAGGATATGAAGAAAATGCAAGGGTTAAAGTAAATGTATTGAGATTGCCTAAAAAATTGATGTGTAAGTGTTGGTTTCCTGAAGAGGAAGCCACATTACACTAAAGTCCTAGCAAAGTTATTATAAGTCGGGGATAATAGAACTCTAAAATTAATATAAATGTCTTAGCCACAGAGGCTATTCTGTGATTAGACTAAGATTATGGCGATACAGATGTCTTTATCATCACTTTTTTTTTTTTTTTAGCCAGAAACATCCCCAGGACTTTGAGTACAGTAGTCATTGGTGACTGTATAGTGTGCTAAGTCTAGATGGATTATGACTGCCAACCAGCGTTTTTTTTTTTTTTCCTCCCAAATGTCTGCATTTTAAGGAATTGACATGCAGATGGCTTAAAGGCTAAGAAAACAGAGCCAAAGAGAACATTTTACTTACAAATGTGAAACAACAGTCTTGCTATTTGGCACTATCTGCTTCTGTGCTTCATATTAAATCCTTAAATTGCTCCAATGCACATGTGCTAGATTGAGAGCCACTTTTGTCCCTGGGGGAGAAGAACAGTGACTGAGTAACTAGATGATACCATTATTAGAGATTTAGCTGAAAATTCTTCAAATAAAAGCCATAGAGACATACAAGCTTTACACTAAGAAACAAAAAGATAAACAAAGACAGAACATTAAGGTTACCTCAAGTTTTAGTGTCACCATTGGTTTCTCAGTTTGTGGGTTGCACCTCTTTCACAGGGGTGGTATTGCAGATATTTACATTATGATTTATAACACCAGCAAAATTACAGTTATGAACTAGCAACAAAAATAATTTCATGGTTGGGGTCACCACAACATGAGGAACTAACTGTATTAAGACTTCTTACTACTGCCTCAGTTTTTACATTTTATGTTTCAATAAAACAGATGAGATCCTAATTATTTTTCTTCCTCAATAAACTATGGTACTTCAGATATTCTTTGGTAACAAATAAACTTCATGTGGGGTAAGGGTTTTCAATCCACAGGTTTTGTCACATACTTGCTGTATATCTCAAGACCAAATCCCTTACACTCCTATCTGGTACCCAGGTCCACTTTCTGGGCTACACCCAAACATCTAGAGTGTTTATCAACTTTGTCAGGGTCTTATATATTATATTTAATTTCTTCTTTAACTTGGAATTAATTTTTAAAAAACAAATCTATTTTTAAAGAAATATTTCATCACTACCCTAGAACCACAAGCTTGCTATACACATGTAAGTTTATGCAACAAAACAAAACTATTTTAAAAATTAAGTCAATGTAAGAGCTGATAAAGTTCTAAAGGAAACAGGCAAAAACCCTGAGGTACATAGGCAAAGGACTCCAAGGAGCTCAGAAAAATGACAGCAAGGATTGGCAAGAGACATTGCACAAAATAAAGTTTCTGAAGAAATTAAGAGTGGAGAGAGTCTACAGAATCTCTGTTGGGTAGACATCTGACAGGGGAGTCATAGCTAGAATTTTAGAACTCAAAAAAAAAATTAATAAAGAACCCCAACCCCATATGTATTAACAACAAAACATCCGCAACAGTCAGGACGGAGGGACAGAAAAAAACTTGCAGACCTAAAATGTGGCAGCCCTATCAGGCAGGAAGGGAGCCAACACACAGTTCTTCCCTGAGGACAGCAATTCAATAAAAAGCGTATGCTCAAGAAACACCACAGTAGAGCTGTCTCAATTCACAAGTCCTCGAAACCCAAAATTAAACTTCCCGACCCCTCCTCAAACAACCTAATTGCATGCTCAGAATACTAAATAGGGCTAAGCCATCCTACTTTCCCTGAAGGTTTTTCTTTGGGGAATCTCATTAGTAGCCAGCGGGACTGAGGGAGAAAGGGGGTGGCTGTCACTGGGGAAAATAGGCACTCTCATTCACTGTCTCCCAGCGGGAGGCCTGCATAGCTCTATTGGGCACAAATAACTTCTACAATTAGAAAGCGCCACCAATTCAGAGAGAGCGCTGCTCTTCCCAGAGAATGCGCCCGGCTCCTAAGCTAGTGGGACTCGGACGCTGGCCTTTTTTTTTTTTTTTGGTTGCTTGTTTTTTTTTTGTTTTTGCAATTACAACAAGGTTTTTGCAAACGGAGGTCGGGGGTACTAAAGCTACGAGGGTCAGCGGGGAGGGGTGAGGCGCCGGAAAGAACTAGCCGGCATCGCCACCAGTGAAGGATGCTTTGGCTAGTTCCGGGCCTCCTAAAAGGCCTTTCTTTAATTACACGGATTTTATACGAAGAGTTACTTTTAAATGGGGGCAGGCTCAAGGTCAGACTGTGAATGAAGTGCGTGGGGCCATGGAAGAGATGCTCCAAAAGCCCAGATCCTAGCTCCCAGGCTTTCTTCCGTTTCCTAACCCCAAACTAATAATTGTTTTTGTTTTGTCAGTAAAATTCGACTTCTGTGCTATACATAGAACAAGATGCCGAGGCAGAACAGGTGAAGAAGCTGGCCCCAGATATTTGCAGGGCAAGGCCTGAGGACAGGCCAACGCGGGGGGCCGCTCCGCCCGGCCCGGGAGGCGGGTGTCACTGTCCCGGCGCTAGGCCGGGAGCCCCGCTTGGGGAGACTACAACACTCACCCTGGGCCCGCTGGAGAGTCCCCGGAGAGAGGGCCGCCGCCCGCCGGCTCCGGGGCGCTCGGGCGAGCGCTCGCAGAGGCCGTTGGCCGAGCGCACCGAAGCGCCCGGGAAAAGGAGCGGCGGAGCGGCCGCGGCGGAGCCGGGACAGAAGCGAGAACGGCCCGGACTGGCCCCTTCCAGGAGCCGTAGCGGAAGTAAATGCCTGTCATGTGATAAGGAAAGGGCGGATGTTGCGCTCAGGCTCGAGAAATGTCGATAAGGAGCCATCTTTGTTGTGGGCAAAGCGCTCCGCCTCAGGTGATTCCGGTTGAGGGGTTTTATGTTTCGAGTTCTTTTAAGAACCTCACGTTTGCAAGGTAAACCAGTAACCTGTTTGTTTGTATTTTAGTTTTTCTAGACAGGGTTGCTCTGTTATCTTGGATCCTGAACTTCAGGCCGGCCTTGAACCCCCAGAGATCCGCCTGCCTCTGCCTCCCAAGTGCTGGGAACCAGTAACCTGTTCTAAAGGACTGCCTGAATAAAAATTCTCATGGTGGTCCGTGAATTTGCACATATAACTAAATATTGGGGTCAATTCTTCAGCATTCTGATTTGATTTCCCTAAAACTTAAAAATTAAGAATCAGGGAAAAAAAAAAAAAAAAAAAAAGGGAATCTGAATTGGGTTTGAAAATAGTAGCTGAAAAAAAAAAAAAAAAAAAGTAGCTGTCAGAAATCTCTTTCAAGTCTAAAAACCCAACTTGTGGCTCCCCTCTGGAAGAACAAGGTAGGAACGCAGGAACCAGCCTCACTTATGAAAGGACAGACCAGAAGCCCAATCAGAAAATAAGATGTGTGCCTCGATGTACACAAACAACCTAGCAACCTTATCCACGGTTTCCCATCCTTGGAGTCAAACAACCAGAGTTGAAGATTTTTTTTCTTTCAATTCAGTCATACTATAGTTACGCCTGGTGGCACACACTGGAAATCCGGTTCTGGGGGCTTGGGAGGTAGAAGCTAGAGGATCAGGACTTCCTGTATGCTGTGACAGGGAAGCCCGTGTCAGTGTCTGTATCAAAACCACACTCGTGAAGGCTTTCGTGGGACATGCCCATTGGGCTAGTATGCAGATATAAGTGAGTATCTACCGTTTGAGTCTTTCTGCTTCTGGGTTAATTCAATCATTATGATCATTTCTAGCTCAATCCATTTATCCACAAATTTCAGGAATTCCTTGTTTTTAATAGCTGAGTAGTATTCCATAGTGTATATGTACCACAGTTTCTTTATCCATTCTTCTACTGAGGGACATTTAGGCTGTTTCCATGATCTGGCTATTATGAATAAGGCTGCTATGAACATGGTTGAGCAAATTTTCTTGTTGTGTGCTGGTGCATCTTCTGGGTATATTCCAAGGATTGGAATAGCTGGGTCTTGAGGAAACCCTATTCCCAGTTTTCTGAGATAGCACCAGATAGATTTCCAAAGTGGTTGTACTAGTTTGCATTCCCACCAGCAATGAAGGAGTGTTCCTCTCTTCCCCACATCCTCGACAGCATGTGGTGTTGCTTGAGTTTTTGATCTTAGCCATTCTGATGGGTATAAGATAGAATCTCAAGAGTTGTTTTGATTTGCATTTCTCTGATGACTAAGGAGGTTGAGCATTTCTTTAAGTGTTTCTCAGCCATTTGATATTCTTCTGTTGAGAATTCTCTGTTTAGTTCCAAGCTCCATTTCTCAATTGGGTTATTTGGTTTGGTGGTGTTTAATTTCTTGAGTTCTTTATATATTTTGGATATTAGGCCTTCACTTACCAGGAAACTGGGACAGAGGGGAGGACATCCTATTGGGACTCTAGATAAGAGAACCATGTGAGAATAGCAATGTAGAAGGATCCAGTGGGTCCTAGAAACCTACAAGTAGAACATTATGATAGGCAGATTTGGGCCAAGGGGTCCCGCTCAAACTAAGGCACCAGCCAAGGACAATACAGGCGGTAAACTTTAAACCCCTACCCAGATCTAGCCAACGGTCAGAACAGTCTCCACACTTGAGTGGAGAGTGGGATATGACTTTCTCACGTACTCTGGTGCCTCACATTTGACTATGTCCCCTGGAGGGGGAGACCTAGTGGCACTTAGAGGAAGGACAGCAGGTCACCGAGAAGAGACTTGATACCCTGTGAGCATATACAGGGGGAGTAATCCCTCTCAGGAACAGTCATAGGGGAGGGGAATAAGGGGAAAATGGGAGGGAGGGAAGAATGGGAGGATACAAGGGATGGGATAACCATTGAGATGTAACAAGAATAAATTAATAAAAAAAAACCCCACACTCGTCCTTGTGGTCATTCCCTACTAAGAGAGTATAACATCTGTATAGGGTTAAATATATGTAATCTAGAGACAGTGCCAAGTGTTTGTGAGGATGTGCATAGGTGCCCTGCAAGCATTAAGTCATTTTATATAAGAGACTTAACCATGTAGATTTGGGTATGAGCTGTGGTTCTGGAGTACTTACTCCAGTGATGTAGTCTTGAATCTAAAAATGTTCTAAAGCCAATCTTTGGCTTATCCCTATAATCACAATACTTAGAGCCAGAGGTAAGAGGACAGGGTTGGGGGGCTGGGGAGCAGGAGGGGGACGGGAGGAGTTTCAGGTTTGCCCGCGCTACACAACGGACCCTGTCTCAAAACAAAACAAAACAAACACAAACACAAACACAAACACAAACAAACAGAACCTCAGATGATACTCCAGAAATGTTACCATTTTTCAAAATAATTTGGCAAGTTTTTTGGGTTTTGTTTGTTTGTTTTGTTTTTCATGTTTTTGAGGCAGAGTTTCTGTGTAGCCTTGGCTGACCTGGACTCGATTTATAGACCAGGCTGGCTTTGAACTCATAGGGATCAACCTGCCTCTGCTTCCCCAAGTGCTGGGACTGCAGGCGTGTGCTACTGTCTGAATTGCATTTTTGTGTGTCCTCCCTAATAGTGGTGCAGGATAAGTAAAATTTCCCTTTACCATCCCTCTTATGGCCTCAGTGGGCCCCCAATTAAATTGACACAAACCAGCAGGTGGACAGGAGGGACAGGACACACACAACCTTACTTAGTAATTTTGGCTTGTATGTTGGAGTGGGAAAATGAAGACCTGAAGAAGCTCTTGGGATCAGAAGTTGGCTGTCGCAGTAAACTGTACAAATGTGGGAAGATACTTTCTAAGCCTCAAAATAATCTTTATTCCAAAGTGGCCAGCAGTGGGTGGTATGTCCTGCTACTTTACAGTGAAAAAAAATCCTTCTTTATGGGTAGATTAAGTGACATTATTCTGGCATCCCAAGTAGGGATTAAGCTGTGTAGACCATATGTGGTCAAAACCTTTAAGAGTGAGAGTCCCACTGCATCCATTAACCTTCACACTTCCTAAATGTTGCACATTGATTTTTCTTCTGTCCATAACCCTTTCTTTTCAAAGTCTTTTGAAATAACTTTTAAATAAAGATCCATAATTCAGTGATCAAACCCTAGTCTTCTCCTGTAACCCTGATTTGTTCATTTTTCATCTGGCATCCTATGAGTCTATTAAGTAAGACAATGTTTCACACAATGTCACAGCACCTAATGGTGTAGCACAGACTTCAGGAAAATACAAAAAAGGTACGTGTTTCCCCGACTCACATGGAGAGTCTATGCCTTTTTGTGTGTTCTAGGTTCATGGTGGGTCTTCCTTTTCTTCTCTCACTGATGTGGGCATTTCTATTTATGACTTAATTTGTCACTGGCTTTTTCTACAGCTTTGTAGTATATAAATCCAAACATTCTCATTCATTTAGTTTAGTTTCATCCTGATGCATGATTCCAAGCCATTTCTGCTTGTGTTTCCCATTAGGACTTAAACCCTAATAAGTTTTTTTTTTTTAATTTTCCAACTAATATTTTATTTATAAAGAAATCCAGAAAATACCAAGATTAAAATGCATATGAATAAATGACATTGTTTCTGAAATAATTGTTTATCACACAGCTTTGTTTCTGACAGTCGATTTCTTATAGTTACATCATTGTAAGGATTCCACCTGAAAAAATCTCTTCTCCTTGGATGTCCTCAGCCATTTGATTCATCAGTGATGCTGGCTGTGGGGAGGACTGCTTATTTGCCTGCTTCTTTTTAAAAAAATATTTTATTAATTTATTCATATTACATTTAAATTGTTAGCCCAACCCTTGTATCCTCCCATTCCTCCCTCCCTCCCGCTTCCTCCTACTCCCCTCCCCTATGTCTGTGACTGAGGGGGACCTCCTCCCCCTGTATATGCTCATAGGGTATCAAGTCTCTTCTTGGTGACCTGTTATCCTTCCTCTGAGTGCCACCAGGCCTCCCCATCAAAGGGACGTGGTCAAAAATGGGTCACCCGAGTTCGTATGAACATCAGACCTCACTCTCCACTCAACAGTGGAGAATGTCCTGTCCATCAGCTAGGTCTGGGTAGGGGTTCGAAGTTTACTGCCTATATTGTCCTTGGCTGGTTCTAATAAGGTGTTACATCTAAAACGTTTCCTTTTTTCAATTCAGACATTCTTTCTTCAGTTACTGTTCTTCAGTTATGGCAAGATATATATATATATATATATATATATATATATATATATATATA
>OU015743.1:40387251-40404706 GCA_907169655.1 Acomys percivali | reverse complement strand
CATATGTTTTAGCTTTGAATACATTTAAAGGGAACTGCCCTGTGTTTGGGGGGTCATTTCAGGAACCTGTAACTGTTGCAAGGGCAGTGGAGCCATTGTGGAACCCAAGTGTCACTCTGCTCAGCTAGCAGAGTTCTAAGTTATTCCTGACGAGGGTAGCAGGAGAACTACTGTCTAGACATGGGACCTCAAAGGGCAGGAGGGGAAGAGGTTGAGCCTACTGAGTAGAAGGTGCTCACATTAATTGCTGTTGGATATTTGAGGCACTCGAGGACTGGTGGAAAAGAAGAGAGGGAGCAGGGCTTCCAAAAAGAGCCCTACCTTAGGTGTACTCTCATGCTGTTCCTAGGACTGGAGATAGAGTGCTATTGAAAACAATGAGCTATAAATCATGAGAAAGGTGCCAGGAATCACAAGGTTATTAGAGTCAGCTCCCTCAGGGGGAAAGGACCATAGTCCAGTCGCTGGGATGAGCTGGGATGAGGTAACCATCTGTTGTCTTTAGCCAAAGGCAGCTAAAGAAAGTCAGATATCAGCTTCAGCTCTCGGGTGGGAAGGGAGGTATTTTATACAAACAGAGAGTTGCTAAAAGGGCCAGTCAGGAAATCCATCCAGAAGAATCATCTTTCCATTGGAAATGAGCACAAAAGCACCTGAAGGATTAAGAGAGGCCGTATTTACAGACCGTACATTCTATCTGCCAGTGACCCTGGAAGAAGTTTAGATGCGATCATCAAATCAGTAATGACAACTTTCAGAGCACCAGAGAGTACATGAATAACATCTGCAGATTGGTTGGAGGCGGGTGATATCTCAAAAAGTCAATTCTAGAAACCAAATAACAAAAGAGATGAAAAGAGCTTTACACGATTCCTAATAATAGCCATGCCACAGAACCCCTGTATTTACCCCTAGTGCGGGTATTAGAGCTGGGTGGTGGCTTGGGAGAGTCTGTATTTTCATGTGACCTCTCCACCATATCTTTGTGGTCACAGTGACTGCTACATAGGGCAATCAGGATTGGTTTTAAGCTTGGTGAATGACCAAAACAGAGGCAAGTTCTTTAAAGGATTATTTTCAACTTGTAGAGGAAATGACATACATCCTTGAATGAAGAGATGGTTGGTGTGTGTGTGTGTGTGTGTGTGTGTGTGTATTGGATGATGTGGAGCTGGAGTTACAGGTGGTTATGAGCTGAGGGTGCTGGGAACGGAACCCATGTCCTCTGGAAGAGTAGAAGATGTTCTTAGCCACTGAGCCATCTCTCCAGTTGTGGTGCATTGTTTCTTAGTCTAGAAAATGAGACTCTCCTGATGTCAACTCTTTCCAGCCCTCTGGATAGGTTCACATTCAACCTCAGCCTTCAGCTGTACCCCTCATACACATGTGCAGTCAGTCTTTAGGCTCTGAAAGCTCCTTTCCTCTCAGCCTCCACCCCTTTTACTTGTTCTTCTGGATAACTGATGTGCATCTCTTCAGACTCAGGCTCTGAGCACATTCCACAGGGGAGATGCAGTGCCCTTGCTGAGTTCCTTCAGCCCGACACCTTTCCTTGTAACAGTGTGAAAACAATGTATCTCAGGATCTGTCTATTTCACCTTACCTCTGTTGACTGCTACAGAGCCCACACTCCATACTGAGCATTGACCCACACATCCGTTCAACACCTCTTTCCAAGAGACTGAGGAAAACAGGAATGAGCTCACTGAATGTGCTACTAAGAGAATTGAGGAGAGGTGGGAGAGGGTGAGGAAGGAACTCAGATATGAAAGCGCTTGGGATGGGATCCTGGAAGTCTGGGCCTACAAGAACAGGATGATATCCTTGGAGGTAAATGCAAAGCTCTGCACTTGCATCTCAAACACCAACAGCACAAGACTAGAGAAGGAAAACACAGAAGAAATACTGATGTAGGAGAAACTCATAGTAATAGAGTTGGTGTTATAAAGGATTTAGTAATGGATTTGCTTAGGAGGCATTAGCCATACAAGCGGAATTTAGCTGAGGGAGTTCTGCCTCCAAACTACTGCAAAGACAAGTAGATAACCAGTAACCAGGCCTGATGGAGATAAGCAAGGTTTACAATGTGAGGATGTAAATGTTACCAGAATGAACCAGGCATCAGGCTCAGCACTGAAGAAGTGCCTCTACCAGGATGCTCAAGGGGGCCTACAGGGTCACAAGCAGTGTTAAATCCTAGCCTGCCATAAAGCCCCTGGTTCTACTCCCGAGAAAAGCATAATTCTGCCAGTTGGCCAAGATGAACCTGGGCAACAACTTTTTGGAAAAAATATAACCCTGGTATGCTTAAAATGATTCTAGCAATATCTTTGTGGTGAAACCCCCCCATTTGCCTAAATGGCTATGTTTACAGTCTCCTGTCTCAATTTACATTGTTCATAGTGTGACCTAAAGCTGGGACCCAGGAGGGCTTTTTTTTTGGTGGGGGGAGGGTAGATGATAGCTTATGTGAACTGTATAAGCCTACGGTGTACATAAATGAGTAACCTTCCATGCCAGGCTGGCTTCTCCTGAGCATTAGCCAGCGTTGGATGTGTGCTATTAAAGAGCTTTCTCCCCTTGTCACCGTTCTACAACAATGACGTTGAATTGTATGGCTTGTGAGCACAGCTGGTTCTAAGATCAGTGTGTCATTACCATTGTGGCCATGAGTCAGCTGAGTAGCCCAAAGGTAACTTAGGCTGAAGTCCTAAAATGGTAGTGTTCAGACCAGAGAGACACTTCCTTCCCATAGCCACTCACTGGGAGACTTTGCTCTTTTTTCTGAAAGTTATTCTGTTGCTGGCTTCATTTTAAAAGGAGATGCTGTCAAACTGGGATACATTCACGGTAGAGGTAAGGCTGATGAACAATGAATTGAATCTGCCAGAACCAGGTAGAAAATAATAGGAGGAAATAGAAGTTATATTCAAACATTTGATGATACATGTGTATGTGTTGGGGGAGGTAAAATGCACATATTTGCAAGATAGCAAAGATCATTTTGAAAGAATATTAGGAAGCTGGAGAGAGGGCTCAGAGGTTAAGAGTGCTTCTGTTGGCTGCTCTCCCAAAGGTCCTGGGTTCAATTCCTAGGAACCACATGGTGCCTTACAATCATCTAAAATTACATCTGGTGCCCTCTTCTGGCATGCAGGCAGAATACTGTATACATAATAGTAAAATCTTTAAAAAAGAAAGCATATTAATAGAGGGCAAAAATGACTATTGTTTGAGGCAGGTTGAAGGCAGTTGTCATCTACTAGGTACTTAGAATTCTCTCCCCCGCCCCAGAGAGTTTAAATAGCTCAGAGTTTAAATAAACAAGAGTCAGAGGTTTGTACCCCATAGATCCATGTGTTATAAAGGTCTTGCAGCCCTTAAAAGTTTTTGATGTCCTGGGCTCTGTGGGACCTTGGATGTATCACATCACTGCACAGATGTATCATAAATAGTGAAAGTGCACTGTGTTCAGGTGCAACTGATCATGTGCAACAGTCAGTTTACCAGTTAATAGTACAGTTCATGAACAGTGAGAAAGTGTGAACAGTACTGATAATATACACAATATACCTGCAGTATAACCACAGTAAGCCAGAACTGCATTAGTAACATTCCACACTCACCGGGTGTCCTGGTGGGCCTATGTCTCCTACAGTTCCAGGTAGCCCTTTGGGGCCAGGCAGTCCCATAAATCCTTTGTCACCTTTTATGCCTTTTACAATATGTCCTGGAGGTCCAGGGGGACCTGGATCACCTGGATTCACAAAGAGTCCATCAGAGTTGCCAGTAAGGGATTCTCGTGAGTTCTGTCATGGAGTCCCACACCTGATTACTGCCCCAAACACCCTTTCCTTTGCTGCTGGGAGGTGGGACTGTGGTGAAGATGGAACAAGAGAATGCCAAGGAACATGGGGGAAAGCAGAAAGGAACCACATTTCCCTGAGGACAGTCTGTGGGTAGGCATCTGGTCCAATGCAAATACAAGCTCAACAGTAGAGGTCGCTGTCTTTAGGACACTTCATTAAACCTATTAATCTTTTACACAGGCCACTGTCCCTCAACACCCCACCAACTCACTGCATATGAGAGTCAGGGACATGAGAGGTCTGAAGAGGACCAGGAGGGAACAAGAAGCTATGAGGCGATTGGAGAAAGAACAGTCTGATGTCAAATGTGACATCCATTCCAATTTGTGAAAGGAAACACTCTACCTGGATTTCCTCTTAAGCCAGGGAGACCTCTGCTTCCTTTTGGGCCAGGGACAATTGCCCCAGGTAGACCTGGTGGTCCTGGGAGTCCAGCAATGCCTGGTGGTCCTTGAGGTCCAACATCTCCCATGACCCCTTCTCTGCCAGGGAGGCCAGGCAAGCCTTGAACTCCCTTGTCTCCTTTGACACCTGTAGAGAAGAGAGCACGGTTGGGTTTATAGTTTGTGGTTAGTTTCAGTAATGTAGGCACTTTTTGATTTTTTAAAAATTTTTATAATGTGAAGATTCACAATGTATTTTCTTTGTTTAAAAAAAAAAAAGACCAGAGAACAAAAATATTCATCTATAGGTCTTCTTCTGACTAGGTGTTGATCTAGGCAAAATCACTACATCTTATAAATCCCTCTTGTCGTGTGTGTGTGTGTGTGTGTGTGTGTGTGTGTGTGTGTGTGTGTTTTGAAAAATGCTTTCAGTGAACTTGAGATCATTGATTTGGCTGTGGTAGCTGGTTATCAAATTCCAGAGATCTGCATCTCTCTGCTTTCCCAATGCTGGTATTGAAACAGTGTCTATTTCATACTTGTGGAGCCATCTCTCCAGCCCTTCCACTCTCTTATTTTAAAAGTAAAAATATACCTGTCAGAGAACAGTTCTTAGAAGAGCATTTAGCCAACATACAGACAAAAGGCATGATTTAAGATCTAAGGTGTCACGGAAATCTAAGCCACAGTTATTATTTGGTGAACTTTATAGTGACATTATTTATTTACAGACAATGCAATAGAGCCGAGAAGAAGCTAAAGTTCAAGGTAGAACTTGGAATTACTGCCCAGTTAGAGGTAGTTATAACCCTGCTTAGTCTCCTCGGTAAAATTTTCCACAGCTGTGACACTGAGTCTGGGGTGGGGGGAATAAACATGGCAAGAGATATGAAAGAAGACCCTAGAAATGTCACAGCTTAGTGCCAGGTATTATCTGTCATCTGAGAAAACCTTCAAGAAACTGTGCTTTGACATTCCTAGATGAAAGATATAGTATGGATTGATAACAATCTTCCCTCTTCTTTCCCATCTCTGTTTTTTTTTTAATTAAAGAATGTTTTATGTATTTTATTTTATATGTATGTTTCACCTTTATGTACATATGTGCTCCGTGTGTGTCCCTGGCGCCCAGAGAAGCCAGAAGAGGGCATTAAATCCAGTGGGACTGGAGCTATGTGTAGTTGTGCACCACTGTGTACATGTTAAGAACTGAAGGCAGGTCCTCTGCAAGAGCAACAAATGCTCTTAACCTCTGAGCCATCTCTCCAGCCCCCATATTATTTTTGAGAGCAAAGGGCATGAGTATAGGCAACTGAGAGTGAGACTGGTGACTAGAAAACAGTTGTGGGTGGGTCACTGTTGGGTAGATAGTAAAGGCCTAGGGTAATGAAGAAAACCAAACTGTTGACTGTTACGGTATTGTCTGTAGAGTATTCACATTCCTTAGTCTTGTAGGGCCTATAATTCATGCTGTTAAAGTGAGCAGAAGGCTTCAGCTTGTTCCTGGCTCTGTAACACTGTTTTTGTACAGCAATGACCACATGCACTCATGTTGTGGGTTTTATATTACATTTTTGTTAAAATTTTTTCTTTGTTTTCTGATGTGAGTTCTTCTAAGGATTTGGGAGAATAAACCAATTAAACCAACCCATATCTTCCAAGTTTTAGTGAATTCTTCATGTTTTGTTATCCCAGAAGCATTGAGGCATGCAATCCCTGCTATCTGGGCTACTTGTTATTTTAAAGTTTTTTTCTTATCTAAGGTGTGATTTCCCCCTTTGAAATGTTATTTGCAGTCAAATGAAAGTAATGCAAATACAGCACTCCCTGTTCAGTAGGTTTTGAGTTTAACCTAACAATATGAACAGAAACTTTTCTTTCGCCTGTAGTTCTACAACTAGACATTGGAAAGGGGAAAGTTCAGTGCTCATGGGGGATGGAAGGCTTTGGGAGGTGTGTGAACACTGAGGTTGACCAGAAGGACAATCAAATCACTAAGGAACAGAGGGAAAGAGCAGCTCCTGCCTACTTCACACTCCAACTCCAGTGTAGTTCACTTCTACCATCAAGCCATCTTTCGCAGGTTCTCATAACATCAATCGTTATGACTAGAGTATAATTGCTACCTTGAATTACTCCTATATATAGGATGCAAGGCTAATAAAGATCATTAAAAGGTGCAAACAGTTTGATGTTTCTTTTGGCTTCTCTCTCTATGAAATGGAAGAGTTCAAAGAATCTGCTTATCCTATGCCACTGGCCTGAGAAAGGTGCACTTTGAGGAACATACTAGATAAGGTATCTTGTCTCAGATGTTGAGAGAGGTACAGGGTAAGCCATTGACAAATCGTAACATGAACCACAAGCTCAGTGCAGGGGCTGGAAGCAAAGTGAGAAATGGTGGCACCACCATTAGACCACAAAAGCAGGGAAGGGTGCTCACAGGCAAGCCAACTCCACCTATATCCTCTTAGGAGTCAAGTTACTAAAACAACCAGCTAACAACAACAACACAAATATATATGAATTATTTTTATTTTTAAAAACTTACATAGAAGGAAATAAAAAAACCAGGACACAGCTTTGCATTTGTTTCCTTTGTTGTGATGATAAATAGTTTTAATTCACTATTAGGACTAGATAAGTAAGTTGTCTTGCATCAGATGTTGAAAGAGGTACAGGGTAGCCACCAACAAACATGATACTTCGTATCATCATTGGGGCATCTTTCATTTGCCAAGTTACATTGTTTGACAAATCATAGAGAAGTAGATTCCTGTCTTGGAAATGTGTATTTTAATGTCAGGGAAGAAGAACTCCCTACCTGGAACACCAGGGCTCCCTTTTGGGCCTGGATAGCCCCCCAGCAAACCTGCAGGAGGTAATTTTGATATATTAACATTTGATTAATCTCGTTACATCCAATATATGAAGGAAGTACAATTAATGCACACCGACAATGTATTAGAGACCATCAGTTCTATCAATGGAGAATTATTAGAGCCACATGGAATTGAAATGCTATTAATAAACCAGTGAGCAGACCAAACATTAAAAGCAAGGGTGAGTGAGGTAGCTCTGTGGCTAAAAGCTCACACCCCTTAGGCTAATAATAACCTGAACTCAATCTTCCAGGACCCATGTAGGGTAAGGGGAGAATCGAGCCCTGTAGAGCATCCTCTTGACCCCACACACTGGCTACAGCATGAATGGACCTATACATATATGCACACACACTATATAATAAATATTATATACATAGATACATAATATGCCATTTAAAATATATTTTATATAAACGTAATTATGTCTATATGCTATTACACACACACACACACACACACACAGGAAGATAGCAAGCTGTACCTGTTTCTCCCTTTTCTCCTGGAGGACCAGGAATTCCATCATGCCCTTGGTTACCTCTCATACCCATTGGTCCAGGAAGTCCTGGGAGTCCTGGAGGGCCTGAAACAAACAGAAACCCAAATCATGCCATTCAAAGACAACACCTCTTTTCGTGTGGTGGCCTACTGTGAATACCAGGGAGAGAGGTGGAAAGTCCTCAAGGGTACTGAATTTTCAGAACCATAGTTATGCAGAGCTGCATTCATAGTTAAGCAGCAGCAACAACAAAAAATAACAATGCTCAAATTAATACTATCACGAGATGATCTCAGTATTTTATACTGGCAGATACATCAATAGATAGTGTTATGGACTCTAGTATTCTGCATTCTACAGGAGCAATGCACTTAGGCAGTTTAATCTCAAGGACAAACTGTTTTCTTAGGGCAAAAGAGTAGAATAAGTTTTAAAATGAAACCTGGGGGGCCAGTGCTTCCTGGAGGGCCTGGGAGGCCTTTCTTTCCTTTAAGACCCAAATCACCACCTGGACCTGGTTTTCCTAAAGATCCAGAGAGAGGGGAGAGAAAAAAAAGAATACCAAGACATAAGTGGTTAGTTACATCAGTCACTGAAACAGCAAGTTCTTCCTGTCAGCCATGCTCAGGGTGCCCATAGGGAATTCCCGACAGGCCACCTCAGACGTTTGTTATGAAAGACATTGCTCCTGAAATCACACAGGTGTGATTGCCTTCATATGTTGAAGTTATAACACCCAGCACCTGAGAATGTCGTTGTGTTTAGCAATGTGGTTGTTAGAAGTTGGGGCTGGTAAGGTGCCTCAATGGGTAACGGTGCTTGTAGCCAAGTCTGACAGCCTGAGTTGGACCCCTACACGAATAGCTCAATGTCTGACTTACTGCTAAAGATCAGGAACTAACTGCAAGTCTCTTGAGCCCTCAGTGTTTAAACACTTTAGTTAAATGCTATCTTTATGTAGGCCTGCAGCTTTAAACTAATACTTCAGCAAGTTTTTTGTTTGCTTTTCAGATTTATTAAGTACATTTTTTTTCTTCCTACCTTTCCCTCGTCCTGCCAAAGCTGAGAAGTGAATGTAAGGCCTTGTGTATGTGAGGTAAATGCTGCACTACTGAGATTCATCGCCAGTCAAGCAGTTGTTTTTAATAAAACAAAGTGAACACTTGTTATAAGCTAACATCAACACCCATGCCCAGACCAGAAATTGGCCAGGCAAAATAAAAGATTTAAAATAGCACTGCAGGTGGAATTGTGCTCCTCCCAGACTTATACATTAAAGCCCTAACCCCTAGTACCTCCGAATGCCGTTGTGTTTAGCAATGCGGTTGTTAAAAATTAGAGCTAGAAGGATGGCTAAGTGGGTAGT
Source organism: Acomys percivali (assembly GCA_907169655.1). Lineage (NCBI taxonomy): Eukaryota > Metazoa > Chordata > Mammalia > Rodentia > Muridae > Acomys > Acomys percivali. Next base: position 40,395,707 of record OU015743.1, on the reverse strand, counting down.
GGGGCTTGCAGCCAAGCCTGACAAGATGGACTCAATCCCCTAGGACACACATGATGGAAGGAATGCTCTGATCCCCACAAGTTGTCCTTTGTGCACATTGTCCCCTGACATCCACATGCATCCCACACACAAAATAAATAAATAACACACTTTTGAAAGTTAAGCAAAAGTGAGGGCTCCTATCCAACACTCACAGCATCTTTGTAAGTGATCAAGATGTAAACACAAGGGGAGATAGGACAAGATGGTGCTAGCCACACCCAGAGGTCTCCTGAGAACCAGCTGTATCAGTACTTTGGTGGCGGAGTTCTGACTTCCAGACAGTGAGAAAGCAAGCTTCTGTTAAATCACCCAGTCTAGGCATTTAATCCAAGCCCCGTCATCTCATCCTAACCTAAGCTTGTGCCGGAAGTGCCATTTCATGCTTCTAGGCTGAATTCGTTGAGGCAGAACTTCAGATGGTTTGATTACAAGAGCAGGCCTTTAAATGTTGGTCCACTAACAGGAAAATGAGCCCTCCTACCCCCCCCACTCCCCCCACCGCCGATGAATTCATTGGTTTTTAGTGCCATAGGATTTGATGTTCAAGGTTGAATCCAAGCACCTGTAGCACGCACACCTGAAATTGTAGCATTCTATTTACAAAGTTGGTTCTGAAAGGTAAGGGTACATTGCTTCTACTTTTCAGACCTGTAAAGCCGGGCCTCACCTGGGTGGCCAGGATTTCCAGGACTCCCAGGGGCTCCATCAGGTCCAGCAGGTCCCGGTTGTCCAGGCGGCCCAGGTGGGCCTCTCTCTCCTTTCTTTCCTTTGTCACCTGGCAGTCCTGAATTGCCCTTAAAATTCAGTCAAACACCTTTAAAGTTCTCATGTAAGCAGGGCATGTGGTTGGATTTAGGTAAAAGACTACTTATCCATGCATCAATCCCCACTGAGGATCTGCTACAGGCCAATACAGAGCTCTAAAACTTCATGTGGTTATTTCCTATGAAAACCTGAGTCTAGACAGAGCTGGAAATGAACTAAACTAGAATCCAACCAAATAGGATTGCTTCTTGAGACAATACCTCGGTGGAAGGCATCGCTCTGGTTTTCTGAAAACCAGTCTAAATAGGAAGGGGAAAATTGTGCTTCAAGTAATGAAAGCTTGAGTTCTCAGGTCTTTGCAGTCTCTGACAGTGACTACTGTAGAAAATGGAAATAATAATAGCAATTTTGTTGTTGTCGTTGCTGCCTTGAGACAGGATCTCATGTAGCTTAGGCTGGCCTCCAACTTCTGTAGTCAAAGGTGACCCTCACTACTGCTCATCCTGCTTCCATTTCCCAAGAGCTAGAGTTACAAGCATGAGGCACAGCGCTACACTGCTGCCTCAAAACAGAAAACAACTCCACGGTATGGCTCCTTCAGGCCTCAAACATCTGATGAAAAATATCTGCTCCCTTTACAAAAACATGCACCCAAGGACTTCACATCCAGTTTAGGAGGTTAGAACATCTCCTGGGATGCTGCCGATTTCTCCAGGGAAGGCCATGGAGCCTGCTTACTGGAATATCTATACTAGTGTAGCTCTCTGTTAAGTGCAAAAAGAAAATAAAAAGGTTGGGAGAAAATAAACTGAGAAGAGCAAGCAGGCCCCACTGAAACACCGAGTGTTTGCCACACTTGGAAAGAGTTTTGATAGCCAACCTCAGTCTGATGGAACGCAAGTCCAGAGAAAGAACGCTGTGACAAGGTAAAAAGTGTTCTGTGTAATGAAGTGAAAACATTTCAGAATCATCTAGACAAGGGTACATACAGGCAGCTTAAGCTTTTGTTTACTTTTTAATGACGCTCTCTATTTTATTCTATGCCGTTATTTACGTCTTAATGAGACAAAGAGTTCTGCATATAGAGTGCAAAATTTCTGCATAAAAAACCAGCAAGAACAAAAGCTTTCTATGAGATATATCCATGGTTTGTATCAGGAGGAATGAAACCCTTCCTGATCAGTTTGTGGGAGCCTGTCACTGCTGCCCCCTGCTGGGACAGAGAAATTTCTTGGTGTCTGAAACCGATTTTTCCAAATTGAGAGCATGATACAGCCTCGGTTGTAGAAATAGGAATGTGTAAAGATACAAGACAAAACAACCCCCCAAACCAAACCAAACCAACCAACAACCAACCAAACAAAAAACCACAGCTATCTGAATGTATAGAAATCTCTTGGTTTTTTTTCATCCTACATGAAATCTGGTCTTTGTTGATACCCGAGCCTCTCATCCTTGCCAAAATGTAACTGGTTCAGTGGTCTGCATACCTTTGGTCCTGGTGGTCCTCGCTCTGCACCTTCTGAATAACCTGGTTCCCCCTTATCTCCTTTGGGACCATGGATCCCTGGCAGGCCTGGTCTTCCAGCTAGACCTGGAAGTCCCAAAGTTCCTTTTTCCCCTTTAGGGCCTGAAATGAGGATAGATATCACGTAAGGGAAGAGAAGGATGGATCTTGAAATATCTCATTTTAATGCTTGTATGACTCGTTCTCCAAGAAGATGGTTTTTCAGAATCATAAACATCGGGCTATATAATGTACAGCCATTACACAACATATGTATCTTGTTACCACTCATACTCTAGTTGCATACAGAACCTTTATCCAAAAGCAAAACTTGTTGACATAAACTTTCTATTAAATGAAAAAAGAAAGAAAGAAACATAGAAAAAGGACCGTTTGGCTTGTGAATGCCATGGCTGGCCAGAGAAGATGCGATGGTATCTGGTACCTCCGTGCTCCCCTGGCCGGAACAGGATGATACGGTACCTGGTAGCCCCATGCTCCCCATGTTTCCTGGCATGCCAGGCGGGCCTGTTCTTCCAGGGTTTCCACTGCTCCCCATATCTCCTCTAGGGCCTTGAGAAGAAATAGAATCACATGACCCAGTTCCTGGGCATATGTGCTCAGCATATATCTTCTGCTTGCATGAGTAGAGAAGTACAGAACTTTCTAGTAAATGAACACTCAAAACACAGAAAATCTGCAGCTCTGACTTACAGTGAGTTTGAGGGCTTATAATAGCAGGATGATGGCATTAGCCGGCACACTCATGTTCCAAGAGTACGTAAGGACAGAACTCCCAGCTGTCCTTTTGCCTGTCCTGAGCGCTCACCACAGGACTGGGGACTTAGGATGTGGAAAGCTGAATAAGGTGAGAGTCCTATTAGGCTTGTTCAAAGTCATCCTAAGACCACCATCAACAGAATAGGGGGAGGGGCTCCTCTCACCGGCTGCACTGCAGTCCATCTCTGACAGCATACTGAAGGTCAACTGCCACATAAATTTGCTATCGAGGAGGCTGGGGATAGGAGGCTACTCTAATAGCTTATAACTGCTTTGCAAACTCAATACTTTGTTTACAAAAGGAAGATGCAAAAGCAAAAATGACTAGAGCATTACTTTTTTTTTTTTATCCCTGACATGTTAAAAAACAAAAAAACTTTGAGTATAAAAATGGAATCATGCATAGGATGTTTTTTAGTCAATAGATGTGAGCTACTGAACACCTTCATTTTGGTTTAATTTACAACAAATTTCTCTTGGAATCTTTTTGTGGTGGATTTTATGTTTGACCTAGTGAATCTAGAAGTGAGCTTTATTACATTTAGGTCTAGGAAAGCTTAGAACATGCTGTTTCTATTGGAGAGTTAGCCATACCTGGAGGGCCTGGTAGCCCAGGCAGTCCCTTGATGCCTTTTCGACCTGGTAACCCTGGAATGCCTCTGTTTCCTTTTTCACCTGGATTTCCTACAAATCCTGAAGTTAAAGACCAGATTTTAAACACACATATTAGGAGGCTGGAGGTACAGCTCAGCGGTAAAGTTGGTTCTAAAATTCACAGGACCAAGAGCTCCAGCTGGCACTGAAACAAACTGGAGATGTTCATCAGAGTCATCCACACCCCGGTCTAAATTGATGGGCTGCTGCCAAAGTACAATATCACACATTGATCAAGAAAATGGAGAGAGGCAGGCTTCTGTCTTTTTTTTTTTTTTTTTAAAGGAATTGAACATTGAAATTTGCAGGCAGGTGGATAGAACTAGAAAAGATCATCCTGAGTGAGGTAACCCAGACCCAGAAAGACATGCATGATATATACTCACTGATAAACAGACAGTAGCCATATAGCACAGGATAACCATACTGCAATCTACAAACCTAAAGAAACTAAATAACAAGGAGGACCCTAGGGAGGATGCTTAATTCTCATTCAGAAGGGCAAATAGAATAGACACTGGAAGCAGTTGAAGAGAAGGAACAGGTTGGGAGCCTACAACGAGGGCCTCTGAAAAACTCCACCCAACAGGGGATTGAAGCAGATGCTGAGACTCACAACCAAACTTTGCAGCAGAGTGCAGGGAGTCTTATGGAATAGTTGGGGGATAGAGGGACGTGGGGAGGACAGGAGCTTCGCAGGGAGACTAACAGAGACAACAAATCTGGGCCCGGGGTGCCTGCAGAGACTGTTGGACCAACCAAGGACCATGTATGAGAGGACCTAGAGCCTCTGCTCAGTTGTAGTCCATAGGCAGCACAGTCTCCATATGGGTCCCATAATATGGGGAGTTTGACATGAACGCTGGTACCCACTCATTGATCACTTGCCCCTGCTGGGGTGGCCTTCCTTGGCCACAGAGGAAGAGGATGCAGGCAGTCCAGATGAGACTTGATAGTCTGGGGTCAGATGATAGGGGAGGAGGGCTCCCCCTTTCTGAGGATTAGGGGAGAGGGGAGAGGGGAGAGAAGAGGGAGGAAGGGTGGGATCTGGAGTAGACAAGGGAGGGGGCTGTAATTGGGAGGTAGAGTTAATAAATTAAAAAATAACAGAGGAATGAAGTTGTAGAAAGCATCTGTGGCTGGGCTGTGGTGGTGCATGCTTTTAATCCCGGCACTTGGAAGACAGAGGCAGGAGGGCAGGTGTGTTATGTTGGTGTGCAGGCAATTCAACTGGCCTGTCCTCAGGGGTCCTGACAATGTCCTATGTCACCACCTGTGTGAATAAGAACATGCCTGCACTCTCTCTCTCTCTCCTTTCTCTCTCTCTCTCTCTCTCTCTCTCTCTCTCTCTCTCTCTCTCTCTCTCTCTCTTTCTCCCCGTCTGTATCTCCCTCTCCCTGTCTGTCTCTGCCTCCCTTTGTCTCTCTGTCTCTCTATCTCTGTCTCCCTCCACCTATTCTCCCCCCCCCCCCCCCCCCCCCCCCCCCCCCCCCCCCCCCCCCCCCCCCCCCCGCACTGTACTCCCTAGCCCCACCCCCTCCCTACCCTGCCTTCATACAATAAACCTTTTTGTACCAGATCTGTTGTGTGGCATCATTCTTTATATACTACAAAGTGGATCTCTGAGTTTGAGGCCAGCCTGCTCTACAGAGTGAGTTCCAGGACAGCCAAAGCTACACAGAAAAATCTTGTCTCGAACCCCCCAAAACAGTCAACAAACAAACAAACAAACAAACAAACAGCAATTGTCTGGCTTGAATCAATCTCAACCAGCATGGGCAACTGCGTTCAAGCAACATTTAAAAGGTCCGAGTGTAGTTCAGTGCTCGATCTCTTCCCTAGCATGTGTGAGGCACTGTAGTAAAAGAGTATACAGTATCATTCTTATATAAACACTTCACTCTCAATCCATTTGTTAAGATTTATTAGGCATTGACTAAGTCAGAGTCCCTGTCTAGAATCATACTGTCAATCAGCAACAGCACCAGGACTTGAAAGTAGTTATGCATGGCTAGGAAGCTTACTCACATCCTAGGTCACCCTTCCATCCCTAAAACTTGAATTCAATCAGTTTATTCTCCTGCTTAGTTATATTTTTACCAGCAGTCAATTACAAGCTTCCCTAGCTACATGGAACTTTCTACAGTCTGTCCTTGGCCTGGCTTCATGCCTTTTCCTCTTTATACACATATATACATGTAGATTAAGTGTCTAATTAACAGACAGGTCTGGTAGTGTGTTCTGGAAAAAAAAAAAAGCCCTATTCCTCTTCCCAAGTTTTCAGTGCTTAATTAAGGAGACAGCCAAGCAACAAACAATTGCCATCCAGTGAGATAAGTTCTGTAATACAGTTGGCCATAATAGGGGACACAAGGGCGAATTTCTGGAAGAGAGACTGTTTTGTGGCTCAGCTTTGAAGACATGTAGGTAATTGGATGAGGAAAGTAGGAAATGAGACAGGGCTTCTAGGCTAGACAATAGCCAATGCAAGGAAGGAACGGTAAAGGGTTACATTGTTCTGTACCTTTGCTTTTCCATTTATCATCATCTAAGCATGCGTGTGGTTCAGTGCTTGCATTTGCTCTAGCCCGCAAGTCATATATAACCTGATTTTATCCATTCATCCACGTATGTACTTAGTTAGGTCTCTCTTTCTGCCTGTATGTGGGCTCTGAATATTGAGCTGAGGTCATTAGGTTTACACGGCAAGCACTTTTACCCATGAAGTCATCCCCAGGCCCTGGCTTGATTTTATATGGCTCTAGAGTAAAGGATGATTTGTAAAAAATGTAACTGTGTGACAATGTAAATTATTAAAGGGTTGTAAAAACAAACCCAAAGGAAAACATACAGTAGAGACCTCATAAGGCCTAGAAAGCCTAACATTTACTGCTCGGCTTGAAGCAGTGTTTAGGTGCCATACTAAACTTAAGTTTCACTGTGACCAGAAAGCTATGCCTCTGTATTCAGGACATAATCAGATGCCCAACCCATAGACATTAAAAAGTAAGTATGGAGCACATACATAGCATGTGGCTGGAGACAAGATATATATGCAATATAAGGAAGTTCTTCCTAACACTTCCCTATTTCTTAATTTCATGCATGAATACAATGTATTTAGATCCTATCCCTTCTCTCTCACTTCAGCTCCCCCTGGATGCACCCCTTCCTCTCCCAACTTCCTGTTCATTTTCTTCCTCTCCTTTCTTTTAAAATAACCCCCTGAAAGCTGTGCAGTGGTGGCGCACATCTTTAATCCCAGAACTTGGAAGGCAGAGGCTGTTGGATCTCTGAGGTTGAGGCCAGCCTAGTCTGCAAAATGAGCTACAGGACAGCCAGGGCTACACAGAGAAACCCTGTCAAAACAAAACAAAACAAAACAAAACACCAAACCAAAATAAAAAACAAAAAAAACCTTTGCCTCCACTTAGTTCTGCCCATATACACATGGGTGTCTGATTGCATTCTCTGGAACACTGGCACGCTCTCATGCAACACCATTGATAAGAGAAATGGCCCTATTGTCTTGCTGTTGTCAATTTGATACAACTAGAGGGCGGATATAATGTTCCATGAGAGGGAGGAACCTTAACTGAAGAACAGCCTTGATCAGGTTGGTCTGTGGCCACGTCTCTCAGAGGTTGTGGCTGAGGTGGGAGGGCCCAGCCTATTGTGGGTAACACCATCCATAGACAGGTAGGCCTGAGTTATATAGGAAAACTGAGCATGCCAGAGAGGAGCCAGTAACCAGCATTCCTCCATGGTTTCTGCTTTAGCTTCTTTTTGAGTTCCTGTCCTAATGCCCCTCAGGGATGGATAGTGAGCTGGAAGTGTAAGCAAAAGAAGTCGTTTTCCCCACAAGTTGCTAGAAGACTCCCCTCCAGTGACCACCATCTGCCAGGAGGAGAGCGAGCCTCCAAAAGCTTTGGAGCCAGGGGTTACTTGCGTCTCTGAATCCTGTTCACAAAGCCTTATTCTTGGGGGCTCCTCTGACTACTAGGCTTGCTGAGTTTTCTGCTTCCCTTATTTCCTCCAGGATGCATGGCCCAGACGCATCAAGAGATGGACAGCTGTGACCACTGCAGCCAGCTGCTTCCTCTCACAGTTACATTGGCTAAGTGACTTGACCTCTCAACTGTTATGTGTGAAGTAAGATTGGTAATCCCAGGCCCACCCCCTTGGCTGGTTGTGGCATTGTGTTGATGATATTTAGCAAGCATACAATAGTACTCAAACACGGTGCCATGTAGGCCTTGATTAAATAGTGTAATAGTTTTCATATATCCCTTATATTTGCTCAATTTTTGTAGATATGTCTGTTTCCCATGCAGACTCTTCAGAGTAGTGACAATCGCGACTGATTTTTTTTTTTAACCCCCAATGTCTCTTCCACATTTGGAGTGAAGGTCTCTGTGTATGAAATTTACATCTGAAAAAAGTGGTTGTGTCATGGCACACAGGCACTCAAGAGGATAAGTCAGGAGAGTTTTGAGTTTGAGACCATCCTGGCTACATAATGAATTCAAGGCCAGTATTATGCTTGCTGAGTTTTCTGCTTCCCTTATTTCCTCCAGGATGCATGGCCCAGACACGTGGCAGCACATCAAGAGAAGGACAGGCTAGCCTGGTCTACAAAGCGAGTCCAGGATAGCCAAAGCTACATAGAGAAATCCTGTCTTGAAAAACCAAAAAAAAAAAAAAAAAA
>OU015743.1:40359315-40387151 GCA_907169655.1 Acomys percivali | reverse complement strand
AAAAAAAAAAAAAAAAAAAAAGCCAGGTGATTTGAAACAACTTGAATGGATTTGACTTTTAGCCCAATAGCCACACCTAACAGTAACCGTATGCTAAAGGACTGAAGTTCAGGATAACTTATGCTTTCCTTACTGTTACTCTCTAAGGACTTTGAACATGAGATGTTTTCTGATGAAACAGAAAAATATATCCTGATAGTTAACAGAATAATTAGAATTTGGTGCAGAGGTTTCCATTTCCACCAGAAACATTGTTTTTGTTGCTGTTAATTTGGCTTTTCTTTTTTCTTTTTCGAGATAAGAATTTAGTCTATAGTCTAGGTTATCTTCAAACCCACAATCCTCCTGCTGTATCCTCCTAAATGCTGGGATTACAGGCTTGTGCCACTACATCTGCTTACCTGGCTGGCTCAGAGAACTTTTAAAAAGAATATAATATTATTTATTTATTTTATTGTAATGATATATATACATAGGCCATTTTCTTGTGAGGATAGAAATTACTTTGAGCGAATTCCTCTCCAGACCCCAGTACACTCTCCTTTTTAATCCCTGGTTCCACTGGTCCTCTTTATTTCCTTAGATAGTTTTGCTTGTACTTTCATTTCATATTCACTATACGATAGTGCTTATAAGTATAAAATCTAGAATATACACAGAAGAGAAAGCATATGGTATTTGTCTGGGACTGATTGGTTAACTTAATATAGTTATTGCTGGCTGCATCCATTATCCTGCAAATGTCTTAGCTTTGTTCCTCCTCATTTTTCTAAAAATAATTCCACTGTGCACACACACCAGTTTTCCGATGTCCATCCCTCTGTTGAAGGGCACTTAAGTTGGTTCTATAACTCTGGTATCATGAACAGTGCTGCAATGAACATTGCTGCCTAGGGGGTCGGAGAAATAGATATCATATGTGTCATGTGATTCTCAAAACAAGTGGGTTTAGAGGATTATGATTAAAAAAAATCAGCTAGTATCAATTTAAATTTGGCAACCAGAATGTGTAACTAATTTAGTTTTAAGAGTGAATGCATTCAGCTTCCCGAGGGCAATGTGACTGAGCAGGTGTCTCAACCTAGTCCTCATTTTTCCACTAAAGGGTTTGCTTGGATAGCTTCTTAGTCCCAGAATCATCCGACTCTACACAGGAGAAGCTCCTTACCTTTGACCCCAGGCTCTCCCTTGTCCCCCTTTAAGTGTGGCAGTTGGGAAGGACCAGGGTTTCCCTTCTCTCCTCGTTCACCCTTGGCTCCGGGGCGTCCTCTTTCCCCTTTTGTTCCTGGGATTCCGAGGCTACCTGGCAGGCAGGAGTAACCACATCGGGTCCTTAGTTCTTTAACTAGTGCATCAGAAGTCAAAGTTTAGCAGCGTGTGTAATCATACAGAACGGAAGTGTGAGCAGTGCTGAGAACACACAGCCACTTCACAGTGGTGGTGTAAGTTTGTGGGTGAAAATAAGGCCTGGTCAAATGGAAGAAGGAGATTCAGAACACAGAAAGATCAACTATGTTATTCGCTGACAACTATTTTTTTTTCTTAAAGAAAAAAATATCGTTTATTTTTCAGCTAAGGAAGTGAACACTGCCTATACCTTAGAGTACTGAAAAGGACAACAGCACTTACCTCTCTGCCCCTGTGAGCCTGGTTTCCCAGGAGACCCTGGGGGGCCAGTGGGTCCAGGGTAGCCCATGATTCCAACCTCTCCCTTGTTGCCTATGGGGACAAATGAACACCAGGCACTTCATGGTGTATAGAATATGAGAAACAAAATATTTCAGAAAATGAAATAATGGAGACAGAGAAATTTGGGAGTGGATGGTTTTTGTAAATAGAGAAATAACCAGGTTTGTGATGGGCCAATGCCTTACATTTTCATCTGCCTGCATGTCATTGTAGCAAATCACATGGTGGCTTGATGAAAGAGTGCCCCTGAATTCCTGGTGTATTTGTCCTCTCACCTCCTTCCCAGTATACCTGTCACTTTATTCTTTCACAGCACTTAGTTAAACTTAGTTTTTTTCCTTCCCTTTCTAAAAAGTAGCACACTATGTGATAAGGTTTTATTCTGACATTTTCATCTATGTATTCCATTATACTTTTTTCTCATGCATCCTAGAGATGGTTTTAAAATGTGGTTTTTAATGCTCTTCTATTATGGGAGATGTGCCATACAAATATAGTGTTCCAAGAATAGAGCTGACACACGAGAGAAGGCTAATAATAGGAACCAAAGCATAATGTATCGGTTGAGCCATTGCCCTGGTCTCCTCCCTGGAGAGGACACCAGTAAGTCCTTGTGTTAGGAGGAAGCAGAACACTCTTTACAAAAGAAGGAATAATGAAAACGACCTCAAACTAAAAGGAAGATATAATATTATGAACAGTTCTATGACCACACTGAAGATATAATGGGCAAATTTCTAGAGCAACACAGAACCAAAACTGACTCAAAAAGAAATAGAAAATCAACTAGGGCTGTTTCTAATTATTATAAATTTACATTGAACGGATGCCTGAAGAGGCTGGAAGAGGATGACAGAGCCCCTGGGGCTGGAGTTACAGGTGATTATGAGCCACTTGGCGTGGGTCTCTTGGGAGAACTTCAAGTGACTTTGAACTGCTAAGCAATCTCTCTAGCCCCCAAACTGATAACTTAAAGATTTTCAACAAAAATACACCTAGACCCAGATGACTTTGCTAGTGAACTCTATCAATTGGCCAAGGAGTAGCAATATTCTTCATAAGGTCTTCCTGGAAATACTGCAAGAAGACTCTTTCCTGTGCAAGGGTAGCATTGACACAAGCAGGATCAAGCTAGCACAAGAAAACTGCCGACCAATGTTCTTTGTGAATGTAAATGTGAAAACATTAACCAAATACTAGTGGGTAGCCTATAGAAAAATTACTCCACAGCAAAAATAACCATAACCAGGTAGTTATAAAATGTAATGGGTCTACTCTCCCATTCTCCTGCCCCTTGCTCCCCACCCTCTGAAAATTAATTTAGCAAGAAAAATATACTAGCCAAAAGAAAAGACAAGCAGAGTGCAGAGTCACCTGAAGGGAAAAATGAGGAAGAAGACTTGAGAAGACAATTGCATGAAGGATACCTGGTGGCCCTGGGACTCCTGGAGTTCCTGGATATCCTTTTTGGCCAGGTGGTCCCACCTCACCTGGATGACCTGGCATTCCTCGTGGTCCAGGTTCTCCAGGGACTCCTGACCTATCCAAGCCTGGGATGCCAGGGTCTCCCTTTGGCCCAGTGTCACCTCTCCTACCTACATAGGGATAGATTAATAGATGAATGGGTGAGTTAGCAAATGCTTTCCCTACCAACTGCAAAAGTATTTTAGTGCTAATTGTCAAGCTATGTGAAGTTGAGTAAACAGCACACTTCTTTGTGTGTTTGGTTATTGTCTTCATCTAAAATTCCTCCAATCCCCGTTGTGCTAACACTAACCAGTTCAGGGGGCATGCAGGGGTGAAGGTAGAGCGCACGTGTCTCTTTCGGAGTGTTGCATTCTGGGACTGCGTTTCATGCCTGCTTCCCCATCCTTTGCCTTAGATCTACATAGCAGCTCCCGGGAAGTGAGCTCCCATATGCTCTGCAAACGGCAGTGCCACTCTAATGATTAAAGTGTTGGCTAAGAGTTTACTTGTGACAGATAAGCGGAATGCTAGTCTACAGACACTAGTGGAGCTCTAAAGAACTTTCCTCAGGAACCACCCACAGATCTGGTTGAAAGTGTCCAAGTAGACAGAGTACGTTTCACGGTACCTGGACCATGCAACTTGACTCACTTGGGTTTAGTTTCATACACCTTGCTTTTATGTTACTGATGAAGTAATAAACTACATATTTTGGTTAATAACTTGTTAAACAGGTAACTTTGTGTACATCTTCTCTATTTTAATCATCATAAAGTTGCATTTTCCCTTATTATGGAGTTTTAAAAGTAAAATATTGATTGAGAGTTTAGGTATATGAATATATATGGATGACTCATCTACTTGTCAATATATGTTTATAACCTAATCTGTTGATGGGGTTCATATTTCCTTACATAAAAGGAACAAATCAACTCACTATATTAAGTTCGAATCTCTTCCTATAACTAGAACACATTGTTATTTGTGGATACTGTATATCGATTAAAAACCAGGCTTATATTTCCAAAGACCACGTCTTGGTGAACAGCAGTCACAACTTGTTGCTGGACAGTTTCCCTACTGAGCAGCGAAGTTCAGAGCCAGAGGCCACATCATCTACCTACCTCCTTCCTGGATGGGAAACCTTTGTCTTACCTGGCTGCCCTTTCAATCCATTTAAGCCTGGAAGTCCTTGGGCGCCCTTGGGTCCCTGTGTGCACCTCCCTGGGAGTCCTTTTGCTCCAGGTGCTCCAGGCTGTCCTGGGTCTCCTGCAGTAGAGAGCCCAGGAGTTTGCTCAGTTGCCAAAGCCCTAGGCCCTCCGTTGCTGTCCCCTCATCTCTCTGAAGCTCCACCTTCCCAAACCAGACCTCTATTTAATACCATCAGCATGCTTGTATAGAGGACACTCATAAAAAAGTAAAGAAGTAGGAAGGACAAACATAGAGCAGCCACATGGAATGGAAAAAGAATTAGGCCCTTTTACTGGGGTATTCACTGAGATGGAACTGCTTCGAGTGCCCTACAGTGCTGCTCATCACACTTGGCGCTGTACCTGGAGGCCCATCAAGCCCATCTCTTCCTGGAGCTCCAGGAAGGCCTGGAAGCCCAGGCAGTCCAATATCTCCATTTTCCCCAGAATTGCCTCTTTCTCCTGGAAATCCTGGTTTTCCTGGTTCCCCAGGCCTGCCCAGGCCTGGTTCTCCCTGTAGCAGAGACATGAGGTCAGTGTCTCCCACAGAACACCTTTCAGTTCTGCTTGCTTGGGATGCATAGACACCACAGTTCAACAATTATATCCCTTTCAGCTTTAATCACTGGCTTTGCTACAAAATCATGCTTAATACTGCTTCAGAATGTGCAGTCTGCATCCACTGAAGAGGAGTATGAGTGCCCCTATAGGCTCTGAATGTCTATGAAGTCATTAATAAAGGAATAGAAATGCAGGTTTCCTCAGGAACTTAAAGATTATTATCTATAAATATACTGAAAAAATAGTATATTTATCTAGAGATATACTGAACCCCAAGTGTCTTGTCTGATAAGGGCATCTCAGCTGCTGATTGTAAGTGCCCCTCCCTGACTTGGGTCTGTGTTTTAGCCTCTGCAGACCTTGGCTCCTGGGAGGCCTGGCTCTCCAGGACGGCCGGGCTTCCCCATTTCTCCAGGACAACCCGGCAATCCTTTTGTTCCTGGGAAACCTTGATCTCCTACAGAAAACACAAAACAAAAGCAATACACATTAGAGATTAGTCCCATAGAAAGTTTATGAGCAATATTTCCTTTATCAACACATTTATGAGGCATCTTGGTAGAGAGATGGTTACATGAAAAATTGGATGATAATAAAACCAACTGATTAATTAGTAGTTAAAACCAAGATGACAACAACAGCAACCAAACCTAAAAACCCCAACCAAACTGAGTTCCAAGTCAAATTACATTGGCTTTGAAATTTGGTTCAATTAAAACCAAACCAAACCCAACAAACCTCCACCAATCAAAATGCAAGTTATGGATCCCAATGGGTCCATCTACAAGTACAGCTCCCTGATCTTCCAGCGCTTAGACCAGTTCTGCTTCTCATAGTTGTGGCCTCTGTCCAGAAAGCGAATCCAGTGCTGCCAAGTTAGCATGCAAGTTATCAGTGGAGGGCCCAGGAGAGCTAGGCGAAATATGGGCCAGGCTCCATTACTTCACGGAGGAAGAAACCTATGAAATCAATATCAGAGCTATTCTTGGGGCTAGATTTTCATTTACTAAGTATTCATTTACTTGGGCAGAACTGATGTGCAATAAATAATCAGCAATGACTTACTAACAAGAGATGAAACACTAAAATGTTGATTATATTTTAACAAACAAAACAATTGTGAAACAAACACGAAATTATCATAAAGCCTACAGTTCTATGTAATAGTCCACAGCCTGAGGTTTTGTTTTTGTTTTTTTTAAATGGATCTAGACAGGTTTTTTTTTTATATGCTTATAGAGGAGCAGCTCAAGTTATTACTCAATATCGGCAGCAAGAATTCTTAGTCTGTTTCCATTTTGATGAAAATAGCATCTTTCTTTTTTCTTGTCAAAAAGATTTATTTTCACCAGGCCTGGTGGTGCACGCCTGCAATCCCAGCACTAGGGATGCAGAGGCAGGCAGATCTCTGTGAGTTCGAGGCCAGCCTGGTCTACAAAGTGAGTCTAGGACAGCCAAGGCTACACAGAGAAACCCTGTCTCAAAAAACCAAACCAAAAAAAAATTTATTTTATTATTTTAAAATTATGTATATGTATGTGGGTGTGTGCGTATGAGTGCCAGTGCCCACAGAGCCTGGAGGCACCAGGTCTCACTGGAGGCAGAGTTACAGCAGGTGTGAGATGCTGACAGGTTCTGGGAGGACTAGAACCCCAGTCCGCTGCAAGAGCAGTATATGCTCTTTCCTGTTTATCCATCTCTTCAGCCCCCGGCATCTTTAATTAAAGGAAAATAACTCCTCTAATTTATATTCAAGTTCACAGGGCAGCCTAGGTTTTTGTTTTATTTTATTTTATTTCATGCTGTGGAATGAGTCCCTGGTTTTATCCTTGCTAAACACACTCTACTCCTGCACTGCATCCCTAGCCCAAATTGTGATTTAATAGTTAGTTTCTTATTTAAAAATGTGTGAAGTGAAGAAATACATAAATCTAAGACGTACAGGATTAAGTAAAAACAAAAACAACAACAACAACAACAACAACAAAAACCCTCTTATGACCAGAAAGGGTTGCTATTATTATTTTGGTGAATTATCTTCCAGGTTTTTTTTTTCCTGTACTTTTTAAAAAATATGATTGATGGGCCTGTGTGATGGCTCGGCTCAGCATATAAAGTTTCCTGCTGTCAAGCTTAATGACCTGAGTTTGACCCCCGGGAACGAAAGAATGGACTCCTGCAGTTCTCCTATGACCCCCACATGTGCGCCCCCATCCCTGAGGGTGCACAAAATAAATAAGTTAAAATGCTCAAAGAAAAAAGTACGATTGAGATGCTATTGTGCGGATCAGTACGAATTCTGTCTTTTCACCTGATATTGTCCTAAGACTTCTGAAGATTCTTGGAAAGCATCATTTTGGCAGCATATCATAGGTATTTCCTAGTTTATCACTATTCATAGTTACAGCTTTGAATTATCCATAGTGAACCTTGTACTGTACAATTTTTAATTTACCCTTGGGTCCCTGAGGCCCTGGAAATCCAATTCCTGGGATCCCTGGTTCACCATCAGGTCCAGGAAGACCAGGCTCACATTTCCCCAGACGTCCAGGCAAACCTTAAAAACACATACACGTGCATTTCAGTGACTTCCCTTCAGTTGTTTCCAAAAGAAAAGTCTGCATTCTCTGTGTCCTTCCAGCGCTTTCTAGAAATCATGAAATACTTTTAAACATAACTTCAGCTTTTCTCCCCATTCCTATGCAGTAGACTAGAGGCTAGAAGTTGCTATGAATTTTAAAAATATAACTTCTTTCTTCAAAAAGGATCCTAGATATCTTGGACCATACGTCTTCCTCTGTAAATGCAAGTTAAATTTCAACTCATGTTAGCAAGGATATCAAGTTTTAAAATAAAATTGCTGAGGGAAATACCCTGATTTGTCGGGGAGACATTGCTTGCCAGAGCTGTGGGGATCACTCAGCTTTACCCCTATGAGGAACTGTGTCAGTTCTCTTTTGGAACTGTTAGATCAAGAGCTCCAGGGGAGCATGTGGGTGACCTCAAAGGACAGCAGAAAGCCCCCTGTCAGCTGAATTTTCAGAATTGTTTCCACCTGTACTCTCCTTCAGACCCAGTAAATGTATTTGTTCCTTATACTGGGAGCACTAATTTCTTAGGAAAGTTGAGAGGACACTTACCAGGCAGACCTCGGGGGCCAGCTTGACCAGGGGGCCCTGGAGGGCCTGGGGGACCCAAAACTGGTATTGACACACTGGATTCTCCTTTAAGACCTTAAAAAGAAAGGATGAGTGTGTGATTGGGTTGTGTATTAAAGTGTGTTTTTATAATAGTGGGAAATATCATGAGGGAGTTATAAACATATCTGAGGAAAATAAAAGCAATTCCTGTTTTTATGGGTTTCAAAAGTAGTTTGGGGTAACCAGTTTGTAGAAACATTTCTAATTGATCTGCAAATATTTATAATCATCTGTTTAAGTCTTGTTTTAATTAATAACCCAGAAGGCTGCTCTACTGAGTGAAAGATTGTTCCAGAAATGGATACTAGGCATGAAGTTGGTGAATAGTGGTAGGGTACCAGTTTATCAGATGGCTGGTATTCATAGAAAGCTAGTGTGGTATATTGAATAAAACAGCAAATGTGAGCCAGCACACACTGGGCCTGGGTTTGAAATTTGGCACTGTTGTTTGCAAGCTTCATGAGTTTGGACATATTTCCTAATCTCTTTGAGAAGGTCCTTATCTGTCACTGGGGAAATGATGATTACCAGGCAGATAAATATTTAAGGCAATGATCTGAACTTAGTGGCCAATGTTAAACCATGTTTGTGATCAGTCTTCGCACAGTGACATACTTATAAAAAGAAGTATGGCTCACAGTTTGTGATGGGAAATTGAACAATGTATTTTATGTAATGAGTGCCTTCATTTATTTGATAATGTATTTTATGATAATTAGTTTCTTCATTTAGATTCATATTTAGAGAGAACAAAAGAAAGTTGGGTGAGAGATTAAAGAGAAGTCCATAAACTATATAAAGGGCTATATAGTTAACAATTTTGGTTTTGTACTTCTGATCTGTTACAACGACAGAACTCTGCCATTGTGAGGCAGCCAGAGAGAACACAGGAGGGTGGATACTTTCCAATAGCCTCATGGATGGACACTGTAACTACACAGAAGTGTGGTTACATTCCAGTAGCCTCATTTATAGACACCGTATCTACACAGAAGTGTGGCTACAGTCCAGTAGCCTCATTTATAGATAAGGTAATTACACAGAAGTGTGGCTACATTCCAATAGCCTCATGTATGTACAGTGTAACTACACAAATTGTGGCTACATTCTAATAGCCTCATGTGTGGGCATTTTAATTTGGAGTTCATTAATTTAATGTGTAAAATAATGTTTAATATTTTTCAATTGTTTAAAAGCATAGGAAACATTCTTAACTTTTGGACCACATAAAATCCATTGATGGGCTAGGTTGGTACTTTCATACAGTGTGCTAAATCCCTGAATCAGAACAACAGGCTCCAAAGTAATGTATGGGAAGAAATAAAACAAATATCTTAAAATAAGGTTTACATACATGTGGACAAAAGTATGCATTTACTTGACGGCATATATGAATATTACGGAATAGTATCTAAGTTTGGTATAAATAGAGAATATGCTATCCTGGCAATCACTGTTTAAAGTGATCTTAGAAGTGATAAATGACCACAAAGGCATTACTTGTTGAAAACTGCACAGTAAGGGGGTTGGAGAGATGGCTCAGACATTAAGAGCACTGGCTGGTCTTCCAAAAGTTCTGAGTTCAATTCCCAGCAACCACATGGTGGCTCATAACCATCTATAATGAGATTTGGTGCCCCCTTCTGGCATGCAGGCAGAGTACTGTATAGATAATAAATAAATTAATTAATAGAAAAATGAAAACTCCAGAATAAAAGCCTATTTCTCCTGGACAGAGAATTATGGCATGCATGCATACACGCAGGAAGAATACTGTATAAATGAATGAATGAGTGAGTGAGTGAATGAATGAATGAATAAATAAATAAATAAAAGAAAACTGCAGAATAAGAATCTATTTTTCTTGGGCAAAGAATTATTTTCAGAGAATTACTTGTAGGCCCCAAAAGTCACATGGACTTTAAGACTATTATCAATGATTTTTCATATAGCTTAGATATTTTGAAATTTTGTTTTTAACTTGTGATCACACATTCAAGGAAATACACTTCTTCAGATCAAGTTTTTGGTTTTTTGCCTCCTTTGAGAGTCTTGTAATTGAGTTCTGTTCAACACTTGGGATGGATTCATTTCATGTGTTGATATCAGTCATAGATACGATGGTTACAGGAGGTTTCAGATGAGCTGTTGTGACAGGGAAAATGGATTTTGTCTGTCATGGCTTTACTTATCCTTTCCCAGTCTCTGAGGAGACATATTTGCCAGGAACATGTTTGCATGTATACTCAATAGTTTTGAAGGAGTTTTGTTGGCTGTGGGAACTGTCCCCCACTTCACAGAAAGGCAAGACTGGAAAAAAACTAACCAACCGGCTTCTCCAGGTGGTCCCGGGGCTCCAGAGACTCCTTGGGCTCCCTTTGGACCTGGCTCTCCTTGGGGTCCGTAGCCTGGTGGTCCAGCTGGTCCTGCAGGTCCTGGGGGTCCAGGGGGTCCAGGAACCCCTGGAGGTCCCTGGTCGCCTTTCCTTCCACTCAGGGCCTGTGACAACAGGAACGTGTTTGGTATTGGTAAGTATCTCCTCACCACAGATTAGTGTTAGCCCAAAAGGGGCACAGAGAGGCTGCCTGGGAACCCTGGTCCTTTAGCAGCACCAGGAAAAATGGCCTGCCATATCTACATTCAGGGAGTCACATTTATCTTGTTAGAGATTCTGTACATGAGCACACAAGTAAATTCTGCACACGCGCACGTGCGTGCATGTGTGTGTAAGTGAATCTTCAAACTGGCTCACTGAATTTCCCCAAGCTGTCCCAGTGAGATCCCTTTTATTAGATAAATCTGATTAACCTTTGGGAAGGTGGAAAAGCTGGCATTTTGTAAATTAATTTGGACAAACTTCTCACAGGTACATCATGGCTACTCTTGGCTTGTCACTCTGTGGCGTTTTCAGTTGGATGTGTGAGAAATTCTATCCCATGAAGAAAGTAAAATTTGCATAAACTGAAACGTTTTAAGCACCTTCCATCTCTGTTTGACTACCATATCCTTAAATACTGTCTTTTTTATGTGTTTACTTAGCAGAATAAGAAAGACCCCAGAAACATTTACTAAAAGCTTCCGCTGCTGGGACTATTGTGTCCTTTCCCTTTCCTTCCTCATTTGGAGCCCCACTCCTCTCTTATTTTTTTGAGACAGGATCTCACATAGCTCACGTTGGCCTAGAACTTCCTGTGTAGCCGAGAGTGACCATGAACTTCTGCTATCATGTCCTCTGTGCTTGGATTATAGGCATGCACAGACATGGTGTTGGTCGAAGCCAGCGCCTCCTCTGTGCTAGGAAGGGCATTGCCAACTGAGTCACATCCTACTGCGACATTGCAAGTCTTTTCTACAAGTGAATTTGACCCACATTGAGCTATGAAGTGTGAACCAGGGTCAGTGTACTTACAACTGGGCCAAGCCACAGAAAGGCGCTTCTTTATTTTGTCAAAATGCTATGCGTATTTGCTTGGATGATTACTGTCATTTTGGAGATGACTTGTGTTTTTCTAGAAGAATCATATATTTGTGGTAATCATGTTATCTCCTAGCTTCTGAGCATTTTACTACAGGCTGGGAAATGTGAAAGAATTCTTAAATACGAACCGGTTCACCTCTAGGTCCTGGTGGTCCTTTTGCTCCTGGACTTCCAGGAGTTCCATCGAGGCCTTGTCTCCCCGGCAGGCCCCTGGGTCCGGGATCGCCTGGGTCACCGACTTGTCCCCAAGGTAGAGGTGTTTCACCTTTGCTCCCTTTAAGTCCTGGATGCCCTTGGTCACCTGGGAATCCCTATGGTGATACAAAAGTGAGTCATACTGCTGTTTCCCTAGAACTGTCTTCGGTCAGTCTGCAAACATTATCAATAAGAAGTTTTCAATCTTAGTAAAAATGGATTTTCCCCAAAACACATTTAAAATGTATATGAAGCTGTATGTTTATATGAAATATCTAATATATACATGCTATTAAGTATGTATGTTAGAGATTGATTAGTTATTGTAACACAAAGACCCATGAAACTGTGTTCTGAAGGAGTGGAGAGGGCAGTGCCCATACCACAGAGACTGCCCTGTGCCCTCCTTAGTCTCCCAAGTCTTTCTTCCGCTCTAGAGGTAAATACTACAACATGGATATCTCTTGGCATACATTACTTTTGGTGGAGGGGGTTGCTTTTTAAGATGAGGTCTCAAACTGTAGACCAGGCTCACATTGAAGACACAGTAAGCCTGTCTTAGTATCCATTGTTAGGGCTACAGGCCTAAGCCACCAAGCTTAGCTGTTAACATGAACTCATTTGTCCCACAAATATCATGCCAGACATTTTATATTGTTTTGTTTTTTAACTTCCAAAACTGAAAAAGAAGCCAGCTAGAGAGCACAAGCCAATATGATAACAAAGAAGAATTACTTCATTTGTGACGTAGTAGTAGAAATTCTACATGCAATACCATTATCATAATTCACATTGAATGTTAGACAAATTCTAACATGTATCTCCTAGTCATCAAACACAACTTTCTGATTCTCTATAATAATGAACAGAATTAATAACAAAATTATATAATGTAGTATAATGACAAATGATTAGTAATTTTAATAGCTATATTGAGGTATAAACTACATACCATAAATTGATACTTTATATGTAGATGAACATATATAATTATATATCAGTAAAATTCAATATTACCACAATAAGCATTAAAACATCTTCATTGCTCCCCAAGATCCCCTAAATTCCATCTATAATAAGACTGTTTCTATACTCAGCATGGAACAATGATCTGATTTCTATTTCTGCTACCACTAAAAATGACATGTGGATAAAGAAAGAAATTCACTAATTTGCTCATGTAGTCAACAAATACCTATGAAGTAGCTTCCAGTTTCTGAGGTAAAGACCTACACTTTGCTATGGGCTGCTGACTTATGTATGATGCAGTCATATTTCCAGAGGGCTCAGTTTTCCAAGCTGAAGCTAAAGTTTATAACCACAAAATCTTACTGCAAATCCTGGGAGACCTGCACTTCCTTGGGACCCCGGATTTCCTTTCATACCAGGTGCACCTCGGCCTCCTGCAAAGCAATTGATTATGAGCTACTGAACAGAGCAGTACAGTGTATGGATAAAATACATTTCCTTGTGAGAACAGAAAGACAGTTTCTATCCTATAACATCCACGCAATCAAAGTTGTCAGCAGGAACACTCAAGTCCTAGCTTCCTAGCCCTCTCACTCTGGTAAGTTAAGGACATATATATTTATTTTTCTTATGATGGAAACAATATATGTTCATTAAAAGAAAACTATACAGAAGAAAGTCAAAACAAATCTGCCATCAGAAAGATAATATTTGCTCAATTTTAGCATATAGTGTACAGATGTTTTAGCTAACATCCTACTATGCTTACTTTTTTTTTTTGTTTTTTTTGTTTTTTTTTTTGTTTTCCGAGACAGGGTCTCTCTGTGCATGCTTACTTTTTTTGTCCTTACAAAGCTACACATCTTCATGCAAATTGTCCATACCTGGGATTCCTTTGGCACCATCTAATCCTGGAAGTCCTGGGAGACCAGGGGGTCCCGGGATGCTAAGGCATTGTGTGCATGGAAGGCCTGGTTCTCCTGCAACGGACAGTGCATGCACTGATTGCCAGCCACACAGAGTGGTCAGAAAGGGCAGCTATTTCCCACCTACCAGCATTTATTTAAACATTTTCTTTAACGTTGTAAAACTAATAACTATTTGTATTAATTGACAATTTCACATATGATACTTTCTTGTGAGCTCTAACTTTCTGAGAGAGGAAAGTCCAAGGATCTACACAAAGCACCTTCTGTCCCAGTTTTTCCCTATGCAAGTATGATAGACTCTCCCGTTAGCCTTGGCTAGCAATTCATTTCATGTTAAATGAACTACCAATTTACAGGTAAGTGAATACTTTTAGGTAATTTCTTTGGAAAAGAAACCATTTTATGACTGTTTAAGATCACTACTGTCTTGGAGAGGAAAAAAATATCAGTGAAGTGGTGATGGGAGTGGGCTTTTCTAAAGGAATAACACTGGGTTTGAACAAACCTTTGGGTCCATCAACTCCTGGGAGTCCTGGAGGTCCTACATCGCCTGGCACTCCATGGTCACCAGGTGGACCTGGCTGAAAAACAATGTCACCTAGGAGAAGACACCATCAGACATCAGTTTGCTTGTTTTGGGGAGGTGTCTGGGGACATAGCTCAGTGGTTAGAGTGATTGCCTGACACACATGGGATGAATGAGGCCCGGGATTCAATTATCAACACTGAGAAAGCACAAAACAAACAGAAAAACCCAACACTACCACCAAATGTGTGCACGTGCATACACACAGACACAAAGGCACACAGATACACACATACACACACACACACACACACACACACACACACAGACATGCACAAGTTAATTTTTAGTTGTGGTTCTACAAAAAAAAAAAAACAAATTTTCAGTACACATAAGATCTTTGTGCCTCTCCTCCATCCTTCTGGTAGAAGACGAGCCTTTAGATGTTGAGCCACAGCTGAGGAGATGCACGCCGACCAGCTCTTACAAAGATGTATTGTAGTTTTATTTTCCACTTTCTAGGAATATACTACAGGCGTGGTAGAATGTGCCTGTGTTCAGATGGGTTTGATGTAGCTGTTCTTTGAAAGTTCACTTGCACCACTCGTCAAGGTAACAGACACCTAAACAGCCCCATTGTATATCTTTACCTGGAGGTCCTGGAGGTCCTGGAGGTCCTGGTGGTCCTGGTGAACCGGGATATCCCATGGGTCCAGAAGGGCCCATAGCATCTTTTCCAGGGGGTCCTCTCTCCCCTTTACTTCCTTTCAAGCCTGGCCATCCGGGGGGTCCTCTGAGACCAGGTCTTGACAGTCCTTTGAAGAAAAAGTCATTTGTAATGTTTTAATTTTTCTTCTGACGAATATGTTTATTTTTCAGTTGAAAACAGAGCGATAAATTCTTATTTACAAGAGTTGTACAGTTGAAAGCTATGTAAAACATGTAAAACAAAAAGTGAATATCCTTCCTTCCTTGGTGGCCTTGTTACATTATATTATAGTAAGACAAAGTACAAAAACATGCCAACGAGATGACTCGTGGGATTTATTGCAAAGATCCAAGACTGAGTCTGGGATGTGCGGTAGACTTTATGCACAAGGGCTTGTGAAGAGTTCTTGCACATGTGCCATTTTGTAGTTTGTTTGTTTGTTTGCTTGTTTGTTTTTAATTAGAGATTAGAGGATGTCAATTTTGGCACTTCCAAATGAAAAAGAACAGGTAGTTAAAATGTATTTCCACCATAAAAGATGGAGGAAGGCGGGCATATCTGCATAAAGAAAGCTAAGTTAGTTAGTTTAGACCAACTCTAAGTCAGCAATGTTGCCATGATGGGCCATCTTGAACTTTGACCTCATAAACAACAATAAATTATTGTGATATCACCATCAAAGAGCTGGGAAAACAGCTGGGGTTGCTAATGGAGCCTAAGCCAAACCCTTTTGATGGTTATCTACTTCAGATTGTGTAATTTTTTGTTCACTGTCTTTTCTTAGTGGCCTGGAATGGAGAAGAAAGTCTTCTCAAATCTTTATCCAATGTCTAAAATACCCTGTTGTTCACTGTAACTTTTGGAAATACCTACTGTTAACGTGTATACATGTGTGTACATGCATGTGTGTATGTCATGGGTATACACAATAGTTGTCGGTTTCTGTATCCATTGGATTTGCTTCCTTTAAGAGGACTATGGCACAGTCACCATCGATGGGTTCTTGTGAACCCATCTCTATTGCTATCATTTCTTGGAAGATAATGGCTCAGAGATGAAAAATGTAAAACTTCATAGAAATTGTGCCAGGGGTGTTGATACACACCTTTAAGCCCAGCACTTGGGAGGCAGAAAACAAGCAGATCTCTGAATTCTGGGCTATCCTGATCTACAGAGTGAGTTCAGGACAGCCAGGGCTATATTGGGGAAACTCTGTCTTGAAAACCCAAACCAAGCTAAACCAAACTTTACAGAAAAAAAGCATAATTTAGGTATCCTTGTAGGCCTTGTGATATATAATGAACATGATTACTTTCAGCTAACCTACTTGCTGTGACATCAGTCTTTTCCTCGTTGTGCCCCCTCTGGGAATCAGGGCTCCTGCTCATACCCTGAGGTTACACACCTACACTTAAACCACCAAGAGCTGCTCATGGGTTAGCTTCAGTGCCTGCAGCTTTCCCAATGAAGGCCGCAAAGATAACAAATACGAAGCTAGAACCTCTTTTAGATCAATAAATGGAAATTTGTCTTCTATAAATAATCGGAGCTTATAAGAACAGTGGTTTTCCTTTGTTAAAAATAGCATTTTTATGTGTAATCAAAGAAACACAGACATACCAGGATTTCCAGGAACTCCAGGAGGACCTCTAGGACCTGGGAATATAATCACATCAATTAACTGCCCAGAAAGTTATAGGTGTTCCCCTGTCCACTTTTAAATGTTCTATGATTATGTCATTGTGGCAATCATTCAACTTTTAAGGTATATTACTTATAACATTTTCATGTAAAATATGAAAATTGGAAACACAAAATATATCTTCACTGATGTAAAGTGAAACTGGCCCTTCTTCCCTCACCCAGAAACTGTCATTGTTCTATAAACACTACTCATCGCCTTGAAGGACAGACCGACAGATAGACAGACAGACAGACAGACAGACAGACAGACAGACAGACAGACAGACAGAACGATGATGGTAAAAGCTTTAGGGAGAAATGTGTCCTTACCCTGTGGGCCGCGAGCTCCTTTGGGCCCAGGCGGGCCTGGCATTCCTCTGTCTCCCTTTTCTAGGTATGCGTCATAGTACCTTGTCTTAAAGGAGAAGGCAGAGAGTAAACAGGAAGGACAACTACAGGTGGACTGCTCACTACCTCCTTTCCTTCAGTCTCTTCATTTTGGCCTAAAAGAGAACTTCCTTATTTTCCTGAGTTGAAAGGTTTTTATATTAGCAGAAATACGGTGGCCGTGCCTGTACAACTGAATAGGTGTGGAGGCAGAGATGAGCTTTCTGATGTTATTATATATTTCATGGGCTTTCAGCTAGAACCACATTTAATTTAACTATATTTTTAAAAGTCTTTTTTTCTGTGATAAGAATCAAACCCAGGGCCCTCTGCCTGCAAGCACCGGGCCACTGAGCTATGCCCTAGAAATACATTTTTAAAAATGTGCCTCAACTAATGGATTGATGTATTTGTTGACTTAAAAAATAAAATAATAGTTAAGCCTCATATATTAAATCAGAAAAGTTACTAGTGACAGTGACATCACAGTGTCTAATAATGATGGAATAAATTCTACCATGTCATGTGTGCACCTACTGGATAGTTGACTCTGCTATAACTTATGATTTCACAAAAGAAAGCAGACTATTAACTTTTCCTAGACATTCCATAAAGCTGTCTTTTGGGGTGGGGTGGGGTGGGGTGCCTTGCCTCTGAAGCAGAAAGACAGATATTTGGGACCCATTTTCACTCATTGAACTAAGTTATGTAGCTTAGGGGTCTGGAACTGTACTAAAAAAAAAAAAACCAGACTTATTTTTACATATATGAGGGTTTGCTTGAATATATGTATGTGTGCCACTCATGTGCCTGGCACCCAGAGGCCAGAAAAGATCATTGGATCCTCTGGAACTGCAGTTATAGATGGTTATGAACCACCAGGTCTCTGCTGGGAGACAAACCCAGGTTCTTTGCACTGCTAAGCCATCTCTTGAGCACTGTACTTTTAATTGTGTGTCTGTGTCTGTGTGTGTATGTGTGTGTGTGTGTGTGTGTGTGTGTGTGTGTGTAGCTACGTGCATGTGAATACAGATTCCCAAAGTGATCAGAGGCTCAGATCCCCTGAACCTGGGGTCACAAGTGCTTATGCGTTGCCCAGTGTGGGTGCTAGGAACTGAATTCAGGTCCCCTGAAAGAGCAGTAGGCAATCTTAACCTCTGAGCCACCTCTCCAGCTTGAAAACTACATAGCAAACTAGATGCACACCATGACTCCTTGCCATCCTGGGCCATTTTTGCAGTCTGTATAGTCAGCCATGGAAACTCTGCTCAACACATTGGAAACGAGACCATCTGCTTTGGATGAGTGAGCGGATGCTGGAGCTGAGAGCCAGCAGCCACTCTCTTTCTTCTGCTGAGGCTGCAGTGTCATCAGATCCATGTCTGTGTTGGGCATGACAACGCTCCCAGTGCAGTAGAGCTTGGGTTGTAGGGCCTGGTTCTTTCTGACCTGCACTAAACCCATGCATGGCTGTGCTTCGGTTGCCTGCTGTGAAAAGTGACAAAGTGGGCCATGCACAAAGAACTGAGCTCTCTAGTTCTCAGGTAGCCTTCTTTATCTCCTAAATTCACTTTACATCCCAGAGAACATCCCCACCCCTGGGGCAAGCTACTCTTGCCAGGGGAAAGTGATCAAAAGCAGGTAACAGAGTCCATGTCAGAGACAACCTCTCCTCCTTTACTAGAGGACCCACATGAAGCCTGATCTTCCCATTGGCTACACCTGTGTAGGGACCTAGGTCCTGTCCATGCATGGTCCTCAGTTGGTGCTTCAGTCTCCATGAGCCCCTTTGGGACCTGATTAGTTGGCTCTATTGGTCTTCTGGAGCTCCTGTCCCCTCTAGGTCTTCTCTTCCCCTGCCCCCCACTTTTCCACAAGACTGTGCTTTGCCCAATGTCTGGCTGTGAGTCTCAGCATCCGTTTGGAACTGGGCAGCAGCCTTCTTATTCCACCCTGAGAAGACAGGACCACCTTGGGCAAACTGTGCCTAGGCTAGGTTTTTTTGTTTTTGCTCTGTTTTCTTGTTCAGAATCCAAGATGGGCTTTATTAGTACATTCTAGGGACCAAGCATAATGGAATTGAAATATTTATCTATTGCCAAATAGGTAACTAATGATTACAACTAGTTTTTTGCCTTGGCTTGATAAATGGAAATGCTCTTGTCATCATGACACTTACTGAGAAACGCTGACTTAAAACTTGCTAAGTGTTTGAAAGAACTTAACTCTGACATTGTTTTTTTTGTTTTTGTTTTTGTTTTTTGAAGACAGGGTTTCTCTGTATAGCTTTGCCTGTTCTGAACTCGCTTTGTGGACTAGGCTGGCCTCGAACTCGAAGCAATCCACCTGAGTGCTGAGAGTAAAGGCATATGCCACCACATGTCTCCCTGCCCCCCCCAAGCTAATTCTGACATTGTTATCGCTAGTTGCACTTACTGGGCCAGGAAATCCTGGAGGGCCAATGTCTCCTTTCCATCCCTAAATTGAAAGAGAGTAACAGATGAGTATGCAAGCCCAAAGTAGCATAGTCAACCCCTCCCCCAAAAAACAAAACGAACAAAATAACAACAACAACAAACCAACCAATCAACAAACAAAAAAAGCAAAGTTGGACAATAAACCAGATTACAGGGTTTGTAACTGCCTTTAAGTCAGCTTCCTGGAGAGCCTCAGTTTTCCTCCATAGCCCCTCCATCCTATGGTCATGTGCTTTTCACGTCCACATTCTCAAATAGATTGTGGTTGTAGGATAGCCAGGTCAGGGTTGTAGTTAATACCCAGTCTACCCAACCTCCTTTGATTCAAGATGGCAATCCAGAATTCTCCCAGGACTGATTATTGAAAGACAAACTTCGAATCTGAATATATATCTTTGCATCTGTGAATTATCAGTGAATATCTGCAGCATATCAGAAGCTGGTGGTATGGAGCAAAGTACATAACTAGTTGACTGTGACCTTTCAGGGACTGGTGACCCAGGCTGAGGTTCCAGGGTCCACGTCTACACTTGACTTTAGATGATCAGATAGATTTCTGCTATTGTGGGTCTTTTCTGATAGGCTTCTCATAGGGAGCAGTACTTCATTGGAGAGTCCTGAGCCAGCCGGCCTCAGCTTCAACTAACAACTAAGACTTTTTTTCCTGGCTTCTGTTACTATTTTTCTTTCAACCATTCAAAAAAAGGTCATCTAAAAAAGATTACAAAGATCTTTTGCTTCTTTTCAAACTATTTTATTTATTTTTTTGGTTTTTTGAGACAGTTTCTCTGTGTAGCCTTGGCTGTCCTGGACTCACTTTGTGGACCAGACTGGCCTCAAACTCACAGTGATCCACCTGCCTCTGTCTCCCAAGTGCTGGGATTAAAGGCATGCACCACCATTCAATTATCAACAAAACAAGTTTATATTCTTCCATGGAGAAATCTCTAAGCTTGCTTTACAAATGCACAGATGTGAGTGTGATAACCAGCCCTGTTAGAGGGAGAGGCAGAGGAAAAGACCTGAGGGGGGGAGTCGTTTTCCACAGGACTGACAGAGTGTTTGGTCACTGTCAATGGTTCTTACTTCACATATTTGTCAGGTCATCACTGAAAACTGAGACCATTTCATCTGATGATCCTTTTGGATCCCTGGCCAATGGCCAAGTCACAGTTTTTAATCTCAATACTTTGTTAACAGAAACATCATGATGATGATGATGATGATGATGATAGTGCAATACACATGAGGAGGCAAGATGGTTCACTGGGTAAAGGTGCTTGCCACCAAGACTGATTAGCCAGCTTTGATTCCTTAAAACCACATGGTACAAGAGAGAAGCAACTCCCACAAGTTGTCCTCTGACTTGTACTAGTGTGCTCTGGTTCATGTTCCTTCCCCCAATAAATAAGCAAAAGTGAAATGTAAAAATGGTACAACAACAAAAATGTAAAGGAAATTGAAATTTAGACAGATAAACAGACTGGAAGGGGTCTGTGAAGCACATGTGTGAGACCTTGGATCATGCTTGATCGTGTCAAGTCATGGGAGGAGGAAGCACCATTGCAAGATGGCGAGGAAGGAAGATCCTCTGGAGAAGCCTGCCGTGTGACAGGTAGTTCACAACAGACAACCTTCCTGCCTGTGAAACCGGACTCACGCCCACTTTCCAGGAGTGACTTTGGGATCGAGAAGGATTATGTGAGCAACATTCAGCTGGGCTCATAACACGCATGGTTGGTAACACTGACAGCTTTCGTTCTATTTGGAAACCTCAGAAGACACACAAGAAAAATTTACTGCAATTCAGTATTGACTAATGTATTTTTATAATGTCTGATGTTGCAATTCCTTGCTCCTGGGAAGGTAGGCAATGCCTAATCAGTTGGAAAAGGCTGAAAATAGGATGTTACCTTTATGCCAGTTTCACCCATTAACCCTGGAATGCCCCTGCTGCCCTTGGCTCCCTATAGAAAACAAAAGGACAACAGGTCATAAAACACAAGTCAATTGTGCCTATATGAAGAACTTACTTAATTCTTACATATTTAAAATTTATTTTCACAATCAATATGTAGGATCTGTACAAACATTTGGTATACAATGTGATGTTTCAAGATCTATATAATCACATCGTATCCATTAGGTGCATTGATCGGGCCAGGAAACTAGCATGTCTACCCCCTCAATTGTCTATCATGTCATTATAGCGTTACCAATCATTTTAGCTATTTTCAAGTAGACAACACGCTATTGCTGATTACTGTTACCTTACTGTGAGATTGTGCCTGGAAGTCAATGTAACACCTGCACTCACTGACTAACCTTCCTGTCCCTCCAGCTCACCATACCTCCCAGCCTCTGGCATCTAGTGTGCTTCTGAGATCAGCCTCTGTGGATGCCGTGCCTGAGAAGATCACACAGTATTGGTCTTGCTCTGTTGAGTGTGTTCAGCTGGCCTCCTATGGGTCTACAGAACCAAGTGTAGTCTTTAAAAGCTCAAACCACCTGATGACTCTCACATAACTGTCAATCACTATCAACAGGCATGTATACCTTAGTGCCGGGGAAGCCAGGAGCACCATCTTTTCCAGGTTTCCCCTAAAACAGAACACTTAAGTTAACAGACATATTAACTTTAGTAAACATAGGTAACATCCATGGTACACCAGGCAAGAGACCATCATGAAGGTCCCTCACAGTTGGATTTTATAAGGCAAGACTCCTAGTGACTGAACAGTAAGGAGCTGGCATCACCTACGAGGGAAGAAGCCAGCCAGGTAGGGTGAGTGATTAGAGCCAGAAGGAGCGAGAGGAGACGCTAATGTGCTTTGAGTGGAGTTTGTGTCCAATACTTGATCTTGGAAGGAGGATTGGGGAAGCATCAAGCAGACAGGAAATAAGGAATTTATAAAGAAGGAGTGTTTACAACTTACTGGTTTGAAATGTCATTTCTTACATCCTAGGTAAATATCTAAACATATATGTGGCTATATGTATATGAAGCATATTGTGGTGCCTATGCAGAAATGGCTTTAAAGTGAAGTATTATGCACGGTATGGGCCCTTTCGGATAGAATTAAAAATCAGGCAATCATTTGAGACATTTTTCCTCCACCATCCTCACTCCACTTTCTCCTCCTTAACACATGCTTTTTAGAATCTTCACAGGCTATATCTATGTCAGTTTTCCAGAATGGAGCTGAATGGTTGAAGTGGCCTTCTATCACTTCTCTGTTGCCAGAACCCTTTCCAGACACACAGAACCTTTTTTTCCTTTGGGAACTGTTCTGTCATCATTCTGGCTGGTTCTGATATGTCACATACAGGATCCCCTGTCTAGCCTAATCATGGACCTTTCCCCTGTGAGCATAGCAAGACATATGAGCAAGCTAGCTGAATCTGATGGAATCTCTGGAGTTTTCTCTAGCTGTGTGTGTGTGCCTGT
Organism: Acomys percivali; assembly: GCA_907169655.1. Lineage (NCBI taxonomy): Eukaryota > Metazoa > Chordata > Mammalia > Rodentia > Muridae > Acomys > Acomys percivali. The sequence continues at coordinate 40,364,243 of OU015743.1, read as the reverse complement.
GTGTGTTTGTGTGTATGTGCATATGTGTGTGAGTGAGTGTGTGTATGTGTGTGTGCCTGTGTGTGTTTGTGTGCGTATGTGCATGTGTGTGTGTGCGCATGTGTGTGAGTGTGTGTACGCATGTGTGTGAGTGTGTGTGCGTGTGTGGGTGTGTCTGGGTGTAGATAGTCATCATTTGCTGGACAGAAATGGCCTGGTGCCCAGAGAGGAGTGGAAGTGAGGCAGAGACAGCCCTGTCCCAGGTTTCAGGTTTTGAAGTCCCTGGGGGCATTCTTTAGTATTGAACTTTCCAGACACTTGGGAAAAAATCCACCTACCAAACCTTAAATGAGAGCTAGTTGGAACATCTCATTCTGTAACCCAAAGAGTCCCAAGCTCTGCCTTCTTTGGGCTCCACGTGGTGTTGAATTCCCACCTTACCCGAGGACCAGGCTCTCCAGGAACACCCTTTTCTGATCCATAGGAGTCTCCAGGTGGTCCCTGTATGGTTAAAGTTACAAAATGCATTAGAAATTACTGTTTTTCATTGATTAATAAAATAATTTGTCTCTTTTATTGGCCAGACTAAAATTTTTATTATAAAAATTTGTTTTAAGTAGATATTCAAAAGCAGGTGGTATAGGTAAACTAGATATTTTAAAATAATGCAGAGATTTCATGTAGAAATAGCTGTAAGGTAATTCTAAACTATTCCTAGGCTTTGTATTTAAGCTAATATCAATATTTAAAGGTTGAGCATTCATCAAAAATATGGATGATTATACTAATTGGATTCAGTGGATGATTAATAAAGAATAAAGCATGAAGGTGGTTGGGGGCATGTTCAGAGGAGTGGAAGGAATAGAGAGGGAAGTTATGGGTGGATATAACCAAGATACATCTTACACGTGTAGAAAATTGTCAAAGAATAAAAATAATCTTTTTTTTTCCTGAGACAGGGTTTCTCTGTGTAGCCTTGGATGTCCTGGGCTCACTTTTTACACCAGACTAGCCTTGATCTCACAGAGATATGCCTGCCTCTGCCTCCCCAAGTGTTGAGATTACAGGCACGTGCCACTGTGCTCAGCAAATAAAAATAATCTTAGCCATAGGCACGAAGGAAGGTTCTGTTTTATGTGTCACAAAATGATTTAAACGACCTACCGGGCGTCCAGGAAGTCCAGGTTCACCCATCTCTCCTTGATCTCCTTTCTCTCCCTTGAGTTCCTGTTATTAAAAGTTCAAGGTCACTACCACAAGCCAACCAAAGAAAATTAGGCCATTACACCTGGAAATACCCTCTGTCAAGTGAAACTAGGTCTGAAGACCAGCATTGGCTGCACGACAGCAACCAGCAGCTCTTCCTGTTTCTTATCTTTCACACTTTATACATGAGCTCACATTAATGCTATTGAACCTTTAAAAGAAAAAGTATCCTTTGTATATCCTCAGTGGAAATATTCTGGGGGCTAGAGAGATTTCTCAGCACTTAAGAGCACTGGCTGCTCTTCCAGAGGTCCTGAGTTCAATTCCCAGCAACCACATGGTGGCTCACAACCATCTATGATGTGATCTGATACCCTCTTCTGGCCTGCAGGTGTACATGGAGACAAAGCACTGTATACATAATAAATAAATAAATAAATCTAAAAAAGAAAAGAAAAGAAATCAAGGGTGATCACAATTTAAAAAACAAACGAAATTTTCTGTTAGTTAGTGTTACACAGGTGTAAACTCAGTGTTCTTCTAAACCCCGTTTCTAATCATCCACTATAGTACATTAAAGTAGATAACACAGGAAAACAAGGCATCACATGGTATTTGGTAAAGTTCAGACTTCTAAACTCCTTTAAGGTCAAAATATAGTTATGATTATTGATGATTTAAAAAACATTTTGTGACCTTTGGTGAAGGTGTGTTATGTCCTTAATTAAAATGCTCCTTTGTTCTTGGGAGGTAGCTCTGGAGAGGACCTGGGTTCTGGATCCAACTCTAGCATCCTCACCCCAGGGATCAGACAAGTAATCTGTCAGCATGTAGCCAGTCCTTAAACAACAGCACTGAGCTGGGAACTAACCTTAAACCCAGGCATATACGTAACGAGAAGATCAAGAACATTCGGTAATCTACTTGGTGGTCTGCTTCTTGCCCTCCAAGTGCAGGGGTTGCTCGTTACTTGCTCTTCTGTGTTCCTTCCGCTGTGCCATTGGTGCCACTGATGTACTAGATAGTGGTGTTAGAGAACTGCATTGGGTGTTGGAAGCACTCCAAAAGGGAGCTTCTTAATCTATGCATCGTTGGAGGTTTGAAGAAATCTGATCCCTTGGAAAAGGAACTGTTGGGAAACTCTGTACCTGGATGTATATGTTTTAGCAATAAACCATGGACTGAGATCCCAGCACTCGGGAGGCAGAGGCAGGTGGATCTCTATGAGTTCGAGGCCAGCCTGGTATGCAGAATGAGTTCTAGGACAGCCAGAGATGCATAGAGAAACCCTGTCTTGAAAAACCAAAACCAAAACAAACAAACAAAAATGTCCTTTGGATCAAATTACATACCAAACCAGCTTTCTATTATAAAGCATTCATTTCTATTATAGCAATTCATTTCCAAATCATTGCACTTTTTATTGGAATAATACTTTTCTGTTCAAATGCCATCGTGATGAATTGACTCAGTGTGACCCATTATCCTATTTAATTGATCAACTTCCCCTCTGTCCCCCAATATCTGTCTTTTTTTTTTGAGGACACTAGTTTTTTCCAACTTAACTTTCCCCCAGGCCAAATGTTTTAGATGTAGATTCTGTAAATGTAAACATGTATCTTTTTTTAAAAAAAAATAAGAAAATGATGCTTTAGGCTTCATTAATTTACTTTTTGCTGATGGCCTCTGAAGAATTCAGTTGTTTTCATCTTTTTTCCAGTCTTAAAGTTATTTTTCTCATATTAAATTTCATCATGCTTTTTCTGAACCTCTTTTCATTTTGTTCTGGTCATTTATACTATGAACAGGTGGATGGAGGTTATAGGGCATATTCTTAGTTTAAAGATGGTATTCTAAGATTGGCAGTGGTGATGCTTGCCCAACTCAGTGAACATTGAAAAGCCAATGAGTTGATCATAAATGAGTGAATATTATGGCCTGTATGTTACACTATGAACATTGTTAAAGACTAGTTATAATTAAAATACATGAAGTATACTTTTAAAAAGCATATTTTTATATTTAAATCGTTTCTCAACTAAACTGTTATCTGAAGCAATTAAATGTAATTTTCAAAGAGAAAAAGGATTTGAGAGTTCGGTTAATTCGATATCATCTGAATTTTTTATGTCCCTTCCCTGGCTCTTCTTGTGCAGGCTAGGGGTGGGCTGGTTTAATGGTCCTGTGAAGTCATTTCCTGAGCATTCAGTTCAGCTCCATATCCTGGGCCTCTTAGTTTTCTCAGTATAGGAACAAAAAGCAGTCAGTGGTATCATTAAGAATGAGATGTTGTCAACTCTGCCTGCAGGCAAGCTTGCCCTTTGTTAGGACATTTTCCCCAGTGGCTTGTTTGCCACATTTGAAACCATCTCCATAAGGAGGTTCTTTGATGCTCATCATCCTTTTTGAGGTTGCCAGGAGTTAACCTGTCTCATTGTCAATGAATCTTTAAAAGAATAAAAACACTTTAAATGCCATATTCTGCATTTTTGAAGTTTTTGAAGTCCTTATCTATTTTGCCTTATCTTTCTAGAGAATCGTATCTATCTGTTGCACCTAAGATGTATATTCTTGTGATAAAAATTGAAGACCAGATAGTTTAGTTTTACAATTAAGCTTAGTTGTTTAGAGAATTAAGATGCTTTTAGGCCTAGATAGATGTTTTAAGTTGATAATGATGAGATATGATAGATAGATATGATACATATTCTGATATACATTCAGAATTTTAGATGCACCAAGATAGGAAAGATTTTTTTTTCAAGGCTGCCAAATACAAATAGCCAGAACACTAAGAATGTAACATTTATTTAATTCCTGATAGTTTCATGGTTCTTCTTGCTATAGTAGTTTATTGTATATATGTGTAATAAATAATATAAATGTATATGTAAAAAATAAAAAATTAATAAAAAAGAAAACAAAACAAAAGCCAAATAGAACCCAAGGGGAGGAAAGCATGAGATGCCACAGAACAGATATGAAATGGAGAGATTTATTTGGAGGAGGGAAAAGGGAGAGGAGTTAGGGCTTGAGTGGGCCAAGAGAGGGGAGGGAGAGAGAGAGAGAGAGAGAGAGAGAGAGAGAGAGAGAGAGAGAGAGAAGGCAGAGGTTGGTCCTTTTATAGTCTGCCACACACCTAGTGGCAGCAAGTGATGACATCGATGGCTTGTGAACTAACAGTCAGTGTCCAAAATGACATGGGGTAGTGCTATTGGTGAAGACTGGGTGTGTTTTGAGGTTACAATGGCCCTGTGAAGGGTCCCTTTTAGAATGTAGTAGTCCTCTACCCTGTCTACAGGCCATTGCCATCCTACTGGACAAAAGCCACACATACTGTGTAAGGGACAATGAGGGAACAGGAAAGAAGTGTGAACAAAATCAAGCCTGTGCCATGGAGTCACATGTCTCAGCTTCCTCATTTAACCTTCCCATCCTTCATCACAAAGAATATGGTAGGAGTTAAAACTAGATGTTCAGGCTGGCCAGGAGTGGGGAGCTGGGCCGAACAGGGCTCATGATGGAGCGTGTAAAAGAGAGGAAGGAATCACCAAGATGTCTTCCCAGAAACAAAGGTACACCTGTAATCATGAAGCGGCACCCTTACCGATTTGTTGTATGGAAGACGGGTCAGTGTATAAACCACTGTTCCGGGCAGCCCAGGAGGCCCTGGTAATCCTTTCACACCCTAAGGACAAGGACAGCAGAGAATGAGAGCCACTCAGCACCAGCACATCAGTGGT
>OU015743.1:40346721-40359305 GCA_907169655.1 Acomys percivali | reverse complement strand
TTTTTTTAGAAGAACAGCAATGTTTCTTTTAAAGGTGAGGGTTTAGGGGCACAGGAAACAGGAGACTCACTGCATATAATGGATGGCACAAATGTTGGGGTAGGGACTGGAATCCAGCACAGGGAGGTTTTCTGGCTAAGCCACCGTCTGGTTTTGATTCTATTGGCTGGCTACTTCCTGGTTAGCCCTTAACTTTCTGGCTACCTAATTTCCTTTCCTGGCTGCTTCACTTCCCGATGTCCTACTTTTGTCATGCTAAAAATAATAGGGACGAGTAACCGGAGTTCAAGGTTCTGAAGTTCAAGTCAGAAAGCCAAGAGTGGAATGCAAGCCATGCAGTGTCACTAGTAATTTAGTGACATGGAGGCCACTTGAGGTGAATAGTGTTCACTCATCAACCATGACTGTTGTTGAATGCTCTTTGAACATCCATCACAGCTAATGAGAACATCTAAAGCCAACTGTGAAGTATTAAGACGTGAGCTCTCTGGATAGCTCACCCTCCTCACACAGTCCTGGCATTTTCTCGGGACGCTGCTGGGAATCCTTTACACAGGGGCTGAAAAATGGCTCCATGGGTAAAGGTCCCCTCTGACAGGCCTGACAGGCCGGATAATCAGTTCCATGGCCAGACCTACATGCTGGAAGGAGAGAACTGAGTCCTTAAAGCTGCCCTCTGTCCTTCACACATGTGCCTTGTCCTACTTATAAATAAATGTAGGGGAAAAAAACATGGAAAGGAAAGGGAAGCCCTCGACACCCCTGGACACTGGAGTGCTCACCGTCTAGATATGTAAGGAGTAAGTTTCTACTCACTTTGTAGCAATTTGTTACAACAACTGAAAACAGATGGTAGCATCGGCTAACCCATTATTTGAACTGGTTTTGTTTTTTGTTTTTGTTTTTAATGAAATTCTCTCAAGGCAGCTAATTCTTGTTTTTATAGTAAAGACTCTGTGAAACAGTATTATAAATGTGGTCCAATGTCTTAATCTTACCAATTAGCACTCTCAAGAAACATGAGGAAAACCTTATGAAATGTTCAAAATAGTTCAAAAGCAGGACTTTTCACGTTACAGGCTTTTCTAAGAAAACAGCTTAAGGTTGCCATGTGCCAGTCTGCATGTACAGTGTACATAAAATAACAAATTTTATGTGGACATTTCCTAGTTTAGAATATGCCATTTCTGCTTTAAAGACTCTTCTGGCAACAGCTTAGTGCAAGTTTGAGTTAACAGTGAATCTTTGCTTAGGAGATGTGTTTTTAGTCATTATTTACCTGGGACTTCATTGCTATCAAAAGTTTCTGCTGAATTGCAGCTTTCCGTTTTAAGTTTATTTTTAAGTTAGCATACGGAGTAACATCGCTTTGTGGGATTTCCGTACACGTTTTTCCCTGCGTGGGTCTGCCCCTCCCCCTGACCCGTGCTCCTTCCCCTAAGTGTAACCTTGCTGCTGTGCCCTTGAGTGTGTGGCTGTTTGGAGAGGTGCTTAACCTTGCTTGTGACCCCTGGGCACGTCTCTGGAAGGACTTTCTGGATTAGGTAGTTGGGCGAGAAGACCCCGCCTGAGTGTGGGCAGTGCCAGTCCATGGGCTGGGACCCCAGACTGAACAGAAAGGGGGAAGATCCGAGCACTCCTGTTCACTGGGCTCTCCTTCCTGACGACAGTTACAGCATGACTAGCATCCCTGCTGCCGTGATCTCCCACTTGATGTACTGTACCCGCAAACTTTGAGCCCAAATATGCCCTTCATTCCTCACATTGCTTTCGTCAAGTACTTTGTTGTAACGATAGGAAAAGCAACTGCTAACCTTCTCTGTCCCATCAGTATAGAAACTTGCAGGGGAATTAAAACTTTCACGCCTTAGCTACTACTCACGTGATCTGAACCTATAAGAGGGAGGAGGAGGGGAGGGACAGAGAGGTTGCTAGTGGGCATCTAACAATGAAGTAGTAGACGCGAAAGCACTTTGGGGCGCGTCCTGTACGTCAGGTCATTAAGCACTGTGCTTAGTAATATTTCCTTGGTGAAATAATTTCTTTCCTTCAGCTACAACTTGATTTTTTGAGTAGAAACACTTAAAGTACCCAGATTAAAGACCACCACGAAGTCGCTTTTCATTTATTTAGTCACATATGATCACGTGGATTTTGCAAAGCAGCCCACTACAGGAATTGATGGGCTAAAGTAGGGTTACCAGAAATGGAATCTTCTACATTAGAAACCCTTGCTTTTTCCCAGTGCTCTGGGTCAGGGATTAAGTCACGGCTGATCCTGTGCCCTTTCTTGCTGGGACTCCTGTGACCCCAGGGAGGTACCCACAGTGGTCCGCTAGGCTTTTGGACTGGCTAGGGTGCTCTCAGTACTACAAAGTAGGAACTTAGACTTACTTTTGGTCCTCTGGGTCCCATAGCTCCTGGAAAGCCCTAGAAAAGTCATAAATAAAAGTTACAGCAGGAATCTCCCCCAGGCAGAGAAGTCTCTAAACACTTTGCTATCACCAGTATATATATTTAGAGTGCGTAGCAGCAGTGACTTCATACTCACATAAAGTCCCGGAGGACCCGGTGGACCAGCAGGCCCTGGGAAACCTGGGGGGCCTGGAAAACCCTTGAAGAGAAGAGTGAATTTAATGTAGTCATCAATTAATGACAAAGCCCATTAGTTAGACATAGTGATATTTAAGGAAATCACATGAGTGTACCGCCTCCCCTCTGAGTGACTGCAACCACCTACAGTGACTTTCAAACATATTGCTGTGGGCAACAGATGCCTGGCACATCCCATGCTACTGCATACAGGTGTGTGGTCAGTGATACTTCTTGATTTGGGCAGTGTTCAGGGTTTTTTTTTTTCTTCCTTCCCTGTCTTTCCCTCCCTCCCTGTATTTGGACAGTTGTGTTTTTCCTTCTCCTTTAAGGCTGTTTCCACTTGCAGCTCTCCTGCCTAGTTTTCCTTCTATCTGTGTGAATGACTGTTTCCCTCTCTTGTCTTTGTGGCTGACCCTCTCTGAATGCCAACATTGGAGCTCTGAGCTCCTTCTCAGTGTACCCAAGATTGGAGTCTTCCTTCCGGGTTCATATTCTGTCCCCCATTTTTGCATTATTGTTCTCTTTGGCATTCATTACGTTGTAACCCGGGGTACTGTCTACCCATTAGAATGTAGATTCCAAGGGACAAGAAGTTTTAGAACTGGCTTTTGGCTCATCTGGGCCCTAGAGCCGAGAGTTAATCCTGCTGCATAACTTATACATAACTGCACAACTGGCATCTAAGAAACCTTCCCTATAGAAATGCATTGCACTGTCTTCTTCAGCACCTGTGTAGTAAATAGTGCATGGAGGACCCTGACAGAGATATCCACTGCTCTCCTTTCTGCACGATTGGTGCCTAAGCAAAGGATCCAGAGTGATCTCATGCCTCTCTCAGAAGTATATCCCAGCCCCTAGCCACATTCCTGTGACTGGTCAGCTCCAAGTCCAACATCACAGCTTACCACAGTTGGCCTGGCTCACTGTTATGAGCACACCCAGGGTTTCAACTCAAACTCCAATTCACTGAAGCAAATATCCAGTCTCATCTCAGGAATTTCCACACCTAATTCTGAACTAAGTTAAGTTACTTTTGATTCGTCAGCCTGAAATTTAGCAATTACAGTATATATCCACCTAAGGGGCCTTGTGGATCACAAAGTATACACAAGCCCCAAATAGCCTGTCTCGTTGGGTCTGTTGTGGAATACCTCCAGGCTAGCTCCAGATGAACCAGTGAAGCAAACGATTCATTGTTCAAGAGAAGGGAGCCACACGTCAATAAAACTTTTAAAAAATACTCTGTAATTATTGAAACCAGGGTGTTCTTTACACTGCAGTTTTAGGTGATAGTCAGTGCATGATATGAACCCATCCTTGATTTCAGCCAGTACAGAGAAATGGAAGTCTTCCCTGAATACTCTTACATTTAGGGACCAAGTGACAGAGACTTAAGAGATTAAAAGACATACACAGTGTCATTTTTGCATATCAGCATATTGCTTCTCCTAATGAGGTCAATGCTATGAGGTGCATATACATACAATGCATATGAGATGGGAATTGTAGATTAGGAGAGAAGAGAAGAAAGCGGGAGGTAGGAAGGAAGGAAGGAGGGCGGGAGGGAGGGAAGGAAGGAGGGAGGGAGGGCTAAATAGAGATAGGTAGAGAAATAATATGAATATGAATGACAGCACCTTCTAGAAGTGTCATACCTGGAAGCCTGGGTGCCCTGGAGGCCCAGGGTCACCTTTCCCATTGAAGTCCCTGTCTTCTCCTTGAGCAGGCTCACCCTTGAAGACAGAGGCAGTCATCAACTCCAATCAACTTTGTATTTTAAAAAACCCCCATAAATACTTACTGAAGGCTTTACCTCTTCAAGACGAGAGTGTTTGGGAGGCACACACTTAGAAACGTGTGTTAAAATTTTGCAGTTATTCTATTTTGAAGCACTCAAAAAGCTTAATAAAATGTGTTGCCCTATCTCAATTGTACATAATGATGAGTTTCATTTTGACATTTATGCACTTGTCTCTATAGTGCAATTTGGTCATATCCACTCCTCACTAGCCCATCCCTCTCACACTCCTGATGATTATAGACACCCCCACACACACTTTCACATCTCTCTTCTCCGTGGGTGTGTGTGTCTGTGTGTCTCTCTCTCTCTGTGTATAGCCAGTGAGTTTATCTAATAATGACTGAGAGTTATGGGAGCATGGACAAATTACCAGTGCTTGTGCCACCAAGGAATATGTTTCTCCTTCCTCAGCAACCTCAGCTGCTCACAGATCCTCAGGCAGGGGCGGAGCTTCACAAGCCCCTCTTCCCACTTTTGTCCTTTTTCTTTTAAACTGACAACTTATTGTGGTAGGAGGGGAAGATTAGGGATAACAAGCCATTTCCTACATTTCCTTAGATGCTTATATTGGTAACAAATTCTGACCTAGAACATGGAGTCTGGAACAGGAGGTCAGCTCCCTTCTCCTAGATCCTCCTTCCCTAAAAGATGACGTAATTGACCCAAAGACGGTCCGTCTATGACAAAAGCGAGAGGAAATTGCTCAATAGGAGAAAGGTACCATGTTGTAATTCCTATGGTATCTGAATTATTAATACCAAGACCTAGTTAATGAGGCCTGTGTGTAATATTTCATTAGTTAATCAAAGTCCTTGTTATACACATGCTTAGAGACCTTCAATAACAGTAGTGGACAAATGACTCACCTTCTGTCCTTTCAGACCATCAGGGCCCTAGGAAAGAAGCAGCGTATTAACCATTAGAGTCCGAGGAAGCCTGTGAACTTGGCCTTGTCCTCACTCTCGTATTTTGCTTCCTAACCATACTTTGTTACTGGCTTTCAACACGCTCAGCTCTCTGATTTTCAACAGGCCAACAGTTTCTTCTTCATCTTCTGCCTCTATCTGTCACAGCCAGTCTCTCTTTCATCTTGCCTGCAAATTTACTGAAGTCCATCTTCCCCAAGGCGCTCAGACTACACTCTTCCTGGGCTTCTCTCTGCCATTAGGGCCTTTTCTCATTTCTCAGCTCATCCCCCTTGACTTAGAAGTTATATGCTAGAGGGAAGTCTGATCTCTGAAGCTCTGTTCTCTTTGTTCTCACTCTGCATTGCTGGTAACTTGTCCTCACACTCTCCCCCAGACAATCTGTTTATTAGACTTCTTTATGTGGATACATCAAAAGTAAAGCAAAGTCTTAATGCCTAAACTTGATTTTAATATTCTTAATGCCTAAACTTGACCTTATGATTTATTCTTCCTCCCTTCCTCTTCCCTTTCTTTTTCCCCTGCCCATCTCTCTTTCTTCAGTGTCAGATAATATCCCAGCCTTCCCAATGTCATGAGAGCCTTGTGTGCACAGCACATGGAATGGACACCTTTTATATATAATTCATGTCTGTGATGGGGAGTTAGGGATGCAAACTTACTGGGGGTCCTGTGTAGCCCGGTGTCCCTGGAATGCCTGGGAATCCTTGCTCACCCTAGAAGACATGGTAGGTTTGTCCAAATTGGTAGTTGTACCAGAACAGCCCAGAGCTATCCCCGTGTCTCACCTCCAACTCTGTGGGGACAAATCTAGGCAAACCAATTCAAATTCCTGATTGGAAGGCTGAGGGCCAGAAACCATTATCTTAATTGAGAATAAGATCAGGGTCTACTGCTTCTCAAATTGTGCATAAATGGCAGCCTAATTGTGCCAGGAACTTTTTAATTGCTGCTTCTTGGAACTTTAGTAACTAGTTCACTCTTGACCACTATGCTCAGGGAGATGGTGGCTCAGTTAGGAAAAAGGGGGAGAATGAGCCCTGAAAAGCTCAAACTTCCATTCCAGACACTAACTTTGCCCCCAAGGCTTTAGTCTCTGATTGATATCTACAACCTCTGATGCAAGTAAGAAGCTGAGCCTCTGGGATAGCTGATTGGAAAACTCCCTTAAGACCATGTGTAAGGAGAAAGGAAGTAATTCCCACTCAAAATCATGTTTCCTAAAGTTGATTTCCATCTCACTGTACTTAACCTTGACTTTTTCATTCAGCAACGCTCTCATTAATCATCTATGCAAGCATGACTTACCTTAGAACCATTGCATCCTGGTAAACCAGGTAGCCCGTGAGGTCCAGGGTGGCCTGGCATGCCCTAGAACAAGAGCAAGACTCACTGATAAAGGCAGAGAAAGCGTCACAAGACCCGAACCCTGCAAAAGAGTCAGGACTCAAGGGAAATGATGGGCGAGGTTAAACAGCTATTAGCTAGAAGGCGCTGCTTAAATGCTTACATACCAAAGTTCAATTGTAGACTTTAGGTATAATTTAAATATCATAGCAGACAAAATATGTTAGCTAAGATAAAGAATGGTGGATGAATGTGGATGTTTTAGATAAAACAAATGTATAGAAAGCAGAAAATGGAATTACCTGACATGCTCTTCCATGCAAGAGACTAAGGGTGGGACTGGGAAGAGACATAGACAGAGGTGAACTATGTTGTTCTATGCTACAAACAGGGCACCTCTTTGTTCTGTTGCTTCTACTCAGTTCTGCTCAGAAGCCCCACAAATCCACACTCTGCCATGATTAGCCCTAGGATACAATTTCTTCTTATAAAGAGCAGGTCAGAACTGTTTCCTTGTGTGACTGTCCTAATGTCTTTCATAGGATAAACATGTCGGCATACACACCACACACACTTCTCATTACTTACCGGAAGTCCAGGAGGACCTGAAAATCCTGGTAATCCAGTTATTCCCTAATTGTAAGTAAAAGAAGAAGAGGTAGAGAGAGAAATAGTTAAAAATGGTCATCTTATAAACATAAAACTTTTGCTATTTCAGTAATCATTTTTTGCAACTATGTATTGAGTACATGATTACATGATTACAAAAACAAAAAGTCTTCAGAAAATCTTTGTACAGCTTGCCTTTATACAACTTTTTAAATTTTGGTTTTGGTTGTTGAGAGTCAGCCTTGCAATGTATGTAGCCTAGGCTGGTGTCACATGCACCATGTGCATACCCTAGGCTGGCTTGCAGCTTATGACTTTTCTGTCTCTACCTTCCATTCATAGAACTGCAGTGTGTGTGTGTGTGTGTGTGTGTGTGTGTGTGTGTGTGTGTGTGTGTATGTATTTGTGTTTGTGTGTGTGTGAGTGTGCATGTGTGTCTCTGTGTGTGCATGTGTATGTATTTGTCTGTGTCTGTCTGTGCATGTGTGTCTTTGTGTGTATATGTGTTTGTGTGTGTGCATGTGTATGTATTTGTCTGTCTTTGTGTGTGTGTGTGCATGTGTGTGGTGTTTGTGATATATATGCCACAAAATACTTGCAGAGGTCAGTGGAGAACTTTTAGCGAGTTTGTTCTATTTCTTCCCCTTGTTGAGGCAGGGCCTCTCTTAATGCTTCTGCCGTGCTGCACACTCCAGGCTAGCCAGCCCTCTATCCTAGCTGCACCTCCTATCTGGATATATGAGTGCTGGGATTGTGCACTCCTGAGTCTAGTATCTTAAAAAATAAAGTAGGACCCTGGTATTGAACTCAGGTAATAAGAGTTGCACCTTAAGCACTTTCCTCTGTCGACAGTTTTACTTATAAAGCTTTTAAAGGGGGGTTGTTTTGGTTGTGGAGGATTCTTTTTTGTTTGTTCCTTCATACAAGGTCTCACTGTATAGCCCAGGCTAGCCTGGGACTATCGCTAGGCGACCCAACCTTGAGGTTATAGCAATCCTTCTGCCTCAGCCTCTTGAGTGCTGAGGTTGTAGGTGTGAGTTACCACACCTGACTGAAATTAAGTTTTAAGGTATATTCTGCATGTAGGAAAATGTTTATGTCTTCTGTGAAAATCATGGGAAATTTTATACATATTCTTCCTTCCTTTCTTCCTTCCTTCCTCCCTTCCTTCCTCCTTGAGTCATGCTGTCCCTAACTCCCAATCTTCCTGCCTTGTCACTAGGGATGCTAGGCATGACCCCTCGGGACTGGCGTAATTCCAGTCACTTCATACACTCCCACCTCGGTCAGGCACCTTCACCTCTCTACAAAGGTCCCTTGCGCCCTTCCCCCATCACTTCATATCTGTCCTTATGGTAGTTACCGTGGTTTTGGCCTCAGCCTGCGGGTTAGTTTTCCTGTTCTCAGCTCCATCTCTGGAGCCAGACACGATGTACTTATTCCGCACTGACATTTGAATAATGTTTACCGCTAGAAGCAAGTGCATGCAGCCAGCAATCAGAATGGATGGGTTGGACTACTAACCCTGATGCCTTTGGGACCAGTGAGTCCTGGAAGTCCTGGAGAGCCCTAGATACAAGTGGAAAAAGGGAAAGTCAGTATAGTAAAAAACCATTTTTCCCCATCTTGTCTCCTGGCTGAGCAGTTTTGCTCTCATGATTATTTCATTATTGATAAAGTTTGATCACTTGCTGCCTCCAATCAAGTACCAGTTGGAATGGGACAAACGAAACTGCATTTAAACCCTTGCTACTCAAAGTGGGGTCAGGGACAAATGACCAGTGACTTGGCGTCAACCCGGGAGCTTGGTATAAATACAGAAGTCCCACCCCTAATTCCCCTCCCAGTCCCTATTTCAACGGGATTCTGTTGGGGTTCTGCACTGGAAAGCACTGTGAGCCCGTGAAAGAGCCACAGTGGCCAAGCAGCTGCTGAGGTCTGATAAGGAAGAACACACAGGAGAGCAGCAGCTGGCGATTCTGTGCAAAAGAAACACTCCGTAACGAAATGTACCTGACACGTACGAGGAAATAAATAACAGAGTGAGGACTGCCTGTGCCAGAGATGATGTGACTTCCAGCACACAGCGAGTCTTGGTTTGAGCCCCCCCCCCCCTTCATAGAGAATAACCTTAAATGGAGAATATTTTAACTAAGCCACTTGCTGTGAGAGCACCATTGTTCAAAAGCTATTTTCTTCATTCCAGAGAGGTTTAGGTTTTTTTTTTTTTGAAAGGTTGTTACAGAGTCTTGTGAGATTGGACTATTAGGCCAAAGTCAGCCGTTCCCTTCTGAGGTGGAATTTCTGGGTGCAAGGCCATGGTCAAGGCTGTCTCTCGCCCTTGTGGGAGATGTTTTGTGTTATGCAGAGGGCAGAAAAGAAGATAGATGTGCAGGTGTTGCTTCTCTGTTGTAAATCTTCTCGTGCAGAAAATAATTCTGAGAATGGAATTTTTCAAATCTGAAAACTATTTCGGCAAGATTTTAATGTTCTCTGTTTCTTTGCCTTTGATCGAGTCCTCCTTTGGGGCTATATGTGTCTATAAGCTGTGCCTGAAAAATAAGATCTCATGACAGGACAGGCATTTTCTGGGTTAGTTTTATGGGATATTTGTACATCATGCAATCCGTATGAAGTGTGGTGATGACACTATAATTGCAACTGGTATTCCTAAAGAAGTGCTGAAGGCAAGCAAGCAGATCGGAGTACAGAGAATAAAGTAGAAAAGGAGCTCTTGCTGTGCCATGCTGGCATACGCCTTTAGCCCCAGCACTTGGGAGGCAGAGACAAGTGCATCTCTGTTTGAGGCCAGTATGATGTACAGAGCAAGTTCCAGGACAGGGAACACCACACAGGGAAACCTTGGCTCAAAAAACTAATAAACAAATGAAGCTTCAGCTAATCTTCCTGCAGGCTTCCCGTGTCAGAAATCCTTTTACCAGTGAAATGAAGGGCAATCCAAGCCCAAGCCCTAAATGTGTTTAACAGAAAATCAGTCTCAGCCCTCAAAATGAGTTTTTAAAATGTGTGTGTGTGTGTGTGTGTGTGTGTGTAAGCCAGATTTGGCATTGGGTATCTTCCTCTATCACTCTCTCTCCATCTTCTGTTTTCAAGCACACTGACTTGAGAACTTATCAGAGTCGCCTGTCTCCGCCCTCTTCTTCTAGCCCTGGGCTTACAGAAGCACGGTGCCGTGCCCCAAGTTTACAGAGGTGCCGGGGATCTGAACTCAGGTCCTTGTACTTGTATAGCAAGCACGTTTTACCTTGTGAGTCATCTCCCCATCCCAGCTAATTCTAAATTAGCATCAGAAGAAAAAAAAAAAAGAGAAGTAGAATGCTGACGTGGATGATGCAGACAAAAATGGCATAATGCCTGGGAATCAGACTTATTTTTGTACAGTGTAAGTATGAGTCTAGTTGCTTTAGGGTAGTAAACAGATACTTGGCTCTGCCTGCAGTGCCTGCCTTATAGCTCCTAAGCTCCTTCATTCTCCCTGACAGATTGTGGTACAAGGATTGTCTCTGGTCCTAATATTTGACCCCTCATACAGAGTTTCCAAATCCCTTTGAGTTCCCTGACACATCAATAAACGTGTTTCCAAGAGGGGATTTTTGATGGGTTCCTGGCTAAGGGCAGGCTGGTCATCAGAAAAGCCAAACTCTGATTAGAAGTGTGGGCACTCCTGCTGCAGCCTCATTGTCTAGGGAGCAGGGAAGCTAGAGACTGAATTAGGGGTGCATCCTGTCTCCTAGAGGAAAGCCTCCACAAGAATCCCCAACCCGAGCTGATTACTGGGAACTCTGTGCCAGGAGATGGAGACACTTCATTTCCAGGGGATGGAAGTGCCTGCACAGGGACCTTCTGGGCACCCAATGCTCATGTCTGTGTGTCTGTTCAAGCTTGTCCTTATAACAAAGTGGTAAACAGAAAGGTTTCCTTGAGTTCTGTGCACTGGCACCACAGGACCAACGTGAGGAGTAAATGACATACAGGGAGGAACAATTGTGTCAGTCCATCACTGAGGTGTTCTATGTACTATTCTCGTATATGTCAATACAGGATGGGATGTTAAAAGACTCCACAGAGATCAATTACAATGATCTGTTATAGCTTATTAGTTCCCAGCTTGCTGGAGGTAAGGGAAGGGAAGTGAGTTTGTTTGTCTGACAGCCCGCATGTCCCTCTAGCTAATGTCCCCCGTAGGAAGGAATGATGGGCAGATCTGGCGGTTCTCAGTTATTTAGTAAGCTCTCTCTTGGGTTTACTAAATAAAAAAGCCAGCATCAAAAACATGGCTCAGAGTTTCCTTAGAAAGGAAGTGTTGCCGGACTAAGGTCATGGTGGGTGTCCCAGAGGTCAGGGCACAGGTGGATGGACAGGTGTTTAGTGAAAGGGGAAAGACCTCATCCTCCCATGTAAGGGTTAATGGGAAGCCACACAGGGACTGGGGTGGGGCAGTGGGGGTATACAGGGGGAGGAAATCCCCCTCAGGAACAGTCATAGGGGAGGGGAATAAGGGGGAAATGGGGGGGAGGGAAGAATGGGAGGATTCAAGGGATGGGATAACCATTGAGATGTAACAAGAATAAATCAATAAAAAATTTTTAAAAAGAATGCAGTTCTGAAAGCTCAGCTAAGCGAGGAAACCAAGGATTTGTCCTTACCCACCAGGTGACCAAGATGGGGCTTATGTGGTGGGCATGAGAAAGGGTTAGGTGGTCAGAAGATTCCCCACGCATGCACGCTAACATACCTTGGGTCCCTGTGGTCCAGGAAAGCCTTCAGGACCTGGAAATCCTTTCTGGCCAGGAAAGCCAGGGAATCCAGGAAAGCCTTTTTCCCCCTGTTAAGACCAAAATGAATCAAGAAGCCAGTGGCGGTTATCCAGTGTCCCACACTGCCACTCCCAGCCTTCTCTTGTTTGTGACATTCTTCCCTTGGATCAAGGAGTCAACCGTTAGCACTCAGCACCAAGAAAGCCATCATCTAGTGACATATATCCATAGGCTCCTGATGATGGCCTTGTCCTTTAGAGGCTTTTCCCAGATGGTGGACTTACTCAGGATAGAGGTTAGATGGAAAGAGACCAAGAATTGAAAGGACAGTATAGGGAAGTGCCTTGTAGAAATGAGTAAAATGG
The DNA here is from genome assembly GCA_907169655.1 of Acomys percivali. Classification (NCBI taxonomy): domain Eukaryota; kingdom Metazoa; phylum Chordata; class Mammalia; order Rodentia; family Muridae; genus Acomys; species Acomys percivali. The sequence continues at coordinate 40,346,884 of OU015743.1, read as the reverse complement.
TTTCACCAACAAAAACCTTCCCATGAACGTGAATACTGGATATGGTCTTCAACAATCAAGGCCAGCAGTTAATTTGGCCAACATTGTTATAATTGGAAAATGCAGTAAGTATATGGATAGATGATAGATAGATAAGTAGATAGATAGGTAGGTAGGTAGGTAG
>OU015743.1:40317288-40332288 GCA_907169655.1 Acomys percivali | reverse complement strand
GCGGAAACTAGAGTGGGAATAATGAACTCTTGGCAATCCAGAAATCCATAGATGGGTATATGGTCTTCTGCTGTGGAAAGCACGGTGTGTCAGTTGACCTGCTGACTAGAAGAAAGTGTGGAGAACCTAATCTTTCTGGGAGCCAACTGGATGGACAGGCATTTTCAGTAGACAGTGTCCCCTCTCTTAACGTTTCTTCTGCCCTCTCCTTGTGTGCTGAGCAGTGGGTGTGGCTCCACAGCTGGGCCCACAGCTGTCTCTTTCTGCCTGGGTTACCAGAACAACTTCAGGATCAGTCAAACAGTCAGAGTGTGGCCTGCCTGTGTGTCTGCACAATCGTGCTGCCTGGGACTTCAGAATACGTGACAATTTGCCAGCAAGTGGAGTCTCCACCTGGCTGGACGAACTCAAAGTTACAGGGAGGGCAACTCTCTGGCAGCTGTCCAGAGGCCTGTGTGACGGTGGAGAGAGGCCTCCTCCCCAGGGTGATCGTGCATGAAAGATATAAATTCTTTTCATTTTTTGCCGTGTTTCCTTAAATACAATTTGAAATTTGCAAATACATTTCAATCAGTGATTCAATTAGATTATTTGACTAAATGGTGTAGAGGTCATAGTTTGTTTTACATTCATTTTGATGGACCCATTGCTGAAACACCACAACCACGTTAATGGATACGACCCACTAATTACTATTCAGAAGTGAACTCCTTGAAAAACAGTATGGCCAGAGGCTACCATTAAGCCAGCACAACTGACCGGATGCTTATTTCTCATGCAATATTTTATGATTTTTTTCTTTTTCATCAACAAAGTGCTTAATAGCCTCATACTGAACCTCAAGGAAATTAAGAGCAGGAAGCTCTTAATAATTCTGCTATTTTCTCTCCCTTGGAATCAGAAAGCTGCCTAAAGTTATGTTTTAGCATGTTTGAATATTAAATTATTCACCTGGGAGAATCATTCTTTTAATGAGTGCATTCATTTTTTTTTAATAGCCTCCCTCAGGATGCAAAATAAACATTCACTGTAGAAAATCTAAAAGACTCAGAACTTCTGCAACCACGGGCCTGACACATATAGCCTGCTGTATGTCCTGTGAGCTATCTGTTCAGGTTCTAAGTGGAGTTTGGGGTCCATCGCCAAACGCTTCCTGGTTGTCTCACTCGGAGAGGAAAGCATTAAGATTTGTCTTGTGGCACGTGGCGATGAATGAACAGAGAGGCCGCGCATTTGTAAGAGAGCAGGAAAGGTGGATGGAAGGGTTTGGAAAAAGAAAAGAAAAGCAAGAGGTGATGGAGTTATGTGATCACCTCAAAAAATGAAGGGAAAACAATCCATCTTGTGGTGGTTTACAGAGAGAAACAGGGCTTGGTCACAGGCTGCCTGCAGATGGCTGTGCGCTCAGTAAGGACTCAGGGGATTCCCCCCTCTCTCTGTTCGACACAGTCGGTTGCCAAAGGACAGCCATGTGACTGTCTGGTCTTATCCTTAGTCGGTCTAAACTAGCCATGTTCCCCCCAGACATTTCCTCCTGAATTTGTCCAGTGCCAGAGAACTGACCCTGACATCCAAAATAAGGATGAGACCGAAGATTCTTTGTTAATTTCACAACTGAATTATAGTGTCTGTTACCTTACAGCACACCGAGTATCTTAGCTGCTTAGCCAAATGTTGTTTGTACATGAACATAGATACGATAACGATTTATTTATTTAGTAAAATGCTGGCCAGAGATCTCTGTGGTATTTCATACTCACAATGATCGATGCCAAATTGCACAAAGGATATACAAGTGGTGATTACTTCTCAGCTGTTGCCCAGACAGCCTGGACAGTCTTTGTCTCAACTTCCACAGCATTCATCTATACATTGTTAAAATTAGCCAGTGTTAGAGGCTGGAGAGATGGTTCAGTGGGTAAGAGTGTCTGCTGCTCTTCCAGAGGATTTGAATTCTGTTCCCAGCATCTGTGCTTGACAGCTCGCAACCACTTCTAACTCTAGCTCCAGGAGATCCAGTGCCCTCTTCTGTCTTCAGCAGGCACCCCCACACATGTGCCATTCACCCACACAATCATACACAGGAAGAAAAAAAATAATAACCTATCAGCAGACTTAATGAGACACAAACATTCGTACTGTTTGTTGGACGATCCAAGAAATGTATACATATATTTTTACTTTCATGAATAGAAAAGAATTTTCAGATCCCCCCTCCTCCATGCCTCTTTTCTGCTGGCTCATGATACTGAGGTGGCCTCCTGTCCCCTCTGTCTCTGCCTGCATCTAGCTACTCTGGGTCAGTGGGAGGGGAAGTTGGCATCTTCGAAGCTGGTTCACACTCTACTGAGCAGGGCTGTTGATTTTGCATTAAAATGATTGACCCTGCCAGTCTCTGTGCCCAGCCAATGGCCCGAGGCAATGGTTTTTGTATGTGAAAAGAAGAGCTGAGCAAGTTCAAGCCTAGCGGTGCCAGACAGCTGTTCTCGACAGAGCGGCCTCCACTCTGCCAGTGAACCTTGGCAGCTTGCCCTCCGGCAAAGAAGGACCTGGAAGGTGGCTGCCCCACCCACAGCCATCTCCACTGAAGCTGCCTCTCTTCCCATCTTTCAGCTCCTGCCCAGGGAGATAGCACTAGTCTAGACAGCTAACCCGGGCACCCGCTCTGGATTTTCTGGGTGACAGCAAGCGTGCAGATGACTGATTCTGACAAAGAAGGTAGCAATCTGAATTCTCTGGTATGCTTGCAAACAAACACTTTGGTAAAAACACATTCTTCCTGCCTTGTGTATCGTCAGGGAGTGAGGTGTGTTCTGTTACTATGAACTCCAGCTTTTCTTTCCCTTAAAATGTTGTAAGATTTTTAAATTCTATTTTTAAACATTTCTGACTAGCATACATTGTACTATGGCATTTTCAAACAAAAGTTGTTTTTGTTGATCCTGTGCCCCTTTGTCCCTGTCCTGTCAGCTCCCTCTCCTAATACTCTTCAACCAGCTCCCATCCATAGCCTTTCTGCATTTACATCTCATGTGTCCTATGGGTCTCTCCATTTCCTCAGAATCTCTCATTTTCTTCCCTGGTCTATCTCCATCCCGACCCCCACTCACATACATACTTATGAACAGTATAAGCTTGGGTCTAAAAAAATCATTAGATTTCCTTTTTCTTTTTGAACCTGTTACTTTGGTTATTATAACACTTTCTAGATCCCACCATTTTCCTGCAATATTCGTGATTTCAGTTTTCCTCATAGCTGGATATAATCCCTTTGTGCCTATGCAGTACGTTTTCAATGTCCACAGTCTTTTCTATTTTCTTGGTCTTGCAAACAATGCAGCAGTAGTCGTGGGTCTGCAAGTCCTTGTGCGGTGGGACAAGGCCAGAACTGGTAAAGCTAGATTTTATGGTAGTTCTAGTTCTGATTTTTGACAAACGTCTGTACTAATTTCCATATGGTTGAACTAGTTACTAGCAGTGCATAAGGATCCTTTTTTTCCCACATTTGCACCAGCATCTGCTGCCTGGAGTTTTTGCCCTTAGACATTTTCAGTGGGGCCTGTGGAGTCTGTATGTTGTTCCTTCCTTATTTCCTCAGCCTAGAGAAAGTCTCACTGGCTAGCACAGGTTAGGCTGGGAAGTAGACCATAGCTGCTTCCTCTTCTTGTGAGCCACTATTGGCTTTATCATCTATTGTTCTAGAATTTTCTCTTAAGAGGTGAAAGAAAGCCATGTCTACAGTGTCATGTACTATAAGATCCATTTTTAAAAATCTGCTATGTTACTGACTGTTTCCAGGAATCAATAGCTCCTAACATGAAAAGCTCCCTGAATACACCGAGCAGTAGAAAATCCAAACTCCATGTTGGGAAGTGGATTTCTGGAGATTCTGGTTCCTTAGTCTTTCAGAAAATACTTTAAATAATGCTATTTAATTTTTTCAATATATCTTGCTCATGTACAAAAGCTGTTGCTTCTTTGCACTGGTCAGTTGCTTGGGAAACAGTGACAGTCTGCCTGCTGACTGATGACTAAGGCATCTGGGGTCTTTGAGATGCTGTTGGTACTATAGGTGTGTCTAGCCCACAGTTTGCAAGCTGCATGTGACCCGATGCAAAATCACAAGTGCCCTTAATATATTAGGAGACTTTCTTGAAGTTTTGTTTGCTAATGTGGTTGTACAATTCTCCATTGTGAATTTAACAGATGAAAATACCATGTCACAATGTCAACACCATCAGTCTTACTCATTTGTCGGCCCTGTGTGCAGTAATAGTGACTGGCCAATCAGGCTGATCCCGCCGGTGTCACAGAAACAAGTCTGGTTTGGTGCTAACTAGCTGCTTTCTCATTGGATTTTGTGCCCACTCCAGAGGAAAGAATTTATGCCTGGGAACTGTGAGTCTAGCTCTAAGCTTATGACTTGAGAGATAGCAGGTCCTGGTAGGGAAACTACTGCTATTGTTTTGTTAAATGGACGTGACACACTTGACAGATTGCCTTATGAACAACCACCTTTATGCCTGTGTCAGCTTTGGTCAGAGTGACCAGTCACAACTGCAGAGACTTTTTAATACTAGTCCAATAAACAGAATATCTAACTCTTGCATGTCCCATCATAAACAGGGCAGATGCCCTAGTCATCAGTTCCTCCAAGGCTCAGGAAACATTCTGGAGAAATGGACAGAAGGAATGTAATAGTCAGATGAAGTAGGGTGGGGAACAGTGTGGAATGCTGACTTCTGGGCATGTTGTGCATCTGTCATTCTTGAACTTACAGGGGCTGTGGTTACCTGCACAAGAGCTGCACAGGAGCCTGTCAACACCTTGTCACAGAAGGGAGAGGCTTGTCAGTTTTCACCTCCCTCTGAGGATTTATCCGCAGATAAGTGTTGATGGAGAGAGAGAGAGAGAGAGAGAGAGAGAGAGAGAGAGAGAGAGAGAGAGACAGAGACAGAGACAGAGACAGAGACACAGAGAGTGCAGTGGAGGTAACATTACTGTTGTGGAAGCAGCAAGGATGAGGAGTGTGCTTTGTTCCGAGCTTTTCGTGTTAAGAATATTTTATTATTATGTTTTTATTTTGTGCATGTTTACTTTGTAAACAAGAATAAAAGCAGAAAGTCCACCTAGGATAGGTTTTCTGAAAATAAAAATTAACACCCCAAAGAAAGCCCAGAACAATAAAAAGTTCATCTCAAATACAGAAAAATGCCTTTTATTTTACATTTGAAGTCCTGTAATTTATTGTTTTCTAAAACAAATAAACATGCTACATTCATTTTAGATGGCATTTTTCTCCATTTGGAAAACTACTAACTTAGCTTTGATTTCCTTGTAGAAAAAACGTACAGTCAGAATAAACAGAGGAAAGTTTTAAAAGGAAAGTGATTAAGGTATTTGATGACGAAACCTCTGAGCTGGAAGAATTCTACACACACACCAAACCTGAGGGGTCCCTCGGCTACTGCTGGTGGAGAATGGTGGCTTTGAGTTATCAGACGCTAAGACTGCCTTTGGTTCTCCCATATCATTCTCATCCCTAGACTGGTCCAGATCTTCTTTGGAGCCTGGATCTTTTTATTTGTCTTTGGCAAATGAGAACACCAAAGTTTGGGGGAGATTTTGAAAAGCTATGCTACACATTGACTTTTCTGCTCAGGGCTTGGCCTGTGAGGAGAGCTGGGGAGCATGTGTACATTTTGGCCAAACTGGGTTCCACTGAAGCCATCCACTACTCTGTAAAATCTCTTCTCCCCCCAAAAAAGAGATGTGATGCTACTTAGGGAAGGGGCTGTTTGGGGATGGGCGTAAGCTAAGGAATCATGACCATAATTCCTCATACAGAGTAAGAAACCCTGAATTAGCATTGAAACATTATATTTCTCTCTTCTCTCTCTCTCTCTCTCTCTCTCTCTCTCTCTCTCTCTCTCTCTCTCTCTCTCTCTGTATGTATGTATGTTTGTGTGTAATTTCAACATCCTTAAAATAAAGTTTTGTGTATTCTAGGCTTGCCTTAAACTTGTTTCCCTGCCAACTCCACACTGCCCAGCCCCTCACGAGGGCTGGGATTACATGAGTGCACCACCATACTCGGTTTCCATACATGGTGCTAGGGAAGGAGTCCAGGACTTCATGCATGTTAGGAAGCTAAATCTCCATCCTCTGAATTTTGCCTTTTATAATATGTGATATAAGCTTATTTGAGATGATTTATTCTAAGTAACATGCTTGCGTGGCAGCATTGACTCACACACATCACATTGTGATTTAGAAAATTATTAAAGACAAACTAAGTTTCATTTCAAAAGTCATTACTGTTAACCCCTGCGATACTTATGAAACAGTAAGATAGTATATTACGTTTGAGAAGCATAGACTAGTTGGGGATACGAAGCAACCCAAAATGAACTCCCTAAATTGGATTATGCCACTTCCTCCATTGAATATATTTGCTTATCATGAATGACCATCAGTGCCAAGTCTCCACTCACAACCTAAGGATGTTATTTTGTGCTCTGATGGCCTGCATCCCTTGTGCCCAGCTTGAGGTCCTGGTCCTCATGGAGTGCTGTGTGCTCTTCCACCTCACAAATACTGCCGACTCGCTCACATTCCTGTGCTTTTCCACATGGCATTTTGGCTGCAGTGGCCACTTCTCACGTCTATTCCTCTGCTTGGGTAAGTCAGCACATTTGGGAGCTGTTCAAGGGTCACCTTTTGTTCTCCAAATCCCCAAGGCAGTTGCTAGCCCCTCTTCTGGTGTGTAACTGCTCTTAGAACATACGCGCAGCCGCTGCACAGCTTTGCACATCTTTCAGCACCACTCAGTCAGGCTTCTTGGAGGAAGTGGATCTTACTTTTCTTGTGTTCTGACCAGTTTCATGGAACAGAAGAAAGATGGGACTGTTCTTCTGGAAAGAAACCATCCCTTTAGCTCCCACAACTTCCTGAGCCCAAGGAATTAAGAAAGGAAGACTTTGGCCACAGTGTGGACAGTGGGAGTGGGTGTGATCCTGAGAGCTGGGCAAGAAATGTGTAATGTGCCCTGTGTAGAAGCAGACAGGAATAGTGGAAAATACATGTGGTCTCAGAGAGAGAAGCCGGGTGGTGAGATTTGAAAGGATCAGGTTGGCAGGGACCACTTTGTGCTTGAGGGTGCTTTGGGGGCTTTCAAACAAGATCCTGGAAGAAATCACCTGCTATGATTAATAACATGATAATCCATTTTCTCAATCTCAAAGCACTCACCGCCCCCCCACACTTTTCTTACTTTCCAACTTCCCATTCATCAACAAATCTGGAAGTGATGTCATCCACTCATTTATTCATATTTATCAAGTGCCTACTATGTGCTAGGGAATATTTTTGACATGCACATAGGCAGTTTATTCCAGCAGCATGAAGGAGAACAGCAGACAAGTAAAGGTATAACGTAGTAAAGTCATCAGAACCATTGAGAAAGCAATGGAAGCATGAAAGAAGGAAACTGAATGTGAGGGCGGGCTAGGAAACATTCCATAAGAAGTACAGAGTTCAAGGACTACAGGGAGGCAGCCTCATTTGGCTGCAGGGAGACTGTGGAATTTGAGCAAGTTTATTTTGCCAGAGGAGAGTGCATATTAATGAGCACTCTGAGGCCTCACTGAATGTGGAATAAAATTATAAGGAAGAAGACACAGGGACACCAGGAACAAGGGGACAGCGTCAAAGGGGTAGAAGAAGGGAAAGCAAGATTGTCCCCTCAAAGGGACATGGATGGAAATAGGAGTGGATGCTGGGGCGGGGGAGGGAGGGAGGGAGAGAGAGACAGAGAGACAGAGAGAGATAGAGACAGGGAGACAGAGAGACAGACAGAGAGAGAATAGTGGGATTGGTAATGCCAAGGTTAAGAGTGGTACCGTGCCAGGGAGTGGGTGATCGAGGTGCATAAATGCTGACTTACTGGGTTGATGGTTCCTTTGTGCCGGGGAGGACTATCCACTTCAAAAAGCACGTAATAAAGAGTCCTAGAATGACATTCATCCACAATTCTGGTTTGGACAAAGAGCTTATCTTTTCAAAATACCTGGCAACTGTTCTAAGAACATGAAATCGAGGCCGTAATTTATTATGACTGACAGGACCTTAGGGCCAGCCAGTATTTGGAACTAACCTCATCTACACAGAAAACGGTCAAGATAATGTCACCAACACCCCACACAACACATCTGTGGTATAAAATTCCCCAAATCTAGGGAGACTGACCAAGAGGCACGCTACCCACTCTGCTCCACCAATGAAAGAATAGTCATGGAAAATGAGACATTGGCAAATTTTGGTCTCCTGAAAAAAAAAAAAATCCAGAAAACCCAAGGGAAAAGCTCCTGCTAAAACACCAGCCTAGAGGAATGCAGAAATTGAGGTGAAGCACGTGGCCTTCACCAAATGGAAATGCCACCATTGAGGCCACAACTGCAGATGGAGAGGTTCTGGAAGTACTACTGGCTATGAGATAAACAGGTTGTCACAGGATGCTAAATACATAAGGTAGACCATGAGTGCACATCATTTAGCTGTGCAAATCATCTAACCATTATTAAAAGCAGTTGAAAGGGATGAAATGGAGATGATGTGGAAAGATGCAGTGCTTCATGACATTGAGAAGAGTCTGGAAAGAAGAAGAGATTAAATGCGATGGCACCTGCGTGGGATGCGACACAAACAGATGCCTAGCTGGAAGCTAGAGCTCTGCAGCATCACACATTTGGGTCTTTTAGACTTTTCGACGACTTCCTTTTTTTGCTACTCACTCAGACCACAGATACCAAGTTGGTCAAACCTTCAGAGCAGCAGAAGAGAAAGTCAAGGAAGAAACAACTTAGGATTGACAGAGGTGAAAAGAAAGCCAAGAGTGGCCACAGGCCAGTATCAGTAGCAAATCACCAGAGAAGGGCCACACCAGAGCCATAAGGCAGGCAATAGGGAAGGCAGATAAAAAACAAATGGTAGGTTAGGGGACACAGAATTCACTCCATGTTACAATTGTATATGGGGGGGCTCAGGTGTGCTGTGTTATGGCGTCTCACTGGAATGTGAAAGGAAATGAAAAGGGAATTAGATGTGGGTATGTGTGAACGCATACCTGCGTGGCTATGCATGTGTGTGTGTACATTGTGTGTGTGTGTGTGTGTGTGTGTGTGTGTGTGTGTGTGTGTGTAGGGAAATGAGCAGTGACATTGAATTTCTTTCTCTATTGACTCCACTTTGGTTTTTGAGACAAAGTCTTTCCATTGAACCAGGAGCTTAGCAGCTTAGCAAGACTGGCTAGTCAGTGAGCCCCAAAGAAGTCTTCTGTTTCTTCCTCCCCAGTGATGGGATCACAGGAATGTGCTGCCATACCCAGATTTTTACATGGACTCTGGGTGATGGAACTCAGGCTCCCTACAAACTGAGCCTTGGAAAAGTGCATTAAGAAAAAAAAAGATCAACCTTGAATTTTAAAACAACATATACAAGTAGGCGGGGGAAAAAACAAAACAAAACAAAACAGAAAACTAAAAGCCAGCCCAGATAATTTAGAACAAAAAGCAGCTGGACTTCCTGTCCTGGACTTTTCCGCATGCAGCGTGTCTCTGGGAGTTCCCCGGAATGATTTCATTTTCCTGCTTTCCATATACTTGCTTTGCTTTTTTCTTAATTTCAAAAATATTTTGATGTCATTGGTAAAATAGAGTTTGATTGTTCAAGTTGGCTCAGAAGGTCAGGCATTTAGATAGCTTGCTTCACTGTTAGTTTTGGAAGACACACTACAGAAAGAACAACAGAGACACATGAAATTATTTTCTTTGCACAGAGATGCCATCAGTGTCATATTTGAAGAAACATGCCATCTTTTTAACCTGACATATTTCTACATGTGCAGTTGCACTCAGGAAACCTTTACAGTGGGTTGGGTTAGCTAGTGCCTATGGCAGATTTTAAACATAATAGTTGTCCTTAAAAGCCAATCTGTAAGATGGGGCAACTCTCCCTGCTCCGTCCATGAGGATGGGGTGACTCTCCCTGCTTTGCCCATGAAGATGGGGTGACTCTCCCTGTTCTGTCCATGAAGGCCCATCTGTAAAGATGGAGTGACTCTCCGTGCTCTGTAAAATGGTCTCCACTCTTCGCTCTCCACTCTGGCCTTCAACAACCAGGGCTGCTGCATGTCTCAGTGGTCAGTACTGTACCGACATGCAGTCCTATATTGGAATGTCCACATGGTCATGGAACTGAGAGGTGGGATGCATATTTAATGCATTGTGAGTATGACTTTCACAATGGCGCTGAGAGTTTCCCTGTGCACCCCTGTCCCCTCCTTGTCCTCTTCCTCCTCCCCACCCGCCCTCAGCACACACTGTTTCCTTTGCCGCCATCTCTGTACAATGGCACGGGCAAGAGCCATAATGGTAGGCTTAACTTTTAGGGCCTCTACATTTCATCTCTGAAGAAATGGTCAGGCTCTATCACTGGCTAGGAACCCTCTGGAAATGGGCATTTAATGACTATCACCATGGACTTTATTATAGTTTCTTGAATTATTTTAATTGCATTAAGTACCAATTACTTTACTATTGATAAATTGTGTCAGGAAGGACATAGCATAACGAGGACGGAAAGATAGGATGTCGGCAAGTCCATAGAAGTACAAGATAAAATGCATGTGTTAGGGTTAATTTCATGCCTTATTCATCTGTCCTCAACCAACTAAACAAAACCTTAATACAAGTGTCAGACATTCAGGAATGAGCCAGCCTGAGAGCACTCTCAGGCACACTTTTCATTCCTGTAGGATTGGTAAATACTGACGTTGGTAGTCCTCGGGGAAAGATGTGATAAGAGGAGTGTTCTTAAGCCAGACACCCAGACCCCAGGAGTCCGGGAGTTTATAAAAAGCCTCTTCAGAATATGGGACAGAAAACTGAAGACAAAAGAAGTTGACATGCCCTGCCGACCATGCTTCAAAGGGCTGCATAGTGAGTCTCAAGTTCTGGACACACAAGTCTCTGAAATGCTTTTCACTTTCCAATGCCACTGTCTATATCTAGTGACAAGCAAGTATTTGAAGAGTGAAGGCCCAGTTGAAAACCCAGAGGTAGCATTAGTACTGTGAAGTGGGCTTGTGGGTTGTTACTTATAGATTAAAAAAAAAAAAAAAAAAAAAAAAAAAAAAAAAAGACATGAGGGCCAGGGAAATAGATCAGAAGGAAGAGACACGTCATCAAGCCTGACAACTTGGCTTCAATTCCCATGACCTCCATGGTAGAAGGAGAGAGCTCACTCCTGCAGGTTATCTTCTGATGTCTTCCTGCTCACCCTGGCACATATGCATTCACACTTTTGCGTGCAGGCGCGCGCACACACACACACACACACACACACACACACACACAAGTAAATGTAGTAATTTTTTAAAAAGACATGGCTTGTGTTTAGAAGAGGAAATAGGAAAGGTAATATGTTGAGGTAACGACAACACAACATCCTTCAACATGCCTGTATCAAACAACCCAAATCTGAAAAGATAAAAGCGACAACACGCGTGTTGGAGAGCACCTCTCTCCTAGAACACTGGGGTCTTATAGGGACGCCTGATCTTCTTGCAGCCACACTCGACTTGGGTCTTCAGAAGCTCCAGGAGCTCCATCAGAAGCTTCTGGTCTTCAGACCGGCTTTGGGCACAGTTATAACTCCGTCTCTCCAGGGTGCCTGGGTCGGGGGCGCCACACAGATGAAGTATTTCACCCCATTATTGAGAGTGCTCACAGTAGTCTCCATTCTTAGTTTGGGGTTTGGTACCAAAGTGCCTGTAGGACAACAGCCTTCTCACAGAATCTGAAATTTGTAAGCCATCCTCAGGGCTGAGCCTTGAATGCCTACAGCACAATGAGTTTCTTTCTAGGAGCAGTTTTTCTCCTGGTTGCTCCTAAATTGTAATCATAGCCAGTGATTGCAGTGGGGGCTCTCTGTGTATTTCCCTCTGGCTTTCATTACCAAAGATGTGGAAATAAGACTTTACATCTCCAGCACATGGGTCTGAGCAGGGCTTGCTAACTGCCATCTGCTGGGGACATTTGATTGGCCTATCTGGTTTCACATGGTCCTTGAACTGAGACTGACCCACGTCTTTAGATTATGATATGTCAATCAAAACTAAAAAATAAATGATTGTTACACTTTCCAGCAGGATAGCTGCTGAGAGAATTGACACAGTAACTCAGCCTACAAGGGCCAAAATATATCCTATTCAATTTTCCAGACAAAGTTTGCCACCCCAATAACACAGAATAGAAAATGTTGGAACTGGGTTGAGAACAAAGAGGCCTGAGTCAGTTTTCAGAATGTATGACACTAAGTTAAGTACCCTGGGCATGCACATTAATGCACAGGACTCCTTTGATTTAATTTGAGCTTGAGCTTGTTAGCATACAGCTTACCTCAGCTCTTTAAGAAACCCTGTGAAATCTATCACTGTACCCCAAGAGCAATGCCATGACACTGGTTTATGGGGGAGGATGTTTGGGTCAAGATGAAGGGTAGTAATTATATTTACAAATTCTTAGATGTCAAACAAAAAAAAGAACTGTCCAAAATGGTTCTGTTTGTGAATGGTCAAGGCCACTCTGACAAAGGCAAGAGCCATTTCTTAAATGTATCTCTTATGTATCTGCTTAAAAATATCTTGAGTGTCTCTTTAAATAGATTTTATCATCTTCATTCAGACCACCTGGCTGGGTGATTGTCTTGGTTACTGTTCTATTGCTGTGAAGTGACACTCTGGCCAAGGCAATGTATAAAACACAGCACTTAACGGAGGGTTTGCTTACACTTTCCTAGGGTTAGTCCGTGATCATTGTGGCAAGAGTACGACTGCAGGTGGGTTTAGTGCTGGAGAAGTAGCTGAGAGCTGCATCCTGATCCACTGGCAGCAGACAGAGTGAGAGACCCTGGGCCTGGTGTGAGCTTTTGAGACCTCAAGCCCTGCCGCCAGTGACACGCCCCCTCTAATTCCTAATCCTTCTCAGACAGTTCCTCTGCTTCCAACCAAACATTGAAACATGAGCTGGTCAGGGCCTTTCACATTCAAACCCCCACAGTGATTTTAACTTTGACGCTTTTCAAGTTCTTTCTTTAAATCAAACCTATAATTAAATTAAAGGAGACAAAATTATTTAACCCGAACTCAGGCATGAAATTCACATACACCACTATGGCAAAAATTCCAAGCAAGTTCCATACTGGCAGACACTGAGTCTGGCCAAGCAAAGGTTGGTAAAGATGAGGAAAGACTGGAACTCTCACATGCTTTGGGCAAGACTTAATCTACTTCCTAATAAAGACCAGTGCACAAATCCCTCCATCTCACAACAATTCCCACATCCAGAATATTTCCCAGAGAAATCCTGCCACTTGTGTGCAAGCGTGAGCATACAAGTGTGTTCACAGCAACATTGTCTGTAAAAGCAAAAATTGAAAAACTCTTGCTTCAGTGGTAGAAAATTATTGCACTCATTAGATGAATGGAATATACAATGGTGAAGCTGAGTGGATAGCAGCTCTGCTTAACTAATGAAAACACATGGACTACAAAAAAATGAGTTGCTATAAGCGTAAGCAGTATAATTATATTGATGCAGAATTTGAAAACAGGCCAAAGTAATATATATTAATGCATAATGGGATATTAATATATATGCTTATTTAGGAAGAAATAAATGGAATTTTACTATAAGGATGATAAGACAGTAATTAGCATAGAGTTTCAAGTTGCCTTTTAGGGTGGGCCTATGGATTGGTAGTGCACACTGGAGTTTTAAATACACTGGTAGAATCTATGCTTTGCATTCTCATGCATTCAATATATTCTGCATATGCGGCATGCTCTGCTCTGGGGCAGCGTTGTGAGGCTTGTAGCTGAGGCCTACAGTTGTGCTTTGGAGGCACACCAGTTATGCAACAATAGTTAATATCGGATTTACTTTGGTTCAGCCAGGTTCCAGATGCCTACAGAATACTATAGCTGTTGCTAAGTATGTGGAGTATTAGAGTAACTCATTATATCCTTGTAACACCTGTTCTTCCAAAGATGTGCTTTAATATAGACCAGGCTAGCCTTGAACCCACTAGATAGCCAAGGGTCCACTTGACTTTTTGATCCTCCTATCTCCACTTCCCAAGTGCAGGGATAACAAGCACAAGCTACCACGCCTGGTTTATACAGTGCTGAGGTTGAACTCATGGCTCAGGCATGCACTCTACCAACTGAGTTACATCAACAACCACTTTTCAAGTGCTGCCCCCCCACGCCACCAATGACACTCTAGCCTATCAGCCTTCTCATCCAGCTCCATTCTGTCAGTCACACGAGGGTTTCTTGGCACATATCCAAGTCCAAAGACAATGAGAGGTGCCCAGATAAAGCTGCATCATCTAAAGTCCCAAGTCAGAAGAACTGCAGTTCCCAGATTACATTACCACAGCTGCACAGATAAGAAAGACAGTGTTCCAAACAGTGGGCCTGTCTGGGTGCAGGACCATAGAGGCTGGAGGTGATTGGGGCTGCATGCATTGGATCAGGTTGCCAGGAGAGAAGAGATGAACAGGAAGTGGATGATGCATTGGAAAATCAGACAAGCGTTATCTAAATCACACTGTCCTAACGTAGCTGAATACACCCTAGCCTGCGTACCCCAGAAGAAAACAATCCTTTAGGGTTATCCCAGGATAACCCCTCAAGGACCTCAGTGCACATGCTCCAAGCATATGATCATGGATGGCAGAACTGCTTCTCCTTGGGTCATATTTTCTGTTGAGATGGCTGGCTTAGGTAACTAATTAGTTCACCAAGCTTGCTTTTTAATGCTCTGCTCCCTTGGGAATTCTTCAATGCATGTTTTCTTCTCTTTCTTATCATTCTTGATTTAGAGAAGTGTGTGTGTGTGTGTGTGTGTGTGTGTGTGTGTGTGTGTGTGTGTGTGT
>OU015743.1:40299847-40317278 GCA_907169655.1 Acomys percivali | reverse complement strand
TGTGTGTGTGTGTGTGTGTGTGTGTGTGTGTGTGTGTGTGTGTGTGTAATCTCTGAAACTTAATTATCATGCATTAGAAATATGCACAGAGGTTCTTTTGATTCCAGCCTGCCCCCTGTGTCTTTCTTTACATTAAAAATTTATATACGTGTATGTGTGGTTTTTGTATGAGGTTATGTATACCATGTGCATGCAGGATCCTGTGGGAGCTGGAATAGCATATCAGATCTCCTGGAGTTATAGGTTGTTGTAGGCTACCTGATGCGGATGCTGGGACCAAAGCATTGAGTCCTCTGTAAGGGCAATAAGCACTCTTCACTGTGTAGCTGTCACGCAAGCCCCAGCTCTGCCCTTACTTTGTTTCTTACCCCTCCTCCTAGAATTCTGTGTTTGCCTCTTTCTCTGTATGCAAGTGTGGGAGTGCTGGGGGCATCAGTATTCCCATAGAGAGACAATATAAAGAAGTAAGAAGTGAAGAGAGAGAAATATTTGAAGATATACTTGTTTATTTAAATCTCTATGTGTTTTTGTACTGAGCCAGGCCTGGTGGAGTGGGCATGCAATCCTCATCTGAGTTTCAAAAATTGTGGGAGAGAATATCGTGTTATCATTGATAAATTTGTGCACGCACCTTTGCACATGCATACCAGGTCACACGAGGACTTCTGATGTCTTCTATCATTCTCCATCTTACCGCTTTGTGGCAGGTTGTCTTACTGAGCTGGAAGCTCACTGTCTCATCTAGGATGGCTAGGATCTGTCAATCCCTACACCTAGTGCTGGCATGATAGGTACTTGGAACTATGCTCAGGGCGCTGCATAGTTTTATGTCAACTTGACATAAGCTAAAGTCATCTGAGAGGAGGGAGCCTCCCCAGAAAATGCTTCTGTAAGATGGGGTGCAGGCAAGCCTGTGGGGACATTTTCTTAATTAATGATTGATTGGAGATGGGCCCATCCCATTGTGGGTGGAACCATTCCTGGGCTGGTGGTCCTAGATTCTAAGCAGGCTGAGCAAGGCATGGGGACCAAGCTAGTGAGCAGCACTCCTCCATGGCCTGCATCAGCTCCTGCCTCCAGGTTCCTGTCCTGCTTGAGTTCCTGTCCTGACTTCTTTTGATGATGACCTGTGATGTAGAAGTGTTAGCTGAATGAAGCCTTTTCTTCCCAAGTTGCTTTGGTCATAGTGTTTCATCACAGCAATGGTAACCCTAACTAAGGCACTCAGCTTCAATGAATATTTTGATGCAATTTATTTGCTTCCAGTTTCTTTTAAAATTTAACCTTTAACAATTTTAGCCTCAAAAATATTGGCAAGAAAATTAAACAGATGTCTGGGATTATTTACAACCGTGGAAATCATTTCCAATATAAAATATCAATTCTTAATTATGTGGTACAATTGAAAATACTGTGTGCCCCAAGGCACTGGAAACAGCTTCTCTTATATTGTTATTTTTGGAGCACTGGAGGTAGGTGGTTCTCGTGACCTCATGTGTGCCAGGCAAGGTCTGTGAACAAGCTGCATCAGCTCTTCCTCGTCCTCCTCATCCTGCTCTTCCCCATCCTGCTTTTTTTTTTTTACTGCAGTTTCCTATGTATTTCTAATTAGAAGGGTTTTTTTCCCCTTGAGAATTTCACACATGTATGGAATAAAATATTATATCCAAGTGCCATTTCCTCTCCTCACCCACCTGACCATATTCCTGTCAAGACACATCCTCCTCCAATCTTCTTGTAAGTTCTTTTTATAAGCCACTAAGTCCAGTTAGTGCTTCCCACTGCACAGGGTGTGGGGACACCCACTGGAGCACGGAAAACCTACCAATATCCACACCCGTGAAGAAGAGTTATTCTCCCTCCTTCCTATAGTTATTGTCTTCCTCCTCCTCCTTTTTTTAAAAAAATATTTTATTAATTTATTATTTGTACAGTGTTCTGTCTGCATGCCAGAGGAAGGCATCAGATCTCAGTGTAGGTGGTTGTGAGCCACCATGTGGTTGCTGGGAATTGAACTCAGGACCTTTGGAAGAGCAGTCAGTGCTCTGAACCTCTGAGCCATCTCTCTAGTCCTCCTCCTTTTTTAAAAAAACTGAATTTATAAGGGAAAAGCATAATGCTTGAGCTTTGTAGAGACTGCCACTTTGGGATGATAGGCCTCTGTCCTTGATCGTCATCTTATTACTGAGGGAGGCAGTATCTCACCATGCAGCTCTGGTTATGATCCTCATGGCTTAGCCTCTTGAGTGTCTGGGTTATAGGCACGTGTCAGTGCGCCTGATCTACTTTTTAAATTAAGTTTTTAATTGACAAATTAGAAATGCTTATTATGTGCTGCAGGATGTGTACGGGGATATGTATACGTGGTGGGATGGCTTCATAGTTTGGTAATCTTTATCTCAAGTGTATAGATAAAATTCTCAAAAAATATAAATAGGGACTAGGGATATAGTTTAATTGGTAAAGTATCTGCTGAGTATGCACAGATATGTTTGTTCAGCACCATATAAACCAGGCATGGTGGCACATATCTGTAATCTCGAAACTCAGAAGGTAGAGACAGGAGGATTGGAAATTCAAGGTTTTGTGGTGAGTTTAAGGTCAGCCTGATCTATGCTAGACCCAGTCTCAAAAACAAAACAAAAAACAAACAACAACAAAAACAACAACAAAAACAAGCAAAGAAATTGAAAGGGGGCATAGTCCAGTCGTCCATATTTGTAGACTATATGTGGAGGCAACACACACTTTCTGTAAAGTAGCCAGGTTTACGTTTCCACTTGAAGAGATTCTGTTCCTCGTCTGGGATGTAATTGGATGTTTCTATTATTTCCATTTACACATCTTTAAAAATGAGCTGCAAGGACAAATGAGTGCTGTGTTTCATCAATTAGTGTCACACCTGTGTGCAAGTCCATGCCTGGGTATAGTTCCAAGCACAGAATAAGCCTTTGGCCAGGAAGAGTAGAGATGATAAAAACCTGCCTGATTCTGGACTTCTGCGTGTGCGCACACATGCACAATCACCGTACACACCACAGGTTGCTGCTCTGAGGATCCCACAACCTATTGTGTGAACAATTAAGTCTTCTTGATTAAATTGGAAGCTACACATGAGCAGTTTAGGCAAGCTGGCTGAGGCAACTCTAGAGATAGAATTTGAAAAATCCCTGACCATTTGATCCCTGTGTGCAGCTCAGCAGTTGTTGGGTTTAAGGATTAAGCTAAGAAAGGAGTCTTTTCAAAGAAAATACCAACAACGAATTCTGTTTGTTTGTCTTTAGAAAGTCAGAATTTTGGCTTTTGAGCTACCAGTTATGTAGAGCTGCAGTCATCTGATCTGAAACACACCGGGTGTAAGTGATGTTTGTGACAGTTCCCATAGGGTTGTGGAAAAGGAGAAAAGAGAAAACAGAAGAAAAAAAAAGGTGAAGGTGTAAGATAGAAGTAGAGGAAAGTTCAAGAGAAGGAGAGAACAATTGATGCAGCGCCAGATGAGAGCTGAAAGATTAGTTGGCACTCCTGCAACAGGTGCTGCAGTTTCACCTCCATTGCTATGATAAAGCAACTAGAGAAGGAGATGGTTTATTTGGCCTACAATCCCAGCTTACTATCTATCATTTCAAGGAAGCCAAGGCAGGAAGCAGTTTCCTTGTGTTGCCTAGGATGGCCCTGAATTCTTAGACTCAAGTGATCTTCCTCACTCAACATCCGATATTTTGGGAACTCTAGCCACACCCAGCCCAGTGTCTATTTAGACAGAACGATGCTCCATGAAGATGAATGTGTTGCAAAGTCCTGACACTGATGCAGGCGCTGGGGCTCAGCAAAGAGCATTAGGTAAAGTTCCATGGTTAGGAGGTTTGTATTGTAGAAGGATGCGTGGATATATGTCTAATAATTATGGAATATTATTGAAAATGGACTCATATGAAAACTGACTTTGCTTCTGCAGGAGAAAATAAAAAGGAGAGAGAGAGAGAGAGAGAGAGAGAGAGAGAGAGAGAAAGAGACAGAGACAGACAAAGACACAGAGAGAGACAGAGAGAGACAGTGACAGAGGCAGAGAGACAAAGAGACAGAGAGAAAGAGACAGAGGCATACACACACACACACACACACACACACACACACACACACAGAGAGAGAGAGAGAGAGAGAGAGAGAGAGAGAGAGAGAGAGAGAGAGAGAGAGAGAACTGAAGACAACCATAATCATAGAAGGTGGGGCTTCAGTGCACACAAAGTTTATCTAAGGGTAACATTTGATGAGAAGGACAATGAAACAGGAAAAAGAGTGATGTGCAGACATCCACAGGAAGCTAAGGGCGAATCTTCATTAACACAGCTCTCTGAACACAGGTGACACAGACAAACTAAACCACGTGAAGCTGTGTTGCTATGCATCGGCAACAGCAACAGCATGTTCCAATGAGCTTCATCCCCACCCCCCCTACATAATCCCAGTGATTCAGGAAAGGAATTTTACACCTGGAGTTTCGTGCTGCTGACCAACCTTGAAATCAGACTGCTAAGTGGGACTTGGTGCCTTGGCAAGGCCTTTCACCAGCACTCAGGTTAATGGTTAAGAGCTGGCATTTAAAGTGTATGATAATTTCCATTCAGTACTTTAGTTAATAATACATCTTTCCATGATGTCTGAAGGATCTGTCAAAACAAGTAAAATAGACCAATGCATTTAAGAGATGTTTTGTACAATATAAACCTCACTATCTATCCCAACAGACAAGAGTCACTAACACACAGTTGGAGCCGGAGTCCCACAGACCTCTGTAGGCTCTGGTAGCACTCAGAAGCCATCCTGCTTTACAGCTGAAAGGAGCAGCTAGTTTCTGGTGGGGTCAGCAGTGGCATCCGGTATTCCTCTGATTTCATAATGAGCCATTTGTCTCTCTAAACACACAATTTCACACCTTGGGATCACAGTCAATTGAAGTCAAGGTCAACTGGAAACACATACGCACCTTCCCTTCTTTTTGCATGTGCAGGCTTAAGTTAAGCCACCGACAGTTGAAAAGTCATTGTGAGCGTGGAATCTAACAAAATTTCCTTTTCAGCCCCAAACGTGTTGGCTTTTGGCTTTTGCCTTTTGATCCTACATAACTAGGTCACATCCTGTTAAGCTACTATAAAATTTTACCAGCAGAGGAATTTTTTTAGTTGTTGCTCCTCACTGGAAAAGTTCCATGCCATAAAACTGTTCGTGAACTTGTAAGTAAGCATTTTCCCCCCTCATAGAAAATAATCTTTGTTCTCTAGCTCAACTCTTACTTTCTGGATTCTTCTGAGGGCTTATTGTTCTTAAAAAGATTTGTGGAAACAGCATTGTAATGCAATTAAAACAAATATTTAAAAAAATATTCCCAAGGTATTTCATTATTCTTACAATAAACTTAAATATGAAAAGTGTAGTTTCTAAATTAAGCTTAGTTAAATTAAAAAATTCTTACAAATGTGAATATCTTCACTGTAACACTTTTTTTTTTAAAGCTAAGAGAGGTAAGGAGATTGACATTCATAAATGATAACAAAGCCACAGACTTTATTGTGAATTAGTATCAGACAGAGACAGGTTACAGGTGCCAATAGCGATAGCACAGAGACCTGTTTTTGAAGTCTGTCCCTAAGCTTCTAGAACTTACAGTGCAGACTAAAGCCTCCGACCCTGCGGTGCTACCAGAGAGTCAACTATGAATGGTTCTGTGAGCAGTTTTGTGAGTCTTAGTTCCAGCACATTCTAAAACTTCCAACAGCACTTTCTTGTTTCCTGCAATGGGGGTGGGGTGGGGGCAGTATCAGATACATCAGCTGTGGGCCACAGTATCTGGACTATGGAAAATCCCTTTGTGTGTTAATGGAACCAATGAGAACAGTCAGGGAAGTCCAGTTCCAGACAGTGGGGAAGGGAGAATGCTTGGGTCCATGGCCTCCAAGAGAGATTTTGAATTCAGTGGGGCTGAAGAATGTTCTATGGAAAGCAGCCATAGATTGCAGAGAAAGCCCTTGTGTGGAAGTGTAGACACAGACACACAACTTCCTTTCTCTCTTTTTCTACAGTCCACACCCAGACCCTGGGAAGTTAGATGTATGCAACTAGAAGATTCTTTTTAGTTCTGGTCCACGCCGGGATTTCTTGTGCTTCTAGATTCTATAAAGAGGTGAAGCCATGCATGTGCCCCTTAGGTACTCCAAAGCTTCTGATAGTCATGCCACTAAGACCTTCATTGGACTGTTCTTTTCTCTTAGGAAGCACTGAAGGCCCGACCTCAGATACTTTTCTGACATTTTAATGCACTTAAGAGTTACTTAGGGCAGGGCTGAGGATGCAGCTCAGCTGATAGAGTGTTTTCTTAGGGTAGACAAAGCATCCCCCTGTGCCCCGCCCCCCAGCTTGGTCGGGATTCAATAAACTGGAAATGGTGGCACACTGGTGTTATCCCAGCATTCCTTAGGAGGTAGAGACAGGAGGATCAGAACTTCAAGATCATCTTTGGCTACATAGTGATTTGAGGCCATACCCAGCTACATGAACCATCTGAACAAAACAAACCACAAGCCTCCCCAAGCAAACAAAAAAGGATTTCCCAGGAGCTTGCTGAAGGCAGCAGCCGGCTACTCTTCCCCTCCCCACAGCCTTTCTCATTTTGATTCAGGAAAGTTGAGTAAGTGCCAGGGATGCGAATGTTTAGTCTGAGCCCCTTTCCGGAATCTGGCTGTTTCAGTTCTCTCAGGTGATTCCCCTGGGTCACAGGTGACAGTTCAGAAGCACCAAAGCAACCAGTTAAGCCCAGCTGCTAGTCCTTGTCAAGCTGAGGACTTGCAGAGACTGCAGGGTGATTTCAAGTCAATCTCTCTGGAATGCTTCAGCTTAGAAATAAATCCTGGATCTGTTTGATCCAGTCATAGGCCTTTAGAGCCAAAATGAACAACGAGCCATGGATTACCTGGCTGTATTTGAATTTCTAAAATATTTCTTCTTCTTCTTTTTTTTTTTCTTCTAGAATGATGGCTTGTCAGTATGCAAGGCTTATCAGGTGGTGTCTATAATAGAAACAACACAATCCCGTGTGTGTGTGTGTGTGTGTGTGTGTGTGTGTGTGTGTGTGTGTACATGCTTACATGTATATGAATCATCAAGGAATCTAGTAGCAGGCTCTGTTGTGGAAGTACTGACATTAGTCTTCACCTGTTGGTCAGAGCTTCTCTGTGCCTAGCCAAAGCTGCACCACTTCTCACTTCACTTGCTCCTTTCAGTCCTCTGTTGAGAGTGAAAGTAACTAGTACGCTCCTCTGGACAATCAACACACAAGTAGAGGAAAGTGCTTGATGCCACAATGTTACAATGTCCTGTCAGGTTTGCCCTGAGAGCTTCAAGTGTTGCAAACATTATTTCTGGTTCCCCTGTGTTAGTCCCTATGCTTTTACAGCAGCAGTTCTCACCTGTGGGCCGTGATCCCTTTGGGGGTCGGGTGACCTTTTCACAGCGGTTTCCTAAGGCTACTGGATATTTACAGATATTTACATTATGATTCATAATGGTGGCAAAATTACAGTTATGAAGTAGCAACAAAAATAATTTTATGGCTGGGGGTCAGCACAGCGTGAGGAACTGTATTAAAGGGTCACAGCATTAGGAAGGCCGAGAACCACTGTTTTACAGGAAGGGCTTTTGTCCAAGATTTCTGCTCTGGCTAGCCTGCATTAGTGTCAGAGTGATGGGGAGTGGTGTGATATGTCCTGTACCCTCTGCTTGGATTCCCGTACCTCAGTAGGGCTGTCCCATTTTGTTCTGTCTCTAGACCACTCTTTTCTTTCCAGCCAGATGACCTGTGTAAAATGCACAACTGTTGACTTCCCGTTGCAATCTACACTGGCACTCCCTTGCCTTCCATAGAAAATTTAATGACTCAGTTCAAGAAGAAAGACAGAAAAGATAGTCTCTTCAGGCTCTTCTCTCCCATGTGGTCAGCTTTAGCTCATTGCAACAATTTATCACTAGCTTAGAAACTTTTGTGTCCACCACTCTGATGGGAATTTCTTGATGTCAAAGAAGGTTTCTCTTATTCATTTTAATATCTAGCATATGGTCAAGAGATTCTGTTAGATATGTATATATTGAAACTACATTCTATATTTCTTTTTTGTTTTTATTAATTAATTTATTCACTTTACATCCTGGTCATAGCCCCCTCCCTCCTCTCCCCCAAATCTTCCCCTCCCTTCCCCCTGCTCCCTTCCCCTTCCTTAGTCTTCAGAAAAGGGGAGCCCCCCCTACCCACCCAACCCAGCTCATCAAGTCACATCAGGATGGAGTTTCTCTTACCCTGTGGCTTGGCAAGTTAGTCCTGTCAGGGGAAAGTGATAGAAAAGCAGGCAATTACTAGTGGACCCACATGAAGCCTGAGCTGCCCATCAGCTACATCTATGTAGAGGACCTAGGTCCAGTCCATGCATGGTCCTTGGTTGGACCTTCAGACTCCACAGGCCCCTCTGGGCCCTGGTTAGTCAGCTCTGTTGTTCTTCTCCTGGAGCCCTTGTCACCTCTTGGTCCTTTTATCTGTCCCCCAATTTTTCCACTAGACTCCCTATGCTTCACCCAATGTTTGGCTGTGTGTTTCAGCATCTGTTCCAAACAGCTGCTGGGTGGATCCTCTCAGAGGACAACTCTGCTTGGCTCCTATCTGCAAGCATTGCAGAGTATCATTGATAGTGTCAGAGGTTGGCTCTCTTCCACGGGGTGGGTCTGAGTTGGGTCAGGCATTGGTTGAACATTGCCTCAATCTCTGCTCTATCTTCACTATCTTTATCCCTGCATGTCCTGTAGGTAGGGTAAGTTTTGAATCAAATTTTTTGTGAGTGGGTTGGTGTGTATTCTGTATTTCAAATACTGTCTCTCTATATTACCCATGTGCCTCTGTCCTCAGCCACTGAGTTTTAGCATGACAAAATGTCTTTCATTCATTGCTTCTGACTTTATTTTTTATAAAAAAAATCTATGAAAGAAGAAATTATTGCAGATGTTTATCTTAAAAACCAGACATATCTCACATACTCTGTTGGAAATTATAGCATAATGCCATTTTGGCATTATTGACTTTTGCCTTATTAGAAAACATTTGAAGTTACAGCCTCATTCTAATCATACTCCAATGGCCATTCACTGTCTCCGTACGCACCAGGGGGACTCAGAGTGTCAGAGCGAGTAGCTCATGGAGGAGTGGGGAGAAAAGCTAGTCTCACCACCACGCTTCTAGCTCCCGAGGGACCTGCATCCAACTTATATTTAAAAAACAAAAACAAACAAAACAAACCAAGAATCTGTGACTGGGAAAAGGCTCAGTGTATACAATATGAGGACTGAAGTTCAAATCCTCGGTACCATATAAGAGCCAGGCAGGCATGACATCACCATCACGCCCACACACCTGTAATCCTATCACTCAGAAGGCAGGTGAGACAAGGACTCTCTGGGGCAAAGTGGCTAGCTAGCCTAAGACCTTGTCTCAATAGAAAAGGTAGAGACCAACTGAGGTGTACATGTGATGTCAGTTTCCAGCCTTTGCATGCATGTACATTTCACACATAGATGCACCCTCTGATCTGCCCCTTGCTCCTTTACAGGCATCCTCTCCTGCCACCTCCCCACCCACTACAGTTGCCTATTGCTTAGGTTTAATTTTTACTGGACTCTGGGCTCTGAAAGAACATGTTCCCGTTCTCACCCTCCTGTCTCCAGCAGACAGGACCTGCTCTGTGGATCAGTTAATTAATTCAATATATGATACCACATATATAGCAATATAAAGGTTTTTCCAGCACATGCATACGTGTGTCTGCTTTGGAAAGTCATTTCCTGGGATGGCAGTTCCCAAGTAGAACAGTTTTAGATAAGTTAAAGCATTTCATTCAAGTTTGATTTCATGAACTACAGAAACAGTGCCAATTTTTTAAGCAAACTGCTTTAACCCTGCTACATGAGCTGGAGTGGGGGGAGAAACGCTTTAAAAATAGCTGACCGGATATCCTTCTTGGTGGCTCGGGTTATGTAAAAGCATTCTGTGTTAAGCCGTTGCCTCACATGGATCACTGAGCTTTGAGTGGACTATTTGGGGGGTCTCTTCTCAGTATTAAGTTCTGCTTGTAAGTAAGACCAGACTAAAGAAATACTCCCAAGGAAATGATAAGATTTTGAAATAGATAGCATTTTTTACTTTTAGAGCCGAGGAAGGAGTTTTGGCAGTTTTAGGACGTCATCAGTGAGTTGCTTGTTGCTTTGAGAAGGTGGGGAGACAGCACATTGTGACATAAACCTATGGCTGACAAGTTGCTTGTGTGCTGGAAATCAATAAACAAATGGGACTTGAGAAGTGGCTGGAGCTCCAAGTTTTCCTCTGAATACCACATGTGCCATGGCATAAATAATATACACTGAGCTTTACAGAGAATTCATCAAAAGCACACCTAGCAGGCCTAGCAGGCAGTATGTCCCCCCTTCCAACCCCCCCCCCCATATACACTTAAATTGCTCGGTTTGGTTCATCCTGCCCCAGCTTCATGCGTACGAACCTTAAACATGTTCAGATTTTACTGCTGTACATTAATTTGCTATATTACTGTTTTATGTTTCAACTTACTTGGAGAAATTAAATTATTCCTGTTAGAGAGAATAAAGGTAAAACCCGTAAGCAATTATAGTTATAAATAATATTCTTGGAAGCCAGGCAGTGGCAGCATACATCTGTAATCCCAGTGCTCAGGGAGGCAGAGGTACATAGATCTCTGTGAATTTGAGGCCAGTCTGGTGTACAGAGTGAATCCAGGACAGCCAAAGGTACACAAGAAACCCTGTTTTGAAAAACATTAAACAAACAAACAAAACAAAAACAAAAAAGAAAGAAAGAAACAAAAAAAGAAACCCAAACCAACCAAGCAAACAAACAAAAGCCCACTTGGAAATGAATACAAAATACAGTGGCTCAGAGAAAGATACTGTTTAGGTCTTTCTTCATTGAAAAGTAAGCATCACAGTTTAGGGGGCAGGTGCTGAGACCAAGCAGGCATCCATGGTGTCCTGGTGAACACTCTAGGTCAAGTGACTATTGCAAGTGGCATCTCTGCGGAAGATGAAGGATGATGCTTAGTTCTTCTCCTTTTGTTTTGCAGAGAGATGAATACTTTTATCTTTCAGGGCTGGCACTTGTACTAATGCATGCTGACCTGGAGATGCCACAGGTGGTAACCAATTAGTGACTTCTGTGCAAACATTCCCTAAGTCATGTTGAGTGTCTGCCCGGTGGTCTTCCCAGTGACCATGTGCATTTGCTGCCCTGAGCTTATGTTCCTGAAGCTACCTGTCTCTACATGTGGTAAGACCTGCCTCACTGGCATGGTGAGAAGGCTATTCACCCACCAATGCTACTGCCCAGACTATTGTTTGCCTTCTAGCCACCACCTTGCTTAGTGGTTTAAAAAAAGAAGAATGATTTAGACTCAGCTATGTAGCTGAGGCTCTCCTTGAATTTCTGATTCTCCTGTCTCTGCCCCTTGAGTGCTGCAAACCAAACTCAGATCTTCCACAAGAACTAAAGTATTGAGGCATCTCCGCACCACAGGTGATGATTTGTCGGTCGTGCCCAACACAGCCACACACCTCCGTGTGCTCCTAGCATGTGCCAGGCACAGTGATAAAGTGCATCTTCATTGCAGCAACAGGCTGATATTATCATTTGCAAATACAGGAAACAAACCTCAAAACCTTGGCCAAGGCCATACAGCTTGGTCTCTGTGGAGTAAGCTGTGATGAGCTTTCTAAGTATCTCACGAAAACAGACTAGGTCTGTAAAACATTTTTCATGAGGTAAAAGGTACTCCTATTTAAAATGATAATAATTATGGACTTAGAGTTCAGAGGAGAAACAGGAGCAGAATTAGCCACTCTTGCGTAAATTCTAAAGCACAACCAAGCAAGCCTTACAGGTACAGTCTGAACTGCTGCCATGGTGGACACTGTCCGGTTCTGCTTACAGAACAGTAAACACCCTCACCAAAAGCAGTTTATAGGGGAAAAGGATTTGTTTGGCTTATACTTCCAGGTCAAAGTTGATCATTGAAGGAAATCAGGGCTGAAACAGGAACTTGAAGCAGGGACCAGGGAGGGGATGCTACACATGGGCTTACTCTTTGGCTGCGCTCTAGCTCCTGTTTGGCTAGTTTTCTTACACAGCAAAGGACCACGTGGCTAGGTATGTCACTGGCCACAGTGAGCTGGGATTTCCTGCATCAATTAATAACCAAGACAGTTCCCCACACGCATGCCCACAGGCAGTCTGATCTAGGTAAATCCGCAACAATGGGGTCTTTCCTTTCAGATGACTCTAAGCTCTGTCGCCTTGACAATTAAAGCTCACTAGGACAGAGGCCATCATATACAATGTGCTCAGCCAGTGAAGAACTACTCCAATTTTAGCAACAAAGCCTACCACCTTCATACTGAGTAAATGAGAAGAGCAGTGGCTGAGTAAACTTACTGTCCTAAAATCAGAGCCCACGTTGCTTAGAGCAACTCAGGGAATTATCCCATAGAAGCAGCCGAGAATTCACCGGAAGCTCCCCGGTAGCGTGCTGAAGGTGAACTTTGTTGAACGGACTCCAAAGTAAATCATTTACGTTGTGCCAGCCAGTGCATGCCAGTGCAGTTGGCATTTACTTTTTGTTTTTCTATCAGAAGGTGGAAAACTTGTTTGAGTTCTTGGGTTGCATGTGTGAGACCTCAAGAGGGGTCTGTCGGATTCTTTGTTTCCACAGGGACAAGTCGTGATTTCCCAAGTTCTCTCTCTGCCAAGAAGCCTTGGGTCTTAAGGTCGTTTCTGTTCTGGGCTGTTGATTTTCACCTTTCTTGCTCCTGAGATTATCCTGCAGCCATTACATAATCGCTTCTGAGGTTAAGGCACTCTCAGACTATCAACTCACTGCTTGGCGTGACATTAGGAAGTCAGGCTTGTCTCAGAGTATGCACATGACATATACCAGGACAGCATTAAGGAACCCTAGATGCGAGGCTTGGTGTCCTGCTGTAAACCATAAAGACAGATGAGGGGAACACTATAGGATAGGCGGCCAGGTGCAGGAGAAGACAAAATTGCTTGTTTGAAACACTGAACATTCTCTTACAGCTGGAAGATTCTAGACCCAACATCATCATCATCCTGAGGTGGTGGTACGTAGAAGAGTTTGAGCCTAATCTAGTCCCAGTTCACAGCTGCCACAAGCTGGGGAGAGGCACTTGAAATGGTGGGCTGATTGAAGTGGCCTTTCTTAACTATCTGATCCTTGGCTGACTCCTCACTATAACAACGGGTGGAATGAATAGATTCCATGTTTATCTATGGCCGTTAGCTTTGTGCTTAACCTTGAGACTGTGTTCTAAGAAATACAGACACCATTCAAGATATTTTTTTGGCTTATTCTGGGTCAGAACTGAGACAAGTTAAAAAAAATGATGGACAGATGATCCAGAAGTAACACTGGACAAATTGTCTATTGGGTGGATTTTATTATTCAATGAGCCATCACTATGCTTATTTGGGGGATTAAAAAAAATTGAATTGCCAGTTTCCAGCCAATCACAGTTTTCATTAAATAAAAAAGAATATTAACTATATATATATATATATTAATTATTGTTGTAGTTACAAGATAGGATTTCAGAAATTCAGTTTTATTTTGCTCATCACTATTAAAACTTGGTTATTTTACAAATACTTTTTGTGGTGCAAAAGGTTTTATGCTAGTTACACTTAATGGCTTCATTATATAAATCTGTTTAAAAAAAGAGACACAACGCAAGAAAGGTTATTATAGACATCACTATTAATATCGGGAAATTTGATTAACATGGTAGAAAGTGACATAAAATTGAGAAAATATTCACAATAAGTATAACATAAAGTCAGGCGTGGTGGCACATGCCTGTAATCCCAGCACTTGGGAGGCAGAGGCAGGTAGATCTCTGTGGGTTCAAGGGCAGCCTGGTCTACAAAGCGATTCCAGGACAGCCAAGATAAGACAGAGAAAACCTGCCTCAAAAAAAAAAAGGTATAAGAAGGTAAGATTTGGACCTTGATATGTCCCTGTGGTATAGCACTTGGTAACATGTAAAGCACCCTGATTCCTTCAGTGCTGGGCATCCTGCTTTTTTTAAACACATTTTTATTGAAAAATAAAATAATTCATATTACATCTCATTTTCTATCCCATACCATGCATCCTCCCATTCCTCCCTCCCTCCCACTTTCACCTCAATCCCCCTTCCCTATGACTGACTGAGGGGGACCTTCTCCCCATGAATATGGTGCTAGGGTATCAAGTCTCTTCTTGGTAGTCTGCTATTCTTCCTCTGAGTGCCATTGGGCCTCCCCAAAAAAGGGACATAGCCAAATATGGGGCACCAGAGATCATGTGAAAGTCAGTCCCTAGTCTCCACTTAACTGTGGAGAATGTTCTGTCCCTTGGCTAGATCTGGGTAGGAGTTTGATGATGACTGCACGTATTGTCCTTGGTTGGTGCCTTAGATCAAGCAGAACCCCTGGCTCAGATCTACCCATCATAATGTTCCTCTTGTAGGTTTCTAGGACCCTCTGGATCCACCTACTTCCCTATCCCCTATATTTTTCTCACCTAGAGTCTCAATAGGATGTCCTCACCTCTATCCCACTTTCCTGATAGGTGAAGACTTTCATGCTCTACCATATTCATAGCAGCCTTATTCGTAATAGCCAGAACATGGAAACAGCTTAAGTGTCCCTCAGTAGAAGAATGGATAAAGAAAGTGTGGTACATTTACACTATGGAATACTACTCAGCTATTAAAAACAAGGAATTTCCAAAATTTGTGGACAAATGGATTGAACTAGAAATGATCATAATGAGTGAGCTAACCCAGAAGCAGAGAGACTCAAATGGTACATACTCACTTATAACTGGACCCTAGCATCCTGCTTTTTTACTTACTCCCTTGGGGCAGTTTTTTTCACTGTACCTGGAACTCACCGGTTTTTAGCTAAGCTGCTGGTCAGCTGGTCATAGCAATCTTCCATGGTCTATCGCTGGCCCGTCTCCAGATCAAGTGCTGTGGTTATGGCCATGTGTAAGATGCTTGACTTTTCTAGTTGTTTGTTTAATGAGTGCTGGGGATTTGAACTCAAATCCTTGTGCTTGCATAGCTAGTGCTCTTACCCACTGAGCCATCTCCCAGGCCTCCAGATTATTAACATTAGCTATCTGTCAGGAATAGCTCTATAACTAACAAGTATGTTAGTTGAAGTATTTGGTAAAATCCCTTAAAAGTGATGATATCACCAGTGGAATTTTAGCAACATTGTTTGCACAGGATGGCGTAATGTCAATAAACTGCTCGCTTTTAATGGGGACAGTGCTCAGGGAGGATGTTGTTTCTGCTGATGTTTTAAAATGAACTTATTAGAAAATGCCAACAGTAAAGAATGCACCGAATAATATTTTTGAAAGTAAGATACTCCTTAATATGTTCCAGGAAGCCCTGGTCACAAGACAACAGGGGCATTTCAGGAGCTTAAGAAGCACATCCAGACAGCTGCTTTGGTGACGGGTGGCAGCTTTCTTGTCTTGGCGATCCCTGGCATCTGTGGAATGCTTGACTGAGCACAGAGTGCGCTTAACTGCAGTGTTTCTGTAGATAAGCAGGGCAAATTTTTACCTGCCTCATTTTATGACTGAGGAAATAGAGAGCATTGGAATTCAAGTGACTTGCCCAAAGCCATCAGAACAATGTCCCTCGCCTGGTACCTCCCGAAGGACTCTTCCCAAGGCTGGGACACTGCCTGTGTTGTATGACACAGCGCCTCAGATGCCCCTACCTCCATCACTGCCCTTGCAGCTCTGAGGATGCAGCACACTCAGGTCAAATGCTGTTCCTGTGCTGTGCCTCAGAAAGGCCCGAGTAGGTCACAGTGAGTGGAAAAAAGCCTGTGGGCTCAGCCCCAGGTACACGCAGCAGTCAAGAAACCCACGGCTGGTCTCCACCAACTATTAGAGAGAGCCTGCCTGGAACACATGGACGGTCTTTCTGTGAGCAGGAGCCTTCATGAGATCTTTCTTTTGTAAGGTTTCAGACATTACATGGTCCTTGTATTAAAGCTTTGGAAGGGACGGTGCAGTCTGTGTTTGCTTGGGACAGCTGAATAATGAGAGTCCAGGCCACGTATATATAAGCTGCCAACCAGACTTGGAGCTGGAGCACAAGCTGTGGGGAGGAGGGACACATATTGCCCAGGATTCACGCTGACTGCCTCCCGCGATCACTGCTAGCCCTTATGACCTTTACCTCTAAGATAAACTATAGCTTTTCCGTCAGTGAAATCTTCCTACTCCTGGCTCCTGTACTAAATCTGCTGCTGTTCTTGCACCAAGTTCAGCACTTCCTGTTTTGATTCCTCCTCTAAGCTCCGCCACTCAGGTCGTACTTTTCCATAGTTATCCTCTCAAGGAATTCTCATTTTTTTGTCTCCAAGCTTATCGAGGCTTGTCACTTAGGCATATACTCCATGAGGAGGCGGGGGAGGGGCATTAAAAATATATGTTTGTTTCCATCACGTAGCACTGTAGCTAATATTAACAGTGAAGATATGAGAAAGTATTCGAATTGCTGAATTAGTAAATGGCTTGTTAAACATTTCATCTGAAAAGCGTGGTTTTTCTTAAATGCCAAGCGATTTGAGAATTTGGTCATTCTTTGTGATATTGTGGTTTTATTGTTTAATTCAATATTGGTCCTGTTCCACGACAGCTTATTGGAGGCAGAAATACAAGCTGTGAGGCTAAGAGCTCGACTCACCAAGACAGATAAGGCATGGCACCTGTCTTCAAGGAGTGAAGTGGGACAGTGGCATGGGAACCGCTTAAACCATTTCTAGACTGCAAAGGGAAGCCATAGTTCAGCAAAGAAATGGAATCAGTTGCTGATCTTGATTAAAAGAAGGAAATGGTGTCAGGAATTATTTAGTTTGGTAACCAAAGCATTTTAAATTTCAATTTTATCTCAAATAATCACATAGTTGTTTAAGCAATGAACAGGTAGTATCTGTTTTTAGCTACCTAGAGAGACTCTTGGGACATTCCCATTACACACTTTCTCCCTCTGTTAACTGAGGATGCTCTTGGGTCAGACTTGTATCTGTGAACCAAGAATGATTTTGCTTTGCTATCTGGCTCTCATAAATGCATGACAGGGTGTGGGGCATTTGACAACTATGTAACTACATTATTAAAAGATCATTATCATTAAAAGGTGACTTTTGTAAAGGTTTATCATCAGTTCTATTTTGGACCACGTGTGTGTGTGTGTGTGTGTGTGTGTGTGTGTGTGTGTGTGTGTG
>OU015743.1:40260266-40274414 GCA_907169655.1 Acomys percivali | reverse complement strand
TTTTTTTTTTTTTACATGTTGGGAAGCTATTTGTTTGTTGTCTATATTACACATTAGGAAGAAAAAGAGAGAGCAAAGGAAGAATGGAGGAAGAAAAGAAAGGAGGGAGGGAGGAATCAGTTATGGAGCCAGGCGCTGGACCGGGCACTGATTCAGACTCATTTTGGTCCCTTGGGTATTAATTTTCCATTCTGAGAAGCCCTGAACTCAGAGGAATTACAGACTTTCACAGGGCTACCCTAATCAAACATTTTAACTACATAATAAACTGTCCATGTGAGAGTACTGAATATCTGAACACCAGCCTTTCCAATTCTCATCCCCTGGCTATTGGACCACAAGGTCGGCATGCAGGGAAGCAGACTCTCCCTACATAGGAACCCCAGTCGCTTTCCACTTGGGAACTCAGCTTTCCTCTGCCCTTGGGAATAACCCTGCCCAAGGAATCAGCCGATGTTGTTGCCAGAAGCTCATTCCAAAGGCAGATCTCAGAAGTCTAAAAGGCCCAGAGAGTTGAGATAAGTGCACTGCCATGGCCAGGGAGGAGCTGCCATTTAGCGCTTTCAGCAACACATTTGAGAGAGCATGCTGAACTAGGGATGCTACTCTGAACTTGAGGTAAGAGGCCAGTCTGATTCTGAAAGGTAGGTAGCCCATGCTTTTTATTTTATTTTATTTTATTTTTATAGCATGTACAGTGCCATTCCTAGATGTGACATTATTGTGGTTACTGTCAAGTTTTCTGTTGATGTTGGGAGGAGACCTCACAGAGGAAGTGATAACACAAGCCCATGTTGCCAGAATAGTGGGTGAGCTGAGATAGGGTGCACTTGGCACTGCCGTAACAGACCCAACTCCGGTGTCATCTGAGGACTGCAGCATTCAGACACTCCAACCAGGTCTACAGAGTAGGAGAGGTGGGGTGGGCTGGCTCGAGGCCAGGGGCATTCTGTTCCAGCTGGAATGTAGAACAGTTCTCAAGACTGTACTTGAGTAGTCGTCAAGTTTTTCCCTTTCAGAGACCATGAAGCCGCAGCCACATTCTGAGGGTCTTCGGACCACACAGACTCATGGCCTACAGGAAAAATCTCGGGTGGAATTAGGGTGACTGTTTTTGCTAAAGAATTCAAATAAACCTGTTTTTTTTTCTTTGGGGTTGCCAAGGGGGTTGCCTTGGAGTAGAATCAGCTTAAATAGATGAAATCAATGGGACTGGACGGAACGCACTATGTTAAGCAAGATAAGCTAGACAGAGACACTCACACCACGCTCTATCCCATTCACCTATGGGATATGACAGAAGCAGATTTCATAGAAGTTGGGGGCAGGCAGTGGGGGCTGAGAAAGCTGAGAGAGAGGCTGGTCAGTGAGTGGTATGTCCTGTTACATATGTAAGAAGTGCTGAATGATAATGAACCATACCCCGTATGGTAAAACCACCACAATTCATTTGTATGCCTTCAACATAAAGAAATGATAAATGAGAGCATGTTTGAGGAAATAGAGTTTTTCTTGATTTGACATTACACTGTATGCATGCCCTATAGTTCCTCATTAATGCAACTTCTTTCATGCTTTCAAAGGTATTGGTGAAAATAAAATCAAAATTTAAAAATTATTACATTTTATTTACTTACTGTGCATATATTTATGTGTGAGTGTGTGAGTGTGTGTGCCTCTCTCTCTCTCTCTCTCTCTCTCTCTCTCTCTCTCTGTATGTGTGTGTGTGTATATGTGTGTGTAGGAGGTGCCTTTGCATATCTATAGAAATGAAAGAATAGTTTGGGGGAGTCAGTTCTCTCCTTCAAGCATATTGGTTCTCAGATTGAACTCAGACCATCAGGCTTTGCAATAAAATTTTTACCCACTGGACCATCTTGTCAGCCCTGTTTTTTTGTTTTTGTTTTTAATGAAAACAAAAACAAGTAACTAGTTTGTATATTTAAAAAAGTTAACTATATCTACCATCTATCTATCTATCTATCTATCTATCTATCTATCTATCTATCATCTATCCACCATCTAACTTTTTTGTTTTGTTTTATGAGACAGGGTTCTTCTGTGTAGCCTTGGCTGACCTGGACTCACTTAGTAGATTAAGCTGGCCTCAAACTCACAGAGATCCTCCTGCCTCAGTCTCCTGAGTGCTGGGATTAAAAGAGTGTGCCACTATGCCCAGCTATCATCTATCTTTTTTAAATACAGGTTTTCTGTACCCCAGGCTGACTTTAATATCACCATGTAATCAAGATAGACCTTGGTCTTTTGATCCTTCTGCCTCTGCATGCCAAGTTATGGAGTTACAAGGAATGCACTACACATCCTACTTATGCAGTGTGGTTTCTGAACTCAGGGCTTCGGGCGTGCTAGGCAAGCACTCTGGCAAATGAATGACACCCCCAGCCTTAATCAGCTTAATAGGTAAGGTGTGGGCCATTAAAAGAAATTATCCAGTGGACTGGGGTAAATAAGGCTCCCCTATGTATAACTGGGAAGAGCCTTTTCTTAATTAAAAAAATTACATTTTATGTGTAGGAGTGTTTGAATGTATGTATGTGGACCATGTGCATGCAGTGCCTGCAGAGGCCAGAAGGTAGCATCAGATCTCCTGGTACTGGAGTTCAGCTGGTTGAGTCTCAAACTTGAACCCCAGACCTGTGGAAGAGCAGCCAGTGCTCTCAACCACCAAGCCACCTCTTCAGTGACCCCCCCTACCCCTGTTTTTAAAAAGCCCAAGCAGCTGGGTGGTGGTAGCGCATGCCTTTAATCCCAGCACTTAGGAGGCAGAGGCAGGTGGATTGATGTGAGTTCGAGGCCAGCCTGGTCTACAAAAGCGAGTCCAGGACAGTCAAGGCTACACAGAAAAACCCTGTCTCGAAAAACCAAAATAACAACAACAACAACAACAACAACAACAACAACAACAAAACAAAAACAAAAATAATAACAATAATAAATAAAATAAATAAAAAAGCCCAAGCACTGAAAATTCTAGTTTGGAAAAAAGAAAAGTATGAAAGGTGGTTGTCCACACAGTCATAATGATTTGTCATTGGTAAGAACCTTCTGGTAGTTATGTCGGACAGATAGTACGCATGCTCATCGGGTAAGTAGGACATTGTTTCACAGAGAGAACAAAACCTGGGCGTTTAGCAGAACTCACAGATTTAGCATCACCAATGAGGGAAAAGACATCAACTTCTATAAGTATTTTGTGAGTAGAAAAGTCCAGACTGCAGCCTTTTGCTCATCTGGTCCCAGCCTTGGCCACAAGCCCACACCAATGAGAACCCCACAGGGAGTGTTTCAACCCAAGAGCCTGTTGCAGAAAAAACAAATTTCCCATGGTGGAACTCATGGAAATCTGGAAGATCTTGGATCTTGTTCCCAAGATTGGAGCATTTGGAAAACATTGAGCAAGGCACATGAACCATCCCAGGGGAACCAGAAGCCGAGAATTCTCCTTTCGAAATAAATGAAGTGCAGTTAATAATCACAAGGAGTTAGAAAATGATATGGTGACATTTGTTAGTCGCATGTGCTAGAAAGGACTTCTGTTTGTCTGCTGGGGGAAAGAGCCTGGAGATTTAAAAGGGTAGCTCTCCGGTGAGCAGGCACTTAGAAAAGCACTAAAGTGCTGATATTCAGTCTCTCTCTTGGAGGGCAAGTGAGTTTAGCTTCCTGTGAGAGCAGACAGCCTTAGAACCCTAAGGAAGGAGAGACATTCCGTCTACTTCATCTGCACAGGTCCACTCAGATACAGGAAACCAACAGTGACGCTACAGGAAGGGGCGGGGCAGCTTCCGTCCTTTCAGCCTATGGACTCTTGTTGCGTTTTCCTCTCCAACAACAGCTTCTTGTGACTACTCAGCATACTTGTTTTCCTCTGAACTCAAGGTTGCTCTTTGCCTGGACTTTACCCTGGGCCACCTCTTGATGCATCTTTCTTTTCCCACATCTTTTCTTCTCAGTGTTGTTATTTCTGCTCTCCACAGAGTCTCTCTCTGGGCTATTCCCCAGCCTGGAGCCAGAGTTCTGTCACAGAGACGTGCTTTGAGTTGGGCTGCCTTGGATGCAGGGCTTTATTGTCATTCTTTCCGTGGGGCTGAGGAGATGGGATCAGACGATAGAAAGCCTGGCTGTGCCCTCATGCAGCTAGGCTGAAGGTGGGACCTCATGCCACCACGGAGAATGTTCCTTTTATCAGTCACAGTCAAGAGTGGCAAAGCGCTTCCTTCAGAAGACACATCACCTCTACAGAAGTTGACTGTGTAGAAGGTTGTCTGACATCATTTGTGTATATCCTAATGTCACAATGCTTCGGAGTGCACCTGTTATGTTTGTGGCAGTGATACAGTCAAACAGAAACATGCCATCTCACCTAATCCCACATAACATCAGCCGTTAGTGTAGGATGTTAACTCAAAGGACCACTGTTGTGTGAGAGAGAGAGTAACTTCTTATGTACTTGGAAGCTAGACCAAAGAAAACACTTTAATGTACTCAACCCAGGCCATTGCAATGAATAATTCCTCATGTATTGCATATAACATATGAGGTCACGTCTCATGCACAGAGTAGGTGCACATTGCTGGTGACAGTGTCAAGATGACAGCACGGTCAAGGCTCCGCTTCATGAAGCTGCTCTGCGGGCTGCAGATATGCACACCTAGGTGTAGACCCACTCATGATCTGTTCCTGATAAAAAAAAAAAAAAAGATCGTTACTTCCCTTTGGCCACTCACTAAGAATGGGTCTTCACATGTCCTGGGGAAGCAAACACTGCTCCAAACTTATATAGCTCATTTTCTGGAAAATAAACAGAGTCAATGTCCAGATTCTCAACTGTGGTATGTATTCTTCTATGGAGTTCTGTCTTTGATCAAGATTCTCATCTCGCCTCTCACAATTGTCCTTCTTATGCTTTTCAAGAGAAGAACATACTCTCTGAGCTAGTTAGTGTGAGCCTTCAACTTGAAGCACTCTGGAAGAACTGAATTCGAGGGATTTGATTGAGGAGGAATTGTCCAGATCATGTTGGCTTGTACACTCGTCTTGATTGTTAGTTGATGCGGGAAGACCCAGCCCACTGTGGGCTGCACCATTCCCTAGGCATGGAATCTTGAACTGTATAAGATGGGAAGAGGCTTAAAGAGAGCAAGCAGGAGGCATGGGCACGTTCACTCTCTTTGCTCTCGACTGCAGATGTCCTGCTCCTGTGACTTCCCTGTAGTGATGACTCATAACCTGGAATTGTAAGCTTAATAAACCCTTGTTTTCTAAGGCTGTTTTTGTCAAGAAATGTTAACACAACAGCAAAAATGAAACTAGGTTACTCCTGTCCTCAGATCATCCCAGATATCCCCATGGCTCACCAGCTTGTCAAGCTTATTTGGTGAACTGCAAGCTAATGCTAAGACTGTTTTTCGGGGAACAAGGTAGATGGCACATGAAGAACAACACTTGAGTTTGACCTATGACCCCCCTCCACACACACTCATGCAGCTGCATACAAAAACAGTTGAATATATATGGGATGTATGCTGTGTAAATACAAGTTCATAATAAACATTGAACATTGTAAATTTCCATTAAAGAATATATGTGCAACATTATTTTTTTACTTGTCGATGGAGGAAATTGGACTGTGGTGGCGTTACGATACTCTGGATATTTCTAAAATGATGCTGAAGAGTTTTATATTGAAGCTTCCAGAAATCATCAAAGTGTATTGAGAAACTACAGATGTTTGTGAGGACAGTAGTCAAACTCCAGATGTTTAGACAGTAGTCAGGCATCCTTCTTCAGCATTTTAGTAGTGATCCTCTGTGAAAATGTCTTCACAGCATGCCTGTGTGAGTATGGAGATTGATTGCACCAATTATTTTTCACTAAAATATACATATCTCTGATTTTTCATAATTTTGGACAATTTTCCATTTCTTTGCAATATTGAGTATACTTTATGTGAGTCAAGTCAATTTGCATTTTCTTTCCAAAATAATAATTCGTTTTATTGTGACTGGTTTCCAGAATGTAACTTTGGGAATGGAAAAAAAAAATCTGCGTGTTCTCCATGATTGTGTTTCTACTTGGTTTTGAAACTATCATAGAATGTGGTCCCACCACTACCAGAAAAACTGGTCTTTAGTTAACACAGCATCGATTCATTTGCCTAGCTTTCATCCAGAAATTTAAAAATAGCTCCTAATACCGGACACGACTGGTTTCTTTCTCCCTACCAGTTCCTATAAGGACAGGAGCTCAGAGGAGCCAAACTTTTAAAAATGAGACATATCCATTCTTTGTGCCAAAGAGATTTTAGATCAGAGTAAAGGGTTCTTCAGGTCAAGTTTAAAAATAAAAATTTCTCTTGATTACAAATAAAATTCAAAACACAGAGTTTACCATTTTAACTCCTCTGAAGTTTATAATTGAGTAGTCCCAGCTACAGTCATGATGTATGCCCTGGTCACTCTCTAATTCCAGAACAGTGCTGTCATCTTCAAACCAACCCTGTACTCCTCAATATTCCATTTGTCCCACCCCTGACATTTTCTCTCTCTATGGACTTGCCCATTGCTTATGAGTTCATGGTTCATCCATGTAGCAGCATGTATCTATGTGCAGTTCCTTATTATGGCTAAATAATATTACATTGTATGATGTAATATTTTGTTTTTCCATTGATCAATTAATTGATTTTTTAAACTTTAATTGTTATGATTATCATGTACAAATATAACGTGAGAATGTGTCTTCAGTTCTCTTAAATCTTTTTACTTTTCAAAAACATATTTATTTCATATAGAGGATTTGAGACTATTTCAATTTCTATTTTATCTCTTTTTATCTTTCAAAGTTAGCTTACAAGGGGATGAAGAGTCAGCTCAGTGGTTAAGAGTGCTAGCTACTCTTTCAGAGGACCTGGGTTCAATTCCCAGAACCTACAAGGTGACAGACAATTGTAACTCCAATCCCAGAGGATCCAACTCCCTCTCACGCCCTCCCTGGGCACTGTGTGCACATGGTGCACAGACAGATGCTGGCCAAACACCCATAAATGTAAAATAAAAATAAGGGAAGTTTCCCTTTTGAACATAAGTTACAAAGTCCCATGTTCCTTTATGGTGTTTTCACACATTCCACATCCTTACCCCTCATGCACCCCCACCCCTGTTCCTCCTTTCTATGCCCCTGTCTCTCTCCACCATACCTTCTTGCCCTCAGTAGGATTATTTTCACTTCTAGAGATGGTTACTTAGTATAACAAATACTAAAAAAAGTTTGCTATGTCAATAGGCATTGGGGTTGTTTAGAAAATGTTTCCATCACGAACAGAATAATGAAATCCATTATTCTCAAGGTTATGACGCGCCACTGTTATAAGGGACATATTTGCATTTCACATGTACATACTTTAACACAGGACACTGACTCCCAACTGTCTACCAGAGTCTTCTGGAAGAGAGGAGAAGGCTGGAGGAGTATTTTGGGCACAGAGGTTATCCGTGAGGGCACCAGTGCTCAAGTTCTTCATGAGGTGCTTTTTCAGATGGACCAAGCCCTTGGTTACAGCCCCCTGGTGAGTATCCTTGGTGTGTGCATTCCTTTATGGAGCAATTTCTGTTGCCATTTAGGGCCCATCCTGATGCTTAAATGTCAACATCTTTCCCATAACACACTCACAACATGACCAAATGTGAAGCTGTTCCATACAAATAATAGCAAAACCATTAAATGCCCAGAATGTCAGGGTTCCTGAAACCAGTGGAGTTAGGACAAAGGACTTTCATGAATGCAAAGGGCAGGTTGATGACTGCAAAGAAATCTATACCCTAATCTTTGTTAATATGCTATTTATGTGAGAAAGAGAATTTACAGTTGCACATGGGATTCAGGTTTCCAGTCATGTGATCTGATGGGGCTGGGCCGTGTGAACTTGGACTATCTGGGTCAATTCAATGTCATCACAAGTATTCTTAGATGTGAAAGGGGAGGAAGAAGGCCAGCATCAGTGAAGAAGCAGAGGCCAGAGAGCATTAGTTCTGAAGGTGGAAGGGACTATGAACCAAGAGACATGGACAATTCTTGAATGTGAAAGGCAAGAATCAGACTCTCTATGTTCAGGAGCATAGCCTCCAAATATCTTGATTTCAACCCATAAGACCCTGCAGCTTCCGAACCCTTCAGCAGAGTCACAATGCATTCTTGTTGTCTACAGTGTTTCTATTACTAACAGAGAAAGGGCTACAGTGTAGAGAAAGGAGGCTTTTACTTAGCATATGATTCCAAAGGGGGAAACAAGCCCACGGCCTGCCTCCAGCTCTCCTACCATGGAGAGCGGGGTTGAATGTATGGCCAAGAACATCTACTCACCATAGATGCTCAAGAACCAATGAGAGGTTCATTGAAGGCCTTTGACAGAGGAATGCACCAGCCAACATTTCTTTGGCCTTTCTTGACCACATCCCTCCTCTGTTAAAATTTGTCTGTAACGACAGCAAAACCCTAGGTGGATTTTGGCTGTGGAACACCTCACATTTCCTTAATGGCTCCGTATTATTCTCACTCACCTTGAGCCATTCTTCTCATTCAGGCAGCTTTCCACCAACCCCTCCTCCTTGCATTGGTTCTGTTAAGTGATGTCCTGGATGTCACTGGTCTCAGGTGTGTCCCAGCCACCTCCTTCCTTCTTTCCCCTCACTGTCATGGAAAGTCATCTCATCTTCACCCATCTATCCATTCAAGCCTTGATCTCACCCTTGGTACCCTACGATTTCCAGCACCATGGCCTTCAATATATCCATACTGAAGCCTTCAATATATTTTCCTTGGTTGATTAAAAAAGAGGAGAGGAGAGGATGCCAGCCAGAGAGAAGATGACATTGACTGTGTTGGGTGGTGGCAGTCAGAAGGGAGAACCAGTCTTCTGGTATTAGTACTGTTACTCTGTT
The DNA here is from genome assembly GCA_907169655.1 of Acomys percivali. Taxonomy (NCBI): domain Eukaryota; kingdom Metazoa; phylum Chordata; class Mammalia; order Rodentia; family Muridae; genus Acomys; species Acomys percivali. The sequence continues at coordinate 40,265,457 of OU015743.1, read as the reverse complement.
TAGGTTGTTTCTCACTAAAGCAAACACTTAGTCTATATTTTTGCTTTTTCATAGGTCACTAATATTTATTCTCTTTACCGTACAATATGAATATGGGGTAAGTATATTAATTCATTCTGTACATGGAAAATTCACTTTTTTGGAATACATGATTTATTGTAGTGTGTGTTTTTAAAAATATGTTTAAACTAGTTACTCTCTGGGACTCATTGTTAATAGCCCCCAAATGGACATTTAGATAAAACACAGTTTTGATATTTTTTTTCAATTCAAGCTGGTTATAGGATTGCCTGAGTATTGGAGAGGCCTTTATCTCATAACAACCACAGCCCTTCCTTAAATTCTTCTTGTTTGGAACAGAAAAGAAATAGTTGAACCATTTCAAGATTAAACAAGAAATGTAAGATCAGTCTAGATATTTCAGCACTAGAGAAATCTCAGCCTATAATGAGCCCGCTTTCTTCTGCTCCCTCAAGGAAGAATCTAATATTATGGAGCCAATCTTGAAAGTTTTAAAGATGACCTTTTAGGGGTTGCCTGCCACTCAGGCCTGAAGACCAGTGAAGTGGCTGACATCCAGCCATCTCAAGCCCCCTGATTATCAAAGATATTTGTAAAGTACCTAAAATAGAAAATTGTTTCTACGCCCCCATTACTAGCCCATCAAGGAATGAGAAATCTTTACTTTTTGGCTCTCCCAAGTCACTAATTCTTTAACCCAGATAAGAATTGGTCATCCTCTCATGTTAAGTAGGGAGAGTGAGACTTGTCCCATTTAGGCCATGTGCATTTGAGAATGGGCCCTCTGAGACTTGCATGTGAACCTTTGTCTGGTTAATCTTATCTGATTTTTCTAGGCTTATTTTTGTATTATAGTCATTCTTTTTTATTATAAAAGGCTGCATCATCCTAAAATTCACTCTCCTTGCTTTCTTATATCCATGTGAGTGAATGTGTTTCCTGAACCAAAGACAGTTCAATCCTGGACACTCCCATCAGCTTTTGGTGCAGAGAGATTTTAAAGTCTTCACTCAGGGAGTAGCCATATGATAACTGGGATGCAAGGGGGAAGTGTGAATTGACACAGTGCCCATAGAAGGCAATTTGCATAGCTACCAAGATTTTAAATGTACATGTCTTTTGGTGCAGGAATGCATTAAAAATTGTTGCATATTTTTATTCTGGCCTTTGCAAAGATGAATACACAAGAATATTAACTGCAGGGCTGAAGAAATGGCTCAATGGTTAAGGGCACAGCCTGCTCTTCCAGAGGTCCTGAGTTCAATTCCCAGCAATCACATGGTGGGCTCACAACCATCTATAATGTTATCTGATACCCTCTTCTGCAGATAAAGCACTCATATACAATAAATAAATCTTTAAAAAAGAATATTAACTGCAGGGTGGTATTCTGCAGCTAAGAAAGGAAACAACCTAAGTATCCATCGGTAGGGAGTGGTTGGACAAGTTCTGATGCTGTATGAGATGGGCAGCTATGAGGAGTATATCAGAACAACTATGAAAATAGTGACTATGTGAAAATGGCCAGGTATGAGGCAGCATGCCACCCAAGTGTCAATAAAACAACCTCAAATGACCAACAGTGTGGGTACATGTGATTGAATATATTTATTAATGCTCAGGTACCAATGCAAAGAGATGGATCATCTCAGGCCTCCCTGATGGGAGGCCAGGACAAACAAGAAAAAAATGTCTGCTATTATGCTTTTATACAGTTTGATGTTTTAGTGTTGTAGCTGTATTATTTTCTTACACACATACACACACAAGAAAATGGGCACGAATACGGGCCAGAGTTAACTTTGTAGAAGTTAATGTTTTACTTTCTTTAACTTTCGATGTATTAAGCATGTGTTTTATGACATCTGAGGTAAAGAAGGGTGGCTTCTCCTGTTTTCACTTTAGAGAAAAATAAGTTGGCTTGAGTATAGATGTTTTCCCAGTGAGTGTGTGAGTGTTGGTGTGTTCCCAGTGAGTGTGTGAGTGTTGGTGTGTTCCCAATGAGTATGTGAATATAGGTGTGTTCCCAGTGAGTATGTGAATGTAGGTGTTTTCCCAGTGAGTGTGTGAGTGTAAGTGTGTTCCCAGTGAGTATGTGAGTGTTGATGTATTCCCAGTTAGTGTATGAATATAAGAGCTGTATTCCCAGTGAGTGTGTGAGTGTGGGTGTGTTCCCAGTGAGTATATGAGTATTGGTGTGTTCCCAGTTAGTGTATGAGTATAGGAGTTGTATTCCCAGTGAGTGTGTGAGTATTGGTATGTTCTAGTGAAAGTATGAGGGTAACTGTGCTTCTAGTGAACTTATGAGTGCAGGTATGTTCCCAGTGAGTTTTTGAGTGTGGGTGTATTGCTAGCCATCATGATCCACACTGTGGACATTTAATTGTCTATGGTATTATCCTTGTCCTTTTCTATGGTTTTGCGTTCCCTCTCTCCCCCCGCCCCCGTCTGTCTCTGTCTCTGTCTCTGTCTGTCTCTGTCTGTCTGTCTGTCTGTCTGTCTGTCTGTCTGTCTGTCTGTCTGTCTCTCTCTCTCTCTCTCTCTCTCTCTCTCTCTCTCTCTCTGTGTGTGTGTGTGTGTGTGTGTGTGTGTGTGTGTGTGCACCAGTTGTGTGGAAGTCAGATGCATGTGTTTGCTGAGCAAGGAGGCCAGTAGACAAACTCAGATGTTGCTCTTCAGGCATCATCCACCTCTTTTTGTTTGTTTGTTTGTTTGTTTGTTTTAGAGACATGGTCTCTCATTGTCCTAGAACTTACCAAGTAGGCTAAGCTAGCTGCCTCTTGAGCCCTGGGGGGTCTGCAAGTCTCTGCCTCCCCAATGCTGGGATTACAAACCTGTACCACCATATGTTGCATTTTTACATGAGGTCAGGGTGTCAAACTCGGTGTGTTTGTTAAGTGCAGTCTCTTCCTTTACAAGCTCACATGCCCCACTTCATGAGTCAATAGCTATTTCTTTCTTACAATCTGCTGGTCTAATTTAAAATGACTCCTGAAATGGCATCCTGCCACACACATCTCTGTGATGCTTGGCAAAGTAAGCATATATCAAACAAGCACCTGCCTTTGTCATCAAGGCATCAGATCTACTGACTCCATTTTTGCCATTGCTGTTTTGGTATTTCACCGAGCACTGTAATGAGTCCTGACCTTAAAGGGATCTGAGTACTCAGACTAGCTACTGTGCTGTGTGTTGTCCCAGCCAAACCTGGACATTTAATTCTTAATCATCTAGGATTTTGAGCTCATGCATTCACTGATAACAATGTTAATCAAAACTTGAGAGTCATATACTTCTGAAGCTTCAAACTCATTTTTGTGTGGTTATGAAGTGTGTGTGTGTGTGTGTGTGTGTGTGTGTGTGTGTGTGTGTGTGCATTTTCACAGTCATGTATGGGGATATCAGAGGTCAATATTGAGTGTATTTTTCTATTGCTCTCCAGCATTAATTGAGATAGACTTTCTCATGAACCTGGAGCTCATCAATTCAGCCATACTGCCTGGCCAGAAAGCTCCAGGGATCCCTCTGTCCTCACCCCCTCGGCACTAGGATTATAGGCATGTGCTGCTGTGCCCAACCTTGTTCATGGGTGACAGAGACCTGAAATCAAGTCCTCATGCCCACATGGTAGACACTTTACAGACTGAACCATCTCTGTCTCTGTCTCTCTTCTTCTTCTTCTTCTCCTCCTCCTCCTCTTCCTCCTCCTCCTCCTCCTTCTTCTTCCTCCTCCTCTTCCTTATTCTTTGACAGTGTGTCATATATCCTAGGCTGGTCTTGAACTTGCCCTGATCTTCTTTTCTCTACCTCCTGAATGCCAAGGTTATAGGACAGACCTTCTCTATTTCTTTCATTTCACATTAGTTTATGTTCATTGCCTTATGGTTAAAAGATGCTTCAATTGCCGGGCATGGTGGCACACACCTTTAATCCCAGCACTCAGGAGGCAGAGGCAGAGGCAGGTGAATCTCTGTGAGTTTGAGGCCAGCCTGGTCTACAGAGGACACCCAGAGCTGTTTCACAGAGAAACCCCGTCTCAAAAAAAAAAAAAAAAAAAAAAAGCATCAATTATACAAATAGGCAAGGTTAGAGTAGGCAAAGTTTATCTCTGTTGTTTTCTTGATGCTCTTATTTATTTTTTTGATTTTTTGTTTTTCGAACTAGAGTTTCTCTGTGTAGCTTAGCTGTCCTGGACTCACTTTGTAAACCAGGCTGGCCCTGAACTCACATTGATCCACCTGCCTCTGCCTCCCGAGTGCTGAGATTAAAGGTGTGTGCCACCACACCCGGCATGATCTTATTTCTTCTAGTAGCTCTAGTACCTAACTCTCCTTTCCCATCTGAGCCAAAGCCTTAGTGAGTGAACAAAAGCAGGTGCTTGAAAGTGACTGGTTTTAGTAGAGAGTCTGCATATGGAAACAGTAATTCTTAGTATTGAAGTGGTTGATGGCTCTGGGTATAGATAATGTGGACATGTGATGGATGACAAAGTGCTGTGTCTTAGAAAGGGCAGGAACATTCTAGTTTGAGGTGTGTGTGTATGTGTGTGTGTGTGTGTGTGTATCTGTGTGTGTATGTGTCAGTATGTGTATGTGTCTCTGTGTGTGTGTGTGTGTCTGTTGGTGAGTGTGTATCTGTATGTGTGACTGTGAGTCTGTGTGTATCTGTTGTGTAAGTGTGTGTCTGCATGTCTGTGTCTGTCTGTTGTGTGTATGGGTGTGGGTGAGTATGTGTGCCTGTGTGGGTCTGTAAGGGTGTCTTTCTCTGTGTGTGTATGTCTGAACTTTTTTATCTCTTCAGATGTAAGTGTGTCTGTGTGTGAGTGTGTGTCTATGTGTGTGTGTGTGTCTATGTGTGTGTATGTGTCAGTATGTGTATGTGTCTCTGTGTATGTGTGTCAGTATGTGTATGTGTCTGTGTGTGTGTGTCTGTTGGTGAGTGTGTATCTGTATGTGTGACTGTGAGTCTGTGTGTATCTGTTGTGTGAGTGTATGTCTGCATGTCTGTGTCTGTCTGTTGTGTGTATGGGTGTGGGTGAATGTGTGTGTCTGTGTGGGTCTGTAAGGGTGTCTTTCTCTGTGTGTGTATGTCTGAAACTTTTTTATCTCTTCATATGTAAGTGTGTCTGTGTGTGAGTGTGTGTCTCTGTGTGTGTGTATGTGTGTGTGTG
>OU015743.1:40216815-40247214 GCA_907169655.1 Acomys percivali | reverse complement strand
ACACACACACACACACACACACACACACACACACACACACACACACACAAATTCCTAAAAATTCCAAGCTTTTACAACTCTTAGTTAACTGCAGCCATTATGTTGAGGATGGAAAAGTATGAGGAAAAAGGAAAATACATATAAAGTACAGTTTTAATTAGCCCAGGTGTAGGTTAAAGGCTGTCAGTGATGCTGCTGGAGCCAGTGACATAATGGTGACTCAGAAATGATGATTATCCTTATTACAAAGCTCACAGTTGCTGATTATAAGATGTACAAGAAGGGAAATGTGAAATTCCCCTGGCTTGTATTTTCCCTCATTGCTTGCACAGCATTCTGGGAGCCTCCATTTGTAAACAGATCATCAGCAAAAGGCTCTGTCCTGTTTCTTGAGGGTTGGGAGCATATGATATACTGTCCTGTCACTTGCTTTTGTCATTTGCACATTTGTCATAATAGTGCATAATAACTGTGTTTAACATTTATCATGACAGGTACTCCCTTAAATCAGTTTACAGGTTTTATTCTTTTTGGCCCCAAGCTGTTGTCAGAAAAAAAGATGATTATCATGAGAGAGGTTAAGGATGTAGTCCAGAAATGTCATAATGAGGCCCATTATTATATGTAATTAATATATGCTAATGAGATATTTTTAGAATAAAACATCTACTCAAGGACACGCAGCTAGTAAGTGTGGCCTTGAGCTTTGTGCAAAGGGACTGAATATTTTGTCCAGGTCCTTGACCACTGTCTTCCTCATGCTCTCTGTCAGCCAGGGTGGATCTTTGTCGCTTTCTCTAACAACGTATTTTCCCCAGACCCTCAATGCAGACCCACATTTACTCAGGGGAGTCTAGATGCCCACATCTGCATCTCTCTGTTAAGACCTCGGCCTTAGAGGGGACTACCCCAGCTCTCTCAGGCCAATGCAGGGTACTGAGTAGTGCCTTCCTGTCCTGACAGGACATCTAGGTGTCCACTAAGATGAGTGACTTCATTTTCTTTTCCTCCTGGGGTGCCTTTCTTGCCTGCATCACTCTCAGCTCTCTCTTTACCTGTGCCAGCTTCCAGGCTGCTTACCTTCCATGTTTTCACTGTGATACTCAGTGGGCGAGCCTACTCAGTGCTTTGTTGTAAGAAATATGATGTGTTCACCCTGTCCCAGGCTGGTGGGCTTCCACAAGACTGGTTTTCCCTGCTATGGCAAATGATATTGTAATGAATCATCTTGTATTATTGCTAATGGCTCCTTCACCAGGTCCCAGTTGCATTATCTCCCTCTGCTTGGCTGGGCCTGGCTGTAGTCAGCACCACTAACTAAGCAGGGGCCAAGTGTGGTAACAGTTGGGAGTCTCAGTTACGGCTTCTTCCCACTGGGGTGATCTCCTGTGTAGAGATGAACATGGAAGGTTTCCTGGCATTCATCATATGTGCTGGTCTGATGGGAAGGCCTGGCTATTGCTCTGGTTTTAGGAGAACATCTGCTTATCAGAACCCTCCCAATTGCCAGCACATCTGCAAAACATCTGGTTATCAGAGCCTTCCCAGTTGCCAGCACACAGTACTTCCTTCATGTGATCACACAGGACTCGCTATCCAAATTGAATGGTGCTAACACCTCAACTTGGCATATATCTGAGTTTTATTGGACTCTGCAAGAAATACTTTTCCCAGGACCCTGTGCATCTTAGAAGTTGTCCTCATTTGTTTTAGACATCTAAGAGATATGATCTTAGCAGATAGTCCTGGAAACACGTGTGTGTGATCATACATACACATATACTGCAATAAAACAATTTAAAAATATTTATTTGTTTGTTTGTTGAAACAGGGTTTCATGGTGTAGCCATGGCTGTCCTGGAACTCATTCTGTAGGCCAGGCTGGACTCTAACTCACAGAGATCCACCTGCCTCTGGGATTAAAGGTGTGTGCCACTACTGCCTAGCTAAAATGTTCATTTTTAAAAGATGTATTTATGAGTGTGGTTGGGGGCCAAGGATTTTAAAATATTTTTTTTTCTTAATGGAATTTAGAAAACCTGAAGGACCACAAAAACTTCATAGCCCAACTTTGAATGAATTTGAGAAGTGTTTTCAAACTCTAATGAGCTATAACACATACTGAGGTGTGGTGGGAAAACAAGCTGAACACTTTTGCCGCCACTCTGTGTGCAGTCGTGCAGCCAGACCCTCATGCGTTGGTGACAGCCTTATTACTCCACAGCTCATTACAATCTTCTCTCTGTTTACTGTCAGCACTGTAGCCTAAGATAGCAAAGCAAATTGTTTAACATAACATTTGAATCAAATCCACTTTCAGCCCACATCCATGCAATTCTAGACATGGACAGAATGCTGAGACAGTGTCATTTAGACAAGCTGATTATACACTTCTGAGTCCATTCAAATAGCTGATTTGTTGCCATAGGTTGATTATTTTATAAAGAAATAAACAATTAGAATTTCTGCAAATTAAAATTATATTTTGATAGGATTATTTTTTTTAATCCTAACTGTACAGGGGCATAGGTAGGGGAATGGAAATAGGACAGAAAAATCAATACCCCTTTTAAGTATATCAGGTACTTTCTCCTTCACTCATAGCTGTGTTCTTCACATGGTAGCAGTCAGACTTTGACATTTTTCGTTCTGATGCACAAAACATGCCAGGACCTACAAATGCAATCTGCAGTATGAAAATAATAACATAGCTTTAATCCACCCATATGTGCAAACATATATATGTCCCCCTTGTACACATACACACACATGGATGCACATGTGTATGTGCACACACATGGACAGAACAATGCAACTTTATCACGGAGCTTAAAGTCAGTTTGAAAAGGCGATGCCATAGCTTCTACTTGTATTGGGCAGTAGTTTGTGTTTCCTTCGGAATTGATTTGTCTATACTCACAGGGAAGTGCCTGTGTTAGCAAGCAGTATCTATGGCTTCTTATGCTTTCCTTTTCATTTCAGGGTCAACCAGGTCCACTGGGGCCACAGGGACCAATAGGGCCCTTGGGACCCCCAGGACCCATTGGGATTCCAGGAGAAAAAGGAATGAGAGGTGACAGTGGCCCGCCTGGACCAGCAGGAGAAAAAGGAGACAAGGTGAGTCACTTAATATCTTACAGTCTCCAACACCCAGCGTTTATTTGTTTGCTTGTTTAAAAGCCTGAGGATGATCTTACTAATATTTAAAAGAAAACTCCCCTCTATGGGCAAGCTGTAAACCTCAGCAGTTGTCTAAAGGAAGAGAGTAGAGAAGAGATGGGAAAAACATATGCAGTCTAAGCTGGCATGGAGGCCTAGAGGCATGGGACCTGGTGGTTATACACATGACAAAAAAGCAGCAACATGACAGGCAGGAGAACTTCAGAAAAGAGTAAGGAAGCCTAAAGTGTCAAAGGAGCCCAAAATTTTAGAAGAAAGATGCTTAGAGAAGAGAAAGAAAGTTGAAGTCCTCTCTTCTGAATATTTTGAGGCAGTGGGCAGATTTGTGAAGCTTCCTGCTCATAGCCTGGTAAGTGGCTGCAATGTGGGTAAGGATTCTGGGAAGGAAAAGTACATTATCTCACTAAAGGGCAAATTATTCCACCCATCTCTTTATAACATTCAGGCTCAGGAATACTACAGAACTGCACCTGGCCAAAATCTAAGACACAGGACTCTGTGGTAACCAGTTTGTCCTTAGCCCCTTTCCCAAGAAGCAATCCTTCTAGAACACTTCTGCACATGAAAGATTGTTGTTGTTCATCTGCCTTCTGAACAATCCAAACAAAGCATTGCCATATTTTTCGGACTATAAGATTCACCTGACCATAAGACGCACCCAGTTTTTACAGTAGTAAAACAAGAAAAACAGTAAAAACAGCAATCAGACCATAAGGTACACTCTAATTCCACTCCCCCCTTTTAAGGGGGAAAGTGCATCTAATGGTTCAAAAACTATGGGGCATACCAAACTGAACCTTTCCTTTCTCAGCCAACAATATGACTTAGAGATTATTGATTCTATGTAAATTTCTTATCCCACATTTATTCTTAAAAGAAAAGAAAAAAGAAACTCATATATGCCATCCTGTTTGTAAAACCACAGTTTGTTTTCTGTTGATGATAATATGAAATTCTTTTGCAACTTGGTACAGTGCCAGGGCAGGGATGTAACCCCATCAACTGCTCTTGTTCATGTTGAGTCTGGTGTCCTGGGAGAAGATTCTGAGGGATGGAGTTTAACAGCATGCTGAATATTTAGTTAGGGTTGATTCTGCCAAGTTGCCTTCTTAGGCCCATAGCAACAGAGTGTGGAAGGATACTTCTTAAATGTTGGGGCCTGGAGCAATCAATGTAAAGACAAGCGACAATGACTGCTAAGGTCTTTCTGTCTGGGATTACTAACTGTTCATAGTTTCAAGTAAATATACTTGCCAATTTAATAATTTAATCATCTTTACATCTTTGTTTTTATATATTGGAATTAGGGTCCAACTGGTGTCCCTGGATTTCCAGGCTTGGATGGCGCTCCTGTAAGTGTCCCCACACTTTTCTCCATTGTTTTAAGAAAGGAAGAAACAGTCATTAGAAGCTCTAAATCGAAGCAGAGTGTGGTGGCACGTACATGTCATCTTGTACTTGGGAGGCTGAGGCAGGGGGATTATGAGTTTGAGGCCATCTTGGTTTGCATAATGAGAAGCTGTCTTGAAAAAAAAAACCACCCTCATAAACAAATTCCCTGAAAAAATATGTTTAAAAAAGATGTATGATTAGTTCTTACTCTTAAAATTTCTAAAATAATTATACTGCATATTCTTCAATTTTGTACAATAATTCTCAAACCAAAACATTTTTACAGAAAGAGAAAACTCTTCAAATAAAAAAAAATCAAATCCAAAATAGACTGTAGATATACCTGCCATGCCATGCACACTGCTCTGGAATGACACGTGAGCTCATAACAGAAGCTTCATCTTCTGGTGTGTCCCAGCTTTGCAAGTGATGTTGAGAGCCATACAGCACAGAAGCCCAGTGAAAGAAGACAGTGGGGTTGTGGGAACTTTACAGAGTCCTCCAAAGCTGGATAATAACTCAAGCTACAGTAAACTAACTGGCCATGGACATAGTACATGTTTAAATTCTAACTTTCCCAGGTAGCGCTTTTAGGAAACCTCACAAAATGAAACAAATAAAATGAACTGTAACTCTGTAATTTGGGGGTCCATGTCGCACAGCCTTTGTGTTAGGGGTTTCTTGCAGAAGTATTTCACTCACAGCTTTGTCCTTTGCAGGGTTACCCAGGGCCTCCTGGACCCCGAGGCAAACCTGGCAAGGATGGCTACAATGGCTCAAGAGGTGATCCTGGATTTCCAGGAGAAAGAGGAGCTGCTGGCCCAGGAGGCCCCCCTGTAAGACGCCGTTAGCACAGCTTAGAGTGATCCTAAGTGAAAAGACTTTATCCATTGCAGGAACCAGTTTGGGCTATTCTGGAGGTGGAGTCATTGCAAATTTGCCTGTGGCATGGTGAACTAAACCAGGTGTTTTGGGAAGGGTTGGCAAGGTGGGCAGAAGCAGAATATGTCTAGGGGCTTCACAGGCTGTGGCAAGAGAAGACACTAAGTGGCTTTAAGAGGAGGGTGTGAACAACTGGCTTCATTAAAGTATTTCTAGTTCCTGCAAAAGAATGGAGAGTTAAGGGGTTGGGGGTGGGGGTACAGCTTACCAAAATTCACATTCCCACTGGTCAGGATGAATTTATTTTTAAGTATAGCTTCAGCAAAGGACATTCCATTATTTTCACCACCTGCCTTCCCACCTTTCTCACTTAAGAAAAATCAGACATGGTTTGGCCCGAGTCAAAATGTACTGTATGGAATTTTCAAAGAACAAATAAAGATTGAGAAAAAAAAGTTAAAAATAAATAAATGTTTTCCCGTAAGAAAAAAGTTGATTTTCTATGCATGGCTATCTTTCAGCCTCTTCCCTTTACTATTTAAATATCTCTTCTCCAATTCTGCCGTGAGGTTTCCAACTGGCACTACCAGTGCCATCCATTTTCTCTTCATTCGTCTTCCCTGTGCTCTGGACAGAAGGAGAACTGATCAGAACATAGAACTCAGAAGGATCTGCAGGCCAGCCCCTTTCTTGATGTCACATCAAAATCACTCTGAGCACTAAGGTTCTCTGGTCAAGTACACTCTGCTCGAAGGTCCACTGCTCTAAGGTGAATACACACACCCCAAGCTCCTCCAGCTGGGCCTGACCTCATTCTACTGAACCAGGCATTTCAGAGGCCAGGGGCTTTACCATAACAAGCAGTACTGACCCCAGGGTTGGACTGTCACAGGAGTCCCTTTGTTGAGCAGCCTTCTCTTGTCTCTTCTGGTCACCCTGCCTGTAAGATGAGATGGTCACAGATGGTAAAGCTACCCAAAGCAACCTCAGCCACTGGTGGGGAAAGTTACTACTGTACTGTGGCCTTTTGCATGTTTCCGTTAATCCCTTAAAAACTTGCATGGAAAACTAGAACTAACATTTACACGATACTTCGTAATTTTAAACATTGAGAATCAAAGCTTGTTCAGTTCAAAACAAATTCCCCAGACTGTCTTGAACAGTGCTTTCCTTTCTCATGTAATACATAATATCAAATTTAACTTTTTTTCATGCTCTGACAAGATGTCACCCTCTATGTTTGAGTCAGTTTTCATTCTTGAGAAATATGTCCCTAAGTTTCTTCAGTGTGAAGTTGCCCTCCTCACTTCCTTTTCATCACAGCCACTGTGTCTCTGTCAATGAGCCTATCAGCCCTGTGTGCTCTGGCTGCCATGTTTTCTCTAACTCCCCTTACAATCTACCGGAGTTTCACTTGAAACCATCGTTTGCTTCTCTTGTGTTTGCTTCTCTCTCATCTTTGAAGACTAATTCCCTCTCTCAAATAGCCATTTTTGTAAAATACCGCTGGGCTTATCTCTAAGAGATGAGGAAACATCTATGTGTTTTGCTGAGCTGTAGTGTGTGTGTGTGTGTGTGTGCGTGTGTGTGCGCGCGCGCGCGCGCGCGCGCGCGCGCACGCACGCACATGCTCATGTGTGTGTGTGTGTACACGTGTCTGAATAAGAGATGTATAGTCACACTCCTGCAAACAAACTCCCATCCGTATTCCTATAGACAAACTTCCTAAAACTCATGGGGTCACAAAAATAAAAAATAAAAAAGACACAAAAGCAGAAGGGGCACTAGTTAGGAAGAGATCACAACAGAAGTGGGAGGGGGACAGAAGACAGTAACAGTGACTATGAATGAGATACATTATCTACATGTATGAAAACGTCATGATTAAACTCCTATTATGCATTATTAATATATGCTAATAATACATTGAAAAAGAAATGAGAAATGGACAAAGAAGTACAGTGGCCAATCATGGCATGCTTGTATAGTGGTCAGTCAGTCATAGCACGCTTTGAAACACTTGACATGATTCATCACTGATCATGACCAGACTATTCATATAGTGATTTGTAGACCGAGAAGCCAGCAGTGAAAGGTTTTGTTTTGTTTGTTTGTTTGTTTGAATCTTGGGGATCAAACCCAGGACCTCAGGTTTGCCAGTCAAGCATTCTGTCTTCAAGTTATAGCTCTCGCCTTTTGCCACTATTCAGTCGATCTCCATTTTTATAACTGATTTAACTCAGTGTGGAGCTGAAGTCCATGCGGATTGGTGCTGTAGGAAGCCACTGCTGCCTTGGGAGGCAGAACTGATTCCTCCAGGAAACAGTTGCTGTGACTTTAGCAGAAAGCCATTGAGTGGCTCCCATTGGAAACAAGGTCAGGCACTTTTACGAGTGGGATCACTTGGAAATTTATACTCATTCCCAGAGCTTGTTAATATGAAGCAGGCAGAAATTCTGTGTGACAAGCAAGTTAATACATCTAAGATGTTAACTGGGATTTTAAATTGTTTATAAGAAAAATTATAATGTAATTCATTGATCTATTTCATTTACCATCTAAAAATGCTCTAAACTGTTGGACATAGTGGCACGTACCTTTAATCCCAGTTCTTAGGAGGCAAAGGCAGGTAGGACTCTGTGAGTGTCAGACAAGCCTAACCTAAATAGTCAGTTCCAGATCAGCCACAGGTATGTAGTGGCACCTTGTCTCAAAAGTGAGGCAAACAGCAAATCAATCAACCAACAAAACCAACCAACCAACCAACCAACCAACCAACCAACCAACCAACCAACCAATCAAAACAGGAACAGCTTCACAGAAGGGAAGATGCTGTACATTTAGAAAGTCAGTCTTAAAACGGTCATATAAACTCTTTTTAAAATACAAATATGGACATGGGTCAAATAAATGCTCTTAAGAAGTATTGCTGGGCATAAATCAAATTGCAAATTTATTTATTTTAAGGATAATGCCTTGCATCATATTATGAGAAAAAGCAGCTTTTCTGCTGTGTAATTAGTAACTGTTCATTAGTGAGTGGTCAGCCTTCACAGGTCCTAATTGGATGCCTGAGTAGATGTATATGAGAACATTGAACTTTGGACCAGCAACAATCTGGAAAATCATAAATCCACGCCAGTGAAACAGCTACAGTGCTTGTGGAAGTATTGAACACTGAAATAGCAATCTATCTTTTCCTAAGTGACTCTTTCCTTTTCAGGGTCACCCTGGGGAAAATGGAGAAAAGGGAAGGTCGGTGGTCGTTTTAGGTGGCTTTAAAGGTATTCAGGTGAGTGTTATGGCCATTCTGGGTTTAACAAAGCCAATTGCCCAATAGGAAACATGGATTTCTTACAAAGTATTATTGAATGTACTGATTTTTTTTTCATGAACCTGATACAACAAGACAGTTCTATTCTCCTTGTATGAAGGCACTGGCCTTAGTTTCTATGGCTATAGATTTTCTGGCCTCCTACATTCAGAATTATAAGGACACATTCATTTAAGGTTCCTTGGGCACATCACTATGGTTATTTGGGCCAGGTAGTCATTTGTTGAGAACTGACCTGAGAATCGCAGGGCACTGAGAACTCTGAGGTGGCCTTGATTGAACAGCACTGTGCTACTAACACCACAGACAAAGCTATGCCTAAAAGTGGGTAAAGTCTTAGATTGTACCTTAAATATAATTTGTGTTTAGAAAGAGCCTGTGTCTAAGAGCATGCACACACTCTGACCATCACGCAAAGCAATCAACCCCAGCATAAAGCCGAGTGTTAGCTCTGGATGCCCCAGATGGAAGGGATGCTCCCCAAGATCCCTTCGTGTCACTCAGCAGCAGTGGTTCTCAACATTCCTGTTGTTGTGACCCTTTAACACAATTCCTCATGTCGTGGTGACCCCCAGCCATAAAATTATTTTTGTTGCTACTTCATAACTGTAATTTTGCTCCTCTTATGAATCATAATGTAAATGTCTGACGTGCAGGATATCTGATTTGGGACTTCAAAGGAGTCTCAACATACAGGTTGAGAACCATTAGTCTAAAGCAAGGCCTGGTGCGGCCACTAGACCAGAGGTGGGTCTATTGTGAGGAGACAGGATGTTTGGGCTAAGATGCTAGAGTAAAATGAGCAGACCGACAACCCACATCTTTCTGCTCTGTTGTCTTGACTCCACCAACCTGATTCTAGTCTCCAGTAGATAGAAGGAGAATAAACAAAGAAAACCAGCTCCATAGAGCCCTCCCATGGCTGTTTTCTCAACACTGACCAATTGAATATGCTGACTACCTGGGCTAGTACAGGTCATTCCTGCTGCATTTATCTTTCCGAGTCATCAGTGCCCTAGAAAACTGTCCTCTTGTAAAATAGTATAATGTTGTCATTGCAGGGAGACCGTGGGGACCCAGGACTGCCCGGCATACCAGTAAGTCTTTGGAGAAGACTGTAGGCATCTGTATTCTTTTCAAATAGCTCTTCAGACTTTAAGTTCAACAGGACCAGCCTAGTATAGAATACAAATGTGATTCCTTGCCAGAAATTAAGAATTTCATGGTACTGAGAGCAGGGTGGTAAGTTCATGTGCTGTGATGTCCCAGGTCACTTACCAGAAAGCTGTTGCTGACCCCAGCAAGCTGCCTCTTACACACAGACACAGACATAGGCGCGCGCGCGCGCACACACACACACACACACACACACACACACACACACACACACGCATGCAGGCACGCAGACACGCACACGCATTGTCTGGTCATGATCATTTAGCATTGTTAGGCATTTACAGACTTGTAGGAAATTATCTTTTAGAAACACACATGTATATGGCCTTGTACATAAATATAGCAAATGGAATTTTGTGTCACTTCTGTACCATTTTTACCTGCCAAATTAGTAACTGCTTATGCTATTTTGCCCCAGTTTCGTCTCCGTGGAATTTGTAATTCAATGACCATATTAGTCTTTCTAGCTTATCAATATTTAGATCGAAACTGAAGGCAGTTTTGCCTCCCAGTGATTGGCCTGTAATTCTGCTTTGCAGTGCTTTCCAGCTACCCACAGAGTTACTTTCACAGGCCAGCTCCATAACAGTGCGGGAGCTCGATTCCATGTCATAAACGAGATACCTTTGATGTCACTGTTGAAATAAATGCCAGTTCATCTTCTTAAAGAGGGCAGATCCTCACACTCATGAGTCATTTGATAGGAACTGTGGAGGAGGCTCTCTCCAGCCTTCCAGGATTGCCCAGCCACCACAACCATTTGCCAATGTGTAAGCCACAATGCTGACAACTTACATGAAACAGAAAATTATGTCTCAACCATCTTAATCTTGAGCTGGGGACAGTGTTTCTAGTCTCTTTGATCTTCTAAGTCACGTTTTGAGTATTTTTGTTTTGTTTTGTTTTGTTTTTCAAGACAGGGTTTCTCTGTGTAGCCTTGGCTGTCCTGGACTCACTTTGTAGACCAGGCAGGCCTCAAACTCACAATGATCCCCCTGCCTCTGCCTCATGAGTGCTGGAATTAAAGGTGTACACCACCACCGCCTGGCTGTTTTAAATATTTTTTAAAAGTACAAATACATTAATACTTAAATATGGGGACTGGAGTGATGGCCCAGTGGTTAAGAGCACCTGCTGCTCTTGCAGAGGACCTGGTCTTGGTTCCCAGCACCTACACAGAGGCTCATAATTGTCTGTGACTCTAAGTCTAGAGAACACAGTGGCCTCTTCTGGCCTCTGCAGGCCTGTGGTACGTAGACATATGTACAGGCAAACATTCATAAGCATAAACTAAACAAGTCTGCAAATATGCATCTTACCCAATACCAATATGAAAAGACATCTTGATGTGCATAAAGCTGTATTGAACTTGGGAAGAGCTAATGAAGTTCTTTCGTTTGCGCTGTTTATTTTTTACTAGAGTTGTTTGCGAGGTGTTGATTGTTCTCCTGACCCGAGGGCAGCCCTACAGCAGAGTGTCCACTCTTACTGGAGTGCTGCCTCCGACTCTGCTCTTGTTGACCATTTGTAGGGGTGGCCGTCTGACTGTGTCTTGGGTTTTTATCTACTTGCGCTTGCAAATCATCCTTTCTGTCAGAGATAATTGTGTTTTTCACAGTAAACGTGCTGATCTCTCTCTCTCTTTCCAGGGACCTAGGGGTGCACAGGGATCAACAGGGCCCATGGGATATGCTGGTGCACCAGGGTTACCAGTAAGTACAGCTGCCAATGCTGCCTCTCTGTAGCCAACAGTGCAGCAGTGAGACCAAAACTACATTCTTGGTCAGGCCAATGAGCCACCCTTACTGACAGGAACTCATTTTGATGCTCAGGTCCCCAAGAAGAAGCTACTGTCCACACAGCAAAATAGCTCATCCATGTTTGAAAGTCTACTATGTGTCATTTCCATTTTAAAATGACACATAATTATGTACATAGGGCCAGAAAGATGGCTTTCCACAGGAGTCTGAGGACTTGAGTCCTATCCCCCTATCCCAGAACTCACATAAGAGAGCTAAGCGTGGCAGTACATGCTTCTAATTTCAGTGCTGGGGAGGCAGATATAGGTGGAACTCTGGAACTCTCTGACTAGCTGGCCTTGTCTAATTAGTGAACCCCACATTCCAGAGGGAGACACTGTCTCTAAAAATAAGAAATGACATCTGAGATGGATACTGGTCTCCACATGTGCTACACACACCTGCACATACACACACCTGAGCGCATACAATTGTGTGTATTCATGAGCAACAACATGGTATTGGATACATGCATTTAATGTGCAATGATCAAACCAGGATAGTTAGCACATCCATCACTTGTAAAATTCATCTTTTCTTTGTACTGGAAGCATTTAAAATACCTGGTAGCTATTATAATATGAGATAAATTGTTAGTTGGCACCTCATTGCTGTAGACCACTAGAACTCATTTTTTTCAACTGTGTCTTCATTCTCATTAGTGAGGCCTTCTTTCATCCCCTTCTTCCTGTCCAGTCTTCCCAGACTCTGGTGACCACTATTTTTCTCCTTACTCATAGGAGATCCAAGTTTTATCTTCCTCATAAGAATGAGAACAGTAGCATAAACAACTTCAAAATCAAACATATTTCCTAATTAAAACTAAGGGCAACCAAGGAAGACATTCTGATGACCATGCCTGACTGTTGATGTTTTTCATTGATTTAGGGGCCTATAGGACATCCCGGAAGCCCTGGTTTGAAGGTAAGTCCTGAATACAACACATCATCAGAGCTTGCCCTCAGTGAGGTGAAGGGTCCTGGACACCGTCTCGATCCCAGCTTTCCTTTTATCAGGCTTCCCACTTAAATACACCCTCATGAGTTGCACAGATAGAAGGCTTAATTGCTCTTAATTGCCTTTTGAAAACTAACAAACCAATTCTATTTATTTCCTTTTCCTTTCAGGGAAATCCTGCTTTGGGACTGAAAGGGCAAAAGGGAGCCCCGGTAAGGATCACTTGTGCAGAAGGGCAGATGTTGAGATGAATGCCTTCTCTAGCGATCATTTGTGTTCATTGTGCAGACACTGTCCAGCTTTATAGCTCATAACTTCTGTTCACTGAATTCTTTTACCCCTAGCTGTAAAGTGACAGTTCTGACAAAACAGAATACTAGGGCTAGGAGAGGTGACCTGGTCTTCACTTGAATGCCCAGCAATTCTTGAGCATTTCCTCCATGGCAGGGTAGGGTTGACATTAGCCAGACTGACATGTTCCCTACTGACACAGAGCTCCAGGGTAGTTAAGTTACAGCACAATTGCTTAACAAGAATCAGAAGTCCATATGAAGACGTCTTGATGTGGGAAATGCCCACCATATGATGTCGAACATAAAGGCCAGGTGGCAGAACTAGAAACTTAAGTTTGTAAAAGGAACAGCAAAGGACACTAATGTCAGGCATGGTGATGCAGGCCTGCAATCCCAGCCCTCTGGAGGGTAAAACCTTGTCACATGTGCCCGTGTGCATCTGTGTGTGTTCACACACATACATACACATTCTTGGAAAAGTTGGGCAAGGTGGTACATACCTTTAATTACAGCATTAAGGAGATGGAGATAGAAGGACTAGGAGTTCAGGACCATTTTTTTGGCTGCATAACAGGTTTGAGGCCAACTGGGATACATGAGACATCACCTATACTAAAAATAAAATAAAAACAGAAACACCAACCTACATGTTTGTTACTAACTATTGTTGGGTTTTTACCTCTGACTATGCTAATTATATGATACTTTTTAATAATACGAAAAACTAGTAGCATGGCCCAGTTTGAAGATGCTCCCTTTTTGTTGGTCTGTGTTTGCACTTCGGCTAGGATAAAAGCGGTCCTCCTTATCAGTGCACATTGCTCACCCCTGTGCTGTCCGTGTTTGTTCAGTCATCTATTGACAAAATGTACGTAGCAGTCAATACATCAACACTGATAGCTAACAGGATATATATCTTACAATATTCCTAACTTCTGAGCTCTTTGGAAGCCTCCCTGGCCTGTTCAGGGCCAGGATCCTTAGAAATACTATTTTCAGTAGACTTGAATTGCTATCTTTCCTGAAGAAATACCACCTATCAGAAACACAGACACACTACACACTCCATCTTAGCCTCAAATTTGTGATCCTCCTGTCTCAGTTTATTTGCTGAGATTACTATGTATTATAGTTAGCTTGGGTATAGTTTTAAAACTGCATTTAACAAGATACTGTTCACATGCATACGAACAGATGTTTCTGTATGTTCATACATTGTGCCCATGCCGTTCATAAATAAACACGACAAAGCACCACACCAAATGTCTTCAATAGATTGTCTCTAGATAATGATGTTATGGATCATTCTTATTTTTAAAATTTGTTTTAAGTCATATTTTCATAAGAAACAATAAATATAATTTTATATAACACAGTACAGTTTTTATTCTCAATCTAGGACATACAGGATTGGAAACATTATACTATTCATGGGTGAAAGTTTTCTCCGCTTCAAAGCAGAAGTTAAAATGAAATGCCTATTTTCTTGATGCTTTTAAAGGGTGAAGTTGGCCAGCATGGTCCTCGGGGGCCCACCCTGTTTATCCAGTCACCTGATTGGATTCTTTATAAAGGAGAAAAGGTAAGGCCCACTCATCTCCCAAGTCATCTTGTGAAGCCCAAATAGAAGCCATTGCTGCTCACACTCAGGGCTGTGCACTGTCACATGAATCTCAGAGCTGCCTCATTGGCTGGTGCTCCTGCTATTCCTGGTGTGAGGCCCAGAGCCTTACAATATCCTCAGGTTCACACAGCTGCTGTGTGGCCGACTGGGCTGAGCTAAGTCCTCCAGAGCACAGGGACCTCAAGAGGGCTGTTCTGATGTATTCTGACAGTGAGCTAACAGGAATAGCCACAGTCCTGTAACCTGCCTTTACATGTGTAAAGGTCACGGGGAACCCACATGTCCTCTCAGTATCAAAGATGGGCTGCATATTTTGAGATCTGGAAAGCTTACAAGAGCTGTATACACAATGGACTTTGGGAAAATACTCATCTGTCCACTTCCCACACAGTTATTCCCAGTGCCAGCCGCACAGTCTGTAGTTGTGTTTAAGTTGTGGTTTAAATTCTGCTCCCTTACCATAACAGGTTAGTTCTCTCCAGAGCTGTATTTCCCACCTTGCATCTGCGGTCTGTCTCCATAGCTCTCCTCCATGTCCCCATACGCTTCTCATCCTGGCCCAAGTAATACCAGAGATGTGATGTACTTAGGTCTTAGTTGCTAATTTGATCCCTTGCTTAAAAAAAAAACAGCCCAACAAGAAACAGGTTGCCAAAAGAAATGGTTTGTGAAGTATATTCAGTGAATGCTATGTAATCCTATTATGTCATGCATACTCTTTAGGGTATCAAAGGAATTCCTGGAATGATTGGATCTCCAGGGCCTCCAGGACGCAAGGTAATTTAAATTCTTTTCATCTATTTATGTGAGATAGTATTTTCACCTACTTTTTTGCATGGTTTTATCATTACTTTAATTGCAGCCAAAACATTTTACTATCTTACTATGACCTTATAAACCTCCATTGTAAAGAAGTTCTCTTTTTAAGCTACTGCCAATGTTTTTGTTTCTCATTTTGTTGTTGCTTTCCAAATTAAACAGGTGTTGTTGCTTAAACCTTTCTAACACTGTCATCTTTTAAAGGGAGAGCCTGGCATCGGGACAAAAGGAGAGAAAGGTATTCCTGGGTTCCCAGGACCCCGGGTAAGGATCATTAGTCCTAAGCCTCACTGAGTTTGGTAGCATTGTTTATTCCCACACTTGTGAGACTATAACTGTATTCCCATGAGCTAAACTGTAAAAACTATCCCACATACAGCAGTGCAGTTTGCACAAGAGCTGGGATGTTCCCTGCCACTATGTCATTTAGTTACAACAGGCATGCACAAGACAGGAGATCCAGGGGAGGCAGGTGACAGGACTGTGGCTATTCCTGTTAGCTCACTGTCAGTGCAGAAGGTGCCTGTGCTGGTTAGCTTAAACCTATTTCATAAACTATGGTGTCTATGTAAGGGTGCCTAGCACGAAAGCACTATGTCAGCCTGTAGATGTCACTTGACATTGCCAGTAATGGCATGTCCCATGGAATCACTGGGGAAGCCAATTTCCAGTAGGCTTAGATAACTCTAGCTTTGGTATTGAATGGCCCATTATTGGCTTTTGTGTCATTTTTATTGCTAAAGTTGCACAGAGTAAACTATTCATTTCCATGCAAATGAACACACTGTAGATTTTAAAGACATTTGACCTAGTGCAAACTTCATGCTAAATAATTTAAATTGGAAGAATAGAAACAGCAAAAACATGAATCCTATCAATTATAAACACTGGCAATGATGTGAATTTTCTGAATAAGACTTAAGATCCAGCAGAATAACAAATGTCAGAAGTACACAGAATCCATTTTATGTTTATCCCATTTAGTTCTGTTTAATATCAATGTGTATCGAGACTACATATTATTATTCCATTGCATATGAAAGCACATTAAAACTACATATCAATATAAGGTTATAGAAGATAAAAAACACCACATCTTATGTTTGAATTCTACTTGTTGATTTTCTGTCATTATTAGGGTGAGCCTGGTTCCCATGGATCTCCAGGTTTTCCAGGATTCCAGGTACATTTCAGCAGAGGTGTGTGTGTGTGCATGC
Organism: Acomys percivali; assembly: GCA_907169655.1. Lineage (NCBI taxonomy): Eukaryota > Metazoa > Chordata > Mammalia > Rodentia > Muridae > Acomys > Acomys percivali. The sequence goes on along the minus strand of OU015743.1, from coordinate 40,230,541 downwards.
GTGTGTCGACACATGTCCCTGTGTCTTCATGAATCTCAGAGGACAGTTTGAGTGAGTCTGTTCTCTTCTTCCACTGCTTGGGCCTGGAGACAGAACCTTTGTGGTAAGAACCTTACCTTCCTGACTGAGTCATTTTACCCCATCTTAGTTAGAGTTTCTATTGCTGTGAAGAGACACAGTGGCCATAGCAACTCTTATAAAGGAGACACTTAGTTGGGCTGCCTTACAGTTCAGAGGTTTAGTCTATTATTGTCTTGGCGACACGCAGGTAGACATGGTGCTGGAAAAGGAGCTGAGAGTTCTGCATCCAGATCCTCAAGCAGCAAGAGGAGAGAAAGACACTAGGCCTGGCCTGAGCTTCTGAAACCTCAAGGCCCTCCCCCAGTGACACACTTCCTCCAAGAAGGCCACACCTCCGATAATGCTACTCCCTATGAATCTATGGGACCATTTTCATTTAAACTATCCTCAGCCCCAAACCGTGCCTTTAGTGATTTATTTTTATTATGTATTTAATTTATATATTTATAAAATGCATGTATTATAGAATATATGGTATGTTACATATATTCACATAATTTACATAAACATGTGTTTCCAAATTTTCAAATATATGCAGAGTAATGTGCACATGGGAGTGCAGGTGCTCACAGAGTCCAAAAGACATCAGCAGTTGTAAGCCATCCAACCAGGGTTCTAGGAACCCAAGTCCAGCCATCTGCCAGAGTAATGCACGCTCCACACCCCTGCACCATCCCTTCAGGCCCCTCTCAGGTGTTCTGAGGCAGGGTTATATGTAGTCCATATTAGCCTCGAATTCACTACATAGCCATGTAACTGAGGCTGGCCTGGAGCCCCTAGTCCTCTGATAGTATTGCCTTTCTATCTTAAGTACTAGGATTACAAGTGTGTATTACGTACCTGGTTTCATTTAATTAATTACATGGTGGTTCTTAACCTGGGGGTCATGACCTCTTTGGCAAACCTCTGTCTCCAAAAGTCTTTACATTACAATTCATATCAGTAGCAAAATTACAGTTCTGAAGTAGCAATGAAAATAATTTTATGCTTGGGGGATCACTACAACATAAGGAACTGGATTAAAAGGGAGCAGCATTAGGAAGGCTGTGAACCACTAAATACAGGATTGTACTGTGGACTTTTAAAACTGAATTACAAAACGGATGTATTCCAAGAGTGGTTCAGACATCGTGAGTGTGCGCAGTTCATTTTAGATTGGACTGAGGTGATGTCAGCCCCTAATAGCGAGCTGTTTGACGTGTGGCTGTGGTTGTTTATAGGGAGAAAAAGGAGTGGCCGGAGAACCTGGGCTCTTCGGATTTCTTGGTCCAAAGGTAAAAATGTGAGCCCATGTCAGAGAAAAATCTTAGATCATTCTGTTATCAAACTAAAATTTAGTGTAACTTTTGAGACAGATGTAATCCTATAAATATTACTTTAATGAATTCTGTGTATTATGTATAAGTAGTGTATTTTCATGCCATAATTATAATCAGTACACGAAACACAGTTCTGCTTATATTTGAGAAGCAATTCTTTTGAACATGAATAATAATGAGAGCTTCAAAGCTCTCATGAGATCATATGTATTGAGATCATCTTCTTTTGTAGCACTGTGGTGCCCTTTCCTTTGTTTTGTAACTTCTGGGACCCAACACTCAGTGCTTGTTCTGGGCAAGGCCATCTGCTCTCAGGGGACATGATTAAAGGAGAGACAGTATTTTGCTGCCATGATGAAATGCAAAGTCAGGCCTTGCAAGGTGAATAAGGTGTTTGTACTAGAATGCCTTCTTATACTGATGTTCAAAGTACACCCAAGAAACCTAGTGACTTCTATGATATTTCATTTATGGGCACATAGTAATAATTTTTCTGCAGTTAATGTTTTTTCTTTTGCTATAGCTTTGTCCGTTCGTTGTTTACTTGTGAGTGTGGGTGAGAGGCCAGATGCCTGTTGGTTCCTTCTGTAACTCCTAGGCCAACTCACTCTTCTAGCTGACCAGTTGTCTTTCCTTCCCTGATGAATGTGCCCGTGGCATCCTAACCTTAGCTTAACATCAGGAGCATCCTTATTTCCAAGGAAAGTAAATGAATGACTGATTTCAGGGGGATCCTGGAGATCGTGGATACCCAGGACCACCGGGCTTTTTGGTAACTCCACCTCCTCCACTCAAAGGTTTGTGTTCAATTCAGTTCTTCCATCATGTATACTGAAATGGACTAGACAGGAGCAGAAAAAAAGAGTTTGATCCAGTATTCCTGTAGTTTGCACACCAGGGAGGATAAAACCATGAATATTAATATTTAGTTACTTTTCCTCATGACTGTGACAAAATGCCTGATGGACGGGTTTCTTTTGGCTCATGGTTCCACAGTGCTAGGGAAGGCATAGTCCAGAAACACTGTGGTGGGCAGATTTGGCAGAGCTCTGCGTGGTGCAAGCTTACTTAGAAACAGACACTAACTGGAACCGGGCACAGCTGTGTAGTGCTCTCAACGTTCCTTCCCTATGGTTCTACTTCCACACCTGGTCTCTCTCTCTCTCTCTCTCTCTCTCTCTCTCTCTCTCTCTCTCTCTCTCTCTCTCTCTGTCTCTCTCTGTCTCTCTGTCTCTGTGTCTGTGTCTGTGTCTGTCTCTGTCTCTGTCTCTGTCTCTCTCTCCTGGTTCAAGACAGGATTTCTCTGTGTAGTCCTGGCTGTCCTGGAACTCTCTCTGTAGACTAGGCTGGCCTAGAGCTTAGAGATCCACCTGCCTCTGCCTCCTGATTGCTAGGATTAAAGGCATGCACCACTGCTGCCCGGCCTGGCTTCATCTCTTTAAGACTCAGCAACCTCCAAAATCAGTGACATCACCTGTGGCTAGAGTGTTCAAACTCCTGAGGGACATTTCAGCTTCAAGCCAGAACAGTTACTGTGAAGATGCTGCTCAATGTGCAGGGAGAACCGTGCATCTTAGTTCATGTCCCGTTGGCATATGACATCAAGTTTTATTTCATAATGTAAATATGTGACAGGGTTTTTATTATTTAAATTTTCAGAAAGTAGTTTTTCTTAAACTTGCAGTAAAAAAAAAAAAAAAGCTGTGAGGTCATTTGACTAACATCTCTCAAGATGCTTGTGAAAAGAGAAGCCTAAATCAATGTCAGAGAACTCGGCTCACGGCTCCTGTGTCCGCAGAAGAGAGACAGTCAAAGGAGACCCAGTGTGGCATATTCCACTTAAACTGTGTCAAGCAACTACAAAAGTACCTCCTACTTGGACTTTAGCGAGACTCACAAACATCCCTGAATTTCAAGCTGTGTGTGGATATTTGTCTTATTACATCTGATGTTACCTTTGTCAGGTCCTCCAGGGGACCCAGGGCCCCCAGGCCGCTATGGAGAAATTGGAGATGTTGGACTACCGGGGCCCCCGGGGCCCCCAGGCAGACCAGGGGAGACTTGTCCAGGTATGAATCTACGATATGTTACAGTGGATTTCCTACATCATACTCACCCCAGCTGTAATCCCCGGTTCTAGCTGATAAGGCAGCAGCCTTAAGAGTTTATGGAAGATGGTTGCCTGTGTCCGCTCCAGGTCCCCATGCTAAGCTCTGCTGCCATAGCAACAACCCTGGGGTTCTAACATCTTCAAATTCAAATGACTCAATTAGAGGAATGTAGGTTCCTTTATCTTTACACACACACACACACACACACACACACACACACACACTCAGCCATTCAGAACTGCCATGAGGAAAGCATTTGTGTGACAGGCCTTCCATCAGATTTCTACTTGCAGAGAGGATTTGAAACTTTCAGTAGGAATAAAGTGTTTACTTAGTTAGACTATTGTTCTGAAAGATTTTCTAAGTTGATATCTACTTGCAAAATTCCGTCCATCTACCTAAAATCCTAATATTTTATGTCAGATGTGCCCATAAACATGATGATTTAAAAAACAAAAAACCGATAAACCTTTGATACAGCCTTACTTAAAGCGAAAGGCTCATCCTCCTTGACCCAAAGAAAAAGAGGATCAAGGAAAGCATAGGTCACGTGACATTTGACAGCCGCATTGCTGCCATTACGACAAGGACCTCTTTGGAAGTTGTGCTGGTCAATATTCCAGTAGGATCAGGAATAGGAGTTTGATGCCTTTTTTCTATTCTGTGAACCCAGGAGAACAGATTAAACCTGGCAAGAGAAAAAATCTCAAGTAAATATTTTTCCCAGCCTGTGTCCTTTGTATTCACCAAGAAAGGGTAAGAAGTTTGGTGAGTGACTCAGCCACCAACTACCAAATTCTTGCTCACTTCTCTACAAATCTAGCGTTCCTCTTTTTTTAAGGTCTGACAACAGCAATATCAAAAAGACTTGTCTCAATCAGTTAGTCTTTGGAAGTTGCAGTCTGGGTTTAATTGACCCAGGATTATATAAGCCGTCAATAATATTCTCTTGGTCAGAAAACATTGAACTCCAGTCTTAGCTGTTCTCTGTTGTGTATAATAAAAATTGTATGTCCAGTGGATTGAAATTAAGATCCACTGGGAACAACATATTCAAATACACAGGAAGAATTCCTTAAATTCCTGCACTGGGAAGATAGCTCAGTCAATAAAGTGCTTCTCACACAAGTATGAGGACCCAAGTTCAATCCCCAGATCCCACCCAGGAGTGGAGGTGCACTCTTGGAATCCCAGGGCTGGTGAGGCAGATACAAGCTGACTCCCAGGGCTCACTGGCTGGATTGCCTAGCCAGATTGGTGAGTTCCAGGCCAGTGAGGGACCCTGTGCCATAAAAGATGGATAGCATCTGAGTAATGACACCAAAGTCTAAGCACAGTGTACACACACACACAGACACACACACACAGACACACAGACACACACACACACACACACACACACACACACACGCACACACACGTGCTACCCCTCACAGGAGTGCACACAGAGAGACACATAGTCACACAAATCCAGTTAACCCAGTGGCTTTTGAATCTGAGTATGTCCCATAGTAAGACATACATTTTATTTTGCATTACATTTATATCTCATTACACACGAGTATACACACTAGTTAAAATTCAGACTTCGGGTGTGGTGGTGCACGCCTTTAATTCCAGCACTTGGGAGGCAGAGGCAGGCGGATTGCCGTGAGTTCAAGGCCAGCATGGTCTACATAGTGAGTCCAGGACAGCCAAAGCTACACAGAGAGACCTTGTCTCAAAAAAAAAAAAAAACTAAATAAATAAATAAAATAAAATTCAGACTTCACAGAATAATTTGGGGGACACAATATACCCTATTTTCTATTCCACTCTGGAAAAACAAATATCAAGTTAATACTACCCACATTATAAGATTCTGTGTGAGAGCGTTGGGTGGCCAGGCTGAGATACATGCTAGCCCATTGCCTCTGGTGAAGAGGGTTGCGTGTTGTTCTTGGTACTAGACAAAGCAACAGGTGTTACCTGGGTTACCCAGTGAATAAGGAGAATCCTGGCAGGTCTTAGGAACAACAGGAAGATAGGTGGCATGCATGTCATGGAGGCATTGGCATTTGCTGCCAGTGCATCACTGTATATAAGACTTTGTGTCTTATTTAACAGCTACATACCATAGCTAACATGGGATAGGTGGGTTTCAGAGTCAGACCCTTGCAATTGGATCAAGCCTTCTCAGATAGTATAATAGAAGACAGTGAGCTGTGTACTAGAACATTCCAGTTGCCATTCCTTACAAACTGTGTCGTCCTGGACATTTACTGTGTCTCTCTATGCCTCAGTTCCCCCAGCTAAGATTGGAAGATGTGATGTGTGTGTGCAGGCCATATGATCCAGGATGATTCCTAGTAAAGAATCAATGTGTGAGCTGTTATTACTGCTGCTACTGCTGCTGTGTGTACCTGCTATGCCATAGGTGTACATAACAGAGTGATCACTGTAATCTAGCCGGTGAACCCGTCAGTCACATACACAATCAGTATGGTGTGTGTGTGTGTGTGTGTGTGTGTGTGTGTGTGTGTGTGTGTACATGCGCATGTGTTCTCGTACGCACTCGCACACGCATGTTCAGCAGACTTTTAACAAAAATATCTCTCGTATGTAGGTGATGAAAGAGCAGATATTTTATCCATTAGATGTGGTAATAGGTTTCCTTGGATTAATTTTATGAGTTAGTAGGATGGAAAGATAGAAGAATATACTACTTTGAAATAAGTGAAACATATCTGTTCCAATAAACGTAAAGAATGGGGGAAAGGTAAGCTAACATGATCCCCTCTGGGCATGGTGGTGCATGTCTATAATCCCAGCACTTGGGGCGGGCACAGCTCTGTGAGTGTGAGGCCAGCTTAGTCTACAAAGCGAGTCCAGGACAGCAAAGGCTACATAGAGAAACCCTCTCTTGGAGGGGGCATGATCCCCCAGACCTGTGGGCTTCCAGCTGCAGCTTCTTTCAAAGGCAGCAATGCCTTTTGGTGTATGGGATAGTCAAGCTTTAAAAGATTTTACTTTATTTATATTTATGTGAGTGAGCATGCACACATTCACCATGGAGCACTGATGCTTTCAGAGGACAGAAGAGGCTGTTTGGTCCCCTGGATCTGGAATTACAGGTGTTTGTGAGCTGCCTGGCATGGCTTCGGGGAACTGAACTTGGTCCTTCAGAAGAGCTGCAATTGTTCTTAACCACTGAGCTATTTCTCCTGCCTCAAGTCCATTTTTTCATAGCATCCTATTCTTAAAAAATTTATTCAGATTATTGTGGTATGGCTCCTGATTTCTATCTAGCAGTCAGCCTTGTAGAAAAAGTAGGGTTTTTGTTCTGGTTTTTGGTTTAGGTGGTGTTACAACATACTCTCTTTATGTAGCCCAAGCTAGCCCCAATCTTGTGATCTTTCTGTCTCCATTTCCCGAAGGCTCTCTCTCCCTCTTCCTGTCAAACTTTGTTGACTTCCTATTGGTCTAAATTCTCCAGAGTTTAGTCAGCTCTCTTGAAAGTCTGTCCTCTAGATCAACATCTCCCCACTCCCCTGTTCCCACATAATCGCCATCTGTCCTTCCTTCTGTGAGTTTGACTGTGTTAGGTCCACAAGGACGGGAAGGCTCAGGGAGCTTCTCTTTCCGTGTCTGGCTTGTTCCACTAGGCATGATATCCAGTTCCAGCCAATTTCTTCTCTTTCCATGTTTCTGGTTGGGATTTCTACCAAAACATTTACTCTTGAGACCATGTGTAATTTCCACCTTGACTTTTCCTTGCAGGCATGGTGGGACCTCCTGGGTTACCAGGGCTTCCTGGTCCCCCAGGATTTCCAGGGGATGCTGGTGTTCCTGGAAGACTCAACTGTGCCCCAGGAAAGCCAGGGAGGCCAGGAGCACCTGGACTACCTGGAGCACCAGGACCACAGGGACCCCCTGGATCAGATGGTAAAATTTACTCATTGATCTTCATTAACTCTTATGCTGCAATTCATATCTATAGGTTCATTCAGAAAGTCTACTTTTCTAAATACTTAAAAACTTGTATAACATTTTATAGGTCAAGTTATTCATATTAAAATCTTTTTAATGAATATGGGAAATGACACTGGCCTGTCGATTGAATATGTGTAATTTATTAATTGTGAGTTTAAGTATGAATGATAAGATTTGATAAATTGATAGATTTTTGTTTTGTCAACACAGTTTTGATTTTTATTGGACTTTTGTATGAGTTTGGCTTAAAAGTGAGGAGATGCCAAGCTCTGTCTTCTCCTGCTTCTTTCCTCCTCAGAGACAGCTGTTTCCACACATGTAGCTGGATCTCTTGATATTTGGTTCTACACTATCATCCAGCACATTTGTATTTCTATTGTTAAAGTTTTTGCTTTTGCTCATTGGTGTTTGACTCCTCCCTACAGACTCAGCCACTATTCACCACACCCCACTCTATATGTACACACTTTCCATTCTCATTGCTTACTTGGAATGACAGTGTCATAGTTTGGGCTATAGAAATAGTGTTTCCATTGAATGGTTTATAAGTGTACCCACCAGCTCAGCCTTAATGATACATTTATTATTTTTAACATTTATTTATTTTTATGTGCACTGGTAGTTTGTGTGCATGTATGTCTGTGTGAGCATAACATATCCTCTAGGACTGGACTTACACACAGTTGTAAGCTGCTATGTGGTTGCTGAGAATTGAACCCAGGTCCTCTGGAAGAGCAGCCAGTGTTCTTAACCACTGAGCCATCTCTCCAGCTGATTCATTTATTATTTTTCATAGCAACATTTGGTAAATTGTCTTTTGTGTGTATGCTCATCTGTGCTTGCTTGACTTTTTATTTAGTTATTTAAAATTAATCTCAAACTTCCCAGATTTTTGTATATATCCTATTGTTATATATATATTTAACTCATTAAATAGCCTTATAGTGTTACTTTTAAAACTAAAGTTTTCTGGATCTTTTTAACTTTTTCAAGTTAGTAAGGCTGCACTTTCGACTTATTGCTGAGATACTTGGAGCTTTTCATCCACTCTTATTTTTAAATTGTTTTTATAATATCTAATGCCATTTCAATATATTATTGTAGAAACTATGACAAAAATGTATGTACTCAGATGTGATTGACTCCTTGGCCTCTCTTCCTCTTCCTCTTTCTCTGCTCACTCTCTCCTTCCTCCTGCAGTAAGCCCCCTTCCCTTTTCACTTTTCACACACTCTGTTGCCCACCTCATGCCTTCCCTTAAAATAGTGGTTCTTAACCTTCCTAGTGCTGTGACCCTTTAATACAGCTCCTCATGTTGTGGTGACTCCCAACTATAAAATTATTTCACTGCTACAACATAACTGTAATTTTGTTACTGTTATGAATTATAATGTAAATATTTTATATGCAAGGATAGCTGATATGTGACCTCTGTGAAAAAGTCATTTGAACCTGCCCCAAAGAACTGCTATCTTTAGACCTTTTCCTCCTTTCTCAAGAACCTCTTTCTGGTTTTGGTTTTTTTTTTTTTTTTTTTTTGTTTTTTTTGCTCCTTTCTTCAGTTTCTTCCAGTTGAATACACATATTTAACCTTTAAAAACTAGAATCCACATGTGAGAAAGAACACACCACATTTGTCTTTCTGAGCCTGGGTTACTTCCGTATTATATTTTCTAGTTCTGTACTTTTCATTACAAATTTCATAATTTATTTTTTCTTAAACATGGCGTAAAATTCCATTGTATATATAAGCCACATGTCCATGATCCGTTCATGTGTTGGTGGACATCAAGGATGACCCCACTTACTTGCTACTGTGAAAAGAGCAGTAATAAACATGAATTCACTGTTACTCCCTCCGTATCTCTTTAGTGCTTTACTTTCCACTGGTCAGTTGCTTACTGTCCCATTAGCCTTCCAGAGAACAATTCAAAACAAGAGAGTAAAGCTGGGGAATCACACAGACATAACACACCTTCGCTCTATTCTGTTGTCTGATGGATAGTTTAGGTGAGCATAAAATTCTGGGTTGGAAATCTTTCTTCTCAGGATTTCATTCTCCAGCCTCTAGTGAGAGCACTGCAAACTTCTATACTATGTTACTGTCTGGGCATATGTTTGAAATCTACTTCCATTTTGGAAGCTTTAAATTTTTTTTATTCAGTCCCATCTTTCAGCTCTTACTGAATTTATAGTTTTGTTTGTTGGTTTGTTTGTTTGTTTTGTGGACTTAATTACTTTTGTTTCTGAGAGTTTAGCTGATGCGGTCATTCTCTTTCAGTGTTCCCTTTTGCAGCGTTCTGTTCATTGTCTCAGTGTGAAATAGTGCCCCCTCTACCGTTTTAATTACATTGTGCTTTACCCATTTTTTTTTCTTGAAACTTTGTTTCTTCTTTGTTTTTGAAGGGATGTTTTATTTTCTGCTACAGTTTTTTGAGAGGAGCCTTTCCATATAAATATTTTATTAGCAAGTCATTGTTTGAGACTCTCTGTCATTCTACTATGTAAGCTCCAGAGGAGAGATTCTGGTGTGAAACCTGCTTTTTAATTGTTTTTCTTCTTTTTCCCTTGTCATTTTCCACTGATGTTTGGATCCTGGCATCTTTAGGGTCTTCTGGGGTTTTAAGCCTTCTATTGTTGTTTTAGCCTTTTATCCTACTAAAGTGTCTGGAGAATGCAGAGTGTAGCATTTGCAGTTTATGTCGTCTTTATCCAGATGTCTCAAAAGTTTTGCTTTTGCAAGCTGTTCTTTGTGGTTTCTTCACTGCCTGGTAATTGGTAAATGAGGGAGAGAAAAAACATTGCTATATCCCGACTCTGCCTTTTGTTGTTCATGATTTATTTTGCTTTGGTGTTTGTTGGTGTCATCTGTTATCTTATTCTGGAGCCCACTGACCTATGGCTGGCATTCAGGGTGTCTTTATCAATGATGCTAGTAGAAGAAACATGATAGTTACATGGTCTATATGTACAGAGAGAAAGAGAGGGGAGGAAGGAGGAAAGGGTGGAGAAAGAAGAGAAAGGAGGAGAGAAGAGGGAGGAGAAATGGGACATGGGACATCATGAAATAAAAAACATAGGACAGAGACTGAGAGTACATCACACTGGCGCCCTCCAGGGGACTTCATCTAAATTATGTGATTCTGTCTACCATATCCTTGCTTCCAAACAGTGATGTATTGTAGCCCTGGGTGCCCTGGACCAATGGGAGAAAAGGGGAAAATGGGTCCCCCAGGAAGAAGTGGAGCCAAAGGAGAAAAAGGCAAGTATGAATGAAAGATAGAATTTATACATGACAGCCACACATGGAGTTCCAGGGCGAGGGTGCCTATGAGAAGGATAGCCTGGCATGCCATTCGAGCTTATTACTCACTTTTGTTACTCCTCACGAGAACTGCATGTCAACGTGTGTTCTAGTGCGCATAAGTCACCATGACTCAAGTTCTTCTGTCAAACAAGGGCTTCTTACACTTTGCCACTCAAGACCTATTTTTATCTAAAATTTTTTTGTGCCATTTCAAGTGTATGGACATATAAAATTGGCATACAAATCAAGCTTTTACAGCTAATATATAATGGAGAAATGTATTTAAAACAATTCTTTAATGCACATAAGTAGCATCTATTGAATGTGGAAGCAGGTTTGCATACTAATGTGATAGAGGTGTTTATTGTTATGTAAATAATTCTATCTTGGCTGAATGTTTAATGCTGCAGGATGTAGACCGTCTTCAAGGTTTTTCAGAGTAAACTGATACTTTGATTTTATAATCAGTGCTGAGAACATTGCTTTGCATAAATAGAATGCCTAAAAGTACAGAAGCACATTTAGCTTTGTTTTAGGAAATTTTGTCCTAATCCCAAGCTAAACTTTATTCACACCATGTTTTTTAAACTCAATTTAGCAACTCCACATCAACTTTAAAAATTAAACACTTTAATGTTTTTTTATACATATCACATCCCGATTATAATCCCCTCCCTCTTATCTTCCTGTTCCCACCCTCCCTCCCTCTTCCGCCCTATTCCCCTCCCCTAGACCTCTGACCAGTGGGGTCCTCCTCCCCCACCATCTGACCACAGCCTATCAGGTCTCATCTGGATGGCCAGCATCCCCTTCCTCTGTGTTCCCACAGGGCCTCCCCACCAAGGGGCAGTGGTCAAATAGAGGGCACCAGAGTTCATGTCAGAGGCAGTCCCCACCTCCTGCTCTTCCCTCCACTTCATGTGGAGAATGAGCTGTCCATCGGCTACATCTGAACATGGGGTCAAGTGCAATGTCCTTGGTGCATCAGTTTGTCCACTCTCCGCCCTGGGTGCAGATCCACCGTAGAGGCTTGGCGCCCACAGTTTATAAAAGCAGGGCTTCAGAGTAGAAAGAACACACGTTCTTCTTCACGGAGCAACTTTGCTCACAAGGTTCTCATGTGCAGATTAGGGATCACTCATATCTTAATGTAGTTTCTCTGTGGATCTCATGTGTTTTGGACTCACTAAATGCCCGTGGCTGTGTCCCTCCTCTGTACCTTGTCAGAGCCTTTTGGACAACTGGGCCAGCTAGTGTGAGAGCAAGACCACAAACCAATTTGACTTTGCCAAATTTTATTTTTCAGCCCGAATGTTCTGATCATTAGGGGTGCTTTGTTGTGAATTAGCAATCATAATGTGCCACTCGATCAATAATCCCTGGAGGCTTGTGTTTCTTTGATTAATCAGAGTCATGGCATAATTAGTTTATCTATATATTGGTGTACTTTATTCATTTTTTTTTTGTTTCTTCAGTAACAGATTTAAAAAAAAAGACTTTCAATTATTCACCAAAACTTCATGTTAGCTGTAGATGAGTTTAAGGCACAAAAGGATTCCATTTATTTAGAAAGTGTGTGCCCGTCCCACACAGAGCAGCCCTGCTCCATGTTCATTTCAGCCCTCCTGTTCCATGCTCTCTCCCCACATAGGCTGCACCAGCTAACCCTCTACACTGCCCCATGCTGCGTTCCCACCCCCAAGTCATATGGACTTATCCTATGGAGGACACACAACAGACGCCACACTGCCACATCCTGCACTCCAGCCTCTTGCCCCAGGGTCTCATCCCACATATACCAGGCTGGAGACTCCATCCTGTCACATGCTGCATGCTAGCTACATGTCACATGGTCTTGGTTTCCTGTGATAAGAATTATTCTCTAGTCATACTATTTATTTATTTATTTATTTTATTAAGTTATTTATTTACTTTACATGACCACAGCTTCCCCTCCCTCCTCTTCTCTCAGCTCCTCCCTCTCACCTCTTCACTCACCCCATCTACCCCTACCCTGACCCCTTCTCCTCAGAAAGGGGAAGGCCTTCCATGGATATCAACCTGTTTTGGCATATCAAGTTGCAGTAGGACTAGGCACATCTTCTTCTACTGAGGCTAGACAAGGCCACCCAGTTCGGAGCTTTTTTTCTTTTTGTAAAAAACATTTTAAAAATACTTTTTGTTTGTATTTTTTTGTAATAAAAAATTCACTGGGGCTTTTGTTAGCAACTATGTCAAGCTAACTTTCTACCGCTGTCTAGGAAATGAGGGACTCTGTGCCTGTCCACCTGGTCCCACGGGACCCCCTGGCCCTCCAGGACTTCCCGGAAGACAAGGAAGTAAAGGAGACTTAGGGCTTCCTGGCTGGCATGGGGAAAAGGGTGATCCAGGCCCGCCTGGTGCTGAAGGACGTCCAGGACCACCAGTAAGTAACTTCTACTGGTCATAATCTCTTCAAACAAGAGGGACAGAGAGAACTTGCTGTGCCCTTTCTAACTTGATGTGTGATACACATTTTATGTTTTAAACTTATAAACATCATAATGACCAAACACATTCTTGTATCACCAACCCATCCACCCATCCACCCATCCACCCATCCATCCATCCATGCATCCATCTGTCCATCATTCATTTATTTAACTAACTACTATTTATTAAATGTCTAATATGTCCCAGGCATGACTCTTAAGTTTCTAGGGTTACAACAGGAACAAGAGCAATATGTAAAGTTCTGGAGCTTTGGGGGGAGACCTAGACGTTATAGTAAACAAATTAGTAAATATACAGTATTGTTATAACGAGGCCAAAAGCCCACAGTCATATGGTGAGGCTTGAGCAGAGAAAGTAAATGAGGGACAGCACGTGAGGTCCTGTGTTTTATCCCCAACACACACACACACACACACACACACACACACACACACACACACACA
>OU015743.1:40140995-40209753 GCA_907169655.1 Acomys percivali | reverse complement strand
TAATAATAATAATAATAATAATAATAATAATAATAATAATAATAATAATAAATAAAGCCAATTGGCTGAAGCCAGTCATGTGGCCACACTCCAGCTCAAAGGACAGGCTGGCATATTCCACTCACCACACTCCAGCTGTGAGAGGTGGAGAGATGACTCAACATCTGTAGTGTGATGGACAGCTGGCTGGATCATTGAGGAGTCATTCTTCTCTCCTGTTACCTTCCTGGGGAAGAATGACAAAGTTTGCCTGCTCACTGGCAGTGTTAGCTTACAGGAAGTGAATTCTCACACTTCCTAAGCAGTTGCGCCTCCTCCGAAGTTCACGACTCAGAAGCTGTGTGAGCTGAGCCAACTCTCAGGAGGAACTCTGAGATTTATGCTAAAAATCTTGATTCTTTCAGCAGGTTGTCTGCCTATGCTTTGTATAATGTAGGGCTCCTTTTGTGCTTTCTTAGTAGCATGGGCTCTGACCACCACCTTGTTCTCCTAAAGAACAGGCTAGGCCTGTGGGTTTGTGTTTCAGACCTGCCATGGAAGGTGCTAAAATTTAGGTGAATGGTGATGTATGTGCAAAGGTTTCCAGAAGCACAGATTCTGAGAGAAAGCACTCTGAAACATTTACCTGAACAATGACTACAGAATGCTTCTATAAGCCACAATGGACAACATTTTTATGGCTATAAAATTGACATACTGCAAAAGACATTTAACAGAGACATTTCAAAACTCCTCTTTCTGTTGTTTTTACTTGGTTTGTTTCTGTGAGATTGAATCTTTGTTTTATTTGTTCTTTTTTAGGTCCAAAGGGATTTCCAGGTCCCCCAGGTGCTCCTGGTATGAGATGTCCAGATGGGCAGAAAGGCCGGCCAGGCAAACCAGGAGTGCCTGGAGCTCCAGGTCCACCTGGTAAGTAAAGGCTGTCTCCTCCTTCTTGGGAGCATCCACATCAGGAACTTTTATGTATTCCTAAAGATGGACACTCTTAAGGCAATGGTCAGGGGATCTGGAGATAATGGAGGGATGGTTCTCTGGGGGTGGGGATGACACGGACCCTCAGCTGTGCTGTGACAGCCTGTAGATGTCCTATATGGCTGAGACTCCTTCCAGAGGAAGCCTTAGGTGTTGGCTGTCACAAGTTTATTGTGTGGTTGAACCACCCAGTCCAGAACAGTGTCTGGGCAGTGCAGAAAGTGGTCAGGCAGAACTCACATGTAATCCCAGCACCCCGGATGTGGAGGCAGGGGAATCATCTTGAGTTCTAGGCCATCTTGGAGAATGTACTACGATCCAAGGTATCTTGGGTTACAAGTGTGATCCTGTCTCAAAAAGGCACATACATGCCTGTAACCTCAGCACTCAAAGAGGCAGAGGCAGGTGGATCTCTGTGAGTTTGAGGCCAGCGAGTCTAGGAAAACCAAGGCTACACAGCAAAACCCTGTTTATAAAAAACAAAAATAAAATGAAATAAATAAATGTAAAAAAATTTTAAAGAAAGAGCAGGAGAACTCAATAAGTAAAATTTGCTTGCCACACCAGGTCTGATGACCCAAGTTCCCCCCCGGGAACCCCCAACATTTTATCCTCTAACCTCCATGTGTGCACCTGCCTGCCTCCACAAACAAATACATTTATACAGATAAAACAGCAACAATACAAATGCAATTGATGTCACCAATAGAGTGACAAAGCAGTATTACCTGTTGAGTCTCTAAGTTATAGAATTGTTATCTATTAAGTAACTATTAAGAGTGCCTATGGTTTTCAATCATCCTTAGTAGTGTCAAACCTATATTTATACATATAGAAATTTGTTATTGTTGTTAAATAGGTTTTCGTGGTGACATGGGAGATCCAGGCATCAAAGGTGAAAAGGGGACCTCCCCTATTGGACCCTCTGGCCCACCTGGGTCTCCTGGAATGGAGGGCCAGAAAGGAATCCCAGGAGACCCTGCATTTGGTGATCCAGGACCCCCTGGAGATAGGGGTCTTCCAGGAGAACCAGGCATGAAAGGAATCAAAGGTTACCCAGGATGCCCAGGGGCTAAAGGTATGAGGCCTCTGCTCTCTCTTTGTTATAGGCTGTCTGCTCAGCTTTGGCCCAATCTAAAAAGAATGTTTACACTGTCGTGCTTTGGGCAGTGAGCATAGGCACATTTCATGCTCACAAAGAGGCACTGATCACATCAAATGAGCTTAAATCTCCTGTGTTGCCTATGCACTTTACTGCTGGTTTGCAAATGCAGGACCACAGTGGCTCAGTCCGCTCAGTTTTATCCAGGTTATGTGTGTGCTGGGCTGTCCAATTTGTCACTGCCAGTGCCAGACTGAGGTAGTTTAGTACATTCTGAGTGAGGTGTAGTCACTCAGGGGCTCAGGAGTGAGGCTTGGGGCTTAGCAGTCTCCATGGTAGTCCAGGAGAAGTTGAAAAGGATAACTGATAACCCCTCCCACCAAGTGCACATTCATGCAGCACACATTGGGTGCATCTTGTATATCTGGGTGTAAATCTGCTGCAAACGTGGAGGGTGGTAGAGCTGGGAAAGCCTGTGATCTCTTATTTGCCTAGGTAACGTCTTTGTCATCTGTAAGTTTATCAAGCCGCCCACTTATCAAGACATGGTTTCCACACTCACTTGGATCTATGTTCAAGATACGAAGATCCATTCTGAGGGTTAGAGATAGAGTCAAATTGCTTTATTTCTAGAATTGACATGCACAAGTGATGCTATAGACCACTTATACAGTGTTAACTCATGAATGTCTCAAATGCATCATATCTTTTCAGGGCCTCCTGGCATCCCCGGATCTCCAGGTATCAAAGGTCCCAAAGGTAGAGAGGGAAGTCCTGGGTTTCCAGGAATCCCAGGCTCCCCTGGGCATTCCTGTGAAAGAGGTGCTCCAGGGATCCCAGGAGAACCAGGACTTCCTGGAGCTCCAGGTAGTCCAGGTAAGTAAGTGCCAGCAGGTGCCAAAACATGAAGTGTCTGGGCGCTGCCTACAAGTCAGGAAGCTTGTCCCCGGTCATGTATGGATATTGGCAGAAGCATGAGAAACCAGATCTGAGACAAGGACAATTATTACTCAAGAGTTTCATATTGGTCTGTGTTATTTTTCAAAGTCCTATCTGTGCAACGTGTATGAAGCTACCTAGAGGCAGCACATGTGGTGAGCAACATTGTTTGCAACATTATGTGGATGGAGCTTAGGAACCACACATCATAACAGCCCTCCAGCAGGCCCGCTTTACATCCTGAAGGAGGTGCAGCAGCATCTGTAAAAGTCATTCATTGTAAATATGGCCTTGGGAGATGCTCAGGTGGAGTTCAGGGCCTTGCGTTCTAGGCACTCGGTGAGACGTGAATGAGTAAACGGCTTCTGAGCGTGCATCTTCTCACACAGGTGCTCAGAGTCTCCTTCAGTCAACTGAGCTGCCTATAACAAAATGTCTTTGACTGAGTAATTTATAAGAAATAGAAATTGATTAGTAGGAGGCTAGAGAGTCCAAAATCAGGACACCAGGAGCTTTGATGGCTGGTGAGAACCTCTTCCACATAGGAAACACCTTCTAGTGTCCTCACACAAGCTCCCACAAACCTCTCTTACATGTTCACACTCAATCATCTTCAAAACGCTTTTCCTCTTAGTCCTCTCACATTGGTGGCTGAGGTTCAGCATAACAATGCTGGGGAGACACATTTCTCACAGCAGGATCTATCCCCAGTATGCTCTCATCTCATCACCAGGGCCAGTCCCTCTACAATGTATCTGTTGTCACTTTTATCGAAATGCAAGATGCCCACTTGAAAAGCCAGCCAAATTTGGGACAGAATTTGCTACCGCAGGTTCACGGCAAGCACAGGTTGTTCTGGTCAGTGCTGCTCTGACTTGTACAAATCTTTCATCATAGTTAACAGCCTGACTGGAGTTCCCTGGGACAAAGGGTCAGAAAGCATCAGGAGACTGTTCTTTCTCCTCCTCCTCCTCTTCTTCTTCCTCTTCTTCCTCTTCCTCTTTCTTCCCCTCCTTTTCCTCCTCTCCCTATTCCTCTTCCTCTCTTCTGCTTCCTCCTCCTCTTCCTCCCTCCCTCCCTCCCTCCCTTCCCCTCTTCATCTTCCTCCACCTCCTATTCTCTTTCAAGAGAACATATAAGCACAGTTCTTGGTTTTCATCTCAGTGTCTTTATAATAAAAATAGCAAACTGTATAATCTTCACTCATTCTTACAGGGGTTAAGAATTCAGATGATCTTTCCCCCTCCTTTTATAGCATCCAGAAAAATATATTCTTAGGCAAATGAAAAGATGCTCCTCACAACTTTAGCTGAAAAAAAATTGTTTTGTCCTTATTTAAAGTGCCACAGGTACATAGTTTAAGCTTTCTATAATGTTTTTTTCCTGTGACTTATTTGAAGAAAGTGTTAAGATTTCCTGCCTCATGGGTGTTGTGCTCTATCTCAGGCGCCCCAGGTTGGAAAGGCCCACCAGGAGATATGGGGCCTTCTGGACCCGCTGGCATGAAGGGCCTCCCTGGCCTCCCGGGCCTCCCAGGAGCAGATGGTCTCCGAGGGCCTCCTGGGATTCCAGGCCCCATAGGGGAAGATGGCCCAACTGGTTTTCCAGGCCTAAAGGGTGAGTAGTGAGTTCCCAGAAAGTCTCCTGGTTTTACAAACTCAAAGTCAACTGTCAAGCAAAACTGGTCATGCAAGGCTTCCACTGGTAGAATGTATGAATTGGCTGACTTTGCCCTCTGGTTTCAGATATATCATTTCTTCTCCGTGTTATCCTTCTTAGTGGTAGAATGTTCTGGTGTAAGTTAATTGGCAAAAGGCCTTGGCCTCACAGGGTGAGGATACCTCAGCTCATAGGAGCAAAAAACACCATTGATATCATTAGGTCAGGACTAACACGTTTCACTTTGGATGGGCCCTCTGCTCTCTCATCCTTTCCCTTGATGCTGTTAAAATGCGATGGGTGCTGGGCATGGTGGCACACACCTTTAATCTCAGCACTCAGGAGGCAGAGGCAGAGGCAGAGGCAGAGGCAGGTGGATCTCTGTGGGTTCAAGGCCAGCCTGGTCTACAAGCACTAGCTTGTACAGGACAGCCAGGACTACACAGAGAAATCCTGTCTCAAAAAAACAAAACAAAACAACAAACAAACAACAAAAAATAAACAAACAAAAAAACAGACAAAACAAAACAAACATGACAGGCTCAGGACCCCCAAAGCATCAGTACTTCCAGATTAGGTCTAAAGGATGGGAAACAGGAGTGGGCTGGAGGACAGCGCTGTTTAACCACAGTCAGGGTCAAAATAATGGCTTACTTTCAGCATAAATGTTAGGCCATAATTTGTGTCATTGAATGACCAGGAGTATGAAAAAAATCATGCTAGCACTAAAGTGAGTCCCTAAAACTTCATGTTCTCATTTGACCAGGACTCCCAGGGCTGCCTGGCTTCCCTGGTTTTCCAGGAGAGAGAGGAAAGCCAGGTCCAGATGGGCAACCTGGAAGAAAGGGAGACACCGGAGAGAAAGGCTGGCCTGGCTCGCAGGGAGACCTGGGGGAGAGAGGTGCCAAAGGCAAGTGTTATTAACTACACTGGGAGCTGCCTGAGCTTGCTCCCAGTATTTGATCAAATGCTGTTAACATGTCTCTGGATTTCTTCAGTTCCGTGATATCTTAGGAATTTATTTTACTTACTTTTCAATCTCAGTATATGTAACAAAAGTAAATGAGTCACTCTGTCATTGGAGATGCTAACAAGTGGTCCTTTATGCATTGATTATACATACGGGGCTTCAGAAAGCTTGTTCACCTGGTGGTAAACATCTGTAAAGAATGTTTAAGGCTTTAGGGGCCATATGGCCTCTGTTACAGTCACGTACTTTGGCCTTGGCACATAAAAACTACACAGAGACAGCACACAAACTCGATATAGTTAAAAGTTGGAACAGAATTTTGGTTGTGAACAATGAAATTTGATTTTCGTATAGTTTTCACAAGCACTTAATTTTCATAAAATATTGTTTGGGGTCTTATGTTTTGAATCCTTCCCACTTTAATCATTTATAGCATAGTCATTTCCTTTGGCCTCTCAGCTCCTGCTACAGGAGAGAAAGTAGTGTTTCTAAAAATGAAAAGACAGTCATTAAATTAATTAATTTAATCACTTTACAGCCTGATCTCAGCCCTCTCCCTCATCTCCTCACAGTCCCACCCTCATGCATCCCTCCTCCCATTTCCTCTCTCCACAGAGAAGGGGAGTCCCCAGGGGTACGAACCCACTCGGGCACCTCAAGTCACACCAGGACTAAGTGCATCCTATTCCACTGAGGCTTGACAAGGCAGCCCAGCTAGAGGAAAGGGATACAAAAGCAGGCAACAGAGTTGGATACAGTTCGTACTCGCATTGTTAGGGTACCCACATGTTGACCATGCTGCATGTCTTCTACATATATGTAGGGGGTCTAGGTCCAGCCCATGCAAGCTCTTTGGTTGGTGGTTCAGTCTCTCTGAGCACCCATGGCCCCAGGTTACCTTAATCTGTAGGTCTTCTGGTGTCCTTGACCTTTCTAGCTCCCTCAATCATTCTTCCAACTTTTCCACACAACTCCCTGAGCTTGCTCTATTGCTTGGCTGTGGGTCTCTCCATCCATCAGCTACTGGATGAAGCGTTCCGGATGACAGTTATGCTAGGCTCCTGGGAAAGGCAGTCTTTAGAAGGAATATTTTTAACTATTAACCTTTTTTGGGAAAATGGCGTCCAATTTCATTCAAATGACCATTTCTTCTTATTTCTTTATTTCTATAGTTGTTTTGGTTCGATTGTTCTATTAGCTTATAAACTATACAGAATTAAGGAATCAAAAATTATAAGGATGAAAAATCTCTTTGCTACATAAGATAATTGATGTTTGCAGATAATTCATGTTTTATACTACTAAAGTTATTCCACTGAGAATAAAATAATTGGATCTATGCTAGCATTTCAGTTGTAAACTAGCTCTCCCAAAACTCTGCCTGAGGAGAGCCCTAGCACTGACAGTGTTGGCTAATTACAGTAGTGTAAATATGCCCACAGCACCATAAACACTCTCACACCTGCTGACAGCAAACAACTAATACTATAGCAGTTGGATCTCAGGAGTCTCTGTTAACAATGAGCTCTCATCATGGTGGTCTGCTGAGCCTTTCTTAGCACACGGCTCTGCTTGGATGGTGTTTAAAATTAGCTGAAATACAGGATGCAGTTCCTAGTTTTTGGAAGTCCATATGTGGAGAACCAGACTGAAATATGTGTTTGTTCTTTTAATGTAAAGAGCAAGAAAATTGGTGCTGAGGGAGAAAGGAATGGGCCACCATACATGTTGGATGATTCAGCTTCTGCAGGATAAGCAAACAGTCTTGTGGATTAGAACATTCTGATTGTCTTAACTCATGGAGGATCCCTAGACGTCTAGGTTGAATGCAACAAATTTCCTGGCTACACCGACTGCTCCTTGTCCCAGGGGTGGTTAAGTGGCGACAGGAAGAGATTTTCAGTTCCTGAGACCGATAATGAGGGATCCATTAATACAGCTTAGTGGAGGTAGATGGGGTTTATAATGAGGTTGAAATGTGATAGAAGAGGAGTTACATGTGTAGCATGTGTGTATTTGTGTTTCTCTCATGTAAGTAACATTTACAGGAGACAGAGGCCCTCCTGGCGATGCAGGAGAAACAGCCATTGTTTCCAGGAAGGGAGAACCCGGGGATGCTGGGCCTCCAGGAGATCATGGGTTCCCAGGAAGAAGAGGTAAATAATTGAAGTTTTTCAATCTTATCAGATAAGCTGGCGTTTTTATAGATCATTCCATCAAGCCAATGTATTCAGCAACTTTCCCTCTAACAAGGAACTAAGAAAGGTCATTTCTTAAATATAATTGCGCCCTGATAAGCGTTTCAGTAACCTTTTGGCTTTTCAATACTAAACATGCTTGGATTTCATATGTATTTATAAACTTGGGTATTCCAAACTGGGACCAACACAAGGTATACATAAACTACTGGCCCCAGGCTTAAAGCCCCTCTGTCTGGGAAGCTGGTATCAATGTCTAGGGCTGACCACCCCTCTCCAACATCAGTGTGGATATGAAACACCTAGGGTTCCTTTTTAAATTTACATCCTCAATCTACAAATCCGGGGGCTATCAAGGCCCTTACTTTTCTCACAAACATCCTGATGGCATGCTGCTAGGCCTCAGAAACATGGCAAAGCAAGGATTTTGAGAGTGAATTTGTATTCTTTCTCAAGTTCCGGGTTCACCTGAATGACTTATGTCCTGTGTTTCTCTTTAGTTTGCCATTAAGAAAAACAAAAACATTCTAATTTCACTGGCTTGAGCTCTTCCTCATTGGTAAGGCATGTATGCTGGAACAAATGACCTTGCTTGCTCCCTCCTTTCACTGACAGCTTCAAGTCTATTCCTGGACAGATTCTTTCAGAGTGAGGCTGCCAAAGACAGAAACCACAGAAATGTGGCTTTGAACAGAAGCCAGCACCCCTAATTCCGTTGTCATCATCTTTTACAAGTAGAACCAAATCATTCAGTACAATCTTCATTCAGCCTAGGATTTCAGCCAAGGGGTTGGTAACACTGCTGACCTCAACAGGTGATAAAGGAAGCCCGGGGATGCACGGGGAAAGAGGAGATCCTGGAAGAGATGGACCACCTGGACTCCACAGAGGGCAGCCTGGGATAAACGGGCCTCCTGGGTCTCCTGGCCCCACTGGGCCTCCAGGATCACCTGGACTAAGAGGAGTCATTGGTTTTCCGGGATTTCCAGGTGACCAGGTGAGGAAGCTGTTTCTATAAGGGAAAGGAAATAATCCCCTTTCTGCTCTCAGGATCCCATGAAATGTCAGAATTTGCCAGTATGTGCCCTTGTCATTTCCTGGCTATCTGAAAGTAAGTGAATGGTAGCATCAAAGAAGAATGGCACCTTCTGGGAGGTTATGATGTAACTGAATGTTCTGACTAGTGTTTCAGAACTGGCTGTCCTTCTGTAGGTGAGCAAGTCACACATTCCAGCCCAGTTTTAAATAACTCTTAGAGCCTTGCTCATGACTGATGCTTTATTTGGTACAAAAGCCAGACCAAACTAAACCAACCAAACAAAAAACCACCATCCTGAACACTGGCCAAATTCTGGTTTCTAATCCTTTCCATCTGATTGAAGATTTCATATCTTTTCCTTTAAATACACTTGGCCTTTATAATCATGAGTAATATTCCCCTTAAGAAATGAGAAAATATAATGTAGTAACTTGTATCATGTTTCTGGAAAATGTATAACATAGTTGGCTTTCCATCTTTTGAAATAAAATGGATCTTTAAAAGTTGTGATACAACACAACTTTCAATATTTCCTTTTATATCAACTAGTTTGTGGAAAGCATGAATTCAAACTGTACAACATAGTTACTCTTTGGTAATTGTGTATAAAGAATCCTGTGCTTCTTGCTTGGATGAATAGCTCTAATTTTGGAGGAGTTTTACCCACTTGTGAAACATAGACATAGTATTATGTTTACAAGACACTAACCATTGCCAATTATAGACACTAAGTTGGCTGCAGAAAACTAACGTTTTTGTGCCATTGCATGGATACCGAACTAGGGTCTTATTTTTGTTCCATTAATTGTCAGGGTGATCCAGGTTTTCCAGGTCCCCCTGGATTCTCAGGAGACGCTGGAGCAAGAGGACCAAAAGGTATGGCTTGGAAAAATGTTCCCAGCTATCAAACTCAGAGTCCTGAGAGTTGTAACATTGCAAGACAGCATCTTTTTAGTGATAAAATATACCACAAATTAGAACTCAGAAGCGACTCTTAGGCTCTTCTCCACAGTGAGATGCTGGTGCTTCAAAGAGTTCTCATTTCCCCACAGGTCCAAGGGTACCAGGTAGGATACGGCATATCTACAAGGGCATCATGACTTCCTCTCCATGGAAGTCTCAGAAGCTGTCCATGTAGTGACCACAACTTCTCAAATTGTAGCTGGTACAAATGACTAGATCCACATCTCTAGAGAATGTTCACTTTAACTCAGAAAGCCCATGTTCCATAAGAACCATCACTCATCTAAGGATGTCCTGTATTCGTCCATTGGGATACTAATTATAAGAATCATAGAGCATAAATCCCTACCAAATGTTAATTGTTTACTTAAGAATTCTCAAGTCAGAAGTTTCTTTTTTCCCTAAAGGGCCATATCATAAGGTTTTGTTATTTGTTTTGTTTTTTAATTTTGTGGGCATACAGTCTCAGCCACAACTACTCAGCTACATCCCGATAAAACTTTATTAGTACAACAGCATCAGGCTGGCCCAATAGGCCTGAGCCTATCTTGTGCCCACAACCTTATTGCTTTGTAAACACAACTGAAATTGTACTCTTAACAAGTCAAAATCCTTGACTGGGTAACCTCGAGAGGCACCAGGCATTCACATGGTACACACCACACATCCAAGGAACACACTCATAGACATAGAACACATCATTTTAAAAAATTGTAAATCACATCTTTCATCTATATTTCCATTGTTCTTCTTTGTAAACAAAAAAGTTTTTAGACAGTCTCCTGGAAAACATGATGCTAGATTATGAGGACAAACACAATGACAGTTACTTGTATGAGATCAAATGATATTTTCTAACTAATGCTCTCGGTATTATATCACTCACAGGAGACCAAGGTGATCCTGCCAGTCAGTATGGTCCACCTGGTCCAAAGGGTGAGCCAGGCAGCCCTGGATACCAAGGTATACCTCCACAGTTTTCTTATTATGGTAAATAAGACAGTTTGAAACACAAAGTAATTACTTTTACACTTACACTAGGAATGATTGCATCAATATTTTCTTTACCATTTGCCTATTAAGGTATGTATCAAAATGACTCTGTGTGGCATTTCTGTAGCATCCTCTACCCAAAACAATACCAGGACCATGCACTTGGGACTCTCAGTGTATTCCTATGATGGCTCCTGCGACTAATGGCATTGGCACAGCAGTATACTTTCTCATAGTTTTTTTTATTTTTTAACAAAGACAGAGTGAATATTCAAGCAATTAGAATCCAGATTATTTTGTCATGTCTGTCATTTAAGATGGCCACAAGTTACTCTGGAAGACCCCTTTCTCCCATTGATAGCAAGCAGCAGATTAGTAAACATGGAAAGTCAAAATTTGCACTTTGTTTTGGGCCCTGTAGAAACATGTATCAATATTTAAAATATGCTTGCTTTTGGACACAAGAATTCTTCTGCTAGGAACATATATGAAATTAATAATCAGGAAAGTATAAAAAGATATACACACAGGGATATATGCTGTATCGACAGAGCAAACATCTACCTACAGATGGTTGGTTAAGTCACTTGTGCTTAAGTGCAAATGGTCAGTAGTGGTAAGATGTAAATCTAGGCTTGAATTGACATAGTTTTCTTGTAAATTAAGGCTTTGTATCATTGTCATATTTTGCTTTCTATTACTGTGACAAACACTATGGCCAACTGCAACTTGAGGAGGAAAGAGTTTATTTTATCTTACAGTTTATCAGGGCAGGAACTCGAGGCAGGAATGGAACAAAGGCCATGAAGGAGTGCTTCGTACCAGGCCGCTTCCCATGGTTTGCTTAGCTTGCATTCCTGTACACTCCAGGACCAGGGGTGACACCACCTATAGTGGTCTGGGTTCTCCCATGCCAGTCATTAATCAAGAAAATGCCCCTGCAGCCTTGCATACAGGCCAATCTGATGAAGGCTATTTCTCAATTGAAACTCCCTCTTCTCAGACATCGAAAATCTAACCAGGACATCCATGCATCACCTTGAAGTTCCATTTGGCAGGAACCATGTTTTGTTTCCCAGAAATAGAATGTCCAATCAGAACATCAAATAAAAGCCACTTGTAAACTGAAAACCACACACACGTCATCATGAATGACTTCAGTAAGGAATGTTCTCATGCTATGGATATTTTTGTCATAAACCCGATGATATAAAATTTTCCAAACTGGAGGCATTTTATGTTACCTAGTATTTTAAGTTGAAAACCATAAGTCTGAGGTTATTTTATACTGAGTCAGGCTTTCCCAGAAATTTTGCTTTACTCTGCTTGAACTGGCGTCCTGTGGTCATCAGTGTTTAAACTGTTCTGGTTTCTTATTTGCCATGGCTTAAGCTTAGAGTTTCAAAACTTGTTCTGTTATTCCTCAGCACAGAGTTTAGATACTCTATTTTCCTTGGCTAGGAATCCCAGCGCTGCTCTGGGGTGAGCTCAGCGAGGATGTATAGAGCATAGCTTGTTCCAGGGTTATGTATGGTTGTACTGGGTCAGTCCTAACCCCATCCATCCACTTCAACTCAGAGGGAAATACAGTGCAAATTACTCCTGAGATTCTGCTCTCAGTACAACTGTTACTTTGGGATAGAGTTTTGAATGGCTGCTTTGGCAACTGAGCCAACCGTGACGATACCGCGTGTCCCTTGCAGGAAGGTGTTTGCGATCAATCAGATAATACAGAGTAGGGCTAAAAGACAGTAAATTTGATGAGTTATCAGGCACAGGCATCAGTTACTTTGTAATGAGTACTACCCATCCATGGACTTGGAAATACATTAATTTTTCAGTATAGACTATTGGTTTACTATAAATTAGAATTAAAGTCCTACATGTAAATAAGCACATGGGAAAATAAAGTGTATCAGAGTTCTCTAGGGGAATAGAATCAACAGATTATATATTATATATATTATAATATAATACATGTGTAGTACATAACATAATACATAATATAACAATATATATTACAAAAAAGGGTTTATTTGATTGATTTACACAGGAGAGGCTAGGTAGTCTAACAATAGCTATCTGATCTCTGGGGAGTCTGAGAGCTCCTTAGCTGCTCAGTTCATGAAACTAAATGCCTTAGAAGTCTCATTATGGCATCAAATGCCTGAAGGATGCTTGGAGAACCCACATGGACCCTTCCTTCATGTTCAGTTGAAGAGGAAGACCCTCCCTGATAGAGGAGGACTGCTCCTCAACAAGGGCCTATGAATAACTGTGTTCCCATGCTGACCCTCCAGAATAGTTGCAAATTATCAAAAGGAAGGCAACAAACCCCAAGTCCTCAATGAGAGTGTAGTTTGTTCTCAGGGTATGGGTGCAGCGCTGGGAGTGGGAGACACGTGGGGTGGTGGCTGTAGGTGTAGTACTTCCTCTGAGCCACAGGCAGTCTGTGTCAAGAACCAAATGCTGAATGACCTTTTCCAGAAGGCCTAGAGAGCACCCAGCCTTTCCTTAGGAGGTCACAGTCATGAGCAAGAGACTGCTAGAGACTTTAATTTTTTTATTATTTTAATTTAAGAGATATACCCATTAGACACAATGTGTATCTTTGGTGTAGAATTTAGTGAGGTCAACAGGTGGGAGAGGAAATGGAGTCTGGAGTGAGCATTGGATGAGCTTAGGAATTGTTATTTTCTTGTTATTGTTAATTTTGTTGGCAGCCACAATGTTATCTTGGCAACATAGGGTGATTTATATTTCAGGCTTACCTCTTGAAGCATTTTGAGATGGAATTCCACAATGGTTATGTTTGACTTTAAAATGTTTTAGCATGTAACAACATATTTTAAGATAAACCCAACTATCACACTATTTACCAAGAAATTCTGCTCCTAAAAAGTAGGGAAACTATTTCTTAAGGAAATAGTTCAGAAGGAGAGTGTGATTAAAGATCTAGACAGGAGAGCTAGAGAAGGAGTGGGTGAAAATGATCATACATGTATGAAATTGTCAAAGAGTAAATAAAAGCATTATATATATATATATATATATATATGTAAGGATCATTATATGTAATAGAAAAAAGAATTAGAAGTACATGATTGGCTAGCATAGTAATAAATTAGATTGATTAGTTAAAGTAAGGTTGAACAAGAAGCTAGCATTTGAAAATAATAAACCATTCCAAAGTTGGAAAACTGCCGGTGATACAAATACTAGTTTTAAAATCAGAAAATGTTGTCATCAAATTTTATTCTCAATCATGTGTTCCTTATCAATTGAAAAAGTATAAAAAACAAAAAACAAAAAACCCAAACAATACAGCAACAATAAAAACCCACAACAGATAGTTAGTCTTGAAGTTGACGGTTCAAAAGCCACTGTTACAAAGAGCAATCTACAGCTAACCAAATTTTATTCCTTCCTTCTTTAGGACGTACTGGAGACCCCGGAGAGAAAGGCTTTCCTGGAGTTGAAGGACCCCGGGGACCACCAGGCAGACCTGGACAGCCTGGCTCTTCTGGACCACCAGGGTGTCCAGGTACCTTGCAAGAAAGCCTAGAAAATCCCCCAAGTGTTCATGTGACTTGGTGTACCAGAGAGAGCTGTTCTTCACGGAAAGCCTTCTGCCTCTCAAGTGCCTCAGGGCAGGGCATGCACATTTACCTCTTCTTCATCCCAAACCCCAAACATTGATGACCTTACCAGGGAGTGTTATTTACATGTCACTGTCTGAAAAACTTCTCCCCTGTCCCCAGGTGACCCAGGGATGCCTGGGCTCAAGGGCCATCCCGGAGAAGTTGGAGACCCTGGGCCAAGAGGTTACGCAGGAGATCTAGGGAGGCCAGGTCCTCCCGGAGTAAAAGGTAAGTAGGGAGAATGCCAGCCCTCCAGAAAGGGCCAGCCCACTTGGGACAAAGTTGCAGCTCCTTTCCTGGGCTTGTGGCTCTGCCCAAGCAAGCCTGTCCCTCCACAATGCCACCAGCAGCTCTCCTAGTGGCTTGAGGCCTTTGCCATCTTCACTTGCCTGCAGTTGGGGAAGGCCCAGGACCTTGGTGTTTCCATCCTATTTCTTCGGAGGGCATGTTGTGTCTGTCATGATGCTTTCGGCCACCCATTTGCCTCCAATGACAGTCAAGCTTCATTTATACCCTAGAGTCTGTTGGGTTGTGTCATGTGCCATTAAAAAAAAGTAGACGGTATCCCAGTCTTCATGGAGCTATTTCATAAGAGACATGGGTATGGCTTCTAACACCAGAGCAGCTAGATTAAGTTTCTGCATGCTTAATGCCTTACATGTGAGTTATAGCTTTGCAATTGAGCTTTCAGGAGACACGATGTATGTCCAAACCATAGCAGCAGAGCTGACAAGCATTTGAGCCCTGAGAATTGGTAAGGAAGGCATCAGGGAGTGATCTCCAGGACCTTGGACCCCTCCTCCCATAATAAAATGAAATTTCAGAATTAAAGGCATGTTTGTCTGTAGTAAGTTATTATAAATAAACTTATAATAAATAAATAAATAAAAGTGAAAACAAAATGTCTTGGACAGAGCAGAGCCGTTGGGTGATGGAGAGGTAGAAGGAGATGTCCCAGAGGCCCTGGGATCACTTCTCTATGTCTGATAAGGGCATCCAGTCACACAGGGGAGGAACTCCAGCACTGAGGTTGCCAGGCCTATTTAAACTAGCAGAAACAGCTCAGTAGTCATTCAGCAGCCTCTTAGGCACTAGCAGCTGCCATTAAAAACCTAGAATAATTGCACGAATGCTCATTTCTTGAGTCACAAGGTACCACAAGCACTGTTGGCCCATCATGCCTACAGAGGGTATAGACCACGCTCCATTTGGGTGCTTATAGCATCAGAAGGGTGGTTCTTAATCTGTTATATGAAATAAAAGCATGACAACAAAAACTAAGAATAAAAATGTTTTCAGCATGGTGTGTATTGATTAAGAAAAATGTTCAGAAATAAGAGAGTGGTGCCCCAAAAGTGGCCACAGGGCTAAGTGGTGGACTTTAAAGATTGTGGTATGAGGCAGGAAGACAAGAGGGCTTTTGAGAGAACGAGAACCAACCCATTTAAACCATAGTCGCTGCCTTGGTTAGGTCTGGAATCACTTGTCCTGGTTGCAGGTTTTGGCTTTTAGAGGCAATAGTGGTCTGGTTATTTGTCTGGAAATAGTGTAACAAAGTACCACGCAGCATGGTCCCTCTTAACATATACTCATGTCCTTTCATTCTTCTGCCTCCCTCATTGCTCCATCTTGCCTATTGTAGACAGATGGTCTTCTGGGCGCTCTGTGCACATCTCTAGCACAATCCCTGCAGAAGACGTTCTTGCCAAGATAATACCATCTTCGGAAAACCAAGACCTTTTTATAATGTCTTTGGTACCAGCTGATACACAATATGTATTTTGGTTGGTGAATAAGTAGCTATGAAGTTGGGGGTCAAATAATAGGTGAGAAGCCAAGATTTTTTGGGCCCATCGTGGCACCTTAGCTCCTTCTATGTCCTCTTTTCTTCCTGTCAGCCCAGCTGTCTCCAGGTCATTGGCTTATATACATATATTAAAAGTTAGTAAAACCAAAGCACGTCCTAGCAGAGTTAGAAATTCACTTCTGGAATTAAATGTTTTATTGTTTTGAAAATCCAAATTCTTTTTTCCCCCCTCATCCTTTCTGCTCTTCACTCTTCAGCTTTTCAAAATTCTTAGGTTTTCAACAAGCAATAGGGTGGTGTGCATTTCTTAGTGTAATACCGCAGAGTGGAGAAGTCCTCCCTCGGAAGTTTCCAGCACACTCAGGCATTTGCTGGCAGCCAAATCACTTGATGGGAGTTCTTGTTAGAACAAATGATCTCTTGATACTGCCTCCATGTTCCCTGACATTTGTGGTGATGGGGAAGCCAGACCCCTGATGAATTCAAAGCTCCACACAAAATGCTGAGGCTGTTGCTCTGAGATTTTTCCCCCTCTGGTGGTTGTGGACATTTCCTGTCTCTGGCAACTCCTGCAGCCCTCCTGGGCTCCTCGTTGACTTCAACATTCTTCCAGTCTGGAAGAACTTGGTAGGGATCCAAAAGAAAACATTCTGCATTGTCAAAGACTCTCTCTGCACAGCCTTCCAACTCCACACAACGGGGAACATTTCCGAATGCCTGCAGGTGGCTGTAATACTCTTCCTTCCTTCCTTTTGGAACATTTATCAAATTGCTTCACTATGACATTGCTTTTTAAAAAAAAAAAGCTTCGTAGAAGTGAACTTGGTCCATAATGAAATCACCTTAAAAGTAATTGCTAATTGCCACCTAATGTTGTACATTGAAATAGTGAGTTTCTTGGAAGGTATTGGAAGGGAAAGGATCGAAGGGCATTTCACTCCCTGTGCACATGCCTGCTGCAGTACTCTTTTGCTACCACTCGGGGACGCTGTTTCACTGCACACTGCAAGCAAATGATTCAGCCAAACAGATCAAAAACAAAACAAAACAAAACAGTGGGATATATTGTTAAAACGCAAAGCATCACAGGATACATCCATTGTTGCAGTTTATCACAGCGATGTAAAAATGAAGCCCGATCCAGAGGAAACACTTTGAACTGAGAAAACTAAATATTTGAAGTATGTTTTGAGTGAGGTACGGAGACCAACTCTCTTGTTTGAACAAACCAGCTGCTAACTCAGATGTGTTTGCTCATATGGACTGTATGGATTTTTGTATCCTGCTTAGGTCCAGTCAAAATTAAACTTTAACTTAGACACAGGCTACAGGGGGCTTGGTTGCTCGCTTTATGCCTCTAAGTACATGTACTCGCTAAAAGGAAAACACCCCAATTTCTAGTTGTACATCCATACAAGATGAGGATGATGGAGACCTACTGAGAATTACCAGTGTGACAATACTATATGTGGATTGGGTATCTGGGCTAGTGGCATTAAAATAGTTCACTTTTGTGTTTGTAGAGAGGTAAGTGTGTATATACATGTCCATGTGTGTACACTTGTGCCTGTGTGTGTGTGTGTGTGTGTGTGTGTGTGTGTGTGTGTGTGTATGTGTGTGTGTATAGGCCAGAGGTCAATGCTGGGTGTCTTCCTCAATTATTTTCCCCATATTTTTTTTTTTTTTGAGACAGGGTCTTTAACTCTCAGCTGAAGTTCCTCCCAGATGATCTAGTTCGTGTCAGATTGCCAACAAACAAAAACAAAACAAAACTAACTGGACATTCACTGAAACCTGGAGCCAGGAGCTCCCTGATTGGGCTAGAGTAGTTGGCCAATGAGCTTCAGGGATCTGCCTGTCTCTGTTCCCCCAGTGCTGAGGTTACCGACATGTACCCAGCTGTTTTCCGTGTGTGAGTGCTGGTGAGGGAAACACAGGCCCTCATGCTTATACGGTGGTCACTTCACTAACTGAAGCATCTTCCCAGCCCTGCCCGCTCACTTTTGAAAGGTGCTTCGAGATGTCTTTTATGAGGAAGAAAATGCCTTCCATCACAGAGCTGTGACAATCAGAGCAACCCCCCCACCCCCTCCTCCTCCCTCTCCCCCCACCTTCCTCCTCCACTCCCATTTCTGTAACTACATTATTCTCCTGTCTCCCACCGCAGCACTTAGCAAACTGGATGTCATTGTCATTGTTTCTTTGTCCTGTCAGGTCAGGGATTATAGCTTTTCTTGCTTCCCATTGTCTCTTCAGTTCTTGTCATGAGATATGCTCTTGGGGGATGGAACTGTGTGCATTAGGAAGCCATATTTATCCTTTCAGTAGGTACTCGTATGTTTGTTAGCAAAGAGTATTTTTTTTAAACCTTAGTTTGGAATCTTTTCTTGATAAGAGTTCTCAAGGGTTTTCCACCTTTGTTTATAGTTGTGAAGATTTCTCTTTCCCATCAACATTAACGTAAGGGTGATCAGCTGCCTCACTTTACTTGGGACTATCTTAGGGTGTAGAATTTCCAGCGGTAAAGGTTCTAGTCAGACAGGGACACACTGGTCACTCTATTAAAATGCAAACCTTACCAGTGCCCTGGTAGTACACAGTAGCATTTTTCTAGCTTTAAAACAAAAATATAACCTGAGAGTAGGAATTCTGTCCTCAAAAGTGGGCTGTCTAGCCCAGAGGGAAGACGCAACGTGCTGGGCTAGAGGTTAGGGTTACCGACTAGAGGAAGAGCAAGGATACTGGCCCCTGAGTGCAGCCGGTGCAGCCTTAAATGGTGGTTGTTAAACAGAAGGACGATCAGAGAGGTGAATACAAATTCCTCATTACCACGGGATGTGCTTTGTCAGCCTAATTGCCCTTCATCTGCCTGTATATATTTTATGCATGAACAACTTTCTGATTTAGAGATGGGATTGATAAAAGCTTTCAGTAAAAAGGGAAAATTATGCTTAAAACCCTGCCCAGATGTAGCTGCATTCAATTTAGAAAGATAACATTGGGTCATATAAGGGTCGGCCAGTTCAACAATGGCAGGGGCTGGGCTGTGACAGGCAGGATCTGGATGTGTTGATGTGACAATGGAGAGCTGGCAGAGGCTAGGACAGCCCTCCTTTAGCCAAGTCCCCAAAGCCATCAATCTTGGTGGCTAACACTGGAGACCAAAACACATAGAAATAGTAAAGTGGCCTCAAAATTTTATTATCATTTTAGATAGATTGCAATAAATATCCAGATTTGGCAGATGGAGAAGGTCGTTGTGTTCTTTTGGTGCAAACTTGAAATACTGGCTCATAAAATAGGAAAGAGGATTGGAAAATAAACTAAGCCAGGACTGTGGAAAGTGGCTAGAAAATAAGAGATTTAGGGAAAATAGGGACACCCTCTCCACCCTCTTTTTCAGTGCAAGAAAATATGGCTCATTTAAATCAATCTAAGTTTGAGATCTTAAAAGGAGAATAACACTTGTCTTTTTCAAGTACTGATGATAAATAGAATGGAGCCAGTAACTGTGGTATCCTCCAATAAGGATTCACTGAACAAAGAGTAATCGGTACTCAAATTATTTACCCACAGGTAGCTTTCTCTAACTTCTCTGAATCGTAGTTGTTCCACAAATGTGTTAGAGAAAAACATGAAATGGCGGCGTTCTCTTTCACATTCTCCCCATCTTCTCAACCTTCACTCTCCTTTCTTCACTTTTTGTAATTCACTCACCAAGTCAACAAGTGTTTGTTCAGTACTCACGAGGTGTAGGAACTATGTTCAGTGTGGAGATAGATAGAAAGACCAGCAGGGCTTGTAGGCACTGTAGGGACCACTTTCCATGCATTCGGTCACACAAGATCAGCATATTGTTATCACAAACAGATAGAATGTTAATATGAGTGAGTGGTGGACTGTGTGGAGGAAAGTTTACTTCCTGGTGAGAATGAACAACCCCTGGGTGGGAAATCCAGCGAACTCAGAAGGTCATTCATTGGATTTGGCCAAAGGCTGAGACACTCATCTTCTTAGAATTGTACAAGACCCATGGGACCACCTGTGGCTGGGCTCTGCACCCAAGAGGGACTCTGACACTTTACCTGTCTGTTTCCTCCCTCTCTGCTCCCTCGCTTCTGCCCTCCTCAACTTAGTGCTGGCCTATTAAGAAACTCTCATTTGAAAAAGTCAAGCACAACCCAATGTCTACTGATGGAAAACCCCTAGGTACAATTATCACTGGATGCGTTTGATGACAATAGAAGAAGTAAGTAAGTAATGGCAGGCTGGGACGCGTCTGCTTAGAGAACTCTACAATGCCTTTTGGTTAATCCAATCTCATGTGTACCGACATCAGTGGAGGCATAAAGTCTGGGTTCAGAGCCTGGGTTTGAATTTAGAGATCACCACAAAGTCAGTTCATTTGCTGTAAGAAAGTGTAAGGACTATTCTGAGAGGACTAGCTGCAGAGAATTAGCCACAGCTGAGCTTGACCTCAGGTCTGTTTTCCAGTGTAGTACAGTGCTTAATGTAAATCAAGGGGAACAGGAAGTCCTCAAACGCCACAGCAGGAACCATCCTATTGTTATGGCTCATTACCATGACTACATCTGGTAGGAGTTAGGACCAGCATACCCTGCTGGAAAGTGAAAACTTAATCTGGGAAGCAGCAAGCCTGGATTTATTGTCATCCAATCTCTATCTTTGTCTAAAAAGACTGATCAACATCAAACCAAAGGTCACTTCCTGCACCCGAATGTGGCAATTCTAGACAATCTCACATCATGACATAGAAAGAAACATATTTGTTAAGTCTTCTTGTCAGAAAATCTTCATGAAATGAGCATGCTGAAAAGCTCTCAGGCTAGACTTTTACCTCTGTGATGACCTTCAAACAGCGAGATCTGTCAACTTTCCTCCCTTTGACTCATGTTCCCCTGCGTAGGCATGGGATTGTAGCTACACTAGGAATCAAAAGCTGCTCTAACCTGTGTGTTATGTTTCAGGGCCCCCAGGGTCTCCTGGCCTGAATGGCTTGCATGGTCTGAAAGGAGAAAAAGGAGCAAAAGGCACCTCAGGTAAGACATTCATTGGTGACTTGGATCAGTGGACCTGGAGGTGAAGTGGAACCCTTCCCCAGTATTTTTTCACATCATGACATTTGGGGATGGGTCCAAAAGGATAGCGTCAGGTAGAGACAGTGTTGGAAGTGTGTCCAGCTCTGTGAATGGCTTATGTGAAAGGGACATTTAAGAAACCTTGATGCAAAGGAATGGTAGTTAGTAGTACTTTTGTTTTTACTGCTTAGGTTTGTCTACTTGAATACTCTGAATTATTGCTAAAATGGGACCTGATTGCAAAATGTTATAAAAAACAAATAGCCTGTTATTTTTAAAAATGTATATTGCTTTGTTTTAAGTATGCCAATGGCTTATACAACCAAGACAATTTAATTAGTGGTGCTGGCACTCTTACTGCTACTGTCAAAAATTACTTGAATAGCATTGTAGTAGTTTCTTAAGTTTTATTTTTATAATGTTCAATTATGTGTATCTGGGGGGTTATATGAGCATGAGTACAGGTGCTGGAGGAGCCTGGAGGTCTTGGCTTTCCTTGGAGCTGGAGTTACAGGCAGTTATTTGTGAGTGGTACAGCATGGTTGCTGTGAATCAAACTCTTGTCCTCTGGGAAAGCAGCAAGTGCTGTTAACTGCTGAGCCGTCGCTCCAGCTCCCAAGCTGCCTTTGTTTTTGATATCGCAAATGGGTTAATCTTCAACCACTGGGCTTTAGCTTCTTCCATTAAAAAGTCTGCTGTATTATTCTCTCATTAAAATGGCCTACAATCGGACATAGTAGTTGAACCCAACTTGTACATCTGAATAACAGTTAGTAAAAAGATTTTACAGTTAGGTGTGACTCTACTGTTGGAGAGAGATGGAATCTTTATGGATTTTGGATGTTCAAACAGTGACTCAGATCACATAAAATTTGTTTGGTGGCTCTTTCACTTGGTCTGATTAAATATGTAAGTGACCCCCTCAAAGAAACCAAAGATAATTTCTTCCCTTTTAATGGGAAGCTCCAAAGTACAGTAGTTCATATGGTAGCCCAGTCTCCACTCAGACTTCTAAGCAATTTGTTCACAGTTATACAGTCATATCCGTTGTTTTGCTTTGTGAAACTGTCCCTAAACTAATGTTTTTTAAAATCTGAGACATAATCCCCAAAAGAAGCCAAGCCTGTCGTTGGTCATTGTAATGGGTCATAAGAAAGAAATGGGGATTCAAGGAATTGAGCATCATTGCATCCAGAGTTTGGTCTCAGCAGAAGCATCCACTTTCTCTGCCGTACTCCTGCTGGGGGCTGGATCCTTTTTAAGTTCTGTGACAGGTATAAACAAGGAGGAGATTGTAAGACTGATGGTGTTTTTCTCATTAAGGTTTGTTTGAAATGGGTCCACCTGGGCCAATAGGAATGCCTGGGCTAAAAGGAGAGAAAGGTGACCCGGGAAGCCCAGGGATTTCTCCCCCAGGCCTTCCTGGAGAAAAAGGCCTCCCAGGACCTCCAGGTAAGAAACAGCTTTGATATTTCCTCAAGAACTAGTTGAAAACATTTTAGATGTGACAGAGCTAACATATGAACTCGTGCTTCCACAGGGAGACCAGGACCACCTGGTCCCGCAGGTGCCCCAGGAAGAGCTGCTAAGGGTTACATTCCTTATCCAGGTCCACCTGGAGACTCGGGACCTCCTGGCCCTGATGGCCCAAGAGGTATAATGGCATTGTGGCCGAGGATGGCAGTAGTGTCTTCTTTAGAAACTATAAGCTAGACATGGCTGTAGCATCTCACAGAGAAGAACCAAAGCTGCTCTACCAACATAGAAGATGGATAAGTGAGATGCACCTGGGCAGGCAGTATAGTTAGCAGTCATCTCCTAAGACAAAAAAATAGAACACACACACACACACACACACACACACACACACACCTCTTCTATATCAACTGCATCAAATGCCTGCTGTCCTGGTACAAACCCAGGTAGAACAAGCATTTCCAATCACTACATAGACACTGCCAGTCTTAAGTGCCCACTGGGAAAGAGTTGTGCTTTCTTTGTTTTCTAGCATCTGTCTACTAGCCCAGAGGGGCAGGACCCTTGCCTGTCATGTACACAGAAAGTC
Source organism: Acomys percivali (assembly GCA_907169655.1). Lineage (NCBI taxonomy): Eukaryota > Metazoa > Chordata > Mammalia > Rodentia > Muridae > Acomys > Acomys percivali. The sequence goes on along the minus strand of OU015743.1, from coordinate 40,186,306 downwards.
TGCACATGGGCTGCACATGCTTCTCTGGCAGGGCAGGATTCTGGAAGTTATTAACAGCTAAAAGAAAAAAAAAAGTGGTGGTAGACTGGGTTGGTCTGGGAGACTGGTGAAGAACACGGGTTAGTGGTGGATTCTTCCTTACTGATAGCCACATTCACACTGGCTTATCGAACTCATATGGAGACATGGACCTGCCATCTTGGATATTGTTTTTAGAACTATAGTAAGAGTGGGATTGTATAGAGAAAATAAAAGCAACTAAAAACTGTGCTTGGAAGTCTAGAAGTTAAGTGGGAATATAGTTGGGGTCAGCTCACTCCTATGTATAGATATTTCTTTTAAAATAAGATTACAATTTGAGGACACATTTATATTTCATTATTCATATTTTCTGAAAACTTCATCCATCCATTCGTCTATGCATCTATTGACCCATTCATCCATCTAACCTTCAACCCACTTACCTGTCTATCTATCCAACCATCTGCTCACTCACCCACCTATCCATTCACTCCTCCATTCACATATTCACACATCTATCCATCCATTTAACCACCCACTCACTCATTCATCCACCCACCCACACACTTAGCCATCCATTAATTCATCCATCCATCCATCCATCCTGTTAAAACAATGAGATGGTTGAAGAGATACAACCCATTAGCTGATCCTTTCCAAATGGCTCAGATGAGAAAGAGGTCTAGTATAAGTCAATTTAGTTTAGCAGTTACTAACCTAACTTTTCTCAACTTAGACTTTATAGCACACAGTTTATATTTCCCTTCTAACACTGTTGATTGCCTGGTACTTCTGATTCTCTGCATCCCTTGTTTCCAAATTACTGTAGTTCTTTCCCTAAGAAGCTCTCAAACCACCAATACTCACCTTTGTCTTTGATTGAAAGAATGTTTTTTACCTCCTCCCTTTGTCAGGAGTACCTGGGCCTCCAGGTCCCCCTGGGAGTGTCGACCTTCTGAAAGGGGATCCTGGTGACTGTGGTTTGCCGGGACCACCTGGCTCCCCAGGCCCACCAGGCCCTCCTGGGTGTCCAGGTGCCCCAGGATGTGATGGCAAAGATGGTCAGAAAGGTATGAATGTTGGTATTCCTATTTCTTGTGAAACAATGTTGCCATTTTTAAAATGTCCTGGTTTTCTCTAAAAAGTCCTCAAGGTGGAGTAAAAATCGAAAGAAAGATACACAGGGGCTGGAATTGGTAAAATGCCCTGGGTTTGGTGTCCAGCGTCTTGTGGACGGGGTGATGGTGTTCTCTTGTTATCTCAACACTTGGGAGGCGGAAGCAGGGGGAGCTGGGGTTCACAATAACTCTTGGCTAGACACTGAGTCTGAGGCTAGCCTAGGGTACACGAGACCTGTCTTAAATAAGTACCTAAGCTGGAAAAGAAAAAGAATGAATCCTCTGGGTCAGAACTGAGCAAGAGAAATAGAGGGAACCTTGTGTGTGTGATTTAAAGATGTAGAAGCCACATGTAAGGGGTGATACTAGCCAGGCATGGTGGCTCCTGTGTGCAATCGCAGCATACGGAAGCCTGACACATGAGAATTTCTGTGTGTAAGACCAGCTTGGGCTTCATAGAGCATTCCAGGACAGCCTGAGCTATAGAGTAGGATCATGTCTAAAAAGAAAATACCCACTCCCCATAATTTTCTTTTAAAAAAAGAAACATGTAGAATTATGTCTTCTACTTTATTCAATAAAATATGTTAAAATATTATTGTTTTATTTATATAATCAGCTTAAAGCTACCGAGTAGATATTGTCCTTTAATCATCATCAAACCCAGTGTCTCCCCCAGTATGCCACACCCACTGCCTGTCATTGAAACTCAGTGTGTGTGTGTCAACTTATTACAGCCCAGCCCAGTATGGATTGACCACATTTCATGTGCTCACTAGACATGTGTAGCTAGGAAAAGTGACTCCTGGAACACTTTTGTTGAAAGGGGACTATTGAATTTTTTTTTTCAACTTCTTTATTTTATAAGAGGTCTGGGTTCCAAAATCCCACCTCTGAAATTTCCAAAAAGAGCCCAGCACTGAGAACCTTGTCTGAGTTCTGAACCCAATATGAAACACAGCAAAAGATTAAGGCGGGCTGAGGGGTGGGGGAGAACGACCAAAATTATCCCAAGCCTGCGATCGCCACACTGCAGAGGCTCTCTGTGGGACTGTGCAGTGTACATCTATGCAACAGCATGCAGCCACCTCCTTTATCTCTATCAAACAAGCTACACGATCTTCTGTAAAATCAGCTGCCATGCTGTAACTTACATCCTCAAGCCTGTGGGCTTTTGCTCATTGAATATCGGAATCAGACAGACATGCCATCAAGAGGAGAAAGGGAGCTGACACATTTGCAGCATGCCTCTTCACCTGGACTCAAGCTGCAGAGCTTGGGAAACAGTATGCCAACCTAATCACCATGACTGGCCAAGGACAGAGGGGACATTAGAAATAGTGGTGGTCGAGGCTGATGAGATGGTTTGGTGACTGTAAGAGCACTTGCTGTACAAGTGTGACAAACTCAGTTGAATCCCTGGAAGTAGAAAAGTAACGCCACTACAGTATTCTATGACCTCCACATGCACATATGCATGGCAGCATGCACATACCCCTCCTTTCACACACACTCACACTCATACATACATACATGCACAGTCACTCACATACACAAGCAATTTTAATACTTTTAAAAAGTGACTATTAGTGAAACCACTGTCTATGCTTCCGGCTTCACTCCTATTCTAGGAGGTGCACCAGCCAGTCCATGCTTTCTTATAACAAGGTTAGGGCATTCTTCAGTCTACAAATATGTACTGGGCACCTATTAGAGGCCAGAGGTACTCAAACTTAAATAGCATCCACATGGACCACCAAGGAGAAGATGCTGTAGGTGGGCCTGACTGTAAGGACCTCCAGCCAGGCAGACACCTTACCCCCAGGTACCTCTCTTTTTTTTTTCCCCACTCAGTTCTAATCCTTTGCTGTCCCTGGGATGGGATAAAGGGCTTTGCATTTTTGTATAGTTCATACAGTTTCGGCTTGATAGCCCTTCTCATTGGCCCCTGGGGCTCTTTGCAGAGGTAGTTCTAAGCCTCCCAGAGTGAGGCAAAGCCCCTTCCCCACATTGGCTCTGCTCTGCTCTTTCTTGGAGCAGAACTTACAGCTGCTCATCCAGTTCTAGTCCCTGTAATGCTCTCTTCTGTGCCCTCGTCCTTATTTTTCCTTTAGGACCAATGGGATTCCCAGGACCTCCGGGGCCACCTGGGCTTCCTGGGGCACCAGGAGAGAAGGGACTACCTGGACCTCCAGGCAGGAAAGGACCAATAGGCCCTCCAGGTAAGCTCCCAGTGGCCATTGTCTCCTAAGGCATGTCCCTCCAGCCTCCCGTCTAAGCAGTTACTATGACGGTCAGCCTTCAGAAGCCATTACTGCATACTTGTAAGCTAAGCCCTTCTGATATAAAGAGAGTATTTATATCAGACTGTTCCATCGAGTCTCAAGTCTGATAAACTACCAGAACAAACACGTTTAAGAATTAAACGCTGATGTCACATAGATTATTTATAAAGGAATAAATATCTCAGTGTTTTTCACCCATGAGACAGAGGAGGAGTTGACTGTTAGGATCGCTTGTTTACTTCTTGTCCTCAAATTTCCATACATGTCTTGTCTGTTTTCTGAAAAAAAAAATGCATTAGTTCCTATGAGATAAGAGGCTATTTATCTTATTGCATATGTAGCCAATATTTTTTAGCCATAAGGATGAATTGGGAAGAGAAAGGACAAACAGACATATGTGTGGAAGGTTAGTGGAAGAAATGTCTCTAAAGATCCCAAAACAGTATCATAGATATTTAGTGATAATTCAGATTGTTTTGCAATGTTTGTGGCACTATAATCCAAGGGACAAATAAAGCACACAACTTCCCCAGTGGTCATGGTAGAGTAAGACAAAGGGGTGATACTTGGATTCTTTTTCTTCCTTTCTGTGCATATAGACTACGAAGTGTGACAAATTAATACAGGATTTTCAGAAGCCTTTAAGTGCCACACTTCCTATATAGTCATTCAGGACACATTCGCCATAGAAAATCAACTAGAATTGTCTGTTTCTCAAGAGAGTTTCATTTCAAGTCCTTGTAAAGATGAAAACTCCATTAGTACAAAAGCATAGCAGTTCCCATCAATCACAATGGTGCAAACTCTTTATGTAAATACAACGTTGTCACTCCGCTTGTCACTGATGCTCCCTCAAATTATTATTTATGTTCTCAGCCATCGGTTTCACTTTTGTCCTCACTCACACATTTAAATTTTCTCTCCATCATGTGAAAAATGTTGCCTGGTTGTGCATTTCTGCGATGGACCTCTTCAGGCTGCAGAGGTAAGTGCGACGGGAAATGGATAATTTCCCGACTCTATTTGCCTGTCAGCCTGCATTTATCCTTCTCGCTATGTTTGTGAGTTAAGCTGTTGCATTTTTTTTTTTTTTTTGTAAGTGGGGTTTCTGGAGTCATCGTAGGTTTTAATGTCTTGACTTCGTCGCTGCAGCTATAGTAACTTCACAGTAGTGTCAGGGTGAGGACCTCATTACAGGGTGTCAGGGTGAGGTAGGCATTCAGCTCATAGAATTTCAGTGCAGGCTGTAAGTAGAGGTGCTCTCATTGTTGCATGCCACCGGACATGATAGTGGGGCCCCTCTTATTATTCCCACAACCTAAACATGTACAACATCTTCAAAGTGAGCAGCACCAACATTACTAAAAGATGGGCCCTTACACCCTCCAAGAGACATGCATCCATTCTCAGGAACAGATTTATTTGTATGTCAAAAGGAAAATGCTTACATAATACTCTGTCATGCAAAAACAAGGTGTGATTTTGTATCTGGCATTCTCACAAAAGAATTAAAAATGTTTCCAAAGGGGGAAAAACAGGCATGTGTGGTACTTCATGTATGTAATTCCAGCATTAGGAAGATAAGACAAAAGGATTTGCCATGCCTTCTAGGCTAGGCTGGCCTATAGACTGAGATCTTTTCTCAAAAATCCACCATAAAGGGACTGCAGAGCAGGCTCAGTAGCTCAGAGCACTGGATGATGTTCCAGAGGATCAGGGTTTGATTCCCAGCACCCACATAGCAACTCACAATTTTCTCACCCTTTCCGGCCTCCACAGCCACCAGGCATGCACATGGTACACAGACATACATGCAATCAAACACCCAGAATTAACATCAGAATTAAAGGGAAATTGTAAACTCACCCCCACCCCCAAAATTTTTTTAAAAAGAGGAAAGAGAAAGAAATTATGAAGATGTGTGTTTTTTCTTTCCAGGTATTTGTTATTATTCTAAAGAAAATTGCCCTGAAAACAGACCCATATATTACTTCTAGGGGTTTCAGAAGACCCAATTTATCACTTTTCTCTCAGCTTCTGCTTTATTAAAAGATAAAGGAAAACAGAACAAAAACTTCAAAAAAACCCATATTATTTTAAATATTCATCGTTTGAAACTAAAGTTGGATATTGAATGGGTTTTCATTTCTGCCTTCTCTGTATAATAAGTTGAAATTCACTTAAAGATGATATGAATACAAACAATATTTTCAAAGTGTCAGACCCTCGATGTGGTGGTTCTCAAGGTCAGATTACCTGCTTAACACTATTCATCTTGCTCGAGAGTGGTAGGAATGTACACATTAGATCCCACTTCAGACCTCCCACTTCAGAGACTGGCCTGGCCTATAATTCTGATGTGCTGAACTCAGCTCTGCAGTGGTGCTTCTCAGCTCTGGTGCACTCTAAAATCCCCTGAAGAGTTAAAATCATACCAAGTCTCGGGTTTCTCCTCATAATTTCCCACCAGCAAAAAAAGTTTGAAAATCCCTTGTGGCTGGATTTGTCAAGCACCGCAGTATTCCTTGGGGTGGGGCCCAGGTAACAGTCTGTCTTTGTGGTCACATAGATCATTCCCCCATTCACTCAAGATTGAAAAGTCACTGCATGAGCGCCTCTGGCCAGCCTGAAGTATGTAGGGGTAACTGATACTAGGCAAATCCAGTATACTAAACTGAACCACTAAACCTCTCCCCCCTTCCCCCCCTTTAGGGACCCCACCCCCAGTTCCTGTTGCAGTGACAGCTATGGCTAGCTCACTAGTAAAAAATGGCACAAAGGTTGGAAATCCCCTGAAAGTCATCAAAGTATTGCTACATCTGTCAAGAACCAGTTATCTCTATTTCTTCTTTCACTGGCCACTCATCTCTCATCCCAGCAGTCAGTCAATTGGTCTCTTAACCCACAAAGGCTTTCTAGAAGCCTTGTGTGTCCCTGCATGGAGCAAGGCAAATTCCTATGATTGTGGAACTTACACTGGACTGTTGGAGGCTCTTGTTAAGATTTTAGCACTGTGTCGGGAATCCATCGTGTACCAGAGACTGCAGAAAGAGCTGTGAACCTGTTACACAGCAGTGATTTCAACCGCAGGTGAACCCGGGCCTCCTGCAGATGTAGATGCCTGTCCTCAAATCCCAGGGCTTCCTGGAGTGCCAGGCCCAAGAGGACCAGAAGGAGCTATGGGGGTCCCTGGACAGAGAGGCCCCCCTGGAACAGGTATGAGCTTCTGTGAGTTCATTGTTGAAATGAAAATCTAAGTGTTTTATGATGTTGCTCTTCAAGAGGAATGTAAATAACTCCATAGCAAATCTGTGAAAACTTCCTTCTTCTCTTTCTTTTGTTCTTTCTTTTTCTTTCTTTCTTTCTTTCTTTCTTTCTTTCTTTCTTTCTTTCTTTCTTTTGTAAGTGTATGTGTCAACACAAAGGGAATTGGATTCTAGATCCACACATCCTTTCTATTCTTGTGTTGAACTCCTATTGAAAGCTTTTAGATGTGGCCAGGTCCATAGCACGTCAGAGTAGGTGCCCTGCTTTCATAACTATTGGCTTGGTTTTCAGCAACAACAAAAGCACAAACACAAGCAAAAATAATAAATCAACCAACCAAACAAAAACAATTGAATTGGGAACCAGTGGAGCAGAAACAGCTTGTGAGAAGCGACAGTGTAAGGAACCACTGAGAAGATGGAGGCGGAAAAGATGAGGAGTGTTACAGGAACAGTCATAGGGGAGGAGAATAAGGGGAAAATGGGAGGGAGGGGAGAATGGGAGGATATAAGGGATGGGATAACCATTGAGATGTAACAAGAATAAATTAATAATAATAATAAAAAAAGATGGGGAGTGTTTCTAGATTTTGGCACTGGCTGCATTGTTCCTGGAACTGCCCTGATGAGCACTGGTCAGTCATTGTCAGGGTGGGAAGACCATCCTTAGCACACAAACCAAACTGTCCTGGAAAAAAAAAAACAGTCTCCACATAGTTTATTTTCTGCTTGCATATCCTGCCCACATTGGGTCATTTGTCAGAGCTAGGGGGTCCTGAGCATCTGGGAAGCACAGACTCTTCAGAGAAGTTGTGGTGCCTGAGTTCAGCACCTGTGTGTAGTGTCAGCTGGGAGGCTGGGGCAGCCTCTCTCTTTCTTCCTCCACTGCCTGGCTGTGACACGATTCTGTTCAGTGCACTGTCAAAAGGTATAGGAGTCAAATGCAACTTCGTATCACTTGCGTTCTTACTACCCTAGAAACCAGAGCAGCCTGGGAGCAGGGCTGTCAGTGGTCACTGCTGCATCTCCACAGGGTCCTGGGTCATGGGAGGTGCCTTCTAAATACGTGATGGAGGAATACATGACACCCTGAGTGCAAACTATAGTTTGGGGCAGCCTTTCTCAACCTAGTACTGTTGCCTTGGGGTGGGGGGTGGGTCAGAGAATCTGTTCTTTAAAGGGTCACTCAAGTTGTGGGAAGTCAAGTAGTGTTCCTGACCTCTTCCAGTAGATATGAATATTGGACCTCTACCTTTGTGGTAACCAAGAATGCTTGCAGATATGTTAACAAATGTCCCCAGGGAAACAGAAACACCTAAAGGATGAGAACTGTTTGTAGAAGGATAGGAGGTTGTCAGAAGCGGTATCAGCATCAGTCTAAGGAAGAAGTTAAAACAACAACAAGAACAAAACACCAAAAAACCAACACCAAACCAACAAAACTCAAAACCTTATTCTGGGGCTAGGGAGATGACTTAGTTGGTAATGAACTTTCTTCTTTCTCTCTTTCTTTCTCTCTCTCTTTCTTTCTTTCTTTCTTTCTTTCTTTCTTTCTTTCTTTCTTTCTTTCTTTCTTTTTGTTAATTTGTTTTCTCAAGACAGGGTTTCAGTGCGTAGCCTTGGCTGTCCTGAAATTTGCCCTGTAGACCAGGCTGGCCTTGAACTCAGAGATCTACCTGCCTCTGCCTTCTGAGTTCTGGGACTAAAGGTCTGTGCCACTGCTTCCCTGGCTTAGTAAAGTACTTTTGGCATACGCACGAGTTTTTATTATAAGAGCACGGGGAGAGAAGGAAAAGGGGGAGGGATACCCCAGAGAGAAACAGAGGCAGAGAGATGGAGACAGCAAGAGAGGAAGAGAGGAAGAGGGAGGAAGAGAATAAAAGTAAGAGCTAAGAGGAGGTAAGAGGGGGGGAAGCGAGGGAGAGGCGAGGTGGGTCTGTCTTTTAGACTGGGGCAGGATCCTAACAAGGAGGAGCTGAGTTCTATGCCCAGAACCCATGTAAAGGAGTTGTGTGCAGCCAATGTGCTTGGAATCCCAGTGCTGGGAAGGCAGGTACAGTAGAAGCCCTGGGTTTGCTAGGCAGCCAGTCTAGGTAAGTCAGAGAGCTTCAGGTTGCATGAGAGCCCCTGGCTAAAAGCAAAGGGGAGGGTGATTGGTAGGAAAGTGACCATCAAGGAAGACACTTGACTCTTAACTTCTTGTCTGCATACACACGTGCAGCTACACACATATGCACATGAAAACACACACACACACACAAACACACACACCAAAACAGCAATACAACAACAACAAAAACAACAAACTTACTATAGGAATGTAAACAAAAGAAAGTAAACACAGCTTTAAAAGGCACAGTTGGCTGTCTATCATCTGTCCACTCTGATTTCTGCACGTGTTTTTTAAAGAGTCTGTTCTTCCACACTGTTGTGCAAACCGCTGTTTTCAACATGCCATTAGTTCTGTGTCATTACATATTTTCCGATAATATTGTCTGTGGCGGCTGCAGAATATTGCATTATTCGAGTGTGCCATAATTCATTTAACCACCACTTTCATGAATTATTTATCGATTGTTTTGGTGCCAGCACTCTGCAAGAAATAAAGGAATCTAACAAGGCCCTGCCCTTGTAGCAGCAGGCGAAGGAAAAGTGGGAAAGTGAAGGTACCAACAACAGGCTGGGATGTCCTAAAGGTTAAGAGGGGTAATTGAATTTACCTGGAGAAAGGAGAAAAGGAGTAAGAGCTAAAGCCCAGGATTTCAAGACCTTTGGAACTTGTAAAGCACATATTGCTAGCCCCAGCCTAGACTTCGTGGATTGAGCTGTGAGATTCATTTTTCTTAAGAGTTCTGGGTGCTGCTGCTGTTCTGGGACCACCTTAAATGCATTTAAGGTAGTCTCACTTTTTGAATCTGATAAGTAACTCCTAAGGCATGTCTATCTGGGTGATGAACATTCCAGACTTAACCATTTATGACTGAATCAGAGAGGGAATGTGGTGGCTCGGGAGGGACACTCTGAAACCTGACTAAATGTACACTGCTCTGGCTCTCAGTTTCCTCATGTCAAAGAGGCTGACTGTGCAACTCAGTTAACCGTCACTGATGGTCTGACATCATGAAGCAATAGAATGTGCTGCGAATGTTTCCTATAGTTATTGTAGGCACTGTTTTCTTAATATAAGTTTCTTGAGTACCATTTCTGGTGCTAAGAGTTGGCAGAAAGAGGCTGGAGAGGTGACTCAGTGGTTAAGAGTGATTGCTGCTGCGAGGCAAAGGTAGGCATATCTCTGAGTTCAAGGCCAGTCTGGTCTACAGAGAAAGTTCCAGGGAAGAAAGGGGTACACAGCGAAACAAAGAGTTATGAGTACCAGAGGTCATATTCCAGCACTCTTCTGGCTTCTGTGGGCACCTGAATATACATGTGTTTTTGTTTGTTTGTGTGTGTGTGTGTGTGTGTGTGTGTGTGTGTGTGTGTGTGTGTGCATGCTGAGGGAAGAAGACTGGGGCCCAGGGCACTCTAGGCTAGTCAGTTACTGCAACAAGAGCACAAAACCCATCCACGGCCTAAACTAGGGCAGCAGGGGGAGCTGCTCTAAAAGGAAGGGCGGCTTTGGAGCCAAATGGGGAAAGAAGTGTAGTGTCTTCCATCGCTGAGGCTGTGAGCTTGCCAAGCCCAGACCCTACAGTCTTCTTCAGGGCAGGGGTGGTGCTTGACATGACAGGATTTGGATAATGTCTTCGATCAGCTCATTTGCTTTCTAGGTTCACCCCTGTCACCATTTGGCTCCAAAGCCCTTCCTTTTAGAACAGTTCCCCCTGCTCCTTTGGCTGAATAGCTGGTCTCAAGCAATGGTTCAGTTTACTCTGGCAGTCATAATAAATGAACAGAGTAGGAACTACACAAACATCTCATCTCTTGGTTCCGGAGAGGGCAAGTCTAAGATTAAGTTAGCCACAGGCTTGGTTTCTGAGGTTCCTTTCCAGATGGCCACTTTCTCTTTCTTCCTATAAATATCCTGGCCAGATTGGGTTTACCCACCCTAAGGACCTTACTTAGCCTTGATCCTATCTTTAAAGACATTGTTGCCAAATATAGACATTGTAAGCTACTAGGAATTAGGAATTCAATATAAATTTGGAAGAAGGATGACACACCCCAGCCCATAATAAGCTTACTCAAGGAAGGAGTTTAACAAATAGAGTCTAGAAACATGAAAAGGACAAATAATTCTGCTAAATAGGTCTAATATCATAAACGACCACATACATGGTGGGCATGGTTTCTACCGTAAGCCCATAGAAACTGCAGTTAAGGAACTGGGAAGGAGAAAAGGATGCCAAGCAGGTAAAATACCCACAAGACTAATGTGACTGTGCCAAGATCCACAAGGATGCATCTGAAGTTTGCCAAGAGCTGGGGCTGGGGCTGATGGACACCACCTCTGCCCTTGCTCCTTGGTTAGCTCATGTGTGCTCCTCACGTCTGCAGAAGTTTCTCTCTCCCTCCTGGAATAAGTGCACACCGGTCTTGCACTTGACGGCTGCTATAAAGACTCAGTTGATAATTCACATGAAGGGGTCATCTCAAAACCAGAGTGTCATAAACCCTTGATAAAAAACCATTCTTGAAACCAAATCCTAGACTGGACATGGTGGTACACACCTTTAATCCAAGCTCTCAGGAGGCAGAGGTATTCAGATCTCTGAGTTTGAGGCTAGCCTGAATAACAGAGCAAGCTCCAGGACAGCCAGGGATACAGTGAAACTCAGGCTCAAAAAACCAACCAACCAACCAATCAACAAGAAAAATGCATCCTGTTAAATTTGACTCACTCCTCCACTCCTCCATCCAGATTTTTAAAACATCATCATGAAAGAATATGTGATCATGAAGGCATTACATGTTTAAGGTCTTCTAAAAGCAAAAAACAAAACAAAAAGAAAAAGACCAAACCAAACCAAATAAAACAAAACAACAACAACAAAAAACCCTCTCAACATCTCCTTGGTCTGGGGCTACAGATAGAACTTACCCTTTTAGACTTCCATTGCCCCAGTTGTTTGGCGGAGGCCAGAAGCCGCTGTCATGCACTTGGGTAGACCAAGTGAGTAGATTCAATATTGTCAAAGTGGGTAAAGAGGTCAGAGTCAGCTCATGGGATGCACATGCTGTACTTTTTTTTTTTCTTTTACCACCATCACCATGCACTTTTCTGCAGGGTGCAAAGGAGAGCCTGGGCTGGATGGCAGGAGGGGTCAGGATGGCATCCCTGGACCTCCGGGGCCACCGGGGCGCAAAGGTGACAAAGGAGAGGCTGGCTGTCCTGGAGCACCAGGTAGAGTTTCCCTCTCTTCCCTTTCCTCTGACCCTGCAGTCTTTGCTCTTAGCAGCTTCTAACGTGGATGCACAAATAGACTTGCCTTCAATACCAGCTCTGCAAGTATTGGGAAGGATATTCATGTTTTCTATTTTATGCTCACAAATCTCAGTCACCCAGGAGGTGTTTTTATCCTTAGTAACTGACAGGGGGGTTTCTAAAACACCCCTCCTCCAGAGGTGAGAACCTTGGGCTGCTTTGAGCCTCTCTGATGAGCTTATTTGCATATAACCTGCCCGTTTCCTCCCATCTACCTTGTGTGTATGAGTGTGACATGTTCGTGGGTATGCACAGGTATGTGTGAGGTGGCTAGGGTTCCTCCTCAGTTGCTTTCCACCTGGTTTTTGATCCTTAGTTTCATAGTGAATCTGGAGCTTACCAACTGGGTAGGCTGCCTCACCAGAGCCCCAGGCATCCTCTTGTCTCCATCCCTCGAACACTGGGCTGCAGATGTAGCAGGCTTTGATGTAGTTCCTGGGAATCTAGATTCCTTACTTTACCTAAAGTGACATCATTGAGATGCTGCATCACTTAGGGAAGACCAACACGGGGCGGAGCCTCCATGCTTAGTTCAGAAGCAAGTAAAACATGTGTTTTCAGTTCTCAGTTGAGTGACCAGCCCTTGCAGAAGAAGCTCAATGGCTCTGCTGGAGGAGTTGTGTGTTTGTGTGATATAGACAGACTAGGGGGGCAGTCCTGAGAGACACGTTATTTCCTGCTCTCCTCTGCTTCCTGATGCTGAGCATGATGCTGGAACAGAGACACTTAAAAGTGCTTATTAAATGGAATGCCCGAAATTGTGGGCTTCTTTTTTCTTTCTTTCTGCAGGCCCTCCTGGTCCAATTGGTGATCCTGGGCCCAAGGGGTTTGGCCCTGGATACCTCAGTGGCTTCCTCCTTGTTCTCCACAGTCAGACAGATCAAGAACCGGCCTGCCCTGTGGGCATGCCCCAGCTTTGGACAGGGTACAGCCTGTTATACATGGAAGGACAGGAGAAGGCACACAATCAAGATCTTGGTATGGACACACCAAGCATATGCTGTCCCGTGCTATATGGGGTCATCCATGCTGTGGCTCAGAGAGTAAAACCTAGGGGTTAACCTTACAGATTCATCAGCTTCTTAGCCACTAATCTTCTCTGCCTTTACTACTTAAAAAAAAAAAAAAAAAGCTTCTTATGCTAATTCCTATGATCCTGTTAGATGCCAGAGGCTCATTCTCATGACTGGTTATTGTCTGCCTACTTATTACTGTTTTGTTGTGTGTTTTTATTTGTTTCATTTCATTTCATTTATTTTTGTTTCATTTGAGGCATAGTTTCACTACATAGCCCTGGCTGACCCGGAACTGTTTAGAGCAGGCTAGCCTCAAACTCACAGAAACTACTTGTCTCTGCTTCCTAAGAGCTGAAAGTAATAGCTTAGGCCACCACAGGCACACACCTTGATTATCTTGTTGTTCTTTATTTGCTTTCAGTACATAGGATAAATGTTACTTTGCTATAGAACGCAGCCTTTTGCTACTAAGTGTAAATTATTTAACTGGGCATGTTGAGCTCCGTGTTTATGTATGCCTTTGTTGGAGGCAGAGCTTCCTGGGTGTACGTATAGCACTGGCCAGCTCTGTCCTGTTCTGCGTTGGGGTCACACAAGCCTTTAAGCATCAGCCCTCTGTTCTCCTTTTTACCTTCCACCAGCAGATTTGTAAGCTTCAGGACCCAATGCCAAGGCATATGATGGCAATAGCAGGTGGATGCAGGAAGTGTGTCAAGCAGTAAAGGCAGTTGACAGCTAGGCGGGTCTTACTGCCTTCAGCAGGCTGGTCCCTAGCTAGTAAGAGGATGACAATGTGGCAGGCCTATGAGTGGCAGCTGTTCAGATGCCCGTTTTTATTTTAATCTTGGTACTGCCATCTCACATCCTTCCTTAGATGCCTAGGTTATTTGAAGACAGGGGAAAGAAGAAAGTGTTTTCTCTTGCCTTGGTCAAGATGGGTCACCTATCTTAAAGTTCTGTAGAACCCTTAGGCAGACCAAGCCCTTTAACAAGATCACCAAAGCCCACATCCCGTGATATAAACTATCTCCAGATATCCAGAGACGATGTCACACAGATGCACTCTCTCCCAGGCTTCTACCAGCGCCCAATGAGCTCTGAGCCAAAGCTTTGTGCCTCTGGATTTCTCCATTTCAGCATCTTTCAATTTGAATGGTTGCTGCCGTCTCCAAACCTGGTTCAATTATTTTCATATTGGGTATCACAGCTTAAAATAAAGTCTAGTCATCCTTCTGGTAGTTTTGGGCAACCCTCACCTCTCATCCACAGGGCTTTTCCATCTGTGCTCATCTCTAGCTCTTGGTGGGTTGTTGAGCTCCAAAGAGGGGGATGAATGGAGGCTGCTCCACACAGATCAGGGAGGTGGCCAAAGTGGCAGTGGGCTCTGGCATGGTTCTCCATAGGTCATAGTAGGTGTCTGTAAAATTCCACATGTGGGAGTCACTGCTGCTTGTACACAACAGGCTGCTGTGTAACAAGATACTGTGTATCTTCTTTTCACCCAGGTTTGGCTGGGTCTTGTCTTCCTATGTTTAGCACTCTGCCCTTTGCCTACTGCAACATCCACCAAGTGTGCCACTATGCCCAGAGAAATGACAGGTCTTACTGGCTGTCCAGTGCAGCTCCTCTTCCTATGATGCCGCTCTCAGAGGAAGAGATCCGCCCTTACATCAGTCGCTGTGCTGTGTGTGAGGCCCCAGCACAAGCGGTGGCTGTCCATAGTCAGGACCAGTCTATCCCACCGTGCCCACGGACGTGGAGGAGCCTCTGGATTGGGTACTCATTTCTGATGGTGAGTCTCCTGCCCTTGAGTCTTATCTCTGTCTCAATGGTAGTTCTGTGTGCTGTGTAGAAACCAGAAGGCCCGGGGTCAACCAAGCCACTGCAGACAGACTGTAGATGCTGAGCTATAGAGCTGTTTTTTTAAAAATTTTTTTATTAATTTATTCATATTACATCTCAATTGTTAGCCCATCCCTTGTATCCTCCCTTTCTTTCCTCCCTCCCGCTTCCCCCCCTACTCCCTTCCCCTATGTCTGTGACTGAGGGGGACCTCATCCCCCTGTTATTATTCTCTTTATCTTTACTCATCAATTATTCTTTGCTAAGTCTGTTAGAAGATGGAGTTATTTCAGCCACCAGTTAAATTGGCTCCAATTTGCATGCACAGCCAACACACCTCCTACTGTTCTTTATGGAGTGACTTAAATTTTAAAGTTGACCTAGACCTGGGCATGTTACTGATTCTGTCTGGGTGGTCTGGAGTGGCTGAACCCCAATTCTTTTTTTTTTTCTGGGTAGCACACTGGAGCTGGGGACCAAGGAGGAGGGCAGGCACTCATGTCACCTGGCAGCTGCCTAGAGGACTTCAGAGCTGCGCCATTCCTTGAATGCCAGGGCCGGCAGGGAACATGTCACTTTTTTGCAAACAAGTACAGCTTCTGGCTGACCACGGTGAACCCAGACCAGCAGTTTTCCTCTGGCCCGTCACCAGACACCTTGAAAGAAGGTCAGGCCCAGCGCCAGAAAATCAGCAGGTGCCAGGTCTGCGTGAAGTACAGCTAGAGAAATCACAGGCATCAAGAGAGTGGCCCATGGAGGAAAAGCTTTCCCAGCCATCCCAGCAAATTCAGTGCTGCTCTCTCGAGACCCCTTCAGCCATGCCTTATCTCAGCGTGGTTCTTCCCAGCAGCTCCTTCCCCTCTGTACAGAGCAAGCAAATGCTACACACGTGGATTTGTTTGGTCCCCACTGATCTAGACGAAACTCCCACATTCTCCTCTTATTGAGATGATGGAAGAACAGGCTTTACTTGAACATATGTTAATTCCAAGAAAAGCAAGTGACTGAGAAAGACCAGATTATAAACAACTGCAAACTTCATTCATCGAATGATAGTGTCTCAAACAACTGAAGTCAATTATTCTGTAATCCATTGGGCTCCTGGCTAGATTTTACAGGAAAAACTATAAATAGGCCAACACATGAAGCTACAAAGTAGAGATTTTCAATGTCTCAAAATGATTTTCTCTATAATCTATTTTTTAACCATGCACTTTAAATAATTGTGAGACCATGGCCCAAAGAGGTTTTTCAAAAGGAGGAAGAAAAGAAAAACAACCTCTCTACATTGCCAGCATTAGCAGTTCATTTCAAAGCAGAATGAGTCATTATGCCTGGAAGGCCTGCAGTCCCGTATTCCAGAGCGTCTACATTAGCATAAACACTTCACAGATGAATATAAAACATTATATTCTCCTCTACATTTTACAGAGAATGGAAATGCCTACTTTGGCAACCCTTTTGAAAAGTAGCAATTATAGAAAAAATATATTCAATAAGGGATTAGGGTCCTAAAAGCTATTAATGAATATTAAGGTAGTGATTCACAAAAATTGACTCCCCATCCCAGGGAACTTGCAAACAGACCACTTTGCCCCAGTCGGGGGGCCAGCGTGTCCTCCTGCTAATGGCACTGAAGCCACATGGGGCTTACTCCAGCAAGTGAGGAGAGGCTGGTACAAAGCCACTTGCTCTCCTCCCTAGGAGAACCTGCAAGGCTCCTCCTCCATATGGATAATGGCAACTCACTCTGGAGGTGACAGGGCTATCATTATGCACTTGGGAGAAAAATTAAGGGCTGGCTTAATTAAAGTTAGGTAAGAAGGTTCATTTATGTCAGGGTCACCCTACCAGGAAGGCATGGGGCTTTTCTGAACAGAAACAAAGATGCTATCCAATCTGAATTTCGTGTTCTCATGATTTTTTTTTAAATGGGAGCATCTGTCTCACCAATTTTCAAACATTCTTTATATTGTATTAGCATCATGGCAAGACAGCTGCTTGACACTGGCACTTAGCAGCTACCGTGCACGGATAGGATCCATGTCAATTTACAGTGACTTTTCTGCACACAAAAAGGTTTGCTGGCTACCAAGCCAGAGATTGGTACAAACCACATATGGAAAGGTTTGCTAGAAAAGACTTTTTTCTTTGAAACTCACCTTCCTAGGCTGAAGTAAAATTGTAATTTTAATGGAAAGAAAAGACTCCCCGCCTGAGAGATACTTATGTCAGAGCTCACTTTTCAGTGCACTTAAAAATTGAAAGAAAAACTCAACTAAAATTCATTTCTGGGGCTAGAGAGGTGGCTCTGTGGTTAAGAGTATTTACTGCCCTTGCTGAGGATCTGAATTCCGTTCCTGGCACCCAGGACAGGTGGCTTATGGTCACCAGTAACTCCAGTTCCCTTTGCTGGCTCCCACAGGTTCTCCTGTCCACATGCAAGGACCCATCCACAGACACATACTCATACACGTAGTTAAATACAAAACTGAAGTATTTCTAAGGTGTGCTTTCCTGTCACCCTTTGGTCAGTGGTGACTCCTCTATGCAGAATACAGTTAGCATGTTTGTTGTTATTGGTTTTTTGTTTTTGTTTTTTCTGTTGGCTGCCTGTGGAGTGGCAGTTTAAGACAATTTTCTGGTAAATAATATTTGTTTTGTTTTGTTTTAAGATAGCATCCCGGTCTCTTGGCAATTGCCTGAAGTGCTATGAGTTCAGCTTTTTAAAAAGAAACACAATTTTTGTTCTGTTTTGCATGGAAAATATTCTCTCACTACATAACCCGGGCTGAACATCTCTATTTTAACATGAAATATTTCCTTGACTTCCCAGTATTGACCCATTTGATTTTAAGCTTATGCTATTTTGAGCATCTGAAATCGAAGCCCATTTCTTCCTTATTTGCATTACTCTTATATTCCCAGAACCTTCATCTATCATCCCAAACCAGGCCTTCTGATAGTTCATCCTGAACTTGGCCTGAGAACATGGTCCAGGAAGGCCTGGGGGAATAGTGTGACCTGCTAGAGCACACGTGGCTTGCTACATAACAACGGTAAACCCTTTAACTTTGCTGTTAGGTTGTTAACATGCGTCATAGTAAGTTATGGCTGGCTGAATTAGGAGGACAATTTAGATCTGAGACAGTGAGAATGAAGAGATTCAAAGTATAGCTCCCCCAGTCTTCCTCTAGACGTGGCACAAATTGGTAATGTATTTTGAAATGGTCCAGAAGGGCAAGAGAAGAGGAACCACATTCTCGGGACAGAAGAACATGTTATTTTAAAGTTATCTCTTTCCACCTGGATATATATCAATGTTCTTGGAACAGCCTTGCTCAGAGGGGACCATGAACAAAGTTTGCAGTTATCCCAACCCATTACTGTGATGGTCTTATCTCAACCTCCTCTTCAAGATCTCCACCCATGACTGGCTGCAATAGGCCTAGATCCCTAATGGGAATGTTTCCTTCTGGGTGCTCATCCTTGGTAAGTGGAACCCACCAGTCAAGCACGTGTCCATGCTGCACATGTTCTGTTCCCCAGACTGAAGCTCATTCCCTGCTTTTGTGGGCTGCTACCTCCTCTCACACAGCTTTCCACCTAGTCTCTCACAGGAGATGTCTCCAGTTTGGAATCCCAGCCATCCTCTAAATCCCATCCAAGTGAGATTCCTTATCTTTTGGCTTAAAATCCTGTGACCACACTGCCTGTAAAATCCAAATGACTTCACATGGGGCAAAAGGTCCATTGTGAACTATGAGGCTTATTGTCTGCAAATACCAACATACCTTTATGTCTTCAGCTCTTCTTTCTACCATCAATGTCCTCCCTTGGGTCCACTGATTTGGTAGACACATGTTTATCCTAGCATAGGTTAGTGGTAGGCACATAAACTTCCCAAAGAGACTTGGGGGGGGGCGGTGCTGTCTGTTCTCTATTACTTCTCTGATGTTTCAGGACACTTCTCTCATTCCCTGGCTAAAAACTGAAGCCTTTGTGAGGCAGGGACTGTGCTCTGCTAATCTTTGGATGTTGAGTGTTAGCACATGGGTGAGCCTATCTGTTATTGACTCATTTACTATGCCTTAGTAAGCCTTTGATGTGCAGCTCTGCATATAAGATCTCACTGGTAAAAGGGTGACCAGCATAATAGGCCTGTCTTACCTCAGAATATCAGAATGTCAAATACCCCCACACATCCACAATCTCTTAATACAATTAGCACCATAATGGCTATCAACAACCATTGACCCTTCCTCACTCCACAATTAATTACTTCTCTGTGAGCTGAAATTGCAGAAATGAGACTGACTCTCAGACTTGGCAGAAAGAAAATCCTTCGCTGAAATGACACAATGACTCATGCTACAATCTGTATTCCCTCACAATCTGAGGGCTTCTTGGCCCCAAATTGCCTCTACATAGCCCTTGCGTGTTTTGAGTGCTTAGGAAAAAGTCAGAAGAATGGCTCACGAGAATTGAACTTCATCAAAGAGTTTCTTCGGCAAGTCCTGCAGGTCACCACATAACAGACCTTTGTGATCAGTGTTTCGACCAGCCCACTGGAGTAATTTAACACTCGTCTCTCTTACTTGCTATGGGGGAATGAAGACTTCTGAATTGGCTGAACCCAGATGTCCATCCAGCTGTGTCCTTTTTCAGCTGTCTAGCCATGGGTGGAGTTCAGCTAAATTTCTCTCGTTTATAAGGTAGGACATTATACTCATGTTGAAACTTAAAGTTGGATAATTGCCTGCCTAGACCATAGCAGTCACCATGCACCAATTATGGACACATCTTCTATTAAAATAAAGTATTTTAATATGAAAATTATTTTTTCCACACACAAATTACATGTTGGTTCTCACAGGGCATATAAATTACTGACTAGAATTATTTATATCCAGCCAGTTCTTAACATCTTCTTTATTTCAGCTCACAACGTTATTGTACCACAAAGAGTAACCCAATTTCCTGCAGGGACATTATGAGTAAGGTCTGCAGGGAACAAACAATCGACATTAAAAAAAAAAATCAGCATTCTGCAATTGTCTCTGTTATTATCTGTAAGGAACTCTGCATAATGCATTTTAAACCAGGACGTCTGGCTGCCACATCCATGTGAAATGCTTGAATTTTATGGTGCTTAAATATTTAATGATTCGTTGGAAAAATGTGAAACATGTCCATTAAATTGCATCCCTTTCTCTAACCCATGGTTTTAAAGTAAAAGACTTTGATCATGCAACTTTTGCAAGATGCCTGATCTACTATTGACACGTAAATATCTGCTGTATTGTCACTTACAATGTGGTTCATTATAAATAAAATTCTGTGATGGCTTCCAAAACTAGTATTGTTGATGAACGTGTTTTCTTTTAAGCCAAAGTGGGTTTTAAAAAATATGTATATACGTTCTTGTATACAGATGCTTGTATGAAGTTGTGTGTATGTATGTGTGTCACATGTATGTGGGAACAATCCTAAATTGCTGTTCCTCAGGTGCCATCTTGCTGGCCCAGGTCTGCTTCTTCCCTTAAGGCATTCAGGCACCAGTGTGCACAGATGCTGGACTTGAAGGAATGAAGCTTAGCCAGGTGGGTGGGTGAGCAGGATCTTGGTCCAGCGGTGAATAGGGAGGTCAAAAACCTTGGGGAAGTGGGTAGGGATTTTGGGATGAATGTACATCATTGGCTGGGGCTGAGGTGCTGAGAATGCTTCATTTGCATGAAGAGGAATTCCAGGTGCTAGTTGGATATGTCCTTATAAGGAAATAAGAAGTTTTAACCTGAAACCTGGCTATTAAGCTACGTGACTACATTAAGGGTGGCAGAGGTGGGGGGAATGGTCACTGGGGCATGCAGGCCCAGAAGAGGGAGGGAGCAATCCTTATTCCTCAAGATGAGACCTCACTTTTTCTCCAGGCCAGTTCCTCTGGTCCCACAGCTTAATTGCCTGATACTATCTGAATGAAAAAAGACAGAAAGAAAAAGGAAAGGAAATGACTGCTCCTAGGTATGGTGGAGAAGCAAGTTTATTGCATATATGTGGGAGACCACAGCCAAAGGCAGGGACATCTGAGAGAGTCCACAGTGGACATGAACAGACTAAGATGGGCCATGTGAGGGGAAGGGGGAGGAAGGGGAAGAAGGGGAGTCAGGTACCGGAGCCAGGAGGTACAAAGGCACAAAGAGAACTGGGAACCAAAACAGTTGGATTCTGTAGGGGAGAGCAGCCCATTCCTTTGAGCTGGAGAGTTCATTCAGTGTAGGGGCCAGGGTATGCCAGGAAGAAGGGCCCTGTAACAGGTGGGGACTGAGGGATGCAGGGAGAACCTGGCTGCCAGCATCCACTATGATATGCTAAATAGGCACTTCAGTCATTTGTCCCAGGTTTGAAGCCTAACTTCATCCACTTTATTTTTGGGGACAGCATCTTTACTGGCTTGAATCCACCAAGCAAGCTGACCAGCTGGCCAGGGAGCCCTGGGTACCTCCCTGTTTCTGCATCCTTTGTTTTTTTTTTCCCCTGCAATCTTAACACTGGGATTAAAAGCATGTGCTACCACACCTGGCTTCTTTGATTTAATGCGGGTTCGGGAGCTTTAACTCACCCTCATGCTCTCTTGGAAAACACTTATGACTGAGCTATTTCTCCAGGCCCCAGGCCCCATCCTTATTTTAAATCTACCTTGTAATGTGGTCTAGCCTTGGAATTGGCTTAGGAAGGTGATCTGCAAGAGGGAAGGGCCAGAGCTGTGACGAATAAGAAGACTCTGGAGCTCTGTGCAGCATAGCTTTCTACTCAGTGTTTGGGGGAGAAAAGAAATGAAACCAGACCGCAGGCAAGTGGTTGTTGATGGGGCAATGGGCAGTATGGGTCTCAGCCTCCTGTCAAGTTAGTTAAGCCTTATCTGTCATGTTAAGCAAGATGAGACTGCCTACATCCAGGGTTATTTGAAGGGCTGGAGGTGTGAAGGCCAGCTGTAGAGGCATACAGTGTAAAGCATTGTTCCATATAGCCTCCTTTTGCTAGCGAGTTTTCCTTTGCTGTGACAAATGTATGAGGGGAGCAATTTAAAACTAGAGTGTATTTGTACTTAGTTTCAGTTCAAGCTTGGCTAGGTAAACTGAGGTGTGAAGAGGAGTCTCATACAGTAGGTACATGTAGGACAGGCCGCTCACCTCACCACGGCCAGGGAACAGAGAGAGACCAAGACTGGCCCAGCTGAGCATTCGGCTCCCAAGCACATGCCTGCACTGGCTTAGTTCTGCTAGGTTCCACCTCTGAAAAATTCCATCACTTCTTAGAAGCAACATAAGCCTTCAACACATCAGTCTGAAGCGGGGCAGGGTGAGCACAGGGGACACTTCATACTCAAACCTCAACAGTGTGCACTGTGCACTGCTGGGCATGGGTATTCTTGGTGTAATTATGTTAAAAATAGGGACTACTTTAAAATGGGTGAAAAGATGTTACACGGGTCTCAAAGAAGCCAGTTTGCTTTAGGATGCAGGTAACTACAAGGTGGGGAGATGGCTCAGCTGGTAAAGTGCCTGTAGCACAAGTGAGATGGTCTGGGTTTGGATCCCCAACACCCATGTGCAGTCGAGCTTGGAGTGGTCCTGCACAGCTTAACCTAATCCTCTCTGGCTAGACAGTTTAAGCCCATCAGAATGCCTGGTTCAGTAAGAGACCTTTTCTCAAAAAATAAAGTGATGGTACCAGGGGCTGGACAAATGGCTCAATGGTTAAGTGATGGTATCAGGGGCTGGACAAATGGTTAAGAACACTGGCTGCTCCTTTAGAGAAGTTGAATCTGGTTCACAGCAACCAGTCTCCAGGGATCCAATTCCCTCTTCTAGTCTCCCTGGGCACCTGTGTGTGTATGTGTATGCATGCACACACACAATGGATGCACACACACACACACACACACACACACACATTTACACACATGCACGCATGAATGTAAGCACCATACTTGAGAAGTAGTTTGGCTTCCCACCTGTAATACAAATGAGCTTCTTTCCACTTCAGTCCTCAGGTATTTATTGTTTGAGAGATTTCAAAGGCTGAAGGCACAGTGAGGACAGTCAAGAGAAATACAGCCCTAGTCCCTGCCCTGGGAAGGAAGATGTGTGCACATGGCACAATCAGCATTGCCAAGTGACATGTGGATACCAAGAGACACAGACCCAACAAAACAGCAGGTCTGAGATGTGAGCTGTGAGACCTCAACCAGAGGACAACATGAGGACATAAAGGGCTGAGGAAAAGGTGCTGTTCCTTCACAATACTGAAAAGATCCTAATATCTGAAGCATTCACAGCCTGGATGGTAAGACCAGTGAGTGGAGTGTTAAGAATAAACGGGATGAGGTCCAAAGCTGCTGGGAGCCCAATTAATGGCTCTGACCTTTACCATTTGTCAACAGACAAACAATAAAAGATATCTGAGATGATGAGTGATGTTGCTAAAATGGGTTTTGGAAGCCCAACTGGCAATAGTATTTAGAGTTGACTTAAGAAGGATTTTAAGTATTGAGCAAAGTAATGAATTGAGAGACTTGAAGGTCCTTCCAAGCTGAGAGTTTATGATTCTAAAATACTGGAGAAGGAAACAAAAAGTGGGGCCAGTGAAAAGTAGGTTGGAAGGTTGCTGCAGTGATCCACGGGAAAGGATAGAAGCAATGATATATTTATGAGTGATTGGAGACATTTTTTTCCCCTGAACACCAACACCCAAGAGAGATCCACTCTGTGGTAGGGTCACCTCTGTCACTTCTCTAGTCGACTTCTCTGGTCAAATGCTACTAAGTTTACTCATTTGCTGCTTAGCTCCAGCCTTGGCAGCAGGCATTCTTATGGGAAGCTCTGCAAATCCTAGGTGACACACTTCAGGTCACCAAGAGGAAGCGATCTCAACCGGTTCTTCCTCTTGAGAAGCCTGGAAAGGTTGTGACTGAAGAGTTCTGTTAGACTGACTGATGGACCACACCAAACCTTGGGAACTGGGCCCATAAAACACAACTGGAAGATTACTAATAAAGAAGCCAAATTTAAAAATCACTCTGGGTGCTTATTCCCCATTGGAGGGTACCAGCTTCTGCTATTACTTCTTAGTCCACTTCTGGTTTGTTGACATAACTTTGAAGAGTCCCTTTTGTGGATGGGGCCAAAACAAACAAACAAAAAGGTAACATCAAACAAAGACACAGAAAACAATAACCACTAGCTACAGGCAGGCCCATTACTTGAACAACATATTGTAATTTCCAGAACATCTTTATTCTGAAAGACACTTGGTTTTCACTTATCACTAAAATGACCTTTCCCACATCTGTAATAAACATTTGGTGACATCCCACTTCACAAATAAAGAAAAAGTGCCTACTAGAACTATACCATCCAAAATTGGGATGTTGGGGTCTTTGTGTCCAACAAGTCAAACTTATTAGACTCAAGCTACATATACAAGCTAGTAGAATTCTAAGACAAATGGAAAATAACTTTGGTGGAAAATGAGCCTTTGCGTATGGAGTGAAGGAGACTGGGAAGGTAAGTTCACAGGCTTTGTTCTAGAGCCCCTCAGAACCACACTGCACACAGACATGATTTGGTGTAGGTATGCACAAAAAAAGAATACTGAGATAAGGGAAGAATTTCCAGGAGCTTCAAAAGATGGCAAGTAGGGAAGAGGCTATCTCTCATTACGGTATGGGAGGCAAATGTACAACTTGAGAGGGAAGGGTGATTTAGCATGACCATTATAATTTAAATGTGTTTGAAGGTACCGGGCTCACAGGTGTAATTCATAATATCAGCTAGCTGTGGCTTTACACCACCTGCAAATTCAAACGAAGGTGCGCACGCACCACTGTCTGGCTAGTCTGTCCAAATACTCTCAGACTTTATGGATTTGCTTAGCCTATTTATATGCAAGTGTCAAAAACAGTCCAGTGGATTCACATTAACAAGTAGATGTGGTCCTACATGTTGGCAATGTACCAGATATGTCAAATGCAGACAATAGAAACCAAGACATTAATACCCTCAAAATGTCAACCGTGGGCATTAGCTTGCTTTAAAGCTGAGCATTTGTTTGTAGTTTTATTTATATACTGTGAATTTCTTTCCTTTCTTCATCTTTTCTTCCTTCCCTTCCATTTTTTTTGAGACAGGTTCTTGGTGTACAGAGGAGTACGTGTGTGCGTGTGTTCTGGCTGGCTTAGAACTCCATATGTAGACTAGGTTGGCTTTGAATTCACAAACCCTCCTGATCCTGGATTCCGCATGTTGGGATTAAAGGTGTGTGCAACCACGCCTGGCCTGGGAATTTTCTTAATGGACTTAGTACTTAGCTTAAAGTTTGTTTTACTGGTTACATGTTTCTTGATTTATTATATAAATTAATCTTCTGAAAGCAACACACACACACATACACACTTTAAAAATTAGAATATAAAAACTGTAAACAAAGAAAGGTCCCATGAGCTCCCCGTCCAAAGCTAATCTACTCTAACAGTTTTTTCCCCCAGATGTTTGCATTTTCATTAGAAAGCTTGTCTACAACTTTCATAATCGACAACACTACATGAGTGGCGGTTAAAGTAGGAGCCTTAGCGGTTGTTGCTCCACACTCCCTTTGAACTAAACGCTCTGTGACAGTGAGGCAGTAGGGCATTCTCTCTCTGTGCTTTTATTCTCAGAACACAAGCAACAGAAATGCCTTCAGCGACACAGGCAGTCTGTGTATTGAACACTGCGGTTCCCTTGGGCATCTTTTGGACACTTGTTTATGACAAACAGCAGGCACAGTGGCCAATGAGAAGGCACTTTTATGAAGAAAAAAAATACTTCCTGTGAGGGGGAGTCCCAGAGAGAAATCCACTGGAACACCTCCGTTTTGCTGTGTGTGGCGCCGGCTGCTGCTCTGTGGGAGCAGTTAAACAGGCCTCCTTTCCCGGTCCTGGGGGGCTGGCTGTGAACCCAAATTGCTACTGCCATATGCTATCTAGTGAACGAACAAGTAGGGGTTTCCCCCCTCTACCTTAGATCTTTCTTGTTCTCCTCTAGTCAGATCTTCTACATGCAGAACAAAGCAGGGGTTATGAACAGCGGGCAGTCCCAGCCGCCTGAGCATCCCGAGGGGCCTGAATCAAAGAGAATCCAGAGAATCCTGGGAAGGTAGCCACATCCTCTTCCCACACCATCATGGGAATATGTGAGAGGACCAGGAGATGGCACTGCCCCTCCTTCCAAACCAAGCACCTGGCATACCAGGCAGAATGAGTGTGGATTCTCTCACCTGGTGGGGGGAAAACACACTTTCTATTAAGGTCATGGTCTTCAATCCCAGTGTGAGTGTGCCACTGAGTCAGGAGGGAAGAAGAGAAGAGTGGAAATTGGTCCCAATGGAAGAGGTGACCTTTGGTTTAGGAAAGATGATAGGGCCAGACGGGTCACTTGGGGCAAGCTGTGCACTTCCTGGGATAAGCCTGGTTTCCAGACATGTCAGCTGGGCTTACAGATCTGGACACACAGGAGGCATGGAGTGACAGACCATGGCAGACATGAATGATCTGCGACATTAATGGTGTGCTCTGCTTTTGTTTAAAACCAATCAGGGGACTGGGGAGTAAACTGAATGGGTTATAACCACACAGCTGGACCACATCTTTCCAGGAGTGGTGCCACGTCACTGGCCATCAAATCTGTGAAGACGCTGCCTCCTCATTTCTTCTTCTGGCGTGAGCCGGAACCCATATGGTGTCGGGCCATTTCTGGTATTTCCTGCGGTGAGAAAGCAAAAGGGGGATCACACACTGCCTATCCATCCTTCTGACATTTACAAGGCAGGGTGTACCCTAGGATTCCAAGAAGAGAAAACCAGCTGTTCTGGTGTCATCTTTGTTTCAATGTTAAAAAGACACATAACAAACATATTTCAACCTTATCTGCCAATACTAATTTCAACACAGAGTAAATATTTTTAGTGTGGCTCATTCCATGAACTTAATTTGATTCATTCCCAGCTTGTGGTACTCAGTCCCACTTTGACTTTTTTTTTTCTTCTACCACACTCCATAATTCACATCATTTAACCTTCCGTATATCTAAGGGGTGCTTTGATTGTTTTATGCCCAACTCAACTACTCCTCCATAGCTCACTCCTAACTATGCTGGCTGGCTTCTCCTGCTCAGCCCTGAGTCTCCCCTTTCCTCTCTCTAATCTGCCAGTCTTACCAGTCTGGTATTCAAGAAGCATTCCCAGCTGAGAGACATGAGCTCCACCTTCATGGAGGTGGAAGTTCAGCAAAGTTAGCTGAATCAGTGACAGTGCAATACAACGTCTCAAGGGGTTAATGTTTTACCTGTATCTTTTATACTCTTCTTAATTATCTCATCCCCACCCCCACCCCCCAACCAGTCATACATAACACACACATTTTGCTGGCTGACAGACAAAAACACAGGCACAATAGTTAAAGGTCACAAGGCAGAGGGAGGTTCTTCAGTCTGTAGATGTACTCCAAACACAGCCAGTGAGAGCATAACCATTTCAGTTGGTGTGTGGGAGCATCCTTTGAAAGAGTCCTTGCTCTTAAACCTCGTGGAGGGACTTTCATACCTGCTGTTGCATACAGGCAAGCAGGTGGCACCGGAATGTCATACCCTTTCACTCCTGGATCTGCGAACGCTACTAATGGGCTATAAATCTTTCTCTCACCACCTATATCAATCAAAAGCCTCACTCTTTCAACACCTGGCCAACCCTGAAGACCTCCTCTAATACAACTCTTTAGTGGTCAAGACCGGCTCCGTTAATTGTCCTCATCCAATAGCTGTCACATCCTGCCAGTCAGGGTTACCATCTCTGTGCTCTTCTGCTCCCTCCTATCATGCATAGACTGTAAAGTGGTAGGGGACATTGCTGATGTGCAAATACATAGCTGCTGTCAAATATGGTATTAACAACACTTGCTTATGCCTTCCAGAGGGATCTGTTGTGGCCAGACGTCAGCCATCACAGCACACTCAGGGCTGACATGGCTGATTCAGGGAGCAGAGGCTTTGAACTCACCAGCCAGATGGGAGGGTGAGGAAGGAAAGTTGCTTCCTCTAAACAGAAGCAAGTGGGCATGTGATCCTTCCTGTTCACTGTCTATGACTGGCTCTTTTCTGTTCATACTGACATGGCTGGAATTTCAGTTGCCAAAGAGAAGTTCATAAAAGGAAGGCAATGACCTTTCTGGTGATTTTGTTCACGTACTGTTCCGGGGACCCCGAGCTTACTTTTAATTAGCCTTCTCTGTTGATGCTAGGACAATGGCCTCTCAAGCCCGTGTAGCCTTGTTGACCTGAGCAACCAAAGTGAAGAGGAAAGGTCTTGTCCCTATGTTTTTCCCTTACCGAACCTCTACTTCATGGCTTTTTAATACAGCAAAAACATATGTTACTGTCTTAACCTAGATCAAAGATGACAGAGAATAAATAAACTTAAGACTTTGACCATAAACAGTTTATGAGTCGTCAAGATTTAGAGTTTTACAGGATACAGTTTTTGCTGCCTTTTTTTTTTTTTTTTTAAAGGAATTTGTCTTTGCTCAAAATGGTGAATTTTTGAAGTGGCAAATACATGAATCAATTCAACACAAGTTTATTGCTTAAAACTGCTTCATGTAATCAGATCCAAATCCTATTTGGCTGTTTATGGCTGCTTTAGCAAGAGGATTCTTAATTGTGCTTACGAACACAGGCCATTCAATTTTGACAGCCTATCGCAGACAGGCTAGGACTCTATTAGACTGAGCTGTGGGTAGAATCAGCAAGATCAACATGGCAGTGTGGCCACCAGGCCACTGGCCATAGACTCAGAAGTGGAAAGCGGCCTCAGACTCTTAAAGAAACCAGTGTCTTCTGTTGTGTTTCTAGGAGAGGATCCATAATTGCCTTTAGGAGGACTAGTGTTCTCATAATGAAAAGAGGGGCCAGGTGTTAGGGGGCAGAGGGTGAGGGTTCCATAGGTGCAGTGCTCTCTTCCTTCTTCTCTCCTCTCCTCTCCTCCCCTCCCCTCCCCTCCCCTTCCTCTCTCTGGACCCATTTACAGGGCATTCAAGGATAACCAAGGCTTAGGCAACAGAAGCAACACCACATGCTGAGGAGAGGACCCACATCTCTAGCCATTCAGAGGTATGAAAGTCCCTCCATTAACAGAGCCCTCTCAAGAGCTACTATTTCACTTGGCTTCTGCTCCCAATCTAGTCATCCCAGTTCCAGAGAGGGGCCAACTAAAGGAGGGAGCATGCTAGGAAGACACCTCAGGTCTCCTGGCCACTGCAGAAGGGAACAACACTGGAGCCATGGTTTTCTAGACTCTTACAAGCTACCCAGTTGCCATCCCTGAGGCACTGAGGAAGGTAAACACTACAGCTTCTCACCACACCTGATGTTCCCACGCATGCTCAGTGCTGCTTCTCCTCATGGCATGTGGGGCTCACTCTGAACACAGGAAGCCGGGGAAGTCCAGCCCATCCACACAACTCTTACGAACCTCAGCTAATATCAAAGGCACAGAAATCCCACCTTGTGTTTTATTAAATTCCAGTGCAAACCAGAGTGGTCACATTCTGCAAGCACACCATGGTGTCACGACTTCTGGCAGCACTAGGCATTAGCTCAGGCCTCTCATTTTGTGGGTTTTTAAAAAATCCTTCAACCTCAGGTTCTGGGAATGGGAAAGCTATCCTAACTACCTGAATTGCTCATTTCAGGATCCAAACACCACCCTACCCCTACTCTTTCTTGGTTTTAAATCAGTTTTCAAATGTTAACAAATCTCTCATGTTCTGGGAGGAATTTTAAGTCAGTTGTCAGTCAGTTACTCACCTAGTGCTTGCTGTGTGTGCAGAGTCAGCAAGACGCCAGGGACGAGGGTCCTGTCCACTCTGCCACCCAGCTCCTTCCTGTGCATTGACTTTTAAACACATTTCTGTGTTTTCCACCCGCCTACATCATCTATTACTGTTCTCTATCTTGGAACCTCAAAAGGTCCAGGCTCCTGCAGACATGTCTCAAAACACTGTAATCTCCAGCTTCTGACATATGCTCATATCTGTTAGGTACACAGCTCAGGGCCTGGGCTAGCTTCATATGCATGGAAGATGTCTCCAGTTTCACAATGGGAACATGCTAGCGGGGAATCAGAGATGGCTTTCTGGGTCTCTGTGGGACTCACGGACATGCCCCACAAAAGACGCTTCATGAAGCAGGCCCCGGTGGGTTCCTGTGGGTGGGGAGCTGCTGACCTCCCACTAGTCTGCAGTGTAACAGTCTGACAAGACCCCTACACTTCATCTACAGCAGCAGTTCTCAACATATGGGGCATGATCCCTTTGGGGGGGCACATGTCAGATATCCCTCATAACAGATGTTTATATCACAATTCATAACAGCAGCAAAAGTCCAGTTATGAAGTAGTAACGAAATAATTTTAAGGTTGGGGGAGGGTGGGTCACCACAACATGGCAAACTGTGTTAAAGGGTTACAGCATTGGGAAAGTTGATCGAGAACCAGTGATTTGTAGCTACTTTTCTTTGAGTAAGTGGCTTCCCTCATGTTGGTCTTGGTTTCCTCGTTTATGAGGTGGAATAATGAGAATGACTGACTCTCCTGTGAGACTGTTGAAAGACTGCAAGAGACGGTGCATGTAGATGACTTAGTGGTATGCACTCAGCACCTGCTACAGCCCAATGCTGTCAGGGATCACACTGAATGTCTGTGCTTGCAGAGGACTAACTCCATAAGATATGCACCAAATGAAATTCCAAGATCAGTTACTGTTTGAGGATGTTTTTGGTGGTGATGGCAAAAGGTGGTTAACAAACTTCCCTGGGCAGCCCATTTTTGTAACACAGAGGAGTCTTTGGGCTGTTGGGAAAGCCCAAGTGTCCAGCATGGACCTTTCTTCCATTTAGTTAAACCTTACACTGACCCTTTGCTGGCTTGGTTGAGATGGCCCTGCTCTGCAGAGCCTGGCAAAGATTATTAGTATTTATAAGTCTCACCCCCCCATGTCCCTGCAAATGGAGGTCACACCTCAATCTCACTCAAAGAAACAGTAGGCATGCTTCAAAGGGCCTGGGGAACACTGCCTAGTTTAAGATGACTTAGCTTGGTTACAGCACCAGTAGTGAGATCATACAACTTATTGATTTGTGGTTCTTGATGGAAAATGTTCAGTTTTCTACCCTTATGTATAATGCAGTAACCTCTACATTTCATGGCTAAAGGAAGTGAAGCAATTTCCTCCACATAAGAATTGCTGAAGGCTGAGAGTTGATGGCCATTTTCCCTATTGTTCACCACAAGTGTAAATAGAGATGTTTAATTTTCTGGCATTCACAGATCTGCACATGAGCCGATAAGCACTTGTGCCATTCAAATTATACTATAGTGGAATCATGGGATGGGATCATATCTTTACATTAAATTGGAGGACTGAAGAGGGAAAAAAGGACAAAATCTCTAAATAAACCACTAGCGTTCTGTGATGTATCTGCCAAGGATCAAGGGCAGCTGCACGGATCCCCTGTGCTCGCTTTCAAAAATGTTTCTTTACTAGAATCACAAAGGCTCCTGAAAGGATGGTTTCTAAGTCATTTACTTCAAAAAGCCAGAAAAGTCTGGAAGAAACATCAGCTCTAGCAGTTTAGAAAGAGGAGGACTGAAAGGGGAAGGGGGGCAGTTAGGTACACCTTTACTTTCGGGGTCATTCATTATGATACCATCGCTCTCAAAATGGCTTGGACTTTACCTAAAACCATGTGATTTTCATACCTATGGAAGTTTCACGATGGCTCAAAAGAAGGGTAACAGATAGTCTGGGCATGAGAGAAAAACAACTCTTTTCCATCCTGCCAACCAATCAAGCCAGCCAACCCCAAATCTCACGAGGCACCTGGGATCTCAGTGCGAAAGCTCTGAGGTGGAGAGCAGCGTGGCCCTGCCGTTACATGGTTCCCTCCCCTTCAGTTGGTTGATGTTGCAGCCATTTAACGGACATGAGAGACTTGGGAAGCAACAGCCAAGGAAGCTACTGAGTAAACAGCCAAGTGCATGATGTTCATTGTTTTTCAGGAAGAATTAGCATATAGTTTAACTCTGCTCCGCGCCCACGAAGGCATTAACATCCTTCTTTTGGGAGAAGATTACTGGACCAACTTTTATGAACTAAATATGTGGAACCAAGCACATAGGTAGAAGTACAAAAGATGCCCGGATCTCAGATGTTCCTTTCTTGTTTGGTCACGTTTAAAATATTCTAATTTCTTCATCCTTGGGTCCTTACAGCCCTGTCTTTTCTTTAAAGCCTCTGGGTTGTCAAGGGGTCTTATCCTCCCCAGGTCTTCTCTCCCGCCAGCTTACCCTCCCTTCTCCACCACCTCTTATTTATGCACTTTCTAATACACAAGTCCATTTTCACCCACACCATCCATAAAGGAATTTATAAAAGTCAATCTGAGAGGCCTTGGCTTTTTGGTAATTTGTGAGTCTTCTACATTGTTCTATGTGGTCTTGGTCCCACATATCTTTCCAGGTAGAATTTTCTTATCAAGTTTACAGGTGATGGAATTGAGACAGGACAGTTTCAAGTTACTTACATAAACCTGAGGCACTAAATCTGTTAGACGAAAAAGTGGGGAAGAGCCTTGAACTCATTGGCACAGGAGACAACTTTCTGAACACAACACCAACAGCCCAGGCTCTAAGGTCAACAATTAATAAATGAGGCTGAGAAGCTTCTTTAAGGCAGGAGACACCATCAACAGAACAAAGCGACAGTCTACAGACTGGGAAAAGATCTTCACCAACCCTACATCTGACAAAGGGCTAATATCCAAAATATATAAAGAGCTCAAGAAATTAAACACCACCAAACCAAATAACCCAATTAAGAAATGGGGTACAGAACTAAGCAGGATTCTCAACAGAGGAATATCAAAAGGCTGAGAAACACTTGATATGCTCAACATCCTTAGTCATTGGGAAATGCAAATCAAAACAACTCTGGGATTCCATCTTACACCCATCAGAATGGCTAAGATCAAAAACTCAAGTGACAGCACACCCTGGTGAGGATGTGGAGAAAGAGGAACACTCCTTCATTGCTGTTGGGAATGCAAACTTATACAACCACTTTGGAAATCAATCTAATGCTTTCTCAGAAAACTGGGAACAGGACTACCTCAAGACCCAGCTATTCCACTCCTTGGAATATACCCAAAACCTGCTCCACCACACAACAAGGACATTTGCTCAACCATGTTCATAACAGCCTTACTTGTAATAGCCAAAATCTGGAAACAATCTAGATGTCCCTCAGTTGAAGAATGGATAAAGAAACTGTGGCACTATACACTATGGAATACTACTCAGCTATTAAAAACAAGGAAATCCTGAAATTTACAGGCAGATGGATGGAACTAGAAATGATCATCCTGAGTGAGTTAACCCAGACCCAGAAAGATACACATGGTATATAATCACTTATAATTGGACACTGGCCCAACAGGGATGTCCTCTGAGAGTCTTCATTTAGCAGGGAATCGGGACAGATGCTGAGACTTGCTATTGGGACTCCAAGTGACAGAGGAATGGGAGAATGGGGAAATGGAAGGACTCAGAGGGTCCTGGAACCCTACAAGAAGACCATCAAGGATGGCGCATCTGGACCCAGGGGGTGTCTATTCAAACTACTCTACCAACCAAGGACAATGCATGCAATAAACCTAGACCCCGTATCCAGATCTAGCCAATGGACAGCACATTCTCCACAGTGGTGTGGAGAGCGGGGACTGACTCTGACATGAACTCTGGTGCCCCCTTATTTGACCACTTCCCCTTGGTGGGGAGACCTGGTAGCACTCAGAGGAAGGGTAGGCAGGGTACCAGGATGAGATCTGATTATATGGTGAGGGAGGAGGTCCCCTTCTGTCACAGACCTAGGGGAAGAGAGTAGGGTGAAAGAGGGAGAGAGGGGGGAATGGGAAGATACAAGTGAGGGGATAACAATTGAGGTGTAATCTGAATATATTATTTAAATAAAAAAAAAAGACACAAGGCTCAAGCCCTCTCCCCTCTCCAGGGAGCCCCAGGCATGGGTGTGTTGGTCCCTCATTTCACACCAGAAACTAAATCTGAAGCTGTAACTGTCATGTTGGCCACTCAGGCACTGGATTTGTTTGAAAGTACCGGGAACCATCTACCTTCTGCCCTGGCTAAGGTTCCCCCCATCAAATGCCATATTTCACTTAGGACCCTGAATGGGCCTGCACGCCCATTGAGGACGATTCAGGCTCAGCAGAACTCAACATTGGTATTTTGCTGTGGTTTCTTAGAGCAAAGAATATTTTATAGCTTCCTATAGAACCGTGGAGGAGCGAGAAGGCAGCAGCTGACGGTCAGTTGAACCGCAGAGCCCCATTCTCACAAAGGCTACTACAACAGAGGAGATTTATTTTAAAGGAATAGTTAAAGATTTTAATGGAAAAATGTTTAGAAAACTCAGTTTTTCTTGAATCCCTTCAAAGTTCTATCCTCTTGGTGTTTACTGTGAGGAGTCTTTGGTGAGTCTGAGAACGGTATTTAGAGGCTTCTACATATAGTCAACACAGCTTTAGGAGCTTCTAAAATGTCTTCAGTCTGTAAAAGAATGCTTTTTGTCTGTAATCTGGAGGTGCCTCAGTTTACCCAATCACATAGGCGGAATCTGTTGGTTCAAAGAGACTGGTCATCTCCAAGAAGCCCTTCCCCTCTTCTGCTTGTTTAGACTTTCTGTTTTATTACTGGAAATCACCTAGGCACATTCATTGGGCAAATATATACAATCTCTTAGAGAACTAGACACAGGCTCTCCAAGGGTGGAAGCTGTGCTGTGTCCTTCGCTCCGCGTCCCACTGGGTAATACACAGGAGGCTATAGAGACAGAGAAAAGGACACCCAGCATTAGACATGGGTGTGAGGCCATAGCTAACAGTGGAAAATAGAAACCTGAAGGCAAAATACAGAAGTCAACTTTGTGTTATGGGTCTATGAGGGGAGTGAGTAAAACATAAGAAACACACCCAAAAATGCTAGAAAAGGGATGAAGGCTCTTTAGCATAATTAAGTCCCACTCCTCTCAGAAGCTGCGGGGTCAGGGTGGCTGCAGTCCTGGCCTCTCCTGATGTTCCAGAAGAGTCCATAGAAGACAAAAAAAAAAAAAAAAAAAAGAACACATGAGTATGGCTGTTCTCCACTGCTAGCCAGGATACTTCTGCTCAAGTCCTATAGGCCTTCAAGAGTTCCCTGATGCCTGAGCTGCTTTTCTCAGGCATCGAAGGCCTCTGCTTATTCTGACATTTGCCTGGAAGGGATGGGGACTTGCCACTGTCTTCTTAGAGCTGGTTTTCTTACAGGTGGGTCTCTGGCATGATGGGAGAGAGCAGCAGAGAAGTGGCCTCTAGTGGCCTCAGAGCCCAGATGGGAGTCTCATCCTTGTCTCTTGCTCCTTGGGGTTGTATCAGAGTAAGTCTTAGTTTCATTATTTAACAAGAGGGAGAATAGTTGAGGGTGTAATGTATAGTAGAGTACAGTAGAGTAGAGTATAATCTACTCAGATCAAAATTTTAAATGCATCAGCTCCTTCTGAGACACAATGAGGCTGGGCCATGCTGCCTGCCACCTGCTATGTCCTTCATCTTCAATGGATAGTGATGGTTTTAGCAGCCCTGGCCCTCATCACAGTGCTTTCCAACAAATAGTAACCAGTTAGCCAACAGAGGCCGACTCAGGGATGAGATCCTAGCTACTCAATGGCTCTAATGCAAGAATTCTGAACAAAGCTAGGTGGTCTTAGGCATGGCATAGGTCGGAGAGAGAGAAAGAGAGCTGTCGTCACTGGTACTGGTCCCTTAGCTTGGGTGTGCATGATTCACAAGGTGGGGGATCTCTATGACTCCACTGGAAACTCAGACAAGTCCCTTCTCTATGGCCCTCAGAATCTTCATTTTATGATTAAAAATAAAGATATAAGATAATAAGATACCAGGCAGCAAAGGGGGAAAGGGTACTCCAGAAAGAGAGAGAGAGAGGAGAGAGAGAGAGAGAGAAAAGAAGAGGAGAGGAGAGAGAGAGAAAGAGAGAGAGAGAGAGAGAGAGAGAGAGAGAGAGAGAGAGAGAGAGATTAAGGGGGTAGAGAGTAGAGGTGAGGAGGGTTTGTGCTTTTGTATAGCCCTGGGCAGGGCCACGCCCCGTGGCAGGTAAGCAATGACATCACAGGTAGGCAGACTGAAGCAGAACCCTAACATTCCTACCTTTTCCTATAATTAAAAAATGAGTCATGGCACCAATTTTATGTTTAATAATAAAATATAAGGTGTAAGATAAGATAATAAGAGATGCCAGATATTATGGAGTTTATTAAATGAGCATGAGGGGAGAAAGAAAGGGGGGAGTGGTACCCCAGAGAGAGAGAGAGAGAGAGAGAGAGAGAGAGAGGAGGATAGACATAGAGACAGAGTAAGGGGGTGGGGGGAAGACCATGAGGAAGGTTTGTCCTTTTATATAGCCCTGGGGAGGACCACACCCCCATGGCAGGTGAATAATGACATCACAGGTAGGCAGACTAGAGCAGAAAGCTAACACTTCATGTGTAACTGAGGGGGCTGGCCCAGATTTGTGATACT
The DNA here is from genome assembly GCA_907169655.1 of Acomys percivali. Lineage (NCBI taxonomy): Eukaryota > Metazoa > Chordata > Mammalia > Rodentia > Muridae > Acomys > Acomys percivali. The sequence goes on along the minus strand of OU015743.1, from coordinate 40,149,599 downwards.
TCCACATGGAAACATGGAAGCTCATGTGCCCATGGCTGGTTCCCAGTGAGTCATCATGGCTGGCGGGTTCCCCACCCCCACCTCCAGAGCACAAATTTGCCCTGTCTGCCTCCTGTAGCCGGGATGGCCTCCTCTCTGGAGTATGGTGCTTGGTTCTGACTTTTGGTAGTTGGACAGGGAACCACTATGTTGTGCTCCATAGCAGTGTCCTCCAACTCATTTGGTCTTATTCAGTGGCCTGCTCCAACACTCCCCAAACATTTACAAGTATTTTACATTTTTTTCTTATTGGAATATCTGCATATTTATTAAAAATGGCAACGGTAATAGAAAATTCAATTCTTGTAATGTTAACACCTTACATTACTAAGGTAATTTGTCAGTACTAAGAAACAGCCATCATCATATTACTAAGAACTCAATTCTAGACTTGATTTGGATTTTGCCAGTTTTCCTACGTTTTTGTTCCATGGTCCAATCCAAGGGATCGCAGTCCACTTAGTCTCTTGGTTTGTGGAGTTTCTTAGTCATTCTTTTTTCCTATGACTTTGACTGCCTGGCCAGATACCCAGTAGAAATTCCTCAAGTTACGTTTGATTGATGGTTGGCCTCTTGACTAGACTGAAGTTCCAAGTTTTGACAAAGAGAAAGAAAAAGTCACAGAAACAAAGGGTACTTTTGTTCCCTATCAAGGACATGTGGCACCAGCCGGATGGACCACGGTGAGACTAACCCTAAGCAATTGGCTAAGGAGTGTTTTGCCAAGGTTCTCTACTGTACATTTTTGGTAAGATTTTGTTTTTAATCTGTCTTATTTATGTGTGTGTATGCGTGTCTGTCTATGTGTGAGCATGTGCACATATGTGCAGATGTCTGTAGAAGCCAGAAGAGGCCTTGGGATATGTTGAAGCTGGGGTTGCCCAGGGTTCTGAGATGCCCAACATGGGTGCTGGGAATTGAATTCTGGTCCCCTTCGAGAGCAGCAGACATCCATAACTACCGAGCTAGCTCTCCAACCCCACTGTAAAAACTTCGCTTGAGTTCCAAGCGGGCATAAGATGGAAGTGGGGAGACTGGTCATTTCATATGAGATTTGTCACATGGGTGCTCACGCTTGGGGATGAGCAGGAAGTGATGGAGTCACTTACAACTTTCACTGGGCTCCTGTCTCTGACGTCCCAGCGTGGAGGCCCTCACTGTTCTCTGCATGTGACTCGCCAGGGAACTTGGTTTAGAAATGGATTTGGGTTTGGCGTGGTTGCCAGTAAGCCCAGACACCCAGTTTTCACTGCGCTCCTGCATCTCTAGGTATGTGACCCACACTAGCCTTTACATCTTTCAGCTGAAAATACCCGGTAGGCGGCACTCAGTACTTGCATCTGTCAGCAGGGGGAAGCAGAGGCCCACAACACAGAGCCTGCAGATGAAAACTAGGACACTCTCCAGTCAGCAAAGCATTCCGCATTGTAAGCAGAACGAGCCTCATTTTCAAACAGATGGGCTCTGCAGAAGACGCCGCACCGGATACTAGGGAGTTGTTTACTGTCTAGATGGTCTGCGGGGTCTTTGCCAGCATCTAGCAGCTTCCATGTCACATCACAGTTCTTCCCAAGGAAAGACAAACAAGGCGCTGGGAGAGAGGGCGTGGATCTAGGGCTTTCTCGTCAGTTCCAAAGACAGGGTTCAGTTTTGCTCTTGTGCGTTCGCCTTGTGTCGCTCCAGTCTCTAGTCTCCTCTCACTCCTAACTTCAAGCCAGAAAGATACAATTCGGGGTTACTGCGTGGCAACAATAACAGGAAACGAGTTGAGCCCATGTGGGGTGCTTCTGCTAAGGGGTGCACGAGGCCACTCCTACCTGTGTCAGTGGCCATCCTCAGTGCTGTAACTGCATTTCCAACAGCTTAAGGGAGAAAAAACTCATTTTGCTCATGGCTTCAGAGTTTAGTACAGGGTTGCTGGGCACCACATGCTTGCACTGCAGCAACAAAGCTCTGAGGCAGAGGATCTTTCCTCACGGTGGACAGGGAGCAGAACAGAGCAGAACAGGAAGGAGCCAGGTCAGGACATAGTTATCAAAGACGCACCCCAGTGACCTACTTCCGTCAACCAGGCTGCACCTCATACTTTTCGGTACCTCCTAACACGGCAATCATATAAATTCTGCAGCCACATTATAAAGTCATCAAGGGATTAAACTACTCATTTACTCAGCATGCGCACAGGTGTGCTTTCCTAGTCGGGGCATTTCCTTTGTTAAAATCAATTTTTATATATGTGTATGTGTGTGAAGCTCTGGGAGGGTATGTGTACCACATGCATGCAGAAGCATTCCCCAGAATCAGGCATTACATTGCCTGGAACTGGAGTTCCATATGGTTGTAAGTCATCATGTCGGTGCTGGGAACTGAACCTGGGTCCTCTGCAAAGCAGTAAGCACTCCTAATGGCTGCGCCATCGCTCCAGCCCCATACCTAGGCATTTCTTGACTCAAACATGTTTACAATGAAGACTCGCCATCACACCTCTTACATATCCTCCCTCCAGCCCTCCTGCCTGCATCAGCCCATCTTCTCATGCTAATCCAGAGGAAGGTCAGACAGAAGGAAAGGAGGAAGCGAGAAAGGGAGAAGACTGGGTCGCTCGGCTCTCTCTACGACAAGGCTGGACTTGGGTGCTGTTCCTCACAAAGCTCTGGGTGGACTAGTACTTAAGAATGGGGCACGGCATGAGTCTCAGAAGTCTGCAGGGCCCTCCTTGCACAATGGTGTTTTTATTGGCCAGGAAAACCCACTAGCTTAGCCTGTGATCTCGGGTAGCTGCTGCTGTCCTGCCTGTTGGTGCAAGTCCAGAAAGGCACCTGCTATGGACTGGACGGCTGCCCCTTCCTCCCCTAGTCCACACGATGAAGTCCTAATCGTCACTGTCGTGTGTTTGTAGGCGAGGCCTCTACAGTGGGGCTGGTGAGAGCTTGCTGCCTGCCATAGGCACAACAGGGAGGCTATCATCCTAGGCAAGAGACAGCACCAGAGCCTAGTCATGCTAGTGCTTGGAACTCAAACAGGGGAGGCTGGGCAGCCATAGGATTTGGAAATACAGATCAGACTGTTACAGATTGGATAAATTTGCCTGGGCGCTCGAGTTCTTAACACATTTAAGAGCAAGAAACAGACTGAGAGATGAGACATATCACATACGTGTGTGTGTGTGTGTGTATCTGTATACATATACATACATGCATATATATACATATATAAATATATATACACATACATATATACATATATATATTTCTGAATGCTGTCTTAAAAGCCATAAATATTCACAGTATACATTTTTTTTCAAAAACCACAAACTTGGTCAGTATAACTAGATGCTCAGATATATTGACATCAATGCATAATTATGGAAATAACCCCTGACCTGGGAAATTGTCCTTGACTGTCTCGCTGGACCAGGGAAGCATGGCGATTGTTCCAAGCTGTCATTAAAGCTAAAAGCCCTCTAGGCATCCAGCTCCTGAAGGTGGAACCCTGGCTGTGACAGTGAGAAAGTCAATCTCAGGGCTGGGCCAAGGACTCTACAGAAGGGCAGCCCAGGCTAGATCCTCCACAAGAAAGAAAGCAGTTTTCATCCTTTGGCCTTATTCTTTGCCAGGCCAAAGCAACAAAGGAAGAGCAAAGCAAAAAGAACAGGGTACCAGGGAGACAGGGGGCTGAAGACCAGCCAAAGGAGGCACTCTGGAGAAAGTGTGATGCTCATGTCTTCAGAGTGGTAAGACCTAGCAGATAACTCAGAAGGTGAGGACGGCCCAACCCTGTTCCCTTTCCAAGAGGATAAGCTGTGAGATAAGCACCCTGAGAGGCCTTCTGGAGAAATATACAAACAAGCAGGAGCCTTGGTCCTTGGTTCTCAGAGCTCTGCTATGTGGGTCAGAGTCAGCCTGGAATTGTGATGGCTAAAGCCAATTCTACAATGTGATAAGCTATCCTAGAAGAGGCACATGCTTCTGAGAGTGATGGCACTGAACCTAACCCTGAGTCACATTCCCACTTTCTGCGTGGTCTTCTAGGTCTGATGAACTCATTCCTACCCAGTATCCTGACCTTGTGCACCTGTGTGCATTGCTGTACATACATGCATGCATGTCCTTGTATCTGCATGCATGCAATCTACATGCATGTCTACATTAACATACATAAGAAGGCAGTTCCTTGAGACTAAAGCATAGCACCTTCAACAAACAAATCCTTCTAGGGGTTTCTCTCGAAATAGCCCTCCCTCTAATTGTGTCAAAGTAGCCAGACTTAATCTCAACATGCTTTTGAGAAATTCTGTGTTATCGAGAGTTGACAACCATGTAGTGAACTACTCCTAAACATCTATTCACTGTTGTTAGAAAACTAAAGCTAAATTTATAATGGCGAAGGAGAAACTAGAACCAAACTTGGAAGTTCAAGACACTGGAACCAGACTCATTCCGGACAGCTGAAGGCGGAGATGAAGGGAAGGTAAATGCTCTCTCAGTAGGTTTAAAATGTGTTTTGGTCCTATAAAAAGCTAGTAGTAGAAGGTCTCTCTATAGTTTCAAGGAAAAAAAAAAGATTTGATAAAGTTTGTGAGGTATGACAGTACCTGCTTAACCCCGGCACTTGGGGAAACAGAGGCAAGAGGTTAAGGTCAGCAAGCTAGAGGCCAGCCTGGTCTACGTAAGATCCTCCCTAAAAATAAAAAAGGTAAACATTGGGTTCAGTGTGGAAAGGAGGGTCTGTGAGTGGCATCCAGGAAATTATAAACATTATAGAATTTCAGAGCAGGGAAACTGACTTCTGGAAAAGGAATACATTTCCATGGGAGCCAAACGCCACCTGCCACACCTGAAGTGCTCTATTGCTTCATAGCCATGGTAGGGGACCACACTTTGGGTGTGGAGGGGTAGGTGAGTTTGAATCCGAGCTTTCCCTTTACTTGTGCCCTCAGGTAAGTTCCTGGCACTGATCCTCAACTTATTTACTTTTACAATGCAGAAATACAGAGAATACACAACTATATTCTTAGGACCAAGTGGGTTAAAGGAGTTTAGAACCCAACCTGAAGGAAATCCATGAGAGTCAGACTGCTCCCCTAAGAACTACTTTTCCAAGCTGCTCTCTCTCCTCTCTCTCTCTCTCTCTCTCCCTCCCTCCCTCTCTCTCTCTCTCTCTCTCTCTCTCTCTCTCTCTCTCTCTCTCTCTCTCTGTGTCTGACTCTCTCTCTGTCTCTGTCTCTCTCTTCTCTCTCCCTGTGACACCTCCACTATTCATCCACAAGCTAATGTCTTTCACTCCCCTGATGTACCCCCTTATCTCAGCACCCTCAATCCCACCCACGACCAAAGCCTGTGACTTTAAAATGTGGTCTCACAGCCTCGATGCAGAATCAAGTTTCAGCCCAGTGTTCTTATGTCCCTCCATGTTGCTTTCAAACCCATAAGCACAAGGCTTCTTTCCCCTGAACTGCCTTCCCTAAGCAGGAAGCTAGGAGGGCACATGGAGAAGACAAAGTAAACTGATACAAAGAATGTGTGAGCTAAAGAAAGATGACAAGAAAGTTGGGCATGGTGCTGTATACCTTTAGTCCCATCCCAGCACTTGGGAGGCAGGTAGAGCTCTGTGAGATCCAGATCAGCCTGGCCTATGTGGTGAGTTCACGGCCAGCCAGGGTGACACCGTCAGACATACATTTTCTCAAAAAGAAAAGGAAAGAAGACAAGAACAAAAAGAAGCCTAAGGTTTGTTGTAGTAAGTACAACAAATTCCAAGATTTTCCTTCAATCTGAAGGTTGTAGGGAAGGGCATCTGGCTTGGCTAAAGGCCCCCACACCTGTTTCCAAGATAACTCTCTTAGGGTACAAAAGTGAAGGGCAATGAAGCCCCATTGAGGTGGAGCTCTGCCAACATGACTGATCTAAATGGAATGCCATCTTGTGAGTCATTTGTAACTTTAAATACTATAGAGAAAAGAATCTGTAAAACATGCCCAAACAGCCTGGCTTTGATGTGGGGAACTCTTTTAAAACCACATTGTTCAAATTGATGCTAAAATGCAAAGCCTTCATGTTTACAATGGACTTATTGGAGGAACACAGAAGAAAAAAAGTACAACTGTTAACTTTAAAGGCAAGACTGAAACTTCAGAACAATAGGGCAATTCCCAGTATGAATTTACGAGCTGTTAAACCTCAAGAGGCTTCTTCAATTAGCGGTGAACGCTTTTAGGGCACAGCTCTTTATATAATTTGGGGTACACTGTTTTTATCAGAACTTTTCCTTGCTTTTATCTCAGATGACAACCATTGTGTGTGTCCCCCAGTGCTGGGTTTGATCTTGTTAATTATCTATAGGGCTAGGGCAGTGTCTCAAGGGTCACCACTGCTTCTGGGGCAGGCTACAAATGACACAGAACGCATGGCACTGTAACTGACGACTCACTGTGAGGCAGGTTAGCTTTTCTGACACAAAACACTGACCCCCCCCCCAAGTCATTTTCTTATAAAAAACAGAAGGGAGATCTTCGGGATTATAAACATCTGAAAACAACATTCTCATGAATTCCAGGCAGTTATTTTGGACACACAGGGGGTGGGTACAGCTGAAGACCAAAGCGAACACACTTCCTATTCTTGTGTACGGAGGAGGAGGTAGAGGCAATCATGAAAAGGCAGGGTCTCATTGAGTGCAAGACAAAATGAACACAGAGCTGCAGGCAGAGTCCACACACCAGGGAGGGACAGAAAGTCCCAGTGACCGTCCTTGGCCCCTGTGGGCTCAGCTACCTCGTTCTGAACGCAAAGGTCCAGAACTATATAACCATAGAAAGCCAGGAGCCAGACTCGCCACGGCCTGATGGTATTCCAGGACCCTACGTCTTGGACCAAGCACTAGGCCTCCCATCTTGACCTTGTTTGACGTGTCTTAGAAAAAGATCTCCAAGAGGATGCACAGGTGAGGCACACTAAAATGACAACTGAAGCAGGGACAGAGTCGTGAGAGCAGAGTCATGGTTGAGGACTGGCATCCCCTTCATGGCCCAGGGCCCGGGTGCCTACATGCTGCATGCATGCCAAGGGCCTGACTTTGTCCTTCTGCCTGTAGTACTGATAGCCACAGCTAGGCGGGAGCGGGTGCTTCTGACCCTCTCTCCTCTCTTCCCTTCCAAATGAGACAATAACCCAATGTGTGAATTCAGCTGGTTGTTCTCCTTCCTCCTCTTAGACTAACGGATATTCTAGAAGACCACTACTGGACTCCAGGAAGTGCATCAGTGTACCATACAGCCCACGTGGACAAAGAGGGAAAGGCCGAAGGGAAGATGAGGTGGTGAAGGGTCATAAATCTTGAGAGTCTATGACCAACTGTTGCACTACTCGTCACACGGCAGGGATTCAGGAGAAGGTAGTCGGTAGTCACCAACATGGCCAGTGCAGTCTTGCTCACATAGCTCGTAACCTGTTTAGAACAGTGGCTTCTCTTTGAGGTCAGATTCCGAATACTCAAAAGTACGGGCAGTTAACTTTCCACTGAACAAGCCCTTAACTTATTTTTCTCTTGTCCTCTGATTTACATGAACAAAAGGCTTAGGTAATCTCAAGGCAAATCTCAGTCTTTTAATTGGCAGCAAAGTATGCCTGGATCTGTAGCAGAAGCAAGAGGTCTGGGAGGCTCAGAGTTCAAATGACTTAAACCCACACATGTGAAAAGGAGCCACAGAGGAGGAATTCCTTAGCCATACCTCGACGGTGTGAGACTGGGTGAAAAAGTGGGCTTGAGAAAACCCTGTGAGGCAAGCAAGGGCTCCAGACCCTCCTGTCACCTCAAACAGACAGGCTCTTTTGCCAAAGGTAGGCCAGATACCCCAAATGGAAACCCCTAGCTGGGATAGCTCGTTGGCTAAGCAGGCAAAGCCACGAGTGGGGGTGGGGGGAGTTGATTACTTACTGGTTCTTTGGCTGTGCACTCCAGGTCAGAGAAACACAGCAAGAAAGTATGATGGACCAGTTCTGCCAGTGACAGAGGCAGCTCGGGGCTCTGCTCATCTGGTTGTTACTCATTCATACAGTAACAGTGAATGACAACCAAAGGCCTGGCCCTTGCAAGAATGAAAATCTCGGCAAGAAAACAACTGAGACAATACAAAGTCCCTGGGGACCGGGTTAGGCAGGCAGCGTGAGAGGTTGTGTCCTAGAACTGTTTTTTCACGAAACCCTCTGGAGGCCTGTAGAGCTTCAAGCTTAATGAATAAGCACTGATCTTCGAATGGGGGACGGTGCTAAGTTAAAGTCAAAGCAAAGGAGAGGGCAGAATACAGAATGAACTAGGAACAATGTCACCACCCTCAGACACCACACACACATCATCATCATCATCATCATCATCATCATCATCTCAATGATTCTCTAGAGAAACTGGTACCTCCAGGTAATTCCGGGAAGATCTCATTCTCTCCCTGGAGAAAAAATACACTTTGGGATTCCTGCCACTAATTAAATAGTCTAGATGAGTTTATAAAAAGGTCATGTGAGGACAGCTTTAAGAAAATACACACACACACACACACACACACACACA
>OU015743.1:40125450-40140985 GCA_907169655.1 Acomys percivali | reverse complement strand
ACACACACACACACACACACACACACACAATTTATGTGCTATTTAACAGCCCAGCCGGTGATGGGCAGCACATATGACAGCAGTCCCATAAGATTATATTATCTAGTGATGAGAGTTGCATACAGTAAGCCCGGAGAGACTGCTAGTCTGTCTCCAGGGAACAAATCTGCCTTGTATGGTGTCACTACCGAGGTTGTTCAATAAGGATACACGGACTGACCGGATCCCAAAGAATTTTGTGATGGGAGGGAAAGTCTCCTCATTTCCAACTCCTGCTTTGACCCAAAACCTTAGACTACAAAGCAGTCCTATAGGCTTTGTGTTTAGCCACCCGCAGAGGCTCTACCTAGCGGCCAGTGTCCTTTCAACATGCAGACCGTTTAGACACTTTTAGAAGTGATGCTGAGGGAACAAAGGATGGCTCTTTCAGTTAAGGCATCTTTGCTTCTCTTCCCTCCTCACATTCAGTCTCTTTCTCTCCTTCTTTCATAACATGGGCCCTTCCCCTAGCTTTCCATCCTACAGCTCTGAAGAAAAGCCACACAGATTCTCCTTTGGACTTTCAATAAGATGTCACATTCTGTGAAAAACCTAGGTTTCTAAATCACACAGAGAGATAGGCAAAAGGCACCTCCCTCTTTCATTCTGCCAAGGAACCAACTTGAATATTCAAATATTACTAAGAGTTGCATTAATTCCACGAATGTAAGGAGAATCAGACTAAACTGTAGCAACAAAGCAGAGAGAAAGAGTTGATTCTGGCATGAATGTAAATATTGGATCATGTAAACAAGAGCTCCTCCATGTCCTGTGGTCTGTTCTCTCTGAGTCGGAGCTGTCACAGGAAAGACAATGGTTGGAGAGAGAACAAGGAGGAGAAACACAGAAACAGAACTGTTGTTCAGAGAGGGTTTCCTTGGGTAGAAGAGGCAACTCTGAAACTTGTGATCCTCCTGCCTCAGCCTCCCAAGTGCTGGGATTGTAGGCACATACAAGGGCACTCCCCACTATATTTTGAATAGTTTGCAGAATGTCCTCTTAGCTTCCCCATGACTATAAAATAAAATTAGATTAAAATATAAATTCAAATAAAATAAAATAGAAGGGAAGCTAGATCTTTAGAGGGTTACACAAGCATCGGCGCTGGACTTCATGTTCCAGCTGCTGTTGGCTTGTTTGTTAGGTCTTTGTTAGGTCTTTTATTCTTTACCCCACACTCTGCTCTGGGTCATCCATGTGAACACGCTTAGGACCTATAATAATTAGTTGGCTCCAAAGTAAAGAAGCTATGAAAAATGTAAAAAGCATTTAATTCATGGCACCATTTCAACAATTTCACTGAAAGTGGGGGTCCCATAGGTTTAATACACCGGAAGTGATATGGAGTGGGCTTCTAAATTTTAAAGTCCACAAAAGCCCCCCGAGGTTCTCAAATGGTGGGCAGGGCATGTGTAGCTCTGACAGAGACTACAGTCAGCTGGGGGCAGACACCTGTCAATAGTTATAACTGCCTCCTAAAACATCCAAGTACATCTCTGCTTCCTCCTTAGCACAAGCCGTAAACAAGAACTACAGCACGCAGGACAAGCATCTTAAAAGTAGATAGAAAAATGTTCCAGCGGCTGGCAGGGCCCAAGGGGAAAGTGTCCACGTCTTCAAACTCTGTCCCTGCGGGTGGCAAGAGCCCTGATGGAGGCACCTGCTTGGCTGCACAGGCAGTCTGTATGGATCCCAAGTTCAGCCACGCCCCAAACATGGCTGTTCCACTGCCCTATGCAGTCAGCAGTGTTCTTGACACACAAACCCTCACCTGGATGCACAGGCAGGGCCAAAGCCTGACCCATATCGCCGGACTCCAAAGACTTTCTTTTAGAGAAAGAAACAGCTTTTCAATTAGCTGCAGCCGAGCGGATCCCACTTTCTATTTGCTCTGAGCATCAGAAGCTGGAGATTGCTCCTAATTCAATTCCATTTCTCCCTTTTATAGAAGTTTTATCAAACTCCTTAATCCTCTCGGCTGGCAATAGCACTAGGTAAAAGAGGAGAAAGAACTCAATTTTGAAAAGAAAGACTCATATGACAAAGCATAGAAATTGGCCTTAGAGGCAATTTGATTTCACTCTTTGTCCTTCCTTTGCTCTCCCCCTGGCCCCTTCATTGTGCTCCTGCGGGGAGCAGGGTGGGAGATGGCCTGGAAGGCAAGGTGAGCACCTTAGAAGTAGCCCGAGATAGAGCACACAAAGTTGATGAGGGCTCACAGTCCTACGAACAGATGCCGGCTGCTTCCATGTCAGCGCACTACACTTGCCAGGCCCAGGCTTTCCCTTCTGCCTTCGCCATGAGACGTGTTGAGATGATGCACAGTGTGTCAAACAAGAAAACAAACCAAGGGGGAAAAAATTAGCTTTGTGAAGGATGAAAACCTACTAAAAATACTTTTAAGAGACTTCAAACATGAAATCACATTTACAAAATAACTTCTTCATGACTTAGCCAAAAAAATGATTCAGGAACACATGGATTAAATTCCCTTCGAGATACATATGGCTTTGCAAACTAGGGGAGAGGCATGTTTGGCAGATTTGGCTTGGCTTGTCGGGCAGGGCCCTAGTCCTCACTCTGCCATGCCTGGTGCTTTCTTTGGTGACTGTCAATTGGCCACAGCAGTCATCACCTAAACTTGGAGCAAGCTCCTTACGAGTGGTTGAACTCTTCTCCTATGTAGGCAAATGGTTCAATACTTTATAATAGATGGTTCTTCCTCGCCTCCAACACTTCAAGTATCAAGAGTACAGTGTGCTTGCTTCTGGATGAAAAAGGAGATTTGCCTTGTCTAGGCCCAAAGTGAATGGCTTTACAATAACTGGAAATAGATTGATACATGGGTTTTTCATCCTCTTTTGGTTATTAGGAACTAATACCAATCAAGAGAATTGAAGATGTACGCCTCAGACAAAGCTTGTACAAGAGGCCCTGTTTTCTTATTAGCCCTTTCACCATCACACGAAGTCCCAGCTTACATCGATACAGTATCACCACCATCATTACTATAAAACATCATCTTATTGGCTCTTGGCAAAAAGTTCTGATGATTACTGAGCCCCCATTACCCCCTTTTTTAAATGAGAAAATGTAGAATTGAAGGTCAGAGAAAGACTATGTAGCAAAGCCATTCCAGAGGCCCAGTGTCCTTCCCCGGCTGGGCACTTTTCATTGTTTGGTTAGTTTTTAGTTGTCAATATGTCTCCAGTGTCTACTCTGCACTGATGACTCTGCCATTCTTCAAGGACCAGAACAAACACAGACCAGGGAGCTGCTGCACAGGTATCTATCTGGTGGAGTGCTTAAAGTCCACAACCTGTTGACTTTCAAAGGAGATTATCTTAGGCCATCTGGATGGGCTGAATAAATGAGCTGGAAGGCCCAAGAGGAGCAGCAGAAGAAATTCTATCATGGACTCAATCTCTAGCAGTCTGAGAACGCTGATCTGCCCTTCTGGATGGTCTCCCCTATGGAATTTGGACTTGCCTGCTCAGCTCCCACTACTGCATATGACAGTTCCTTTCAGTAGCTCTTGATATTGTCTTCCACAGGCTCCATTTCTTGCTTGAACTTTGATTGACACCATAGAAAATGTTCCATCTTTGTTCCTATAGTTCAGTTAATTCTCATAACACCCCTAGCTTTTTTGCTGGGACTACACCTTCCTTTGTAGGTAGGCTTACACCTCAGATGCTCCTGTAAACCCACAGTACTTAATCTTCCATGTGCTAGAAGAATTATATCCCGTTATACAAGAGCGGGACGAGATGGTGTGCCATCCTCCTGAAGCACCAGTAAACCTCATTTAAAATGCTCACAGGAAATATGGCGAGCACAAGTGAGTCCTAGGCCTGGAGGTCATGCCACTAAGATGCTATTAATGTCTGCTATGAACAGGTTATTGTATCTTTCTGTGGCACAGGACAGTCCTATAGATGGAGAACACCATATCTCCCTTTAGCTTTGGTTCCCGTGATTGTGACTATGCAAAGCCCTCTACATATATATTGCCAAGTGCTCTGTAGGCACATACCACACTCATATCTAACTAAAAACAACAACAACAAAATCACCTTTTAACCATTGTAACACATTTATCAAGCTACAGAATAATGACATTTCAACCAAGTTGCTGAAGTATGGATCAGCAAAGTAGGACTCTAATATAATAAATTGTAAGGGATGCCAAAGCTGGGACAGGCAGAAAGCATTAGGTGGGGTAAGAACTTTGAACTCCAGGCATTTAATCTAGGCTGATTTATATAAGGCTTTTCACTAACTCAACATGTATTTAAGAACTCCTTTGTTATGAGATCATGAGATAACACTGAAAAGGAGTTTCATAGAAAATACACTTGGGACATGCTGACTCACACATTTATTATGTGGCATTTATGGTATATACTTTTGGGGCCCCCTCACAGAGACTGGGTCCACCTTCTAGCTCTGGTTCCCAGAGCAACTCCCAGCTGGGTGGATAAGCATATTATCGCTGGACCCAGCACATCAGGAGCTCAGGGTGGGGCCTAGCAATGGTTCCTAAACTGCAGTGTAGACTAAACTGCTAGCCCACAGAGCTTTTGAAACCCTAGCAGAGCTTCCAGCTGAGCAGGTCTGAGCCAGGGTCCAAAAGTTTACATATCCAGCATATTCTGGGGCTACACTTTGAGAGTCAACGCTCTAGACCGGCACTCTACAATGGCCTCTAGGAGCCAGGTACTCTACAGTGGCCACTGGGTACCAGGGCTTTGTAAATTTAAATGATCTTAAAACAAACAAACAAAAAGTTTGTCCCATTGTACTAAATACATTCTAAGGGTTCAGCACTTTTGGCTACCATATTGGATGGTAGAGATACAAATGCCCTTCACTGCAGAAAGCTGTGAGAGAATACCTTCCACATGCAGTCAGCATTGCAAGCAGATATAGCTACGCATTGAAGAGCCTGAGGAGAGATGGCGTAAGGCAAGGGGCCACCATGGTCAAAGGCTTCTCACCCACATGAGCAGCACCAGGGATTTCTGGATCTAGCATTAGCGAACTACTCTCCAAAGCAAAGCAGGAAAAGCTAGAAGCAGAATCAGGACTGCGCTGGCCATTGTATCTCTTCCTTTTACTCTTTAATGGGGCTGTAGGTTAGGAGCACTGAGAATTCGGGGCCTCTGTGAGATGGATCAAGAGGCAGAAACAGAAATCCTCTAACCAACCAGCAGCCATCCGACTTTTGAAATGGCTCATCAAGGTTAAACAATGAAAAAGCCACCATTGCTCATCAGTTTGCACCTTACTAGCACTAGCAACTCCAGACTTATCTTCTAGGACCCCACTTTCTCTTCTTATTTTTTTTTACCCTTTTTCAGTGGTCTCCCTTTCCCCTCTCAAACCTTCTTTCTCTCCAAGTCAGTAGCTGCTCTAGAACTGAGCCCATGAGCTTCTTCTATATTCTCTTTGGTGATCTCAAACACACCTTTGAGGCTCAATTATTTACAACATATTGTTCAAAAGCACATCTCTAGATCACAGTCCTTTCCCAGCCTCTCAGCGTGTATAAAGCTGCGATCCCCTACTCCTACAGACCTGTTCTGGTGTGCACTTTAACGGTGACAACTCCAATCCAACAGTGGCCTTAGCCCAATATCTTAAGCACTCTACACTTTGCTTTCAGTCCCAACCACTGTCTTAAAGCCCTTGGGCTCCACTCCCCAGAAGTAGAGTGCTTAGCACTCCTTCTGCTGCTGCCAGGTGGGAGTCACCCCCTCTTATTGCTTGATTTCTACTGTGGACTCTGAGGTAGCCTTTCTACCACTGCCTTTGATGGCTGTTCCTACTTCCTAGGGCTGCCCCAACAAATTACGACAGGTGCAGAATCTGAAAACAATAGACATGTACTTCCTTTCACATTTGGAAGCCACACGTCCAAACTCAGGGTGTCAGTTGGGTTGGATCCCTCTGGAGGAGGAGAGAGAACCCATGACATGTTGTCAGGGGCACTGGGAGCCCTTGGGACCTTCTGGCCTCCTGTCTACACCCAGCCTTACCTCTATCTTTCCGGAACCCACACTTCTTCTCTTTTCCTCTTTTTTTTTATCAGGACACTTGTCATTGGGTTGAGGGTCCACTCTAACCCAGGACGGTATCGCTCTGAGAGCCTTCACTGGATTCACAAAGATACCTGTTGCACATAAAGTCACGCTCGGGATTTCTGAGTGGGGACATCTTCTGGAGAGCCTGCTCAACCCACTGTGCCACCCCACAGATCATAGATCATTTCAACCCCGCGGCGCCCCACCCCCCAATCCTTTTGAAATAAACTATGAGGTCCATGTGATCAGGTTTCTTATTGCTCCATTTTTGAACTGTTCATCCAACCAAAGGTGATGATGGCTCTCCCTGAGGTGACAAGAAGTGGAAGCAACAGGATGTATGGGAAGCACCAGGAGCAGCCGGTTACTGACTGCAGCCAGGAGGTGACATCAGATGGACAAGCTGGGGAAGTGGAAAGGAATTACAAATGCAGTTGCATGGCTGCTTCTGAGATGTCCTCAGGTAGGTTCATCATCTCAGAAGTTCCCAAAGGGATGTGCACCGAGGAGACAAACGTGGGAATTACTGGCCTATAAATAGTAACTAGAGCCTTGGGAGAAGAGAAGAGGTCCTAGAACCCAGCTATGAGGAGAGCAGGTATTTAGAGGTAGACAAGGCAGAGAGCCTGTCAGAGCGCATGCAGGGAGCCTAGAGCACAGCGAGGGGGGTGGGCGGGAGCACCCGGCATCAAGAGGGATGGCGGAGTGAAAAGGAGGCAGGTGACACCCATAAGGTAAGTGCAGGAAGGTGGCCCTTGGCCTCAGCAGCACTGAGATGGTAGGAACTCAGCCAGATCTGTGTCATTAGAGGCAACTAGCCACTTCCTGATGGCATGGAAGATTCAGTATTGCTGGAGGCAGCAGGGCAGCTCTTCTGTGAACTGCAAATGGGAAGAGGAAAGGATGGAGGTTGGAAAGTTAGTCATGGGGTATTCTCTGGTGGGTCTGCCCCTCCCACACATCCAGGAAGAGACCTCTCTTGGGATGAAGGCACCAAGGAGAAAGCTTAAAAGAATTTTCCTGACTGGATGGGCAGGTGAGAGGAACGGACACGTCCAACCTGTGTCAGGAATGAATGAGCACTGCCCAGGCTTGGGTTTGAGTCCTCGGTGGGGAGGTGAAGGCACTTCCTACAGGGTTCCACGGTCGCAGGGATACTCATAAGGGGCCCAGAGCCTCTGATGTGTCGTCAGCACACCGTCACCCTTCCTCTTCCTTCCTTCTCCTGCCCATCCTCCGTTTTCTTGCTTATTGCTCTCTAGAAAGATTAGCATCTCTGATCTTTACCAGTTCCTGCATAGTGGAAAATTTAATTCCAACCATGCAATAATTTTGATAAAATTCCCCTATTAGAAGTAAAGGTGAAATAATTTAGTAAGATGGCCCTCTGACCATACAGAAATGATTGAAGACGAGACTGTAATTAGATTTGGAGCAGAGTAACAGAAGACCGAATTTATGAATGGGTCTTCTTTTTGCAGTTCTACTGTCAGGGCTAATTAGTTGTATTAATTAGAACTGTCAACACATGAATACGCTTGTCGAAGCCACTTCCTATGGTAAAAGATGAGACCTGTAAATATCAAGACACTCGGAAAACATGCGCGCTCACTTATTAACGACTCTAAGCGATGCCTTGGGAACTGACGGTAAGCAGGATGCTAGTTAACGGTTAACGGAGCTGTTCTTTGCTACTTCTCCCTGGCTTAGGCTGCCTCAGAAGGACAAAAGCAAAGGTGAGGATAGGATTCCCTACTTTGCTGCAAAGCAGGAAGGAGACCAAGCTGCCTGAGGAGTGCCTATCTCTTCTGTATTGGAAAGTAAACTCTGGCAACAGCTGAGGAGGTAGGAGGTGTTGAATGGCCTTCCTGTGTGACACACACAGCTCCCTGTGTGTTCCTAAGTGGACAGGTTACTTTGCTTCTCTGCGACACGGTTCCTTCTTCTGAAAACAAAAACCAAAAACAAAACGGGGACAGAACAAACTTGAAAAGGCTGTGCTGAGCCTCACATGTGCTCGATGTGTACATTCAGGGAGGAGGAGGAAGGGACAGGGTGAAATGTTCCTTGTGTCCTGCACCGCCCACCTCAGGCATGCATCTCTGATGGCCCAGGAGGCCATAACTCCCTGTCCACAAACCCTGTGTCTGTCCCCTTGGACAGGAGAGACAGCTGGGCTTCCAGGCTGGGCTGGGCTGACAACTGCAAAGGCAGGCTGCAAAAGGATTCACCTCAGCTTCAGAGACACAGATGCTAAACCCTTCTAGGTTCCTTTTTATTCGCCTTAGATGCATTTTAAAGCATAGTAATCAAATACTGGCAAAATCTCACCTGATAACTATCATTAAAAAAAAAAATCTAACCTAAGACCCATTTTAAATTAAGGTCAGTTAATCATGATAGTTCAGGTTTAATCCTCGTAACAACTTGCAATGATCTACAAAAGACAGAATCATTCCTGTTCTACAGCTTGCTTTTGCGTGGTGTCTGGAGCCTCCTAATTCTCTGTTAGCAGGAAAAACTGCAGGGAGTTCTTCTGACTGCTCAGAGACAGGACTGCTCAGGCCCCTCCCAACCCAAAGCCCTTATAGTCTAGAAAATAGCAAGATGTCAGTATTAGCAACATAAACTAAAAACTCATGTCTGTAATAAGATGTTGATAATTCTTAATTCTCTAAGGAAAAAAATATCACCTGAGCAACACCATAAAGAAATCAATATGGTCAAAATCTCAGAGCATCGAAATAGTTAACATAGTCAGATGTGCTCCTAGCACTTAGTGGTGGGAAAGGCGGGAGGAGAGAAAGTCCTAGGCTAGCCTAAGCTTCATAGTGAGCTCTTTTATTAAAACAACAGCAAACAAGGACCACGGTATAGTGTAGTGTCTAGCATGCTCAGCACCCGTGGGCAAGCACCAGCACCTAGCTTACCCTTTCTGTGCAGCTTCTACCACTTACCCTTCTAATATTCCCAAGTCAGGTCTTCCTGCCAGCTGTATTGGGTTAAAATAAATAATTTTAATGATTATAATCTATAATTATATGATTCTAAGTGCCAAGTATTTCTTGTACTCTGACTTTTAGCAGAAATGTAAGGCTACAGAAAATGTAGTCCACAGAAACTAATACTGAAACTAGACTAAAAAAGAAAGAAAGAAAGAAAGAAAGAAAGAAAGAAAGAAAGAAAGAAAGAAAAGATCATTTCATTTCTCAGCAGAAATTTGCAGCCTATGCATATTCCTGAAGCAGAGCCCTTTGGGATTGGCAGGTGACCCTCCCAAAGTCCAGGCTCAGTCGGCTTTGGAGCAAGGGAAAAACACAAGTTCTGCAGATAATGCTTAAGGACCCTAGAGACTGGGGAAGGGACCACTCTGGTGCTCTCCAGGATGGAGGCTCTGCACAAGCTATTTCTCTGTGTCCCAGATCTTTGAAATGGGACTTTATAGGGTTGTTATGGGAACTGCATTCTCCTTTATTACAGTAAAGGGATACAGGGAAAGTGCCAGGGTTAGTCTCTGCATGGCGTGAGCACTTAGTAGATGGTGGTGATTTGATAGGGACTGTACTACATTCTCCCCAAATTCATCTGTGGAAGCCCAAATCCTGTGTGCTTTCACTTGGAGAGAAGGCTTTTAAAGTACTAACTAAAGTTAAGAGGAATCACATGAGTTCAGGACTAATCAACTATCAATGGCATCCTCACAAGTAAAGAGACAGGAGATGTGTACAGAAAGGACCATGTGAGAAGCAAGGATGAGGGGGCCACCTCTAGCTACAGAGAAGCCAGCTGAGCCAACACTCTGATCTGGGCCTTCCCAGCTGTGCTCTATGAAGGCAGCTCCAGCACATGAGTGTGCCACTGCAGGCACGTCAATACAGCAGGACTGGGTTGACACCATAGCATCGCTCCTTTCTCAGAGGCTGGTGATCCCAAGCCATTATACAGAGGAGGCTATCAGGACAATACAGAGGCCTGGAATGCCTGTATTTGGCCCTTCTAACATTTACTAACTTTTACTGTGAAGCATCACAAACTGAACGGTGGCTTTTTGATGGCTATGCTACTTTACTTGACTCTAGAGGGAGCAAACTAGCACACAGGTCCTCGTGAACCATGGCTGGGAAGCAATGCAACAGAGATTCTTTCTTCTACCTCCTGGCACCGCCAGCCACAACTCTTGGATGCCATCCTCAGGTCTAAGGCAGAGCCAGACATAGCAACAGACCCTTCAGAGCCTGCGAGAGCCTGTGGTCCTGAACTGTACTACCCATTTCACTCACTACTGGGAAGCATCTTCCTGTTTTCCATCCTGTCAAACGCACAGACCTGCCCCTTCCTCACCAAGCCCCCAGGGATAAACATGACCACAGTAGTGTCAGTTCCACCCTGTCACTCCCCAACAGCATGCATAAATATCACGGATACAGCTTCCATCTTTCCAAGCTGTCTCCTTTTCCTTCTCATGTTTGAGGCTGCAAAGCAATTGCTAAGTGCTGACTCAGCAGAAAGCCCTTTGGGGATCTTCACTGCAGTTCTATTTCTTTCCCTTGAGTCCAGTATCTTCTCTAACCACACCCTATTTGCATCTTTTCTATAGCAATGCCCCCAGCTGTGATTACTTTTATCTATTTGTGTGTCAGCCTTCCCGTCCATCTTTCTCTGCCCTATCTTCTTCATTGACTCATTTCTCTACTGTATGCCATGCATCCCCTTGTGGCATGGATGCTGTGTGCTCTCACCCTCCCACTCCCCTCCTCCCGGTCTCTCTCGCTGGAAAACACTTCACAGTCTGAGTCCTTCATTCCTTTTTGTACACTAGGCCATGAGTTGGTATGGAACGGGCTCCAGCAGCTCAGGCTCCTTCCCGTTAGTCCTCACAAAGTGTGCTCCTCTGGGTGGCGCAGGCTGGGGCTTCAGCTGACCCCGGTGGCGACCCTTCTCTTTGGCTTCCTTTTTCTCCACCTACTTCAGGAAGCTGTCCCTGCTCTTAGAGTGCCTGATGTACTTGATCCACACATTGATTCTCTTAGCAAGAGTCTTGCCCTTAACCTGCTTGCATACAATGGTACCCAAGGCATGCTGGGTGACATGTAGTCTCTTCCAGTTTTGCAGTGATAACACTTATGGGGCATTCCTTGTTGAACACTGCCCATTCTCTTGATGTGTCCAGTACTGCCTTTTCTTGTAGATTCCCATGTATGTAGCCAAAGGAACAACTCCATGTTTTCTAAAAGGCCTAGAGAACATATAGTGAGTGCCCCCCCACCCCATTTCCCTTTGTATTTGCCATTTTGGTGAGTTACCAAAAGATGGTTGCCACGGCCAAAATGTGCTGTGCGTCTTGTTTACCATCACTGTATCCTCGGCACCATGTTTGGCACATGCTAGGTGTTTTCACGAATCAGTGCTGTATGAACACAAACTGCAAGCACCCAGCAAGAGGAGGAAGACTATCTCTGCTTAACCTTGACCTAGGTTCTAGAGGCTGTGGCTAGAAGGAGATGGCACAATGCCACCTGCCCTGCCTCCATCACATAAGGACAACTGAAATTACAAGCGTAGCTTTAACATTAAACACAAGATGGCAGGCAAGCCCCTTTTCAATGTTTTTCTACACCTTTTCAGGTTACTGGCTGCCATCATTTTGGTTTGGGACCTATCATTAACTGCTTACTAGAATCCATTAAAACTTGAGAGACACCCTTGACCTCTCAGCTGCGGATCCTCACTAGGTACTTCTCAAGGCACATGGAGATCCCAAGGGATATTACTGACCGTCCTCAATGGTAGTTGAGAAATACTTAGTGGGCAGACTATGCATAAGGTTTCCCCGAAGAACTCAGGTTATATTTGGATTGAATACCATACTGGAAAAGGGAATCTGGATGATGGTATAGATTAGAATGCTGGGTGTGTCTTCCAGAACTCTCCAAATTGAAATGTAATCTTCAGTGTGAGGATTGAGAAGGTAGAAATCTGAATGTGGTGATGAGGCATGGGACCTTTCTGAGGATGATTAGAATTAGAGCCTTGGTTCTCAATCTTCCTAACGCTGCAGCCCTTTAACACAGTTCTCATGCTGTGGTGACCTCCAACCATAAAATTAGTCTCTTTGCTACTTCATTACTGTACATTTTCCCACTATTATAACTGTAATGTAATATCTGTGTTTTCCAGATGGTCTTAGGTGACCCCTATGAAAGGGTTAGTCAACACCCCTCCCAAAGGGGTCACAACCCACAGGCTGAGACCTGCTGAATTGGAGTGTTACCCAGCATGCTGGAGTCCCAGTGACTTTATGCAGGATAGACTATTCCAGTGCATGCCCCACGCCTTGCACCACCTGGAACTCTCAGCAAGAGGTTATCACCAGATACGGGTTTTAGTCTACGTCTCTATAACTGCAGATGCAATAGACCTTTCTTCTTTATAGCTCACCCAGTCTGTCGGACTGTGTTGTTGCCAACAGCAAATGGAGTAACACAGGTGATATGATGGAAACGCTTCTGTATGGAGAGTGGAACCATACAGATTCCGAGATAAGCATGGGGGACTGGCTGTCCAAATGGCTCCCCGCCAATGACAGCCTCTCTTTCTAGGGTGCAGTGTGCCAAGGTAGTCTGGACCAGCCATCTCCAAGGCTTTCACAGAGTGATAGTCTCAATAACAGCTGTGTTAATGAGGACTTTGTGTAATTTTTATGGGCCAAACTTCTGCCAAACAGCTCATGGACATGTCCTTTCTTCTGAGTCTAAGTGTCAGCTGAGCTCTTCTTAAATGGCACAGCCCTACCATCCCATTATAGCCAGCTCTAATTAGCAATGAAAAATTCCATTCCTCTCTAATAGGAAACATGTTAGAAGGCAAACATTTTTAAAAGGCACTATAAGCCATAATCATTAAAATTCATTGCATTATGTTAACATTCTTCAAAAGTCTAAAGCCTAGAGCATAACATACGTAAAAATCATGCTATTTTATATTTTCTTAATTGCATAAATTTCCATAAGAGCTGGAATGTGATGGAAGTTAGTCTTAATGGCTTCTTTGTCCCGCATGGAGATATATATTAAAAAAACACAATCTTTACATCATATCCTTGTACCATATGGGTTTACCACATACTAATAAATTTATATATACAAATTTTAGGACAGCCAGGTAATTGCTTAAAGTAGGTGGTTCTGTGTATATATCTTCAAATTTGAAACAAAACAAAACAAAACAACGAAGTGCATGCATACTGGATGTGATGATGGTACACAGCTGGATGTGACACTGTCAATGCCAGCATTCTGGAGAGAGAGGCAAGCAGATTTCCAAGTCTGAGACCAGCTTGGTCTTCACAGGGAATTCCAGGATGGCATAGTGAGACTCTGACTCAAACAAAGAAACACGGAAAAATCTGATGTTTCCACTCTGTTCTTATGGATTCAGAGGGAAAGGAGACTGCCCTTAGCCGGTCCTCAGATCACCTGCGAAGCTTGTGGCAAAGCACAGTTCCTCTACTGCACTTCTGTGCATGCGCACTCCTGTACAGAGTACACAAATAGAAACTAAACTAGAAAATCATTAATACCATTTAGTAGGCTATGAAAACTACTGTTATTACTATGTTATGAGGGAAAAATTGCATTCCCACACATAAGTACCTTAAAGTCCTAAAATCTAGAACTCCGTGGCTGTGATTAAGTTACAGTGAGGCTTTCAGAACACCCAGACATACAAGAATGACTTTATACCTGCACTTCACACCATATATACACAAAGCAACTCAAAATGGGCTGAAGAAAACATGACCTAAAAGCATAAAATGGCTAAAACCAAACAAAAGAAACAAAAATCATGAGAGAAGCTCCACAATACTAGTTGAGGAAGATCATATTATTCATAAATACATGCACGTGTGTGTGTGTGCATGCGCGTGCACGCATATGTTGGGATATGACCCCCCCCAATGCACAGACTTTTACAATGGTAAAAATGGACAAATGTGACATTAAAGCAGACAAGCAAAGGGCCAACAAATATTTGAAAAAAAAAAATCAAGTGTCACCAAGTCTAAAGAAAATGCACATTAAAACCACAATGAGATATCTTCCACCTCTTAACCATTGCAGAGGACCTGGGAGAAAGGAGCCCTTCCTTGTGTTGATAGGAATGTGAGTCTGCAGGCTAAACAGTATTCAGGTGGGCCCAGGAGATGCTGCGGTTGGCAAAGGGCTTACTGTGAGACTGTGAGCACCTGAGTCTGGTCCCCAGAGCCCACATAAGAAGTCAGTCCACTGTTTCACATCAGAAATCCTGGCCCCAGGAAAACAGGGATGGGATGATCTCAGGTGCATGCTGGCATGCCAGTCTAGGTGAACCAGAAAGTTCCACATCAATAGGGACCCTCGTCTCAAAAACAAGGTGGAGGGCAATGGGAAAAGAAATGTGATCATGTCCTCTGGCCTCTGCATGTGAAAACATGTGCATGCACAGCCGCATACATGAACATGTATATATGAATACCACACACCTAGACATCCACCTACACCCAGACACACATGAACATGTATACATTTAGATGACAACCCCACAGTCACACAGCCACACCCAGACACCACATGTATCTCTCTCTCTCCTCTCTCTCTCTCTCTCTCTCTCTCTCTCTCTCTCTTTCTCTCTCTCTCTCTCTCTCACACACACACACACACAGAGTAAGGATCAGTCTCATCTAGGAGACAAGAACACCTATGAGGAACTATTTTGATTCATTTGGATTCTGGCCTGAATTAGTTTAAGTGGGGTGGGAAGACCACCCTAAAAGGGGACTGAACCACACCCTGAGCTTCAAGGAGTACTGCGCTGCATACAAAGGCTTGTTTGGTAACCCTTCTGGTACTTGTTGACTCTGGCTGCAGTGTGACCAGTGCCTTCAAGCTCCCGTCACAGTGATGGACTGTACTCTCCAACTGTGATTCAAAGGAAACCTCTCCCCCTAAGCTGCTCTTGTCTGGGCACTTTATCTCAGCAACAGGAAAGATAAGTGAGACCGACAGCACGGAGGCTCCTTAGGAAGTTAAAAGCAGAACTGAGGTAGGATCCGGAATCTCTACTGCTGGGTATTTACGTAAAGACACGGTACTCGGTAGTTTGAAGAGACATCTGCACTTTTACAGTCTGGCAGTATTCACAACAACCAGCATGGAACCAACCTCTGTGCCTGTGAATGTACAAAGGAAATGATGTGTGTACAGAGCGATGAACCTGGACTATGCTGAGTGAGTTAGCCAGGCCAGAAAGGCAAATGAAACCTGCTTATGTGGGCAAAATAGTGGGTGCCTGGAGCCAGGGGTATGCTGATCCATAGATAAGATGTGTGTGTGTGTGTGTGTGTGTGTGTGTGTGTGTGTGTGTGTGTGTGT
>OU015743.1:40082561-40119738 GCA_907169655.1 Acomys percivali | reverse complement strand
GAAAGAAAGAAAGAAAGAAAGAAAGAAAGAAAGAAAGAAAGAAAGAATGACAAACAGCCTTCTCATACATGGAAGGTAAATCTCTCCTAATACAATTTATATCATGATTTTAAAAATTCTTATCAGGAATTTTTGCTGAAAAATAAAACTTTCAAACTATCAGAATGATAGAACTGAGCCAGACATATAGGGGCAGATGTCTCAGGTGTTTCCATCGCTGTAACAGAACACCCGAGCCTGGGTAATTTACAAAGGAAAGGTCTGTTTCGGCTCATAGTTCTTAGTCTGGGAAGTACAAGAGCAAGGCATTAGCAGAAGCCTTAAAAGGTCGCCTCATGGGAGAAGATGGAAAAGCAGGCAGGTAGCATTCAAACTGGAAGGGCACCCCGTACAGCAACCCAGTTACACAGGAGCAAGAGAGATCACTCCCACTAGAAAAGCACCAATAGATTGTTCTTTAACAATCTAGTCATCCCCTCCTCTCATGATGTGACACTCGGAGTCAAGGATCACATGACTGGCATGGGTGAACTGGCTCACAGCAGCAACTAAGGACAAGAGTCAAAGATGCATGATCATGCTCTCTGTAAGTAAGATACTCACTTCTGAATTTAGCAAAGAGCTGTCTATAGTGGTGACAGACACACAATGTTGAGTATTTGGCTCTCAGAATTCAAGATGGTACATCCTGAAGACAGTGAGTGAACAGGGAAGGTCCTCTGGTCCAGTTCTGCAGACGACTGTGCTGAGGAAGACAGACAGTCAGGCATGCTGATGTCTGCTTCAAATCACAGCTCAGCAGCAGTCTGCATGGCTCCTCTTTCCCTGACTAGCTGGGCTGTGTACCTTGTAGGAATAGACACATCTGCCTTCCAGCTTAGAATGTGACCCTCTGGACAAGTCACTCTGTGTGTGTGTGTGTGTGTGTGTGTGCGCGCGCGCGCTTCTGTTTTCTATCTAGAATAATGAAGGTAATTGAAAATGCATACTTTACAGGGCATGTGGATACATAAGCCTTCTGAACACAGCAGCCATTACCTGTACTCACGCACCTGGGAAGAGCCTCACCAACATGTTTACATGTAGCTGCGAGGACACACTTTAAATATGAAATAGTGTTTCTGCATGGTAGAGTTACAGAGTACTCGTGTGTGTGTGTGTGTGTGTGTGTGTGTGTGTGTGTGTGTGTGTGTGTATGTGTGTAAAACGAACATTTTGCCACCTGAGCCATCTTCCCAGTCCCAGCTTATGTTTTAAACACCTTTGCTTATTTGTATTTCTCCACAGTGACAGTGTATCACTTTATAACCATAACAATACTACTACCCTAAACTGAAGAGGCCACAACAGATCACAGCCTTCATCAGTTCAGGGGTGCAGTGACATCATGATATATGGAGCAATACATTAAGCAAAGGATCAGAGTAATACCATATCCCCCCACCCCCATCAGACTCAAGTGGCAGTTAAATGCTTAATATAATCAACAGCATGGCTCCTTATGAACACCCAAAGAAACTGCAGCTCAATTAGGACATAATATATGCAGATACTCCCTTGAGACATGCTATGCATCATTTTGAAGTGTGCTTGCAATGCTTAGAAAGAAGCCAGAAAACTATTAAAAATACAATTTTGTTTGTTGAACGTATCAACTATTAAGTTTATATATCGAAGTCTAGGACCGCCAGTTACAAACAAAACAAAGCAAAACAAACACAAAGAGGGGGAGGGGATACTATTTATTCTGTGCTATTATTTTAGTCCTGATATGAGGCTCTGAAAACTTCTTCACATCTCTTGAGCAAGGAGAACACAGGATGCAGGCAATTTTAACATACCACCCAATTGCCCATTTTCTGAATTAATACATTTATTCATTTATGTATTTATGTATTTATTTGTTTGTTTATTTATTTATTTATTTGAGAAACATCAAGACTGCAGCAGGCCCATAGTAATCGTTTTCTCAAATTATCTTATGGAACACCAAATACAAATATCAATAACTTCAGAGATTGAAAACTTGCGTAAGTTACTGGAAAATCCAAACAACTGTGTTAGTAAACCCCTTGCCCAGTTGGTTCTTGCAGTTGCTCATGGTTGCTGCAGCAGAAAATGTCACCGCTTGGCAAGTAAGGCAGTCCCCTCTCCTACGCCAGAGGCTACTTACGGCCTTTCTTTCCTACATCCACTACAGTGCTAGGCTGAGCTCCAGTAGGTCGCTGGACTCTCCTGCTGCCCATCAAAGGGCAGAGCATTCTTACCTCATAGCAAAGACCAAGACTTATTCATAATTTCAGCCTACAGTGCTTCACCCTTGGCCCTGTTGGTATGAGGGACCGAGACACCTCTCCCCCCGCCCTGGCCCCCAACAACAGTGATTCTGAAAACAGACCAGACAGCCCAGTGGATTGTCTCTATGTGGAAGGAGAAGGGGCGATGGGGGAACTAATCCATTAGCTAGCAGTCTTGCTATACTTTTCTTGTCACCTGTGCTCATTAGTATATGAATGGTGTCTTCCCACACATGGTGAGTGTGGGCTCAGAAAAATTACAAATTAAATCACATATAGTCTCTTATATCAATTTCCCAACATGTTTAAATTGTTTATAGGCTATTCTAATACTTTTAAATGGTGGCCCTAAATAGAACTACTTTCTAGAAGGAACCCACACAGAATTCTCATTTCTCTATTACTCCTCTTCCATGCTTACAGATTGTTATGTGCAATACTTCTATTTCTTTACATGTACAATTCACACCTAAACATGGTCTCAAAGAGAAAAAATTCTTTGTTGAAATGAATATCCCTGACATTCGGAATAGGGAGAAAGCCAGTAATTTACGCTGAAACTGCGTTCAGACAATCGGGCAGATGGCACTTTTTTTTTTCTTACTATGTAGAAGTTTTCCTCAGGGAAAACACATCAAATTACTAAAGGAGAGAAAGAAAAGAGAGGCTAAGTGGTCACACAGAATTAGCATCAGCTATACATCTCTGTCCTGGCTGTAGTGCTCCTAAGCCAAGCAAGGCAGCAGCTGGAATTTGCATACATTAGAAACCACCAACTGCATATGACTGTATTAAGCCAAAGAAGGCACGCGCACGCGCGCGCGCACACACACACACAGCGCAGCTAAGATACAACCATATCATGTGTACATTTATTAAAGCAGAAATTCCTCAAAGATTTGTGTGAGTTGATCTTCAGGAAGTCTTTCATTTGCACAACAGGAGACCTAACTTTCAAACCCTCAGACTTCCTCTTCCACAATACGTCCTAGTCTGCCTTCCTCCAGTCTACTAGAAAATAGCAAAAGTGGACTTAGCAATAGGGGCAATTAACTCAACCAAAGTACTTGTATACACACATGAGCATGTCACAATGAAACCTATTTTGTACAATAAATATAACTGATTTAAAAAGAAAACACTGAATGCAATTTAGTCCACCTTTTTATTATTTCCCATACAATAAAATAATCCAGACAAGTACTACCTTTACATGCCTTGATTTTAGTACAGAGAAAGGAAGAATGTACAGTTTAATTGCAACAAATCCCCCTCATTTAAATTATACTTTGGCTGATTGCCTTGAATATATGATTATTATAAGCAGGACCCAAAGATATCAACAGCAAAAGTGCTAGTTATTAATTAGGAGCCTATTTCTTTTCCATTATGGTGATCAATTTCATTCTCCAGCCAAGGCTTTTGTAGTGTGTCTTGCCTTGATTTCACATATGGCTAAGGAGCAACCCAGATGCACAGTGTGTGTATGGGTGTGGGCATGTGTGTCGGGGGATGATCACTCAGCCTGATCGTCACAGGACAGCCAGTGTGGATGTGGATATGCGCTTTTCAGAAATCGAACAGAAGATACCCAACATTACCCCACACATCAGCAAGGAGTTCCAGATTAAATGAGGACACAGGCCCCAGGCTGGCACATAAAAGTTGGAAAGGACAGAATTTTTGCCCAAGGCCAGCTGAACTTGGTGGCAGGTTATTAACGAAGGACAATGGGGAGAGGGACCAGAAGTTACGCAAGGCGTCGGGAGGGAAAGAACAAAAACCGCAGCGAGCTAATGCTCCTAGCTGGCATCTGCCTTTTGACTCAAAGAAAGAGATGGCCCTTTTCCAAATTTTCCCTACTATTATGGTATCAGCTGCCTCTTGGACTCATTTTTGAGTGCTGACTGCCAACAGAACAAGACAAGACTTCTGCTAATTGTGAATGTGCGAGTCTTTGAAATAATAGCGATCTCTCCATTTCTTCTACAAAGGCCACTTTGGTGTTATTATTCCTGCCATGCACTTTACGGCTTGTAATTATGGCCAGGTATTATTTGAAAATATTAGAAAGTCCTGAGGTGAAAAATTTGCTGCCTCGACTCCCTAACTTACCTTTACAATATATTTAAATGAAGAATGCTCTTAAACTAATTGGTGTGGGCTTCGTATTCTTGCTCCCAACGAATTTCTTTCAGCTGATGTTAAAAAAAAAAAAAAAAAGCACAACCATTAACTAACACTCCTTACCATAACAATCCATGAACCACAGGAAAAAAAAATATGCACACAGACTTAGGAACTACTGTTCCCAATCTATCTTCAGTCAAGAAGCAAAAATAAACGTGACGAATAATACGAAGCTTCTAAAGTAAATCTCTAAGGAATGCTTGACTCAAGCCCCGGGGAAGGAAACCCTACGCGCGATGCTGAGACGTGTAGAGAACAGAATGCCTGCCCCTACAATAAACACAAACGCTGGGCCATGTGAACAGTCACTTCCTGGAGTATACGCAAGAGCAGAGGAGGTAGAACAAGCAGCAAACAGCAACCCTACACTGGTGTGTGGGAACCTGCTTACCTCCTCAGATTCGAATGCCAACAAGAACCAGGAGGAAGCCAGGAGAAGGGTAAGGGCTGAGGACTGGGTAAGAAAAAGACGACAAAACCACTGGAGCTAATACAGGGGCATCCAGATGCTAGCTTCCGTGTACTTCTCAGGGCTTCCACGGGCCTCACAAGAGAGAAACCAGAGAAAGAAGTGTCCCTTCTTCCCTTCGTGGCAAATAAAGACAGGATGGCCTAACAGTGTGCAGCTAACTCCTCCTGACTACTGTGAAGAACACAGGACTATCTATGTCATATCTGTGCTAACACCGGCTAGGCAGAAGCTAACGAGGTCCTAACGGGATTTAGGAGACACCTCAAACGCCCCAGGAAGAAATAACCAGATCAAAGACAGACTTCCTACAAGTCAGTGGGATTGGTGGCGGGGAGGGTTAAGTTTAATGCCAACTTGATATAATTTAAATTCAAAGAAGGAACCTCAGCTGAGACTATATCCAGACCTGGGCAACTCTGTAGGGCATTTCTTGATTGATTATTGATATAGGGGGACCTGGGACCACCAGATACATGGTGTCACCCCTGGGCTGCTGAGCAGGGGACCAGAAGCAAGCCAGTCAGCAGCACTCTTCCATGGGCTCAGCTTACGTTCCTGTCTCCAGGTTCCTGCCTTGAGGCCCTGCCCTGACTGCTTTTGATGACAGACGGTGATGTGAAACAATAAAGCAGAAACAAATCCTTTTCTTCCCAGGTTGCTTTTGTCCGTGGTGTCTTGTGACAGCAATAGAAACCCAATGAGGAGAGAAATTGGTACAAGGTTCATTGAATGCTGCTGTGTTTGACCTGATCATGTTTTGGGGAGGATGGTGGAGGCACTTTTGAACTTTGGGCTGGAAGGAACATTGAATTATTCTGCGATGGGCTGTTCTGTGGGAGCTCGGAAGGTAAGAATGCTGAGAGCAGTGCACACAGTAGAGGCCTGACTTGTGAAGTTCTGGAGGAAAGTTTTAGATGCAAGTCAGACTCTGTTGGGACCGTTCAACATTTTGAAACCAATTGTCTGATTCTGGGCAGCTCGGGCTGAAGAATCAACTGTGATTAGCAGGAGATGCTAACAGCTCATGTGAAACCTTCGCTTTGCTGGGATAGTGAATACTAGTCATCTGTGGCTAAAGAATAGGCTGTGATGAAGAAGAGCCCAGCACATCTAAACAAAATCATCTGCACAGTGTTTCTCAGGACCAGCACACAGAAGCCGTGGTCCAGACGGGGCCAAGGCTGCATGTCAAGCCATCAGCCAAATTTCTTCATGTATGAGAATCTCCCACCTGTAAGACAAGCTGCCAGAGTTGAAGAAGTCAAGGAGAGGAAGTATACCTTAGTTGCACCTCAAGATCCAAGCGGCCGTGAAGAGTAGTTGAGGCACGGCTCCATGTGACAGGGACTGAGTTATTGGTAGGGATCTCAGGAGACACTATGGGTGAAGGTGTAGCGCGGCTGCAGTGGCAAGCCAACATTTTTGAGATGCCAGTACTGTGGGGCAGTCACCAAGGGTGCAGCATCTGTGGATAGGGGCTAGCTTGACTCTATGAGGGACGCTGATGTGCGCTATAAATGTCAGAGCTGGGGAAGTAGAGACCTTTGGAGACCACAGGATTGTGAATGGATCCCAGACTGTGCCTTGGAGTGAAAAACAAACAAACAAACAAACAAAACCCTATATAACCTACAATAGCTTTTATAGGAGCCCACAGTTAGGGGAATTTGGAATTTTATAGTGACTTAGAAACTTTACATATCTTAGGGAAACTCTGAAAGACACTTTAGATGTTTTAAAGAGGCCGAACACTTAAATTGTTTGAATTATTAAAGACTGTGGGAGTTTTTTAAAGTTAGAGAGTTGTATATTGTGATATTAATATTAACATGTCATCCTGGGGACAGATGAGGAAGAAGAGGCCTAGCTGAACAGAGGTGTGTTTGTATGTCAAGCTGACACAGGGTCAGCTGTGCTTACGCCCACGTGATATACATTAAGAGTTATTTAGGAAGAGGGAACCTCAACTGAGAAAACAGTCCTACCAACTTGACCTAAGTGTGGGAAAGCCTGTGGGGCATTTCTGTGATTGGTGTAGGAGGGCCCAGCTCACTGGGTGGTGCCCCCTCGGGGCTGCTAGTCTGAAGTGCTATCAGAAAGCGGCTGGGCAAGCCCCTTAGCAGCACTCCTCCCTTACCTCTGCTTCCGGTCCCACCTCCAAGTTCCTGCCTTGAGGTCCTGCCCTGACTTCCTGTGATGATGGGCTGTACGTTGAAACAAACCCATTTCTCCCCAAGTTGCTCCTGCTCATTGCTGTTTCATTAGAATAATAGAAATCCTAATATAGACTCTTGGAGGTGGGGAGCAAAAACACAGGGTGTAGTCTTTATTTAAAAAAAAAAAATCAGAGCCAGGTGTGGTGGCACACACCTTTAATCCCAGCACTTGGGATTGATGTGAGTTCGAAGCCAGCCTGGTCTACAAAGCCAGGACAGCCAAGGCTACACAGAGAAACTCTGTCTAAAAAAAAACAAACAACAACAACAACAACAACAACAAAATCAAAGACAAC
Source organism: Acomys percivali (assembly GCA_907169655.1). Lineage (NCBI taxonomy): Eukaryota > Metazoa > Chordata > Mammalia > Rodentia > Muridae > Acomys > Acomys percivali. The sequence goes on along the minus strand of OU015743.1, from coordinate 40,112,267 downwards.
ATTGGTGGCTTAAAAAACAAGGCTGGTCTAATGTGGCTCAGTGTATAAAGTGCCCACCTCCAAACCTAGTGACCTGCAAACCATCATTGAACCCATGGTGGAAGAACAGAACCCACTCCAAGTGACTTTTCTCATACACACACACACACACACACACGAATAAAAATAAAAAGTAGCTATAAACATTTTTTTGAAGGAAAACTGGTGAGTGTTGGTTTGGATTCCATGTTAGATGTTGGGGAATTGCTCATTTTCTTAGATGTGACAAGCTGCTGTGTGTAAGTAGCAGGATGTCCTCTGTTCTTGCGAGACCCATACCACAGCACTGGGAAGTAAAGTAACATGATGCATGCAAACCGCTTTTACAGGCCGCAGCCATGACGACCCTCCCCTTTGCCTTCCCTTTGGTCCAAATACATTCACCCAGGAAGTCCACATTCACATAAGGCTGGGAAGACTGCGAGCTGCATCCCACAGAGAGCCTCAGTGGCAATGGTATACTAATGATTTTAATTAGTTCTGCTCTGAGGAAACTAATTTATTAAATGAATTGTCCCCAAAGTTGCTTGACTACAGAATTTTACTTTCAATGAATGTTCTAAATAGCATATGGAACTAATTTCAAGAAAACTGGTCTAAGGCAACATTCTGCACAGTAGCGAGAGATAACAGCAAAGACTCTGCTTTTGTAGACTGCTTACATTAATTCCAACGTTTTTTCCTTAAAGTACTTTATCATTGTTTTATTAAGATAAAAAGGATATATTTTTAAAGATTTTTAAAATTATTTTTTGCTTTTTCCCCCTATGGGAAAATTCTTGATTTCCTTTGTTATTATTTAAAATGATGATGATCTGGTACACAGGGTTTTGTATCCTACTTGACTCATTTAATAATATCATAATTATACCTTTACCACTACATGGTTTAATAATGTTGCTCTTAACATATGTAAAATGTTTTATGGTATAACAAAACTATAAATTATTTAGTCTTCATTTAGATTATTATACCCGTAAAAGTATTTCATAATTACCATTTACAAAATAAATAGTAGACATACAAATATTAGACTATTATCTCTCCAGGAAGAGCGACTCCTCTTTATGAAATAACTGAGCATAGACCTCTTGCATGACCCTTCCCCATAAGCTTCACAGAAGTCAGAGTGAACAAAGACCCCCATCGGCAGCACATAGAAACTGCGCTACAACCACCACTGAATGTGGTTGAGATTTAGAAGCGTAGCTTTGCTAATACACAACTCGTTAGTATCTGACGCACGTTGCTTGTTTTTGTTTTTAGTTATATGTTCAAACTGGTTTCCTTTTTATTAGTAAGGGTTGGTGTTAATTACTGTGTTATATGAGTCCTTTACATGTTAATGACATTTTCTGTCGAATGTTTTATGTGAATATTGCTCTTCTTTATTTTTCTGTTGCTTTTCTCTTTAGAGAAGATGGTAACAAAAAATAACAACCACTCACCTACATTATTGTTTATACTTTATACTTTTTGGAATACTTGATTTTTATGTTTCATAAGATTAGTTTGGAATTGGGTATATTAGGTGTTCAGGCTCAAACCTGAATCTTCCTCCCAAGTAACTTAATTATCAAGGAACAATCTTCAGACAATAGATTTCCCTGGTGCCCTGGTTCTAGGATGTGCTCACTGTTACAAAGATCCCAAACAAGGTCATGGGGGGAGTCTCAGAGGTAGATGGGCTCTTTGAAGGACCAATGTCAAATAACAGGTGCTACTGTGGGTTTCTGTAGAAGGAAAGGAGATAACGCTTTCCATTCAGAAACTCTACTTGTACGTGAATGGGGAAAGGAGGGGACCATCTGACTGCGTAGAGAAATCAGTGGTGAGCTCATGAAAACAACCGGGCAGGGAGAGGGCACCACAAGCACCTTGGACTTACAAAGTGTAGGTTGTAACTACCTCAACCAAATGACTGGTTTACACAGACGCAGAACCAAAGCCCTCAGCCTCAAAATAATCCCAGTGTCTTCTCATCAGGACAACCTTTCTTTGGCGGGAAAAGCAACAGTAACTTTTGAAAAATCAAATTATGCTACTTTCCCTGAAACATTTTATAAATGAGATGATGGATCATAAAAAAAAATATTAATTAAAAGAGGATTGGGAGAAAATTTTTAAGTTGTTTATCTTGCTGCCTAGCATAGTGCTCCTTTCTGAGTTGTTTTCTTAATTGTTTTTCAGACAACTGGATTAAGCCTGGTAGGGTGTGGTGCTGCATGCCTTTGGTGGAGAAGGATGAAGTACCGAAGGCCAGCCTGGGCTACATGGCACCTGTCTCAAGAGAGGGAGATGGCTTGGCAGTTAAGAGTACTGGCTACTCTTGCCGAGGATGCTGGCTTGATTCCAGCACTCACAAAGTGACTCACAGTCATTTACTGGAACTCCAGTTCCAGAAAATTTGATACCTTCTTCTGGCCTCTGTGGACACTGAATGTGTGTGCTACACAGATGTACATGAAGGCAAAATACCCATACAGATAAAATAAACAAAATCTTTAAAAATGCAGGATTAAGTGTGTGGAGCCTGTAAAGGTGGTATCTTATTTCCTGCCCACTACTAAATACTTAAATATTTTTGCTTATTTTCTGTTCAACATTATTTATATTTATATTAGCTTAGTAACCAGTACAGGGATACAAGTAAAACATTCACAAAAGCTGACTCCAACTTCCTTTTCTGAGCCACAAAATGAAGGACCTCCCTTTGCAGTTACATTCAAGTCTCTAAAGCCACTCCGAAATGGCAGGCCCATCAGAGCATGCTTCCAGCTATCAATCCCTTACACAGGCAGTTTTTAACCTGTTGGTCTCCACCCCTTGGTGGGGGCTGTGGAATCACACTTTCACAGGGGTCGCCTAAGAAAATCGGAAAACACAGCTATTTCTATTACGACTCACAACAGTAGCAAAATTACGGCAATGAAGTGACAACAAAAATAATCTTCTGGTGGGGGGTGTCACCACACCATGAGGAGCTGTATTAAGGGGTCACATCATTAGGAAGGTTGAGGACCACTGCTCTACACACTTGTCTCTGAAAGATACAGAAGGCGAGTAATTTACTGAAGGGAGCTCCTCTCTTTTCTGAGAAATAAACGCCTGCTCTAGTTTGGATCTGGTGCCAGTTAAAGGCCCGGCGCTGAGGGCTTTGTCTCCAGCTGGACGGGCTTATAACTGAACAAGCTATTACGAGGTGGGGTCTTCTTAGTGAAACCGGTCAGCAGGAGCCTGTCTCTGAAGGGCCTGTCTTGCTCTGGGTCTCTTCTTGTCTGGCATTCTCTGCTTTGCAGTAGCCGCAGGATGAACAACCTGTCACAAGTTCCCACCACGAAACTCTGTGTTACCTCAGGCTCAAAACAATGGATCCAGCGGACTTCGAAACAGCTGAGCACACCTCCCCCCCTATATCCCCCCCAACACCCGCCCCCAGTCAAAACTAAAGAATCCGCCCTTGGGCACACCATCAGGGGTGAGAAAAACTAAAGCAGCACCTTTGCTACTGACTCCTTTAAAACCGGAGGAGAGGAGGGCATGTGACAAACTCAAGATACGAAACTTCACAAAAGGAGGCCTATTCTCTTTTGGTTGACTCTTTTCTCTTACATTTGATATGGGAACTTTCTAGACCCCATGTTCATATTCTGACTCAGCCTGCTTGAATTTTCCTCTGATCTCTTACCATTTTTGAAGGCTTGCCATTGGCCCCTCAAAAACCTAAGTGTTAACCTATTCTAACATGTGTGCACTCTGTGGTTCCTGGGATTTCTCTGAAGCCAGTGTGGAAGGAGATGGAGACAATTTGTTCACTCTATGCCCATGAGCCCTGCCCGGCTTTGCTTGTCCATGACACATCATGTCTAGCCATGTGTACAGGAATATCTATGAGGATTCGTTACGACACTGGCTCTGGAGAGTGCACTTATTCCAACTTAGAGTTGAGGCGATTTGGCACCAGGCAGAGAAAGCACAGCAGAAGGGTGAGGTGGCTGGTCACACTGTGTCCCAGGTGAGGAAATAGAAATACATGAATTCTGCTGTTCAACATGCTTCCTCCACTTATTCAGTCCAGGAACCCAGGCCATGGGATGCTTAAAGTTTTCCATGAAGATTTCAAGTCTCTTTGAGTTGGCCACTGAGATCATGCATCATAACACCGCTCCGCCGGGGCTGTTGAACTATAGGACTTGCGCCCCAGGCCAGTTTCTCTGTCTTCTTCTGTCTTTCAGTGCTCAGTTCAAAAGCAAGGGCTGGCTTGAATATAACCCCTTATTTCTCTGTTCGCAACAACACTCAAAGCAGCTCCCTATAATGTTTTTGACGTCTCTGAAAAGTACAAACTATAAAGCCCCAATCGTCTCCTCCTCTGTGGAGACGTGAGGACACTCCTGATTCCACTCACCCCTAGCACCCACCGAGCCTCTCCTGGGTATTTGAACTGACGGTTACTTGCGCAGCGCAGTATATGGCACAGGTGCTATAATCTACAAAACTGAGAAGATACCATGAAGCTTTTCAGAGCAGATCCCTGATGGGAGGAGGTGGTATCAAGTAAGAACATACACAACCGGAGACAGTGAAAGCAGGGAGGACCCCATCTTCTACCTCTATGTACTCTGTCCCTCGACAGTACACTACATGAAGTGTAGCAATGCTACCGATTAAGTGGCCACTTACTTACAGTATGACAATAATGAAAATATCCATAGCCAACTTCATAGGCCAAACCCAGAGCAAAGACAGCAAAAGAATACTAATTCTTCAACAACAATTTGTAAAATAACCTTCCGGAAGGTGTGTTAAGACTGCAAAGCCCTATGCCTTGCCTATGGAGGGATCGATAAGGTAGGATTCAAACCTGAGTCCCTTTGGTTCCAAGGCTGTGATATATGGTGATATGGTGCCTACTTTACAGCTGTGAATTCCAAAGCTAACTTTTCTTGTGTACTTAAGTGGGTTTTGTTTTGCCTTGTTCTACATTTCTTGACGTTAATGTTAGAGCACAGAGCTCAGGAGGCCTATAAAAAGAATACTTAACAAAGCATCCAGTCTGGCACCTTGGGAGATGGAGCTGCAGGACAGCAGCATCACACCCCATTCTTTGAGATCACAATCTACATGGGGTTTTCATCTATACACCCCTTTTTTATAAACTATTCAAGGCTTAATTTGCTACAAATAGTCCATCTCCAAACCACCTTCCACAAGGCCGGTTTTAAAATAACCGCAGGATCCAGGGCTCTTACCTCGGTCCCAGAGGCTGGCTCTTAGTGCTCTTTCCAGCTGTTCTTCCTCACTCAGTCCTGCTGTGTAGACATCATAGTTCCTGTGAGTTTCTTCATAGGCCCCTGCTCTGCCATCCGGGTGGTGATTCTGATACCCAGAGGGGCCTGTGAACACAGTCAAATGGTTAAAGATGCCAGTGATGGACTTGTCTCTTGCTTCAGAATTCAAGCTTTGTAAATGCAAACACCAGCAAATAACTCATGTCGCTATTTTGAGCATGATAATAATCTAACTTAGAAAAGATGACATGACACACATAGAAAACTCTCACGAGAGGGGCAATCATGGTCCTGTCACCATTACAGCCACAGTGCCCAACATGACCCGGTCACCATTACAGCCACGGTGCCCAACATGACCGGGACAGGAATGAGATCGTACACGCTGATGAGGTAAAGAATCAATACCTCAGAAGGCAGCTACAAGTGCTGGAGAAGAGACGGGACCAGGCTTGATGGAGTCTATTTGTCATGTTGGAGCTGTTGGCCCCTGCAGGGTTTCCCCTGAAGTCCTGACTTGAGTGGGGAGAGTGGGGAGAAGCAGCCAGGAAACCTTTACTGTCTGTGGCTCCATCCAAAAAGAGGCAGCCGATGTTCCATGCATGTACCATGAAACGCAGAGCACCCATGCTGGGCAGTCTATTCCAAAAACTAATAACAACAGTGAGACAGATGCGCCAGTTTTGCTGATTATAACTACCAGACACCACACTTCCAATGAATAACAGGTTAGAAAAAAAAAACTGGTTACTGAGCTGAACAGGAGATAACATGGTCGTTAAATAATGTTTTGCACACTAAACAGACACCAATTAAGCAAAGATAGAAGCAAAACAAAGTTTGCTTTTGCAAAAATAATTCTAATTTTTGTCAGTTTGAATCTAGTCCTTGTGTTTTCTTTAACTGTCAATGGTTACAGAATTAGTTTGAAGAGACTCGTATTTACAGATAACAGTTTGGCATAATGAGACGTTATCTTCTGTTCCATGTTCACCTCTATCCTGTCATTATCATATTCTTTGAAGGGGATGTTTCAAGTCTTAATTATTGTGCTTGGTTGCTGATGGAAATCTATAAGTTACGGTATCACATATCTCCATGTCATCCTACACAGGGCATGGATGAAACACTACAGACAAACACAGAACTTGGTTGAGTGAAACTTCACACTCAGAAATTTGATATTTAAAACTCAAGCTGTTTTGAAAATTTTTAATACTTATTATTAAAATGCTTTAATATGTATGATTTCTAAACAAAATTTTATTTTAGTTTTTAATTACCATACAAAGGCTTCCCTATAGCATTTTATATGTACTTAGTTTTAGTTGGCCTTTGCCTTTCTTTCCCCCATCTTCTTGCCCTCTATATCCATATCATAACTAGCAAAAATATTCAGTAATTTGGGATCCTTATTTTTATTAAATAATAAAATTACAATATAACAATCCAGTTTCAACTGCTAACCAAGTAACTACTGTGTGTTCACATCACTATGTGTGTCATGTGGTGTACGTATATGGAGGTAGGACCTTTGCAAAGTAATGCAGATTAGGCAGGGTCATTAGGATGCAGCTCCGAGGATGCTATCAGTGCCTATCTGAGAAGAGGAAGTGAGGCCTAAATTCACTTGCTTTGATTCCATGTGATGCTCTTCACCATTTCTGAGGTAGCAAGAAGTGCTGACCAGACCCTAGCAACATGTCTGGTGTCCCAGACTCCAGAAACATGGACTAAATAAACTCTATTCTTTATGAATTACCCATTTCCAATTTGGCTATAAGAAGAGAAAAAAATATTAGCAAACTACTAGTGAAAAATTTACTAATTCAGTTTTTCGGTATATGTGCCATAGTCACCACAAATAACTGTAAATATTTTTGTTGTTCCCCTGAAGAAATGTGTACCTTTAGCTAATGCCCCTCAGCTTCCCAAGCCTCCCAGCTCTAAGTAATCACTGAGCTACTTTATATCTCTATTGAGGTGCCTATTTTTACAAATCATATAAGTAGAGGTATACAGTGCATGCTGTATTGTGTCTGGTTCACTTTACAAGCATGTTCTCAAGGCTCCCAACTACTGTAACACATGCCAGCACTTCATTCCTTCTTACAGTCAAATAATAGCTGTTGGGATAGCTAAGCTACAGTTTGTCTACACAACAGATGGTAGGCATTTACTTTTACGTGTGTGTGTGTGTGTGTGTGTGTGTGTGTGTGTGTATGTGTGTGTGTGTATGTGTACATGTGTGGGGGCACATGTCTAGGTCGGAGGTTGGCTTGGGGTATCTTCCTCAATCAATCCCCACCTTAATTTTCGTCTTATTTTATTTTTTTGAGATGGGGAGGGTCTCAAAAATATTGGGCCTGGAGCTTGTCAATTTGGCTAGGCTGGCTGACCAATGGTCCCTCAGGATCCACCTGTTCCTACGCCTAAGCTTCAAGGTCACAGGCAGATGTCATCACGCCTGGCTCTTGGGTGGATGCTGGAGATGCAGACACAGGCTTTTAGGCTTGTACAGCAAGCACTTTGCCTATGCAGCTGCCACCTCCGGCCCCCAACCCTGTATCTACCTTTCAAATATTTTGGATGCTGCTCCTATCAACATGTATGGACAAATGCATATGCAAACACACATTTGTGTTTCTGCTGAGTGTGTATCATCTGACTATAGTTTTGTTTAAGTCTTTCAGGAGCCACCAGGATGTTTTCCAGAATGGTTGCGTCTCTTTAAAATTCTACAAGCAGTGTATGGAGGGTTCTAGAGGCTCTACACCCACACCAACCCTTGCTCTTTGATCTCTTTACATTTAGCCATAGCCCTTGTAGTGATATGCTGGCTATTCCCGGCTGTCAACGTGTGAGGGACTTTTTCTTATTCAAGCAGCTGAGTGGGAGATGGAAAGATAAATCTTTGATCCAGATCCTTTGAGGTAGGAAGATCTACCTTTATTCTAGACTACTGCTGGCAGCCTATAGGAAGAACATGGGAGGAGTGAGTTCTCTTTTTGCCTACTTGCTCTTGTTCACGATAGCAAGTCCATTCCCCCAGTGGCACTAGAGCCTATGTCATTGGAATTACAGCATATACTAAAGACCAGCCAAGACATCCAGCCTCATAGACTGAACAACTTACTGGATTCTTGGACTTCCCACTCATAGACAGCCATGGACTATCTAGACTACAGCTTGTAAGCCATTCTAATAAATCCCCTTTACACACAGGCACGCACGCACGCATGCACGCACGCACGCACGCATGCACTCAGAGAGAGAGAGACAGAGACAGAGACAGACAGACAGACAGACAGACAGACAGACAGACAGACAGAGAGCCAGAGAGATTTACTCTATAAGTTCTATTCTTCTATGGAACTTTGACTAATACAAGCAGGTATATTGTGGTATCTCACTATCTTGTCTTACAAATTACCCAGGCTGGCCCTGAACTCACTATGTAGCCCAGGCTGGCCTTGAACTTGTGAAACTCCTGCTTCTATCTCCTAAGTGCAGGAATGTGCCACTTTCCCTGTATTGTGGTTCAATGATCAACAGTGTTGAGAATCGTTTTATGGGTTGACTGGCCGTTTGCAAGTCTTCTTTATAGAAATGTCTCAGTGGATACTTTACTCTTTTAACCAACTATTATAATACTCTTCTGGCTTGGGTTCTCTTTTGTTGAATTTCCGTAACACAAACAAAAGTGATTACTGAAAGAAGCTGTAAGTAAAAATTCTTAGAATTTGATGGATAATTATGATGGCTTTGTTCACAGTGCAGTAAATACCACTGAATATTTACTCAATACTTCCAGCAGGCCCATTTCTAAATTCCTTCTTACATGACCCACGTCAGAAGAGTAACATTAATGATTTTCAAAACAGGAGAAGAAAAGTAAAAATGTCTAAGCCTTCACAGTGGTTTTTATGACCAACTTGAGAACAGAACACATTTCAAAGATGGACACTGTCTTCAAACTATTCTCTACCCAATGGAACCACCAGAAATTCAGGTCCCCTTGATGTGTCAGGGATACTCTCAGCATGCTTTCCACCTGGAGAGCAAGGAGAGTGTGATGGAATTACTACAGATCTTGGTTTTTTGTTTTGTTTTTGTTTTTGTTTTAATATGCTTCACCAAATACCAAGCACTGAAGAGAAGAGCAGTAGTCAAGCCAAATTTAACAACCTCACTTCACAGATACTTTATAGCACTAGTCAAATACTTACGGGTGTGTCACCAAATGCAGCAGAATATTTCAATAGTCCCTAAGTGGCGAAACTGCCCATCCCCCAACCCCATCCCTGCCCATGAATGCTAATTATTTTATTGCAAGGCAAAAAAACCCATAGTGGGTTCTTTTCCCACATGGCTCATTATCACCTTTAAAGCTCTGTGGAAATATGGAAGGGCCAAGCAAACGGCAATACCTCCCCAACCCACCACACAGCACTTAGCTAATTCGGAACCCAAATGACCCGGAGCATTTCAGCACTCCTGTGTGGAAATACTACACATGGTAGAGTCTTAACTGCACAGATGCTAGCTATAGGAATTTTACACAACATCTTCTTGATGCAGAAAAACATTTTTCTACATGTTACTCCTTTTGTTGGAAAAAAATAAAACAACCCAGCGATGCTTTGATGAAATAAATTCAACAGCTCTTACCATACAAACATTATAAAACTTAACTTGATGTTTGTCAGGCAAAACGAGGGAACAAAGAATGAAAAATACATTGGTGCTGTAGTAGCCAAAAGGACTGGTATGATAAAGGTTCTGTATCATCAATCATAAATCATTAGCAAGACCAAAAATGCCATCAATATCTATTATGATAATAGGTCCCTGAGAAACAAAAGTTTTCAGCAGCTGTTCCTCTAATGGCCCAATCAGATGTTTTAAAGTCTTCATAATAAACAAGGGCAGAGGAATCTAACAGTCAGTGCTTAGGATAAATAAGTTCAAATTATGTCTTGTGATAAACACTTTTTAAGTTATATACTTTGGCTCTGTAATGATAATAATAATAAAAAGCTCTTCTGGTTATCATTACTTTGTTAACTGCTCCATCTGGTCCTTATACACATTCCAGGATTTCATAGCAAAGAGATCAAGGAAAACAACACAGATTAGAAAAATGGGTAACAGCTTTTAAAACATTTGTTAGCTTCTTTGACCTCCAAGGAGTTTCCCAGCTGAAGGTGGCCACGTTAAGACTAAATCACTCCTTGCAAGAGATACATATGTCCACATCAAAGTTGCTTAGATGACCATTAGCCTGGCCACCTGCGCCCTCTGTAGTGCTGTCTTTGAAGAAATCCAATCACTCCACAGGAAGCAATATAAATATGTTAGTCTTACAGGACATCAAAAACGAAGGTTAAAAACGAGCTTGGATTTCTGCCTTGAAATCTCCAGTCTCTGTGTGTGCTGTGCCAATACCTCTCACAGAGGAAGGGAGGAGACAGCAAAGGAGAGGGTTTCCATCTCTGTCTTCAAAAAATATAAGTAAATATGGCAAGGAGGGAAGGTGGGAAGAGAGAGAGAAAGAGAGAGAGAGAGAGAGACAGACAGACAGACAGACAGACAGACAGACAGACAGAGAGCACAGAGTGACTTTATTTCCTAAAGCTCAATTGTCAGAGTATGTGTGAATCTCCCATCCCCACACAACAGAAAAACAGGGACAAGGAATCACTGACTTACATCCTCGTCCCAGCCTTTCCCTGCTCAAAAAGCTCAGTTTTCCAGCACAATGTCAGGATCAGGAAGTCCATGACAAGCCACGTCTGTGCACAGGTATGGTAATGCTAGTCCCTTCACCTAGAAGAAGGCGGGGTGTGTGTGTGTGTGTGTGTGTGTGTGTGTGTGTGTATGCGCAGGAGGATCAGTATTCTGGAGTCGGCTAAGCTGTCTGGCTATGCTAGGCTGGGTGGTCCAACAGCACTACACCTATTATTTATATACATACACACATACACACACACACACACACACACACACACACACACACACACACACACACACAGTTTTGTTCTTTTTTTGTTTTTTGAGACAGTTTCTCTCTGTAACAGACCTGGCTGTCCTGGACTGGCTTTGTAGACCAGGCTGGCCTTGAAATCACAGCGATCGGCCTGCCTCTGCCTCTGCCTCCCCGAATGCTGGGATTACAGGGGTGTGCCACTGCGCCCCGCCTGTTATTTATCTTTAAAGCTGGGTTCTGGGGATCAAACTCAGGTTTTTATGCTTGTGAGCTAAGAACAGCACTGACAGAGCTCTCCCCCCAAGACTCTCCTGTCAGTGCTTGTGGAGATGTACTAAAGTGAGCCAGCAGGCAGGCCCCTTTCCCTCTAACAGTTTCAAGCTGTTAGTAGCCTTGTCCTTTGCCTCCTGGAGAGTCTAGGGCAACAAGTTGAAAGGCCCCACAGTGAGAGGTGGGACTGTGATGGTTCTCCTGACCTACCAGCTCTGTTCCTCCAGTCACACAGGTCAGGGAACACGTCTATACTACTCACTGTAAACTAGTTTCTACGACGGTCAGCCAAAGTGCGCTTCCAGGGACTACAGTTATCCTCTCTGCCTATACTGGCCGATCAATCACACCTGCTCAGTTCAGCTGATAATCACTTCATTCAGACCAAGCAGAGGTGGAAGCCTCAAATGCAAAGCGTCGTCTTGAGGCAGAGACAGAACTCTTGTCTATGGTACCCAGGCCAAAGTCTCCATCATGTTAAGGCCACAGCTTTTACTCCTAATCCCATCACCTAAGAAGTTGGAGTGGGGCTTGTTCGCAGCCCTCCCCTTCTGACCTCATGATCTGGGTGAGTTTCAGGCTATCCAGGTGACTCATACACAATATAAGCCAGGATTGACAGTCACGAGCCAAGGCTTGAGGACTGTGGGGAAGACTGTCACTATACAGATTTAATCCTTTGGGACCTTCCCAGCACTCTCTGCCCGGTCCTCAACATGCCACTTGTGACTCTGCTTTCTCTCCCTGGGAAGTCCTCTCTGTGACTGCTTTCCTTCATCACCTGTCAGGTCCCAGTACTCCGCTTCCTCTGGACAGGCTCATGCACAACTCTGCCCCTCCTTGCCAGAGCATTGACGCCTGTCTCCATGTCATCTGCTGTCTGGACTTGTGCTTGGAAGGAACGGAAGGGGATGGGTGAGCCCACTGTAGAAATCTAGTAGCAGAGTAGGGGAAATGTGTGAAAACCATTCTCAGACATTGCAGAGTCGGCAAAACGGGAGTCTGAACCTTTAGAAAAAGGAAACTGAGGCACTCCGCAGGCTGTGTGGTGCAGTGAGGAGAGAAGAGCAGAGCAGAGCAGGTTCCCTGGGTATAGAAGTCTTCTGGGAGAGAGGGAGCAGGAACCTGACCAGTAATAGTAGGAAAAAATTCAACAAATGCTATCGATTTACAGCATGCCATGGCTCAGCTGTCATATTCATCTAATTAGTCTTATAGTCTCTTTTGTTCCATCGTATCAAATATACCCACCTATAAATATCCATACCTGTATACCCACACCTATATATCTACACCCCTCACTATGTACTCTAAGAGAGGGACTGCTAGGTTTTTTGTTGTTTGTTTTTTTCATACAATGTCTGTAACAGCATTCTCTGCAATGTGACCTTGGCAGAGTGCTGCTGGATAAAACAGTCTGTGACTTCATAACACTCTATGGGAAAAATAAACCTCAACTGATATTTACATACACATACATGTGCATGTGTGTATTTATATATACATACATGCACAGTGATAGCTTATTCATCACTGTGGCAGATACCTGAAAGAGCACCTTGAAAGAATGGAGTTGCCTCATGGTATCCTTCCACGTCTGCCTGCTGTCTGTTGTTAGGGGCCTGTGGCAAGGCAGAGCCATCCTCACAGACAGGGGGCAGAGGAGTTGAAATGCTCACTTCATGTAGTCCAGGATGCAGAGATAGACAGATAGAAAGATAGCGTCACTCGCGTGAGAGAGTAGGGGGAGCCTAGTGGGCTTTATTCTTTTTCCTCTTTTATTTCAGGGGGTCGTTAGCCAACTACATGTTATCACCCACATTCAAAGAAGGCCATTCCCCTACCGTTAACTAAGGAAATTACCTCACAGACATGCCCAGAAATGTCCTTTACTGATCTTTTAGTCAGACTGACAAGCAAGACCAGGCATCAGATAGATATTAACAACTCCTTGTTACCTGTTAAAGGCCTAAGTAAGCCAGGATTCAAAACAAAACTGATCTCACTTTGTAGAACAGGCTGGCCTGGAGCTCAGAGATCTGCCTGCCTCTGCCTCCGGAGTGCTGGGATTAAAGGTGTGTGGCACCGTGCCCAGATAAACTTTTCTTTAAAGCCAATCTATTCAGCCTATGGTCTGAATCCAATACATGGCTTATTTTCATAAGAAAATGCCTACCCTCATGATATAAGAAACAGCTGGCTAGTTAGAACAGAGTCAACTGGGCCATAGAGCCTGGTGGTATCTAAAATATTAGCTATCTGGTGCTTTCCACAAAAGGCTGCCAGTTTCAAATCGTTAACTGATATGACGGTAACGAGTATACTGTGACTACATGTGGCAATTGTCCAAGTGAGGATGTCCGCTTCAGCTCAGGTGAGGATTCTCATCCAGGTTCCTGACCACCACCAACAGTAGACTCAAACAGCAAGAGGCCAGGGAGCTCGCTAGAGCCCTTCTCATGCGGGCACTCCTGAGGCTATTGCTTTGTGGTGATTTGATTTCATACCAAAGGCCCCATTTCTGAATACTGTCATGATAGGGGCCAAGATTTCAATATAAGCCTCTAAAAGCAGACACATAGAGTCTGCTGCATTAAGACACCCAGTACCTATTACTGCACCACCCGCCCAACCATCCAGCGTATCCACCCATGCTATCTCTCCTGCTAGAGTTGAATGCTCAGACTGGAGTATAAAAGTCTTAGGCCTGGACAGGAAGTCCTTTCTATCTTTTTATAAAGAAGCCCTGAAAAATACATTCTGTTCTTTAAGCTTCATGGTATTAAAGCCCATCTTAGCATATTAGGGCAAGTTAGAGCCTTCCTGGATGTGTATATGGGATAGACTGTGGGGAGCTATAGCCCTGTGGCCAATCCTAACAATCTACCAGTGGGAGTCTTGGGTGACTTGGAGGTAATAAGCACCATATTGCACACAAGAGGCCTTACACCAATCAGACAATTGTTCCATGCCAGAGTTACCTTCTTCCTTAACTTTCCCTAGGGACCCATGAAGCACCCTTGCTTACACTTACCCCATTCAGCTTCCAGGAAGACTCAAGGTACCACTGTGCACATGTGAGCACACCCAAAACTAGTGCTATCTTAAGCAGTGCCATGCTTTTCAGTTTTTAGTTTTTTAAACAAGTTGAAATATGTGAAATGACATGAACTTACCTGCATTGTTAAAGTGGTATGGCTGCCTTGGATACCCAGCATTGGAGGGAAAAATGCCTAAACATGGAGGAAATCAACATTTTAATAGAGGTCATATAGTTTTTTTGTTTGTTTGTTTTTTCAAGACAGGTTTTCTCTAAACAGCCTTGGCTATCCTAGACTTATGGTATAAACCAGGCTGGCCTTGAACTCACAAAGATCTGCCTGCCTCTGCCTCCTGAGTGATGGGATTAAAAGGGTGTGCCACGACGCCTGGCACAGTCATCTGGTTTTAACAGCTAATCTTTCCAACAGTCATGCACTTCTTAATGAGAAAGCCCAGGGTAACTTTAAATTATTTCTATACAATTATTAAAACAAACCCCTTGTTTGGAGCCAACCCTTTAGGAAAGTGTGTATGAGTGAGTGAGTGAGTATGTGTGTGTGTGTATTGTGGGTGGGTGTCAATAAAACCCTAATTTACATGCACTGTGGTTCCTAAAAGGTCCTAGGTGACATCGCTGATTGTTGATTCTAAAGAGAGTAGGCTTGGGTTCTGAAACTGTACTGGAGAAAAGCCTTCTCCCAACAAGGACATCAGGAGAGCCACATTCCCTACCCTTCCTAAGGGACTTTCTCTGACACAGGTGAACCAGACAGAGAGCCCCAGGCACACTCTCAGGATGACCCAATTCTTTTAGGAAGCACAAAACAACAGGCTCCACATTCTTCGGGGTCATTTTTTTACAAGTTCCTGTGTTATTCCAATTTTCTGCTCACTACACATCCTTTCTCTGCTTTCACCAGAAAACAATTTGCAGGCTGTTTTTCAAACTTAATTTTCTTCTGTGTCACTTTAAAAAAAAGATTGATATAAAAATGTCTGCACAGAAAACAGCAATGGTTTTAAGGGGGAAAAGTTTACATGTTATAATTGTGGGGGAAAATCCTTTTTGAAAATTAAATCAAGCGTGTGTTTAAATTTTATAGTCTATCCGCAGAGAGCTTTAAGAAGCATTAGATCTTAGGACACAGGAAGTGGATCAGGACAATGCACGCTCCCCCTTTATTAGCATTCAGTACCAAAGAGGCACTGTCCAGCTGTCCTGAGAATGCAAGCCAGGGCCATGGTTAGCAAGGACTGCTCCTGTTGCCTCCTCCAAGCGCACACAGGCAACAATAAGGGGCAAAGGCACGAAATGGGAATCCCTGTAGATGCAGCATGGCCCTGTAAAAACCACCCCAAAGTGAATTCAACCTGCCAATAAAGGCTGCGGAGGCAGTACCCAGGAAGCCTTCAAATGCCATGAAGATTATATGGTTCCCAAGAACTACAGTCGTCGGCACAAACTGTGAAAACAAATTATTTATGGTTCAAGAAAAGGTAAAAGAGTCTCAGAAGACTTTTCATGAATAAAAGATGAACTATTAGAATGCGCATGGTCTATAAAACAGGCGTTTGCAAAACAGTTGCCTTACAAGTCAAAATCAGTATAGTATTTTATATTAAAGGGTCTAAATGCATTCACTACTAAGTAAAACATTTTCATTGGACATCAGTTTAGAGGGGGAGAAAACAAAGGAAAAGGGAAAAGAAAGTAAGAAAAAAGAAGTAAGTGACATGGCTTGGTCTCCTGTTAATACAGGGCCTTGTCCTCCAACTCATACTGGCCCTGTCCTACAGTCCAGGCTTGGTGTCCTTCTGTAACCTTGCCAGGCATGTCTACTAACTCAAGCACTGTTATAGAAAAATACATTCTGGTAAACTCACATTTTGAGGAAATGTATGGTTTCCTGTGAACGCATTAGGGATGAGGGTATACCTCTATAGGCATTTGCTCCGTAAGAGCACCTCAGGGGAGAAATTTGGGCTTACATTCCTCTGTGTGGAACAATGTGAGATGCTACGATGGCTGTCCTGTTAGCTCTTGGTTTCCAGAGAGACCTGAGTATATTAGGACATTTCTAAAGTGAACCCCAAGGAATCTTGGGGCTGCTTCTGTGCACAGCGGGAGGAGGATAAACTTTTAACTGCTGTCAAGGCCAAAGGTGTTAGTTATGAGTTCTGTACCTGCACATGTTTTCATGATTTTCTTCAGAGGCCCCTGAGTGTACATCAGCCCAACGAGAATCCCAGCCAGATGCCCAGTGAAGGAAGTCCTAGGAGGAAAGGAGACCCCCTTTGTGAGTGTTTGCTCTGTTGCTGATTAGACACATTCCGTCTCTTCATTAGCCTGGTGCTTGTCAATTAGTTACAGTCTGCAAGCTTTGCTCCAAACAGCCTTTTATGCTGAGTAACATTTAAATTAGTCCAAAGGACAACATTTCTTATCTTAAGAGGAAAAAAAAAGCAAAGAAACAGGTCAATGAATAATAACATCCACGCATTTAAAATGCAGCACCTTTCCCTAACGGAAGCAGATCTGTTTGTTTCTCAGCACCAGCTGAAGTCTTCCATCAAGACAGGCCACTGAATGATGTCCAGCTCTTCTCTGGATCGCTTATCACAAAATATCAATGCGATCAGTTTTCTCTGCTCAGAGGTAAATCTGGTCTGCTCAGCCACTGTGAGGGACAGTGCCTATCTGTGTTTACAGAACAGCAGACAGAGTGTTTGTGCAGGACTGACTAGTAAAGCAAATGGGCACCGAAATTCAGGACAAATGTCTCCACACGCCACCCCATTTAGGTTTATAATGATCTTTCTGTCATTCTGCAAAAACAAGGAAAAAACTCCAAGCTTGAAAGATGGCTTGGGCACTGGAGTTCCCACGTAAGTCTGGCAATCGCTCATGCGATAAAATGTCTTTTCAGATGCTTACGTCTATCAAGACAGCAGTATTTCTAGAGACCTGTGGTATTTACAGGTTGGTTGTGGGCTGGGGAATGTGTCTGTAGGGTGGTTGACTGCCTGAACAATCTCTCAGGCCAACTTTAAGAATTGCTAGGGATTTATTGAACTGCACATTTTACCACCAAGATGGCCGAGTTCTCTCGTCACATACCTGGTCGATAGTCAGCTGTCTGGAACTGTCTGAACACCCAAATGTGCACAAATCCTTTCACATTAAACAAGTCTCACTTCCATGCAGTTGGTAAGCTCCATCTTGTGAAACTCGTCACACCCACTGTAGCCTTTTGATTCCTTTCTACGCTAGCTATGCATGCCCTTAGGGGTTCCTGACTAAACTCTTTGGAAAAGTCCAACACTGGATATAGGGTGAGCACCAGATAAATACATGAGCAAAAGAAAATCAGCTAAAGTGCTACCTGGATCTCTCTCTCCAATGAATTCCACAGTTAGTTTTTGTCCAGAGGGCAAGTCGTGTCACTGCCTTCCTCTGGCTTACCTACAGAACACCCAGCATGCACTGGACTCCAGTTCTTGCATTGTTCGCCTCTTTCCTTTAGCCCCAGGACCCACCACACTCATCTCCCCACATGCAAACACTTTCTGTGACCTGTAGTCCAAGCTTAACTGCACCTCTGTAAGAAACCACGAACTCCCTCCTTCCCCTGACTGTCCTCAGGGCTGTTCCTTCACACTCATTGTAGCACACACCCGGCTACACTCATTGGCTAAGAAGACTATCGTTTCCATCAGGAATTTTCCTCATGGTACTCAAAACCTAATAATAAAAATATGGGACTAGTCAAGTATTTTCCATGTTATGGGGAGAAGAATAAGAATGGGGCTTTTTTGCTGGGGTGGTCCCCAGTTCATGTTATTTTTTTATTTAATTAATTTATTCAGATTACATCTCAGTTGTTATCCCCTCACTTGTATCCTCCCATTCCTCCCTCCCTCATGTTCTTATTTTATTCTCTATTCAGCCATCAACAACATACATACCTCCACCTAGTTAGATGTGAGAAACTGCTGGTTTAAGGAACAAAAAGAAGCCATCTTTGTTTTTAGAAAGAAATTGGCTTCGATTTAACTGAAAAGAACTTTATTTTTATAGACTTGGTAATTTTGAAACTTTTATAACCAAGCTTCATGGTGGATCATATAGATGTAAAAAAAAAAAAAAAAAATGGGAGAAAGTTTCAATTTAAAATCCAACCTATTAGACAATTAATCTTAAATCTCATTTACAGTTTGGAGCATAATACAGTAAAATGAATTCCTTATCTTTATAATGGGTTTTCAGACGCTTGAGTTATAATCTAATTGCTCTGGTATAATTAAAACAGCAGAGGGGAGCACACTGCGTCATCCCGCAACCCTGAGCAGCCACACAAAGCTCCTAGAACAAGATGATTAGCTACTGTCACTATTTTACATGCTTTAAGGAAGTGTTCATTTTTTAAATTAAAAAAAAAAGGAGAGATTCTGATCTTAATCAAAACTGGGAATCTCACACGACACACAGAAGCGGAATTTCCCCACAGAGCAAGGAAATACAGCTTGCTTTAAGGAGTACTGTGACCCTTCCTTGCTGTTCATAGCCATTCGCTGAGTGGGGAGTTACCTTTGGGAGCAGAAGGAGGCCTCGGACTTTGGGGGAGGAAGACAAGGCAGCCTCTGGACACCCCTCCTCTTTCTGACAACACAAAGTATTATACCTGTCATTGTTATTGGCCTCAGCGCTGAGATGAAATACCTGCCCAAAGCAATGTAAGGAGGGATGGGCTGATTTCTGCTCATACTTTGAAGGAACAGCCAGTCATGGCAGGGGGAACTTGAGGCAACTGGGCACACTGTATTCAGCATCAGGAGAGGCCTAGTTAGGCTCTTCCTACCTCATTTAACATGCATAATCCTTGAAATACAAGAATGTTGAAGAGAAACGTGTACAGTGGAGGCCCAGTTCAAGTGCCCACCAAAAAGGTCCATTAATCTTTGCTTACAGTACCCAAGGCCAAGTTCAAATTTTTCCCCAGTCCTCTTTGACACAAGTTCCAAAGGCCTGGGAGTTTCATAGCTGAGCTTAGCACTGCCATGGACCCACTTCTCAGTATGGGTTTCTGTATTAGTTACCTTTTCTGCCGCTGTGATAAAATACCTGACAAGAATAACTCCAAATTGAAAGGCCTTCTTTTTGCATTAATTTTGAGGAAACTGTCTATCATGGCTCGGAAAACACGGTGATCAGGGCTTGAAGAAGTTGGTTGTGAAGTATCCAGTCAGGATCAGAGGGTAATGAACGCTGATGCTTAGCTTTTTTTTCATTCACTTCAAAACCCCAGGCCCAGTTAGCGAGAGTCTTCCACCTAAATTAACCTGATCTACATAATCCCTCACAGGCATTCCTAAAGGCTACCTGAATCTGCACAGTCCTTCAGAGATGTGTCTAAGGGCTTACCTTCTGGATGCATTGAGACCCTGTCACTGTGACAGCCAATACCAACCATCACAATGACTATAATAACAGCACATGCTCAAGAGAAATTCTGATCTCAGGATTAGTTACTTTGTTTTCAGTTATATATGGAAATTGACATCTCCGACCTGGAGTGTGAGCAACTGATTACAAGCAGAAGAGTCTCAGAGACTAGCGCCATGGCAAAGTGGTGATGAACTGGGAAAACACTGCCACACTCTTGTATCCATAATCTCAACATTTGGGAACATGAGACAGGAGGTTGTCCATGAGTTCAGGCCAGTCTGGGCTGCAGAGCGAGTCTCAGACCATCTGAGGCTACAAAGTGAGACCTTGTCTCAAAAACAAACATAAAACAATAGTGACCAAAAACACCAAGCAAACATTTTTCTCAGTAATCACTGAAAAAAGCAGCCATCTATGCAAAGTACTTGCATTTCTTAATTGTCCTAACTCTTCATTTTGTCAATGTTTCTGCATCGGTAGCACTCATTTCTAGGTTCACTTTTCTCCTTAACTTTTAGCAATTCTCTCAAATTTGAAAATTAAAAGAAGAAGAAAAAAAAAAACAGAAACTGTTTTTTGGCTCAGTGTCCTACAAGATATTTCTTTTAGTAATATTTGTTTGATGCCTAGTGCTGATAAGAAATGGTGGCGCACGCCTTTAATCCCAGCACTCGGGAGGCAGAGGCAGGCGAATTGCTGTGAGTTTGAGGCCAGCCTGGTCTACAAAGTGAGTCCAGGACAGCCAAGGCTACACAGAGAAACCCTGTCTCAAAACAAACAAACAAACAAAAAACAAAAAAGGAAAAAAAAAAAAAGAAATGGAGGTACCACCCCTCCACAGACTATGTCTCTTCTCCCACTCTTGAAGAGCATCTCTTTATACTAGACATGTGGTCCCAAGATCACCATCATTCTAGTTTCACATTGCTTTATTCAACCTGCTTATAATTTGCTATATCTTTTTATATACAACCCTCTCATGTGTTTCTATGGTTAAAGAATTCCCAGCCATGACTAGTTTTTGAGACATATGTATATCTGTCGAAAATATATTAATATATATAATACATATATCTATTTGTTGACATGCATTTCCATGGGTATGTGAGGGGAAAAATAAAAAATAAGAGACGTAAGTTAAAATCAATGATTATTGATTATGATTATTAGAACAATGATGGTGGAAAGACAACTTCTGAGCAAAATTGAGACTTAAGATACTGGCGATTTTGTTATGTAAAGGATATGCAGGTATCATTAATATCAACATGTTCTTTCCTGAGGAGGGTGTCCTCATAAGCTGATCGAAGCCCTCTAAGAGGACATTTGTAAACTGTTATGTAAAATCACTCCTGTTGCCACGTGCCACTGCTAAAGTGTAAAAATCTGAAGCTGTGATTGAAAGCACTGACAAGCTATAAAGATCCTCCCCTGTTAAATGGCAAATTCTTCCCATAGTTAAAGAGGGCATCCTCTCAAGCAAACCGGCAGTGTATTACCAAAGACACTGTCTCACAGTGTGAGCAGAGCCGATGATCTCATTAAGGCAGGAGTTGATGGAGACACAGTGTTGGACAAGAAAAGGGAAGACGTAAAGGAAGGGGCCTGCAGTCTTTGCCATAATTTCTCCTGTAAAAGCTACTAACACGTGTTGGGGACCGAACTGATCAGAAGCTCTGAGGCTTGGGGAACTGAACCAGTGGTCTTGGGTTATCAGTGCAGGTACATGACAGTGCGGATTTCTGAATATTAATGCCACAGGAGACGATTTTACTGTTTCTTCCCAAAATAAACTGTTGCCAGTCTATTTTCTCCTCCTCCTCCTCCTCCTCCTCCTCCTCCTCCTCCTCTTCTTCTTCTTTTTTTTTTTTTTTCTCCCTACACAGGGTTTCTCTCTGTGTAGCCTTGGCTGTCCTAGAATCTCTTTATAGACCAGGCTGGCCTCGAACTCACAGTGATCCACCTGCCTCTGCCTCCCAAGTTCTGCGATTAAAGGTGTGTGTCACCAGGCCTGGCTATTTTCTATTCTTGATGTCTTCCCTGGCCACATAATCAGCATGTATTTTTGGCCATGGACTATGGGAAGGACACAGTATGTAAACAGCTTTACCGTGCCTCCCTGCCACCTTTGGCATTGCTGGTAGAGTCACTCCTTTTTGATATGCTCCAAAGGTAGCAACTACACAGGAAACACGCCCTGTGCCGTCTCTTCTGTCCCATTCAACACAATGCCGAATGGACACATGGGACTAGCAACAGACAGCTACTAAGGAATTCCACGTGAGGCCTGTCAGTCGTGATCTACACAGGAATAAGGGTCTAGGGAAAGCAGAAGGGAGATTCCTTGGGAGGTGGAGCATGGAGGGGACGAGAGGAGCGATGGGTGGAAATGAATAAAGTATGAAGACGTATGTGTGGTTTGTATAGGAATGGCCCCCTATAGACTCACATATTTGAGTGCTTGGTCACAGGGAGTGACACTATTAGGAGGTATGGCCTTGTTAGAGGAAGTGTGTCATCAGGGCTGTCCTTGGAGGTTTCAGAAGCTCAAACCAGGCCCAGTATCTGTCTGTCTTTGTCTCTCTGTGTCTCTGTCTCTGTCTCTGTCTGTCTGTCTGTCTCTGTCTGTCTGTCTGTCTGTCTCTGTCTCTGTCTGTCTCCCTCCCTCCCTCCCTCCCTCCCTCCCTCCCTCCCTCTCTCTCTCTCTCTCTCTCCCCCTGCTGCTTGCTGATGCAGATGTAGAACTCTCGGCTCATTCTCCAGCACCATGCCTCTGCATGCCGCCATGATTCCCGCCATGATGACAATAGACTAAGCCTCTGGACTGTAAGCCAGCCCCAATGAAATGCTTTCCTTTAGAAGAATTGTTGTGGTTATAGTGTCTCTTCACAGCAATAGAAACCCTAACTATGATGACACGTACATGTACAAAACCATCACAACAAAACTTGTTTAGTATATTAACTAATAATAATAATAATAATAATAATAATAATAATAATAAAATGGGGTTTGTGCAAAGGCAGAGAAGCCTTTCCAAGATCATAGATGACTCCCTGGCTGTCAATTCTACCTGCCTATGCCCGGCGACAGGATTAATTCCTTAAGCTGGGTCAATAAGAAATTATTCGTCTACTCAAATATTTATCAAATGACTACATATAAACAAAATAAAAGAGTCCCTGGCTCCTGAAGTTTATAATCTTCTGGGGCAGATAGGAAGATAAATAGAAGGGCGGAAACACAGACAGACACAGAATCCATAAGTTATAAGTGTAAGAAAGCAGTTTACTTTCCAAGGCATGGTGTGGGTTGATGCCTCAAGTGTTATTTAAAGTGACACTGTTGGATTTGGAGCTGCCACTCTCAGAGGTAGTATACTGGCTAGTTTTTGGGAAAATGCCTCACAAAGATCTGGCTGTAAGCAGGCCTGTAGGGGAAATTTTAAAATAGTGATAGATGGGGGAGGGTCCAGCCCATGGGTGGTGACATCCTGGGCTGGTGGTCCTGGATTCTATAAGAAAGCAGGTTGAGCAAGCCATGAGGAGCAAGCCAGAAAGAAGCATTACTCTATGGCCTCCACCTCAGCTCCTGCCTCCAGGTTCCTTCCCACTTTGAGTTCCTGCCGTGGCTTCCCTTAATAGACTATGACTCATTACATATTACATCTATGCCCCGAGAGCTCTCCGTGTTTACATAAGAACAATGAAAGGTTTTGACTCAAATAATCATAAACAGGTTTTTCACCTGTACAAGTCCCTCAACAGAACATATGTGTGGGGCATGAGTGTGGACAGGCACACACACATTATGGGACCATTCTTGTAAGGGTTGTCTTATAAGCTGCAAGATCCGTAGCATCTCTGGCTTCATTATAACAAATGCCAGTGGTCCCCCTATTAATCATCATGACAACTAAAAACAGCCAGTGTACATTTCCCAAACCATGTAGCCCAATGGAAACCATTGGCTTATAACCTGGAATGTATTATTAGTTGTTTATCTAATTAATTGATGACCTTTAATCATGAGACCTCAAAATTTATCTTTCAAAGCATTTCCCAGGTGAAAATACTGTACACATTCCTGGAATTCCATATTGAACTTATACACAGAAAACATCCTCCATAACTGAAATGCACATGGGGAGTGGAAATGTCCGAAAGAGGCTATGATCACTTCCACACAGTACTCTGGTAGAGTACACTCAACTTGGCATGAGGAAACGTTCTGCCATCTGTTCCCACTACAGACAGAAACACTTCTGGAGTCCGCATGACTGTGCATTTTCCCCTTCACCTCCAGAGAGTAATTAAAAAGAAAAAGAAAGACAAGAAGTATTATTTATAGCCTGATCTTTGCATTGGCTATTGTGATGAGGCAAATGGATAATGTTCTCATGAGCTCGGCCTTTGGAAGGAATTTCAGAATGAGCAACGACTAGCCGTTTGGTACCTGTGTTCCCTGCAGCTGCAGCAGGAGGCTGACATCCTTAATGGGAGTTCAAGATGATGGGGCTGCAGAGACAGCTTCAACAGTGGGGCTGTGGCAACAGCCTCTGCATTTCCACTGTACACACAATGACATGTGGATAAGCGGTCTTTCCTGGGTCCACATCTTAATATGTTGAATTTCAATTATAGCTGCATATGTGAATCTCATGAAGAAGTTTCTAAGGTTATGTGGACCTTGATATTGATATTGTTTTATTTGTAATTTTTGGTTCTAATGTAGTAAGGATGCTATCTTAACCCTGAGCTCTAATTCCAATGGTTAGGTATCAGCTGATTTTTTAGGCCAGTGAAGGAAATATTTTAAGAGTAAGCAAGATGTTGCACTTTGTAAATAACTGCATAGAAACGACATCTGCTTATTTTCCTGCTAAGTTGGTCTTATTGAATATATTGTGTTGTTACTTGGGAAGGTACAACTTGGCAAATGCATGTAAGGAAGCATGAAGTTCAAAAGATGTATAAGTCCCTTGGGCTTATAAAAACCTGATAAAGTACTAGAGAAATGGCTCTGTGGTTAAGAGAATTTCTGCCCTTGCAGAGGACCCCGGTTCAGTTTCTAGCAGTTACATGATGGCTCACAACCAGCTGTAACTCCAGTTCTAGAGTATCTAATGTCCTCTTCTGGCCTGTGAGCACTGCAAACATGTGGTACACATACAAACATGCCAGTCCACATACAGTGATCTACATAAAATATAAATACGGTTCCAGGAAAATGTGGTAAGTCAGTTTACTGACATGTACAAGAGTCACATGGGAGAAGGTGATGGCAGTGGGTGGTTTGAGAATAAAACTTTTAACTATGAAAACTGAAATGTCCTACCTACTGTATGATTTGGAGACCTAGGTATACCATCGATGTCACATTGTGTTTCCTTAGCAGATCTACTTATGTTATTTATTTATGATAATGTTAAATAAGAGTGCAGAACCATCAGCTATGAAGGTCTAAAAACTGTCCATTCGAGCATAGTCTGATTCTGCAATGCTGCCTGCCACACTGGACATCTATCAAAGGTAGGTACACATAATCCCCCATGTGGGCTCAAATCAGATTAGAGCAGTGCCAATCAAAGAAGCAACCTCATCTCTTGAGGACCACGAGGAACACAGAGTCCCTCATCTCTCATCTTGGTAGCTAGAGCACAGACGTATGACTTTAGTCTGATAGCTATGCTTTATGGACAAAGTTAAGAATCTCGTGATGAAATCAGCTTAAGGAAACAGTGGTCAGTTGCAACAAGTGTCACTCAATTCTATAGGTTTCTCCACCCTAGGTTTTCAGTATTCTTTTTTTATATACATTTATTTTATTACACATGTATAAAACAAACTACATACAGCAGGGAGAACGATGTGACAATCATGAGAATAATTAGTTCTATACATGTTACATTCATAGTGAATTGGCCATCTGCATTCATCCAGTTTGAAGTAAATGTCTTTCCTGTCCTGTTAAGTCTAAATTTCTTAATGAAATTCAATATCTATCCTATCTCAACTCTAATAGCTTAACTTTTTTATCTCGATCTAAAATGATCTTATCCCCTAACCAACTAAACTTGGTTGTAAAACTATACTATCTTGTCTTCAATGCTGCTCAGAGACTTGAGAAGGAATAAAACTTAAATTCCTGAGTGAACCTGCGGTGCGGGTTAGCGGCTTCCAAAATGTACAAATTGACTTAAGTCAGTTTACTTATCAGTAGTAGAAACATCTTAATACCTTCATAGCCAGTCCTTTTTGGTTAAGTAGGCCAGAGTAGATGTCAGGGCTCTTTTTTCTGGAACTGATAGTCTTGTAAAGATGCAGGATGAGAGTTCACAGTCACCTCTGTCACCATAGAGAGTGAAGGTGAGGTAGGCTGACATTGAGATGCCCCCTGATTCCTGGCCCTCAGCCCTTAGTAAACCCTTCACTCTGCCCATGAAGGAGACCCATGACTTGTTTGTAAACCAACAGAATAAAGCTTGTCACTTTCATAATTATGTTCCTTAAGACTGCGGTTTCTGTCTCACCAGCAGATTCTTCTTGGAAGGAATTGGTACACTGGGATCCACCCTAGAGGCCAAAAACTAAAAGTTGCTTCCAACTGGCAATGAGCTCAACAACCCATAAGGATGCAAATTCTTCTAACAATCACAAGGATTAGAAGAAAATCCATCCTAAATCAAGATGAGACTTCAGGCTGTCATCTTTGTCACAGCCCTGAGAGACAACCTGAATAGACACCTGAACAAACCATGTCCAGGCTCCCCTACTACAGAAGTGGACATGACAAGTGTGTTTCTTTAAGTCTGAGAGTTCTTGCAACTTAGCAGCAGATGAATAATACAGTAGAGCTAAGAGGTAGACACTCGAGTGGAGGTCCAGGGTTGTGGGGACATTTTGAGCCCCTGAACCACATCATATTGGAAATGCCTGGAACCCTAGTGGGCACCACTGGCAATTTTAATCATACAGAGCCAACACTGTCCTCTTGCTTAATCAGCTCATGGAGTTTCCTTAAGTTGTGGCCAAAAGGATCCTGGCCAAGATGAGAAAGATGACAGAGGCAATAAAGACTTGGCGAGTCTCAGGAAGGAGTTTACTGCACACTGTGTACAGACCCTATGTGGACTGAGACTACAGCGAGACAGAAAGAGATGTTGCCACGCCGATGAAACAATAACCAGGACATTATAGCTACAGCATTAATCCCAGAGCATGTACTCTGGCTGGGCACCATGCAAAGGCTCATCCGTAGGTTATAGTGAGAGTCATGCTGCACGAATGGGTGAAATGCATAAGCAGCAATCCTCCACGCGGCGGATGCACAGAGGGCAGCTCAGAGGCTTCTTATTTCAGAGCTCTACTTCTAAGTATGGTCTCTTTTCAAGAGTTTTTTAAAGTCCACATATATTATCAGAAAGGTGTCATCAGGCGGTTTCCAAAGGAGTCCACAATTGATATGCTACCAAAGACTTTTGTATGCTCTGACTTGCTGGAGCTCCATTCACCAGCCAGTTCTCCAACACCCATAGACAACAACACACAGACATTAACATGGTAGCAGCATTTTCTGGGTTACCACTCAACAAGCTACGGCTTGAATACAACTCTGTCCCACTTTAGAGATAGGAAACTAAAATTAGAATGCTGATGAGCCAAAGACCCAGGGCTGTGAGAGCCAAGAAGTAGGTGTGACACTCAGCGCAGTGACACTGAAAGAAAGAAATTTATCCAGTAAATCCGTGCCTGGAGGCCAAGGGAACGCCCTCTGCAGCCCTGACTGGATTCACAGGGCCCTAGAAAAGTTTAATTCAGATTTACAGTCCACACAGAGGAACAAGAAAACAACCACAATTAGGATGGTCAGCCTCAAAACTGTTCACATAGCTCAAGGCTGACAAGGTCATAACTCATGTTTTGAAGCACCAAACCCTTCCAAAACCTAATCTACTCTGCTGATTGGCATTCCTCAATAAAATGTCTCAAAACACCACCACCACAAGAGGCTCGTCAACTCTTTAATCACCACCACTGCTTTCTGAAAACATTGCCTTTTCCACACCTAGTTCTGGATTTTCACTGTTGGGTCTTAGCTGAACCCTATAAACAATTACATGCCAAAGATCTAAGAAATCCATATCAAGGGGGCCACTTATTAAAACTACGAGCCCTTAGAAGCCCCTTGAACTGTGTGGGACACGTAAGGGACACCTGCCATTTGCCAGCCCAGTATCTCCCACTGGTGGGCAGTAGTTTGGGGTGCGCGTGAGCAAGATCTGGAGCAGTGCGGAGTGTGTGGGCTAAAGAGTACAAGATCAGCGTGCTCTGGGGGCCTGATGGCACTCACACGCAGTGTATTCTGAGAGACACTGGGGTAGGACTGATACATTTTGATGAGTTTTTACAGTTAAGTTTCTTAGGGCAAACCTTTGAAGTTACTGCAGCAATCCCCAAAGGTTTCAACGCAGTGTCTGAAGACAAGTACGGTCCACTTAAGTCAAACAACTGAATCTCTGTATGAACATACATGAAATATTCCATTATGAGTGACCACTCCCCTTTTTATCCACAGAAAGCACCCTCAACAGTCCCGAGCAGGATGCTGAGAGGAAAAAAAAAAGGTTGGCTACTCTTTGGCAGAATGTAGGAATGTACAGTATTACACGTCCCACTTAACAAGTTTTCACAGGGGAAAAAAAAAAAAGGTTTCCTTTGTCACACCTTAAAAAAAGAAATGGGACAGGAAGAGCAAGAGAAGGCTGACTAATGAGCCAATGATAAATGTGGCCAAGACTCACCCCGCCTATGATCAATGCTTTTCCACTGCTGCTCAGCCCTTGAACACAGGAGGGACTTTAGATTAACTCTTCTTCCAGTGGAGCTCTGTTAGCATACTGCCCCCAGTCTGCCTAGCAACCTATGATGTCATTACTTGTCTGCCACTAGGTGGGCTAGCTGCCCAGAATATAAATAGAGCATACCCAACTCTTATCTCTCTCTTACCATTTACCTCCCTCTCCTGTTCCTTTCTCCTCTCTTGCTGTCTCTATCTCTCTATCTCTCTTCCTGTCTCTCTCTCTTTCTCTCTGGGGTATTCCTCCCCTATAATAAACTTCTCCATCTTATATCTGTTGTGTGGCTTATATTTCATATTTAAAAAGCTCAGCCATTACGGGCTCGTTGGCAAGCCCTGAACAACCTATCGCTCACTCCAAGTCAACTATCTCCCTGTCTACTCTGTCTGTACTTCTGAAGCTGCAGCACTCAGAAGAAGCAGAGGAGAGAGAGGCAGCTACCAAAAGCCAGCCTTCATGGCAGACAAAGCAGATGAGCCCTGCTGCCAGGAGCCTAGCTCTCCATTTGCAATATGCAGCATCTGTCGGAATGATTGTACTGCAATTCTTTAATGGGACTCACTCAGCCAGCAACAACAAAAGTGTCTACACCACCCTGGTCACTGGTACAGGATGGATGGGAGAGATTTATGGTAATTGTAACACAAAAAAAAAGGACTGCAAGTTAATGAAGTCAGTGTCTGCTGCCTGCACAGTGCCGAATTATTTAAAACTCATTTGAAACACACACACACACACACACACACACACACACACACACACACACACA
>OU015743.1:40042763-40073692 GCA_907169655.1 Acomys percivali | reverse complement strand
GTGTGTGTGTGTGTGTGTGTGTGTGTGTGTGTGTGTGTGTGTGTGTGCTGCCCCAATTGAACTCACCTCCCTCTCCTGTTCCCTCCCTCTGTCCCATAATATGCAAACAGAACTCGAAACTTGGAGAGAGACGAGGAGGATCTGCAGTCGGTCTGTCCAGTGGGACACAAGTGTAATCCACAGTCAGTACTGGTAATTAGAGGGACAAGAAGCTGACCCTTGGAGCACAGTTATCTATTGTAGGGAACCTCGAAGTCGGCTCAAGACACTCCAAGACCATGTTCTCAGCACGAAGGAGATTTATTTGCCCCTGTGGGACAAAGGTCATTCATAAGGGACAAAGACAGGAGACAAAGGACAGGGAGAAGGGGAGGGGACCAAGGGACAGGGGAAAGGGTATTTAACCCCTAGGTCAAAGTCCTGTCTCTGCATAAAGAGGAGACAGACCATAGGAAAGTGGTGGTTTATAAAGGGAAAAGGGAAAACCCTGTGAGAGGAGGAGGTGTTTACTTTTGATTGGGCATCTTAATTAGGGCAGCAAAGGGGGCTTTTGATTGCTAGACTTCAATACTTTGATAGCTGGACCTTGGAGGTCAGCCTCAGGAGGAGGAAGTGGCCAAATTAAGTGAACAGACTTTGAAGACTAGCTTTAGGAATGTGATCTAATGGTTTTTTAGCAAGGCAGAGGGAGTCGGGGAGAAGGGGAAGGCGTGCCAAGCCATGTTTCCAGGCTGGTTAGAATAGTTACATCTTACCTCTGATGCCTCCTACCTGGAGTTCCCTTGGAAAGGGTTCTACTGTCCAGGTTCTGTTTCCCTGGGTTTCATTTCATACAAGCTAAGAAACCTTATAGAGGAACTAGTGTCCAAAAGAACATACGCTGGGCAGCAATACGTCAGCTTTTATCTCCAAGGCTGTGCCGGAGTCTTCCAATGTTTCTTGATTTAGGTATTTCTATTTCCTTTGCAAAGGAAAGCATGCCTCATCCTGCCTTATTTCCTAATACTGAATACATACATCTTCCTCTCCAAATACATACAATTTCCCCTCTATATACGTGCCCTTCCCCTCCATATACGTATACTTTCCCCCTCTGTTTTAGTTAAGATTTCTATTGCTTTGATGAAACACCATGGCAAGGGTTTATCATTTCCACATCATAGTTCCTCATTGAAGGAAGCTAGGGCAGGAACTCAAACAAGCCTGGAGCCTGGAGGCATGAGCTGATGCAGAGTCCTTGGAGGGATGCTGCTTACTGGCTTGCTCAGCCAGGTTTCTTATAGAACCCAGGACCACCAGCCCAGGGATTAAACCACTCACAATGGGCTGGGCCCGCCCACACTGATCACTAGTAAATAGTTAGTTTCTGTCAATTCAACACAAACTAGTGTCCCCTGGGAAGAGGGACCCTTGGTTGAGGAATTTTCTACATCAGATTGCCCTTTGGGTATATATGTCTGTGGGGCATTTTCTTAATTGGTGATTGCTGTGGGAGGGCCCAGCTCACTGTGTGTGGTGCCACCCCTGGGCAAGCAGGTACTGGGTTGTGTAAGAAAGCAAGTCATGGGGAACAAGCCAGAAAGCCGCGTTCCTTCAGGGTTGCTGCCTGGAGCTGGCTTCCCTCAATGATGGACAGCAAGCTGTAGGCAAAATAAACTTTTCCCTTCTTGAGTTGCTTTTGGTCATATTCTTTATCATAGCAGCAATACAAAACAAAACAATGCAACAAACAAACAACAACAACAACAGACTAGTCAAAACAGAAATTAAACAGAAGTTCAGCTATGCCAGTGCATACTTGACCGTGCAGCACAAACCATTATAAATGTACCAGTTTCAGTCTCGATTTTGATATTCATACAAATAAGACTTTAAGGATTAAGGCAGTTGTAACACCCAAGCAACACTGTCTTCAAGGTTTATCACAAGTTATACACAGGGATAATCGATAGCACCATGGATTCCTGATAACAGAAGTTCCAAAGAAAACTGAGTGCTAAGAGCATTACATAAGTGTTTCAGTTACGTTTGTCAATTCAGCCCAAAGTATTGAGTCAGTGAAGAAATCAAAGCTCACACCACACCGCCCCAGGTAAGTGGCGGTATCCGAGTCAACCCAACAACACCTGACAGTTAGTGCACAAGGAAACTAGGAAAGCACGGGATTTTATGGAGTGTATGTAAAAACAGCCTGATAGAGGCTTTCCCAGACTAAACAGTAACAAGATAGTACATGATGGGTTATGAAAGAGGGTTTTCTGAACTAGTTAGTAAAAACCTAAGTTTGAAACACCATGATGTCCCCACTCTGGAAAGACAATCTCTAGATTATTTTTATTGGCAAGAATAACTTCTACAGCACAAACTTGTGCGGGAAATGCTGCAGGTGGGCCTGCCAGTTGGCATCCTGCTACTATGGTGGATGGCAACGTCTTTACAATATAAATCAATTCCTAGATTCCTGTGGTTTCTTTCCTCACTTAGTTTTGTTGTTGTTGTTGTTTTAAATCTGACAACGCCCCCCCCCATCTCCCATCTTTGAGGAAGATTAACAGAACTGCACAAACCTGATGTTCACAAAAGTAAACCTGCTCTTGATGAAACAGTGGTCTTCCTCAGTCCACAGGTGAGGAAAATGAGGCACAGAAGAGTCCGATTTGGCTGAGGGCCCACAGCTGGACCGGAGCTGCTGGTCCCCTTACATGTGACCCTTGTCCTCTAGCTCAGTGTCTCAGTGACTGTCTCACCTAGAAGCTGTTCGCCCTGTCACTCTCTTAACTTTGGTTTCTTGCCTAGCTTTCTGCAGAGATTGATAATCTGTGCGGGAAGATACACTTTGCCATCAGCTCCCCCTTATTTCCATCAATAAGATGCTGCTGGTAGGGGGGCCTAGATGGGAAAGGCAAGAATTCTGCTGGGGACCCACCCCTCTCCCATCCTGAACTGCACAGCACCCCCCTACACACACACACACACACACACACACACACACACACCAACCCTCTATGCAGGGACACCTCTTCAAACACAGGCACCTACTAGGGTCTCAGGAAGAGAAAGGAAACGAAGTGATGAGCCTGAAGCTGAGCAGCCGTGAATAGTGAGTGACACCACATTAGTAAGTGAGTCAAGGCAAAGTACCAAGGTAACAGAGCAGGGCCTCACAACTCCAAACGGTTCATACTTCATTTTTTCTTTTCTTATTTTTCAAACATATAGTGGAGGCTAGCTTCGAACCTGTGATCCTCCTGCCTCAGTCCCCTAGGTGCTGAGGTTATGGGCTGTACCACCACACCCAGCAGACTTCATCTATTACTCTGTAAAAATTTCCTCCTTAAAGACTTTTTATTATCAAGGAAGTTTCTAGTTTAACATGGCCCCAAAATGTTAGGTCAGTGTGTGTGGTTTTGTTTTGTTTTATCTTCCTGTGGTATCTATGTGATTCTCTAGAATATTCTTAGAATTCACCAGTAACTGGTTAATACTGATCCAGTCTGTAGACTATGAGTCTTATTCCTAGATAAAAGGGAAGAAATGGAAACACTACATGTCCACACTTCAGTAAGGATTCCACCCAGAGAATGTCTAGTATCAAAATCGTGGAGCTCAAATCTGTCCTTGGAGTTAAAAAATAAACCTTCATTGTAAAAGAACAATCAACTTGTTTTGGTTTCATTTTGGTTTTTGAGACATTGAGTCTCTCTATAGCCCAAGTTGGCCTTGGATGCCTAAGTGCTGAGGTTACAGGCCAACGCCACATTAAAAATCAGAAAGCTTGCTCCCTTGTTATTATTTCCTCTCCTTGGCACGGATCATTCAGTGCCTGTGTTTATTCCCTGGAGTAAAGACTTACCCAGGGCTGCAGAAGTGAATGGCCACCAGCTCTGCCCAACAAGCGAATCTGTTGGGGACAGGAAAGCCCAAAATGTTGACAATGCCTCCCGGGCAGTAATGGTTGTTAAGAACTTTCAAGGCAAACAAAACTCCTAGAAAGGAAGGAATAGAGAACACATCCTATCAACAATCCAATAAGGAGAGAATCACCTGAACAAAGAAAACTAAATAGGAAAACAACTACGCAATTATTCCAACTCTCTGTTTCAAAACAGCAGTCTGGAGAACTGCAGGTGGGGATGGCCATTGTCCCTTTGATGGCTCTAACACAGAAATTCAAACTGCTTCCCAGGAGGAGACACAGAAGGTGGGAATGGGCCCACCAGCAATGGTAGCAAATGCCTAGGAACTGCTCACTTTAAAGGAGCTAATTTTATGCTATCTGAATATGAACAGTGAACAGATACCACTAAAATGTATCAGGTAGCCTGTATAGAAAAATGCTGAGAGCAGGGTGTATGCACTCCATAATCACACACAGAAAGCTGCATTTTGGAAGGAAGGAAGGAAGGAAGGAAGGAAGAAAGGAAGGAAGGAAGGAAGGAAGGAAGGAAGGGGGACCAAATCAGAGAGGAGAGTTCTGTCGTCTTGTTTCCGGATTATACTCCCTGACCCACAAGCCAAGCTTCTCATTCACACACTTAGGACATGTAACTTAAATCCCAATGGCAATTTCAGTCCCATGAGGAGGCTCATGCCTCTAATCTCAGCACTGGGGAGGCATAGGAGGACGGATCTTTGTGAGTTCGAGGCCAGCATGGTCTACAAAGAGAGTCCAGGACAGCTAAGGCTACACAGCGAAAACCTGTCTTTAAATAAATAAAATAAAAATCCCTTTGCCTGTTAATTTATATAAATCCATTTTCTATTTAAAAGAAAAATTTTCAGCTGAATATTTTCTCACACAGAATGAGCTGACATTCAAGGACCTGGCTTTGGGTCTCTCTGCCCTTCCTCTTTCTGAAGATCGAGTGAAGATGCGGAATAATGCGGGACAGCCAAACGCTGCCTTCTTGTACCCCAGTCAGTCTGCTCTTCAAGATGCAGGCCCCAGCTGCCATAAACCACTCAGGGTCCTATCCCCTTATCAACTAGGAAAGGAAACAGACAACCTCCCTCAGGGGCCGCACTCATGTTTCCTCAGAAAGTGTCTGCCTTACCTGAGAAACCGACAGCACAGTTCCTTCTGAAGTCAGGCTGATTCATAAATTCAGCAAAAGCGAACTGCAGGAGTAAATACACCACCCCCGTGAGGAGGGTGAATGTGGCCACGATGTAGGCAAACCATCTACTTCCCAGTCTTCGCTCCAGTTTTATTCCTTTCCAGAGCATGGACACCATGTTGAAATACAAATGGTAGTCGTCGGCATGGTGCAGGGGCGAGAGCAGTAGACGCTGCCAGTCTTTCTGCTGGTAACACGTCTCCACACTGATGCAGGAATGGTACAGGGACTTCAAAGGATTCAGGAAGAACCAGACATTGAGAGCCAAGGTTGCAAGGGTAACTGGTGGAATATTGTTGATCCCAACATGGAACACTTGAGAAAGGAGCATTAGGAGCCCAACGTTGGCCCCCCTGGATCTCCGCTGCATGACTGGATATCAGGAGCACAGATGGGGAACTGTAGTCAAGGATTAGGAATGCCGAGAGCTGCCCCTGAAACACACAGTGCATGCAAATTCATCAACTGACAACAGGTGTGCTGCTAGGACCCGCGCTGGAAGATAAGCACACAGTGGCATGGCCTACATCTCATCCCAACAGAGACATTAACTTCTAACTTCTTTCTTCATCTCACATTCTAAGATAGAAATGTTATCCCAGATCCCAGTGAACTTTACGACAGGCATGCTTTCCCTGACTGTTATGTCATTAACTTGTAATGTGTCTTTCTTAGCAAAGAAACAAAACTAAAAGGCAAGCCTGGCAAGCTGAGTTTGATCCTTGGACCCATGAAAAGGTGGAAGGAGAGAACCAACTCCATATGGTTGTCACCTGACCTTCACAGATGCACTGTGCATTGCTTCCCACAATACACACATCATATACACACAATTAATAATAATAATAATAATAATAATAATAATAATAATAGAGAAAAACTAGGCTGGGGGAAGGCTCAGGGTGTTAAACTTGCTATGGAAACATGAAAACCTGAACATAATTATCCAAAGCATGCACATCCCTGAGCATGGTTGCCTGCATATGTAACCCAGGGCTTCTATGATGAATCAGGATGCAGAGACAGGAGAATCCCAGCCAGCCTGGTGTAGACAGCAGCAAGGAAGAACAAAAAACAAGAGACCTTGCCTCAACCAAGGTGGAAGGTGAGGACCAACATGTGAGGTTGGCCTCTACCCGGCACATGTATGCCATGGTACATGTGTGCCAGCACTCACACACGCTAAGT
Organism: Acomys percivali; assembly: GCA_907169655.1. Lineage (NCBI taxonomy): Eukaryota > Metazoa > Chordata > Mammalia > Rodentia > Muridae > Acomys > Acomys percivali. The sequence continues at coordinate 40,067,387 of OU015743.1, read as the reverse complement.
CACACACACACACACACACACATACACACACATCATATACAAGTACACAAACACACGTCATACACACCTCAGCATACATCATATGCACATAAAAAAGATACAAATGACAACCTGGACTATGACAGTAACCCTACAAAGACAGTATGCAAACATTTAAGTAATTTTACCCAAATCCTTGCCAAGTCTCTTTATCTCTTCTATTATCTTTAGCAGAAACACTCAAAATGCCAAAAAGTAGGTTTTAAGATTTTTGTGAACATGTTACGGCCTAACCCAAGTTCTGCACTACCCCAGGTGTCTGCTCCCTGAACTCTTTATTTGTCATAAGCTCCTAAACACTTATCTATGTGCCAAACCCTACATTGAAAAATGCAGTCCTTGTTTTTAAGCTCACTTGTCACCAGGAAGCAAACCAACCGCTGCCTCGGGATGTTGTAAGCACAGAGAGGGAACGCAAGAACGTGGGCACACAATTCCGCCGAAGGTGGTGACAGACAGGACCTACTGTCTTAAAGCATTCATTTGAGTTAGTGACAAGGAAGGGTTTCAGGAGGCAGTGGTGACCCTCCCCACCCACCTGCTAGGCTGAAGCTGCATTGTGACACGCTTTGAATGAAAGAAAGCAGAGGGGCGGGTAATGCAAGAAGCCCAAGCCTAGTCTCAAGGTGTACTGCAGGCTTCTGTTTCCGGCTTCTGTTTTCGGCTTCTGTTTCCTGTAAGGGTTCTAAGTCAGGGCTAGTCTGCACAGGCTCTGGTCCTCCGAGGGTCCCAGCCACTGGCAGCTAAGCTTTAGATGCAAAGCTGTCTAGCTGACACAGATGGAAAGTGGAATCCAATGAGCCCCTCCTACACTGAACCACAGAGAGGTAAGTTCTGGAGTGGATTGTTAAACAGCCAAGCGCTAACCTAGAAGGTATTGACTTTGGAGAGGGATGGGTTCCTGCTTTTGAGAAGCAGCTAGTGAGGAGAGAGGGGATGGAGCAGGCAGGGGCAGGCTAAATACAGGCCCGTAAAAAAGATCAAGTGTTTGAAAGAAAGAACAGTAAGTGGGGGATGGGGAGTCAGGTATAGACATAGGAAAAATAGGCAAAGAAGGTGGCAGATGTTCAGGAAAAGTGCTTGTTTGCTGATGTGTATTTTCTTGTGGCAATTTCTCACCTCCCAACTCCAGGTAGCAGTAACTGAGCACACCAGACAATGCATGGGCTTCATAGGAAATGATGGAATTATATTTGAGTTTCAAAAAATTGAAACTATTTAAAGAAAAATAAATTTTACAAAGCATTTACTTAGGAGTGCCATGAGTGGGCCTGTGGCCTAAGGCTGCCGGACCGCAGTATCTTCTCACTAGACTGGAATAACTAATATCCCAGGACTGTTAGAATATTATAGGAGCAAAGGATGTGTTGGCAAAGTGCTAGGATTTTCATTTCTTTTTTTTTTTTTTTTTTTTTTTTTTTTTTTTTTTTTTTTTTTTTTTATGAATGAGGCAATTTATTAACCCAGCATCCTTTGTTCTAATGCTTCTTGTTGGCAGCTGCCACCTGTCCAGCAATCCTGTCCAGAACTCTCTGTCCCTGAGGTGTTAGCTTGCGGCCCCCATCTTGGTCCTTTTCCACCATTTTCAGGCCCTCCAGGGCTTGGAGGACCCGGCGGGCCACACTCTTGGAGCCTCTGCTGAAGTGGCTGGGCCTGACACCGTTTCTCTGCCGTCCTCCATAGATCTTGGTCATGGAGCCAACCCCTGCACCACCGCGGAGGTACAGGTGCCGTGCTGTGGAAGCAGCTCGTGTGTAGAACCAGTTCTCATCATAGGGAGCAAGCTCTTTATGTTTGGCCAGCTTGACTGTGTCCACCCATTCGGGGACTTTCAGCTTCCCGGACTTCTTGAGGAAGGCTGCCAGAGCTCTGACGAACTCCTGCTGGTTAACGTCTTTTACAGTAACTCCAGGCATCGTGCGGCCTCCGCGCTGCCAGCCAGGGGAAAAGGGCAGGATTTTCATTTCAATAGAGTCATATCAATTGGTTGCAATCAGTCCTGTAAAGGGCAGAGTTCCTATATGGCTCAGCTCAAATGTACTCTGAATCCCCGAGATGGACTTCCTCCAGTATTTTATTTTATATATTCCCTAATGAATTTTGGTCATTTTCACCCCCATCCTTCTCCCTCTCCCAATGGCACCCTTCTAAACAAGTCCCTTCTCCCCTTGTACTTCCGTATTTTCTTCTTGTGGATTTAGAGTTATTTGGCTGGGATGTGGGAGGCAAAGTTACTAAGCTGAGCATGGGGCCACCTCTCTGTGGCTACATCACTGAAGAAAGTGATAATCCTCCTCAACCTCCATAAGCTTTAATGGCTGATAACACTGTGGGGAAGGGTGTGGACTCATTGGTCCCTCCTTCATCCACAATGAAGAGTGACGGGTCCAATCTTGCGCAAGTGCTGTGTAGATAGAGTACAATGGCTATGTCATCTTTTTACTGCACATCTCCCTCCCAATTCTCAGCTCTCACATTCCTTTTGGCCCCCTCTTCTGAGACATTCCCTGAGCCTCTGGGGGTACGTTATGGTGGCTTCAGTGAGAATGGGACCCATAGGCTCATATGTTTGAATATTTAGTTCAGGAAGAATTGGGAGGTATGGCCTTGTTGGAGGAAGTGTGTGACAGTGGGCTGGCTTTGAGGTTTCAAATGCATCATGCCATTTTCAGTGTGTTCTCAGCCTCCTGATTTTGCCAGCTCTCATCTATTCCTGCCACCATGCCTTCACTCTGCCATCATGAACTCTAACCCACTGGAACCGTAAGCCCAATAAAACGGTTTCTCGTGTAAGTTGCCTTGGTCACGGTGTTTTATCACAGCAGTAGAGAAGCAAATGATACAGGTTTTAAAGTTGTCAAAGTTAGGATATAACACTCCAACATCATTTATTCTCAGCCCTTTGTGTGGTTATGGATTTCTGCATTAACCAATGCCTGATGCAGTAAGAAGCGTATCTGAGGAACGTGAGCTGGCTAATTTTGTCAACTTGACACAAGGTGTAGTCATCTAAGAGGAGGGGACCTCAATTAAGAAAATGCCTCATTGAGTTCAGGCTATACTTAAGTCTATTGGGCCTTTTCCTAATTAGTGATTCATGGGAACAGAGCCCAGTTCATTGTGTGGGATGTCACCACTGGGCTGGTGACTCTGGGTTCTATAAGAAAGCCCGCTAAGCAAGCCATGAGGAGCAAGCCAGTAAGTAGCACTCATCCATGACCTCTCCATCAGCTCTTGCCTCCAGGTTCCTGGTCTGTTTGAATTCCTGTCTTGGCTTCCTTCTCTGACTGACTAGTGTGAATGTATAAAACAAATTAACCTTTTTCTCCCCAACTTGATTTTGGTCAGTGTTTCGCCGCATCAAAAGAATCCCTAACTGAGACAAGTTGGTACCATGGCTCTGGGGTATTGCTGTGACAGAGTTGACTGTGTTGGTTAGGGAGAACTGTGGAAAGACCTTGAGGCTAGAAAAGTTATTGAGTGTTGAGAATTTGGAGAGTTTTTTCTGTAGGAGTTTGAGAGGTAAGCATGTTGAGAGCAGTGCAGACGATGGTGTAGGGGGAAGCAAAAACTCTGCTGGGCCTTTTGTGGGAAGATTCTGACAACTGGTCAGCTGCCGCTGAAGTATCAGCTGCTGTGATTAACAAGAGACTAGAAGAACTGCAGTAAAACTTTGCTTTGCTTGGGACAATGGATGCTGGTCAGCTGAGGCTGAAGAAGAGACCAGCACCACTGAGCTGAAGTCTTCCGGGAAGTGTGTCCTCATCGCCAGCACCCAGAAGCTGTGTGTGTTCCAGAGGCAACCGAGGTTGTACCTAAGAGTCACCCAGGTGGTGCTAGTTTTGAGAGCAGCTGAGCCTTGGCACTATGTGACAGGGCTATAGTCCCTGGAGAGAGCCCAGAAGAGGCTGCTGTTCAAAGTGCAGCCCACTGGCTGCAAGGCATCATGACAGTTTGGGAGATGGCTACCAAGAACAGCAGGTAGCAGTGGAGCGGAGCCTGACTGAGCTTACAAGACACGCTTTGTATGCTGTAGAGAGCAGAGCTGGAGAAGTGACCCAAGCCCTTTGGAGGAGCCCAGAAGACCATGAGTGCATCACAAACATTAGACATTGAGTTATTTATACTGCTGGAGTTTGGTTTTGCTTTGTTCAGATTGTGACTGTGTCCTTCTTCTTCCTCCTTCATATAAGGGCGTATTTATTTTATTTTATTTTATTTTATTATTTTATAGGAATCCCCAGTTGTGAGACTGAAGTTTTAAAGTAATTTTTGGATTTCAAAGGAGACTTTGTATTTTTAAATAGGATAAATGTTTGAATTTGTAAAGACTGGTACTTTAAAGACTTGGAATATTATATATTGTGTTCATATTAATGTGTATCCTTGGGGATGAACAAGAAAGGAAAGGTTATATGGCTTAACAGTGATGTGTTTGTATATTAAGTTGACAGGAGTTCAGTTGTGGTGGCTATTTTTACGTCAACTTGACACAAGGCATAGTCATCTGAGAGGAGGGAACCTCAATTAAGAAAATGCCTCTAGAAGATCAGGCTGTAGGCAAGCCTATAGGGCAACAGCTCTCAACCTTCCTAATGCTTCAACCCTTTAATACAGTTCCTCAGGTTGTGGACACCTCAGCCATAAAATTGCTTTCATTGCTACTACATAATTCTAATTTTGCTTCTGGTATGAATCGTAGTGTAAATATCTAATAGATATATGGGATATCTGATATGCAGCCCCCAAAGGGTCGAGGCCCACATGTTGGGAAACGCTATCTAATCCCTTTCTCAGCTGCTCACATCTTCTATCTTTAAAAAGGTTTCCTATGAACTCACACTCTCAGGTTTGACAACTCCTTTCATCATGGTTTCCAAATTTGGTTGGCTCAGCTTTGGCTTCTGAGCATGCTCCTAGGGCATAACCTTAGAGGAGGAATACAGTGTGTGCATGTCCTTTCCTTCCGTACACAGTGTGATGATTCAGTCTCTCCTTTCATTCACCTATACAAAATGTCTTGTACTAGGAGGACAGCAGATAATAGAACTTTTATTCCCAGCCCCTCCATGACCATTTATACTTATTGAAGGAAATAAAGATACTGGCTCCGGGAAAGTAGAGCAGACATATGCAGCATGCACCCTCATTTGATGCACACATCATGCAAAGGTGGACTCAGCCAAAGGGGAAAAGGCCCCTCCCTGACAAAGGCTAGGACAGCAGCCTAGGAGTTTTAAGTGGCGTCCTGTAACAAATCCATACTAAAATGTCCTCCAATAAGCTGTGGAGTTGCTCAGTGGGGAAGAGAGATGTAAAGCGGGGAATTCAGCCCTGCTCAAGTAAACAACAATGGTTCTAACTTCTGCTTCCTCTCCCACTGATGTGCATAGCTTGGACAAGTCCTACTGAAGCATGGCCTCAGTTATGTGCTTCTGTCTCCTCGGAACTCATGCTGTAACCTTGAGTAGTGGGTTGAACCTCAGCAGTAACCCTTTCATGTCTTATCATTCATGGTGAGAATACAGTGCAACTCCTTTATCGTAACTTGACAGTGCTAACTCCAGTGCCTCACCCACCCTTGCTCTATCAGCACAGACCCTGCCTTAGTCACTCTGCTCCTCCTATATCATAAGAGTCCCCACAAGTGCAGCTTAAGTGGCAGAGGGCAGGAGCAGCCTTGTTGAATGTGACTGCCACAATTACACAGAACTATCTATTCTGTGATCATTGTGACCACGGTGACCAGCGCATGCTCTGTGCTTGGAGGGGCTCCCAAATGAGTCAAGGTTGGTATTTTGAATGAGCTTCCATTGCAGAATAAACGAGCATGGTTAAGGAAATTAGGTGACCTTCCTTATCACCTCCATTCGTCCCACAGTTCTAACAACCTTCCCACTATGTGAGGTGCACCACTCTCCCTTCCAGAACATTGTATCGACTTCATAGACACAAACCTACGCTTCACTTAAAATGTGTTGACAAATTGCTTTGCCAGAACTATTTGACAAGAAAAACACCATTTTAATTACGTAGTAATATACACTATATCAGGGTTCTGGCAAAGATCATGGAAGATTTCTTGAATATTGATGAGGAAATTAGCCATATTTACTTTTAATGAGAAATTAAAAATTAAACAGGTATGTAATAAGAAAAACTACATGGCTAGAATAAACAAAGAAACTAAATTCATAACTTGGGAAACCAGTGTGTCCCAAGGGGTGGGGGCAGAAAGGAGGAGAAAGGGAAAAGAAACTAATTACAGGGATTTTGAATTCTACTTGCAAAGCAGAAAATATCTTACCATTATCATTTACCAAGGCAGTATATATCTCAATTTTCAGATTTAAATATTCAATAATAACTGAAACCATTAAATTGCAAGAATATATACCAGTTATAAATTCTATTCCCAATTTGGTATGTGATAGTAACCAAATTACCACAAGAAACACAGACATGATAGAGTCTTAATGGGAGTAATTAAACACTGCGCTGAAGACTGGGTCTCTGTATTATTGTAAGTGCAACAAATTTACTGACGTCGTCTCCCATTGTATGGCTCCCTCTCCAAGAAAATGTTCATTGTTACATAGCTGAGAAAGATCAATGGTGTGCCATTGCTGCTTTGAGACCTTTGGTAAATTTCATTTAACAGTTGTACATAGTTGAATACACATTCTGGTTTTTTTTTTAAATCATAGGAAAATATAATAATTAACAAAGGCCTGCTATGGCCTAGGCTAAGAGCTTTCTAAATATCTGACTTTCACAATGCTTAAGTTTAGAATTTTTAAAATAGAGACACAATCCACATACCATAACAGTCACACTCTTGAAGCACATAACTCAGGGATTTCAGTATATTCATAGGTTGTGTAACCATTACCAGTATTGATTCCAGAACTTTCTTGTTGCCAAAAAGACACCCCAGACCTTTCAGTGATTCCACTACCACTCTTCCGCTAGACCTTAATTGTCTACCTAATTTCTGATAAATTTAGCTACTCTGGACATCTCATGTAAGTGAAATCACTCCATACAGAGCATCTGACTTTGAAGATCACTCTGTGTTACACCAACACTTGTTATGGACAAGTTTCACTGTATGGACACACTCATATCCTGTTTTCCCTATGCATCTGCAGATAGGCTTTCCCACTGTTTGCAGCCTGGCCCTCGGATGCTCCCAGGATCCGAGTGTGCTGCTCTCTGTATCAACATGCATTCCTGGAGAAGTTACTGGGCCAGCAGCAATTGTGGCTTAACTTTTTGAGGAATAAGGAAAAATAGTTTTTCAAATTCATGTGTCATTGTGTGCTCATTCTAGCAGGATGCAAAGCCTCTGACTTCCTCATCTTCTCAAGAATCTATGCTTTGTTGTTGTTGTTGTTTGGGTTTATTTTGGTTTTTCAAGACAGGATTTCTCCGTGTAGACCTGGCTGTCCTGGAACTTGCTCTGTAGAGCAGGCTGGCTTCAAATTCAGAGATCCTCCTACCTCTGCCTCCTGAGTCCTGGGATTTAAGGCATGCACCACCACTGCCCAGCTGGAATCTTTTGTTTTTATCTGTGTTTCTCATTCTAGCTTTCCTAGTGAGAATGAAGTGGTATGAATGTCCATCTCCAAGGACTAATGATACTGTAGGCTAATGATAATGATAAAATGCTAACTTTACATTGCTGAAAACACAATATGAATTCAGACATGTTCACCAAACACAAAAGTGTTACTTCACCCCTTACCCTTAAGAAATCACCGAACAAGCTCAGATCAAGAGAAAACACGAGAAAGAAAGGTGAAATCTCAAAGAAAGCACCTGGCTGAACTGCCAACATTGGTACCATAATTCTCCCAGGACATGGTATGTTGAGAGGAAACCTGAATGCCCTTCAACAGCATAGAACAGCTTAGATGAACACATAAGACTGTAAATGCCACAAAATCCTTTCAAAAGAGCACAGAGGGCTTGTGTTTTAACTATTGCCAACCATGTGAAATGCTTTGGAAAGAACAAATGTTCATACTGAACATAAAAACATCTCTGCTTTCTTAATTGCAAGAACCAGATAACAAAGCAGTACATTAAACATAGTCAAAAGACCAAGAGACTAGGTAAGACACCAGTGCACCTTGCTCAGCTCAATGAGGCTACTCTCTCTAGGGCACAATAAGTTGCCCAGATGCATTCTTAGAAACCTTGTATTTCATGGCTTTTCAAGTACAAACTTAAGAAACTATTTTCTCTACTTGTCACTGGAGTATCAACGGAGGAGAATGTGTCTACTTAGCACAATAACACAATTATTTTATTCCTCTGCCGGTACAATTTTATTTTTGAAAAAGTAGTAGTTTCCTTAGGTCCTAGAATATACTGATTACAATACAGATATTTAAGATCTTCCTGAAAATTAAGAAAGTAAGAATTTTCTTAACTCAATACTTACAAACAAATCTGGTCTATTTTCAAATAAACATATGAGTTTCAAAAAGCTCCGCTAAAAAGTTTTATAGTAATTATGCTTTCCAAATTTAACATTTAAATATTAAATATAATAGCAGATGGCATGGCTCCACATCATTACACCCTGCTCAATTTACCAGAAAGCATCATCTACCTAAGTAGACTAGTAAACAGGGGGTCCTGGGGGAGACAGTGTGGATTCTTCATCAGACTCCACAGTCAGCTGATGACAGGCTGCACAGAAACAACAATTTTTTCTAGTCTTTTAAAATCTGCTAAGTGGCTTCGTGAACTGTACTATGATAAAAGCAAAGGGAATCAGAATGGGGCTCTGTTTTCTTACTTCGCATTAAAGGGAGAAATAAAAAGAGACGAAGACAACCAAATGAATAAAAACGAACTTCATGAATAAAACATGAAGACTGGAATCAAATTATATAAAGAGGGAACGGGAGCCTGATCCTCGGGAATAGCATGACACTCTCAATAGTTACATTCTAGTATCTATTCATGAAAAGCCTACAACTTGGATTTTGCACCGGAGACACTAGGAATTAAAAACACTGTCTTCTCTTAAAGTCTACGGAGACCTTTAGTATGATGGCTCGCCAGATGCAGAGACTTCCATGTTAGAGGCACCCAACTAAGAATGCCAGCTTACAGACTGCCTGATGCCACTGACTGCGTCTTCTGCTTTTAAGTAAGAAGACTTAGTTTTTAAGACACAGGCTCTTCCACCTTTCTTTTTGCCCATTCACAGTCTTTACCAGTAAAGAAATTCCTCACACCTTAATGGGATGATGTCCAAGTGTCTTTTAATAATAGCTTGCCCTTCGATTTGCAGCCGGGTTTTTGTTCATTTTTTTAAACAATAAAGTTACAAAAAAAAAAAAAAAAAAAACAAAAAAGGGAAAAAAAAAAAAAAAGGAAAGATGGGAAGAAAGGGAATGGCTTGCTTTAATACCAACCACATGGAAGGCTTGTGTAGGTTTACACAGTAACTTGGAGGAATGAGGATTAAGGGAATTACACGGGTGGACATAAGAATATTCCAGACAAGTGAGCAACCATTAATAACCACATGTTAATGTGGTGACACAACCCACAAAGGTCAGCTCTTCAGCACGTGATACTCTCCCTGATCTACTTACAGAATGCCTGATGCAATTTGCTTAAAATCCAAGTTCATCACACCATCTTCCCCTGCGATCCATCAGATGCCTTTCTGACCTTGCAAAATCATGAAGCATGCGTGGTTAACAGGATGGAGTTTGGGGCCAAGAGGCCCAAGTTTAAAGACTGACTTAAATGCTTTGAGACCAAAAGATCCTGTGTTTAAAAAAAAAAAAAAAAAAAAAAAAAAAAAAAAAAGTTATCATTTTTATGTAGCCCTGGCTGTGCTGGAACTCTCTTTGTAGACCAGGCTGGCCTGGAACATCAGAGATCCACCTGCCTCTGCCTCCTAGTGCAGGAATCACCGCACTTGGCTCTTAAATAAATTCCTAATCCATGCCTGAACCCTTTACCTTTGAAGTGGGCAGTAAACAATGAGACCACCCTTCTAGAACTGACAACTAACAGTGCCTAAAACTTAGAATTCCAGGTGTCTGTTGATAGCACTTATTTATCACCATCACTGACCCACCAAGGCTTAGCCTGGGAACTGAAGTCTTATAATAATCTATACACTTTTCAATATCATCTGATAGTTACACATTTAGTTTAGAAGTGGGTGTGTGTGATTTATTTCACTTAGTTCTTATAATGTTATGAAGGCATTCTTTCTGTTTTAAGTACCAGTTGGTCCGTCCGGCACTCTCCCAGAAAGCCACCTATGTCGGTGCCCACCCTGAAGCTGTTTTGCAATTATCCACAGAAGTAGTTCAGTGGTGCTTCTGCCTAAGACACTCAAGGATGACGAAATGTCTGGCCTCCACTTCTCTATCCAAAGTGCTTAATGCACATGGCACATGTCACAAATGGACAGTCACATGGGTTCTCTTCCTCCAGAAGGCATGGAAGTGAGCTCTTTAGACATATGATCGAGCTTACAGTGTATAATCCCAATTCCAAAAGCCAGAGCCTGACCCAGTGAATACCCTTCCAGCAGCCCTGGTGTGAAGCTGAAACAGATTCTATTTCCCTTATACAGATAAGAAAAGTCAAAGGAACAATACCCATAAGCCCTGAGACAGACTCTTCAGCTGTTTGTCTCTCACAACAGCAACACTGCCTGCCACTGCCAATGCTTTTGAGAGGCCCCAGCAGCCCACCTGCACATCACTTATGAGAGCCAAATTTCCCAATCTGCACTGTACAGCAGGTAACAACAGCCTCAGATGCCTATTAATTATGCGAATAAAAACCTGAAGCTGTGACGGAGGAGCAGTCCAGGAAATAGCCCAATGGCCTGCTGTGCAGCCAGGGTCTTCCAACTTAAGTCACAAAATGAGAACCCCTGTTTTAAAAAGATGACACCTATTTCTCTTCCATATGAATGCTTCTTGGTGGATAAAATTAAGTCTGAAGTAATTTCCTAACAGTACTGAGAAAAACCAAGTTTTGTTTAATTTTAGGTCAACATTTACTCATAACATATACCATAAAGTTTAGCTAGCGCTTGATGAGAACTGCAATTCAAAGTGATGTTGACGATTTAAAATGAAAAGGTTTCCTTTTATGAAAACTCTTACCAAAAGAAAAAAGAAACTCTTATGTTAGATAATGCTTTTGGCATTCTTAGTTCAACCCCATATAGGCAAGTGTCAGTCACTGGGTGGGAAAAAAAAAAAATCATGCCATCACTGTGGGGAGAGCCTCTTGCAGGCGGTAGGAAACACACCAGAAGGGTCTCTTGGGCTTTTTATAAGGCTTGGCTCTCCTTCCCATCTCATACCCTTCTGGCCTGGTCACTTCCCACATGACCTGCCTCCAAACACTATCAGATGGGGGTTTTTGGAGTCTGAGGGATTTCCGGAGCCCGATGACAAACAAGCAGCCTCATCTGTGTAAACGAAGAGTTACCAGAGCAAGGAGGAGTTGGTAGCTGTGAGAAGACTTTAAACATGGAACGACGGTTTCAAGTTAGGTGGCCATCTTTTCTGAGCCTGGAAATGTGAGACAATAAGACAATCAGGTGTTGGGTGGGGAGCTCTGCTCTGTGGACGTCAAACATCCAAGAAGCAGTTCTAAAACTGAGCCAGAAAGGGTGAGGCCAGCGGCACCTGATGGGGAAAATGGCAGGGCAGAAAGGTTAGACTCCAACCTCTGCCCTGATCTCACAACCAAAGAGGGAGATAAGTGACCTAAAGAAATAAAACAGGCAAACAAAACTACTACCACTTCCCACATCAGAAACCAAACTTTTCTACTCTGCTGAGGACTGGCGGCTCAAAGTTAAAGATCCACATGAACTGTGTTGGCTTCAGTGAGAGCAGAACAATCCAGAAAAGAACTGGAGATTCAGGAAATGCTCTGAACTTATCCACAGCAGTAACAACCAAACAGCACATGAGCCAGATAAATTATATTACACGAGGAAAAAAAACAAAGATTCAAAATTACACTATCCGAAATAGGGACTATCTTAGTTAGGGTGTGCAAAGACACCATGACCACAGCAACTCTTATAAAGGAAATCATTTAACTGGGGCTGACTTACAGTTCAGAGGTTTAGTCCATTATCATCATGGCGGGAAGCATGGCAGCATGCAGGCAGACATGGTGCTGGAGAGAGAGCTGAGAGTTCTAACAACTGGATCCATAGGCAGCAGGACAAAACAGTGAGCCACTGAGCCTGGGCTTGACCGTCTGAGACCGTGAAGCCCACCTCCTAGTGACACACTTCCTTCAACAAAGCCACACCTACTCCAGCAAGGCCACACCTTCTAGTTATGCCACTCCCTTTGAGGCAGGCATTCAAACACATGAGTCTATTAGAGGGGAGGGGCATTCCTATTTAAAGCACCACAAGGCTATTAGCCAAAACTAAAAGGCTTTGACATTGGTGAGTAATATGCAGGGGTTCCCAGATGTGAGGACTAACCCAGTCTACGTGACAGAGGCTGGCAACACCTAAGAGACCTGCTTCTGAGCCTGAGAGTGAAGGATCATCTTGCTTAGGTTAACTGAGTTACAAAGAGCCGCCTGATATGTGACCCACTGCATGGGCTGGGATTCCAGACTGAACAAAAAAAAAGAGGAGGAGCTGAATGCTATGACTCAGCTCCCTGCTTCCTGATGGCTGATGCAGTGGGACCAGATGCCTCAAGCTCCTGTCACCATGCTGTCTCTGTCCGGAAGCAGGAGCCAAAGCTGACCCTTCCTTATTTCAGTTGTTCTTCGGCAGCATTTTGTAATGAGATGCATAGCTAACACAACTGGCAATGTTGAAGACTAATGAATTGGAATGACTGTCACACATGGGACCCCCCCCCCAGACACTCTGTTCATGCTAGTTGGCCTCCGACACTGTTCATGCTAGCTGGCTTCCCTCTGCTCAGTTAAGTCCTCAACTTTGTGGCTCTGGGTACCCCAAAACCATCAACTTCTGGAACAATTGATTTCTTGAGGCAAAACAGACTGCTTTGCAGCTCAGTCTGAAAATCCAAGTCTAGTCTCTATTGTCTTTAATGATTAAAAAAGAAACACACATTTCTACTCCGATTATCTATTCTAAAAATACAAATCAAAGATAAGTGAGACCACTGGCCAACTTGACACACGTTACACATCGCTAGTTAGTCCTCCGTTGTGCACTCACTTTGAGTATGACTAGTCTGCTCAAGCCTGTAACCACGATGAATCAGAGTCATTCAGTGCTCATCTTGTGGGCAAGCCAGAATTTAGCTTTGAAAACCTGGCTCAAGTGTCACTTCTTTAAGAGAGAGCATGGTCCAGTTAGCAGAAAAGCTGGAAGTTTTAACTCTCAAGGGACCCTGGCGTAGGTCCCACCCAAGGAGCCATCTTTGTACTGGTACACAGCACCACTTAGCCAAATCTCGACAGAGCTGGACAAGTGGGCATCTTTCTTCTGCTGAGTGCCTCAGCCCTCTGAGCTTAGTGTTGTCCTTTGTCACAAGCTTGTGTCTTATGTCATCTAAAGCACATGCTTTTTAGCAGTGTGCTGGTAATATACAAACCTACCGATGTGAAGTCAAAGTGCAGTTCGGAGACGACCTTGGGGCTAGTTCCTTGCTTGAGCCAGGCTCTGGAGGAAAAACAAAAGCAGGTAGAAGGCAAAAGGGGGTTGTGAACGTGGAGCTTGGCGAGCTTGTGCTTTCAGCACAGAGTCCTGAGAACATGAGTGTGCACGGAAGAAGGCAGAGACAGCGAGTCTGGTGAGTTCCGCTGAAACACGTCTTTTGAAAGAAGCGTTTTCAAACTCACCCTATACGTAGAGAACAATGTGAATAGAATTCCACATACGATGCATTCAGACAACTGAATCCAGCTGGGGCAAATAGTACAGAGTGGACAGACTCCTCAACACCCACTGCCACCTTATTCACAGAGGACATCATGACTTCAGCACTCACAGCTTTCTGTCCATTTTTACATTCCATCTTATTTCCACCACTGAACAGTAAGCTTTGTGCTGTGGTCCTGACTTTCTGAGCAGAGTGAGCCATGTTTCCTGCAATGCTCACATTACTTACATTGAGTGCACACATAAGCGCTACCATTACATAAGGCTGCCATCTTCTTCCCCTGACTTTACCTGTCTCTAAGCTCTTTAGTTTTTTGAGCTATTTTGCATAGCATCGTGATTTGTAGGAATGGCTACGTCCTACTGTACCAGGGCTGATAGTACAGTTAGCAGAAAGGAGAATCGGGTGGCTAACCCCGGGAACAGTAGTTAGCCACTTCTAGTCTGCTTCTTTCTCACAGTCTTGTCCTTAACAAAACTCACCAAAGGTCAAAGATCCTTATTCCAAGTACTCTTAGTTTACTTGTCCAAATTACAAATTAGAATAAATTCTCTGTCAATCAAGTGTGTCCCTACATCCATCCATCAAAAGCCATCTTACCTTCCTTCACACAGACGTTTAAAACTAGGTTCCTTTAGTTTTGATATTTGCTTACTAGACCATATATCCCAAATGTGCCAAGGTTTCATGTCTGATTACAGTTCTTCAAGGACACAGACATTTATGTTTGGTCAGATGCTTTTAGGGGGGCATTTAAGTATAATGTCAAGTTTGGGACTATCGGCTAGGCCAGCAATTTCAACAAAGAAGTAATGAAAGAATGAAAATAAGACCCCAAGATCAGACACCGTGACAACACGTGCAACCCAATGAACTGGCTGCATTTACATTCATTGTGCGTGTTTCACTTCCAGACAGTACACAAGGTCAAACTGCTAACTGTCAGTTACAATAAGCTTCTAAACTCCTGGTCAATTACCTGGTTAATAACAAAAGACAGGGCTGTGACATCATTACAGTTATAATTAATTTACACAGATCAGCTTCCTGTTAATCAAATACATCTTTAGAAGCATTTAATTATTTTTTTCTTCACCTAGAAAGCAACATTCAGCTTTGTTCCATGAAAAGCAATCTTGCTGACTCCCACATGAAAGCCTGTCAGGCTGCTGAGAGACGGAAAGGACAAAAGGCTTCTCAGGGCGCGCTGCCGCACCAGAGAGCGGCTGGCACAGGCATAGCAAACAGAAGCACGAGATGATGGATAGCAGGACACATTTTAACAGTTTCAGAACATAAAAGTTGTCAGGGGATGGGGGTGTTAACAGACAGGCTGAGGGGTCAGGGAGGAATGGACTGATCCATTTATATCTAAGATCAGCAATATTAATGCACACAGGTCAGGGCAATGTGGCTAAGGGGATAGTCCTTAGTGGGAGTGCCACAACATGCTGACCAATGGATGCTAAAAAAAAAAAAAAAAAAAAAAAAAAAATTGTCAGTTTTTCCCCTGTAACAGGATACACAGACTCATCTGGCTTTGTAAAGACCAAGTAAGATTTCAAACATAGAAACGACATAATTGCCAATTGAGAAGTGATGGTGGTTTATGTACATAAACAAATCAATTAAAAGTAATTTTAAAGGAAAGAAGCTGGAAATACTTCTGAGTGTCTTTATAAGATGGTGGCTAATCTCCTCTAAGAGTTCTAGCCCACATTTTAAACTGTATTCTGTGACTCAATGACATACATACCTTTTAAACAGTACAGTACATGAAAGGAGTGTGAAAGTGGGATTGTTTTCTATTACTGGGCATGTGCAGGAAGATCTTGGGGAGGGAGAGAATGTGCCACAGTATCACAAAGACATTACAGGACAGCTTTATAGAGCTGGTTTTCTTTTCTACCTGTCCATGGGCTCCCAGGATTGAACTCAGGTCATTAGGCTTCCATGCGAACACCTTTACCCACTGGGCCGTCCGCTGGCCCCATACGTTACTTTTTAATTAAAAGAAACTATATAAGTTTCTATTTGTCAAGATTATGCGATACTGTGCGAATTTAATGACCCTTCATTTATAGAGATTAAACAACAACAACAAATCTCAAGATGTCAGCTGACAAAATTTTTCTTTCCTCCAACTTTTAAAAGTGCTGTTGGCTCAACACTAGTGATCAGACTATATTTACACATGAAAAGTGACTGAAAAATTGAAGCTACTAGATTTTGCATATAATCTTCAGTTTTGCTCCACGGCTCTAGGTGAATTCACGCCAACTCCACTTCTGTCCCGTCAACACTTATGAGTTCCAATATCAATCATAAGCCAGTTCCTCCTCGCTCAGCCCACAAGTTTGAGTGTAATGAGAGCTCATTAAAGTTCCCCTGCTGACAGCCCTGCAGCCGTCGGTTTTAAACCTGGGTGCACACCGGGGACCGCACTGCAAGCATACCACTGATCACACCCTTCAAGCGGATTTAAGGACTTTCACCCTCATCTTTGCTCTACATCAGATTTCTTTGTCTATCCTGAGCGAGTGAGTAAGCGCTGCCTGCCCCTGCCACCGCTCATTTCATGTGCATGAACTGATTCTGAATTATTTATGGGACCGAATCCCCTCTGCACAAAAACTAGTCAAGTGGGAAAGGCAGCCATACTTCAAAGATGGGGTACGGTCCCGCAAATTACCCGCGATCGGGACAGGTTGGGGATTTTTGCCAATCTAATATAAGTACAAGAAGCTGTGGCCCACCCCCATTCCATGGGATCTTGGGGGAAACGATGGACTCTCAATCAGGGGTAAGGGAGAGTGAACTTGCAGGGACAACTCTGCTCTGGAACTAGGGACCTGAATAGAGATAGCACTGATGACATTGAGACTACGTAAAGGAGCTTGTCCCAGGAGCCGAGACCGCACACTCCCAGAAAACACACTTTCTCACTGACCTTCACTGGGGCACGGCCATTTGGACTAGCTGTTGCATCTGCGCTCATCCACACGGCTTCCAGTAATGTTCTTGTCTTTAACTAAATTACCTGCATCACACCAATTAGATAGTTTTGCTTCTGTTTGCCATCAAAGACGTCTACCCGAGCCACTGTACATTTATGAAAGCGTTCACACGGGGGTTTGAGTTTATTTGCATCATCACCACGTCCTTTAGACTAATAAAGGCTCTAGCCCATAAGGGAGCCAGAACATGGAGGTCACATAGGCTGTATCTTAACAGTTGTCAGCGAGCGTGCTGTTCCTAAAGGCAGGTGATTACAGGCCTAAGGGTGTGAGCAAGAGCAACTTCTGCAGGAAGTCTTCTTAAATGTTCACACTCAGGTGAGCACTACATGAATAACGTAGTCTCAAAAGGAAAAACGGAGGCTCTGTCTCAGTTGTATCTTCTATTTATACCAAGCTGGTGTTTTGAAAATAATCAGTAGTAAAAGGATAGAAGTGGTTTTCTAAAGCATCTGTGCCTTGGTTCTTCATGGAAAACAAGTCTAGAGAATACGCATCAGTGAAGTGTCGGGGGATAAAAAGGTCTCCCTAGAACTTAGGGGTACACATGCGTACTCATCCATTTAAAAGGAGAAGAAACAAAACTGAACAAGGGTTCAATCTCTTCAGTCTCATGGCCTTCGGGGAGGTTTCTGAAGCCACGTGTTCAAGTCTCAATTTACCCACTGCATTAACAAACACTTCTCTAATCGTGAGACTAGGACAGGCAGGGTATATGTCTGAAATGGCATGAAGGCCACAGCTGTATCAGTCTATACTCTCTGTTTAACAGGCTAGTCCTCTGAGGAAGCCACAGCCTAGAAAGGCAAAGCCATCAACAGCAGCATTAGCACAGCACGAAGGATGACTTCAACACTGCACCTAAGCGTACGCACACAGGGGAAAGTGCAGGACAAGCCTTCAGGTTTTTATGGCAACGAGAGGAAAAGAAGACACTAGGCTAAGCACTGTCCTTAGACAAGAGGAAGAAGATGGACCAATTCCCAAACCCCACTGAAATGGCAGAACTACCTAACAAAAATTAAAGGACTTCTTTTCAGGATGGAAACTGAGAAGCCTAAAGGGGCCCCTATTAGTACAAAATTAGCATGTATTGACGGGAAGAAAAGAGTAGTGATGATTTAAAAGAAACTATGTGGCAGCATGCGGTCTTTATATAGTTGCTTAAATTCCGAACCACAACTCATTCATTACAACCTAAAATTACAAAATTGCTGCCACCAGTAATATAATGGGTGTTAATGTTTCAGTGTTGTCCAAAATGCTTTGTTCAAGGAAAAAAAAAATCCAGAATTATGCATAGATGCAACATACGTGTACACTACATATTCCTTATAAAACTGAGGTGACTGTAATATGTATATACAATTCATTCACTGCTATCCTAATACTGTCACTCTGGATTATAAGTATGTCACTTAGCACCGTGGAGAAACAGCTGATGTTGTAAGATCCCTGAAGTTAAAGTCAGAAGGGGTCATATACACGGTGTGTGGCCTCGGACAGATTACATTCTCAGTCTTGCTGAGCTACCTGGTCTTTTATCCATTTTGACCAGAAAAAAAAAAAATTGCACTTCCTAAAAGCTGCGGTGAAGAATAGATAAAACAGTGTACCGCATAAAAGCATGAAATGTAGCACTCAAGTTCAGTCTTCATTTCCCCCTTCCTGTCCATAAAGTAATGAGACTTCTCCCCATGGAGCTGGACTTCATTGCTTTGTAATTATGATGTGCATGTAACAACGTCCAAGACGCTAGATGGTAAATAACACTGACATGCAAGCCTGAACGCACACGCTGTCCGTTGGCTATCATCTACATCCCAAAGGGCCCCTGCACACTATCTACTGCATCCCGGAAATATGACACAGTTTCTTTTCTGAATACGGCCGGAATTAGCCACCAGCTTTGAAATATCACCACCATGATGCTGCAAGGAGCAGCTGGTTGATTGAAAGTGGTTCCCCTCCCCCCTCGCTCTCCAGCTGTCACCAGGAAAGCCCCTCAAATGTGTGAAATGGCATTATTACTACTACTACCACTAATAACAAGCTAACAAATGGTGAGACTTGAAATTATTTTTATGAGGAGTCATTATTAACTAAAAAGTTAGTTAAAAAAAACACATGTACACACAAAAACTACTTTAGCATATGAATGCAAACCAGATGCTGTCATATAACAAAAACACTGTGGGTTGTATACACAATTAATACTGTATATACTCCTTTTGACTCCTTATTTCTCTTCCTCGATCACTTAGGATACTAAACAAGTTGAAATACTAGCAGCTTTAAGAGTGATACAGCTGTCACAGTGTAAGTGGAACTTTTAAAAAGCTGTGGGGTTTGCTGTTATTCTGCATAAAGTCCTATTTCTGTAAAATATGAGACAGATTGAAGACTGGATTTGTTTGGGGGTTTGTTTTGGTTTGTTTTGAATAATCACCCATGACTCTGCATGAGAACTCAGGCATATGTTTGCCCTGGGGAAAAAGCCAGCTACTCTGCAGGGCCTGCCTAAGGATCCCAAGCACCTGGACCCCTAACATCATAGCTTTTTGGTGCAGCTCATGCTCAGAGCTGGGCCTCTGATAGCGACTCATACGCAGATCCCCAAAGTCCCAGCCCCCTGGACACATTCTGGATCAGGAGCCTGTGGATCCCCAAAGTCCCAGTCCTCCGGACACATTCTGGATCAGGAGCCTGTGTCCTCCAACCTTGTCAATCTTAAAGCCTCACAACTCTTGAACTTTCTGGGTAAATGTTTCTGCTTATGAGGCTCCAAGTTTAAAAAAAGAAAAAAAGAAAGTAAACAAAACCCTGAGAATCACTGCTTAGATAGAATAATAGCACCTTTAAGGGACATCTTTCAAAGAACACCTTCAAAGTTTTAATGGGTTTTTACAATAATTTTAATGAGTGTATGCATATAAGTGTATAGATTTCTTTTTACATTTTCTCCCTACCTTCATATACACTACAAAGTAAACAAAAGTATGGCCTACTATGAATGGCCTTATGCATATTCCATGCATATTCATTCATAGCTATGTAAAATTATAAAAATATTTTTAGAAAATAGATATCAAAGCACATATATTGAAAAAAATCAACTTTTTTCAGAGTTAACATTTTCTGCATTTATTTGCAGAAGTATCGTTCTTTATGACATAACAGCATCACACGGCAGCTGACTGTACCCAATGAAATCAGCTATAGGATAATCAAAGATATTTTGATGTTAACTATCTCTAATCTTCTGGAAACTATAAAAACAATGTCTAGAAATCACTGGTTATGAAATAACTGTTTTACCAAGCTGAGCTGTAATTCTCTCGTGTTTGCTTTCTCTCACTAATTATGAAAGCTTTGACTCTCTCTTCAGCATCTTCATCACTTAAGACGTAGTGACCAGGTAATAAAGTGACCTCATATGCAAGAGATGGTGAGGAAATTAACAGAGCAGTCAGAACGAAACTGATATGTATCATTTTCCCCCCAGGGATGGAGAGATGGCTCAGCAATTAAAGGCTAGGCTCACAACCAAAAAATATTTCTTCCTCTTTCAAAAAGAGACATTACCTAACATATAATGTAGTAACAAATAACAGTTAATAGTTATCTCATTTAGTAGTAGCCTCTACTTTGCAGGGGGAGAATTTAAAACTGGAAACATGCTAATTTGTCTACAGGACATAATCAATGCACAGGAGGAGGCAGAATTCAAACATTTGGTTCTGGCTTTGCCTGACCCAGAACCATAGCTACACATCTTTCTTACACAGAAAATAAGAAAACATCCGGACTCTTTGAAAAACCACCGCTTCAAGATCACTTTAATTAATCACTGATAGAAGCTGATATCACAAGTGATGTATTTACATGAACATTCACTCCCCATAGCATCCTGTGGCCTCAGCATGGCCTTGGCACCAGTGCTCTCTAGTCAAAGCTCGGTTACATAGGCTACAGTCAGTCACTGACCCTTTTTAACGTTGACAAGCCTGGGCGCTAGGGCAGCAACTTCATACCCTGAATGAGACTATTTCTTCCTCTACATGGGCCCGTGAAGAAAGAAATCATTTAAAGAGCATGTCTAACTTAACCATGACCCTTCCAATGGCATGAGGCCGCCTTTGCTATGACGGAGCGAGATGACATGTAAGGACAAAAGAGAAGGATGGAAACATCATCAGCTTTGGCTGTGGGCTGCTAGCCACTCCTCTATGCTTCTTTTCAACTGTGTTCTGGCCTTTACCAAATTATCGGCCAAACTTAGGTATAACTAAGCTGAAGAAACAAGAAGACCGAAGAACTTTAAACTACCTTACCACAACATAAATAAAATTAGTGTCGGTACCTACTGCTGTGACTTTCTGGGTTTATTTTGATTGTTTGCCTAGGGTCTCATCATGTGTATCCCAGGCTGGCCTCCAACTTGTGATTTCTCTTGCCTCAGTCTCCTGAGCACTGGAGTTGCAGGTGTGAGCTACCACTGCCAGCTAAAAAGTTGTCCTGTGTCCTGTTATCCCTGTGTAGCAGGGATAGACTATGCAGCAGTCACAATAGCCATGCACTCCAATTCCCATCTAACCCTACAACTCGTCCTTCCTCGACAACCTATGTGCTTTCCTCATGCAGGTCTAGTAACTTAGTAGTCCCTGGCCCCACCTTAGCGCTACCCACTTGTTTTCACAGGGAATACTTAGCACTATGAAGTCATAGTTAAGTGACTTGCCCAAGATTCTGGATCTAGGCAACACCTCACTTTACTCAAACCGCATTATCTGTGCCTCCACAAGTGAGTGCTTTTTATGGCTATGCTGTTCATGAAACTTAGCACACAGAAACACTGGAATAGACCGGAAGGTTTGCTCAAAGGGGCATGACACTAAAATCTATATTGCCACCAATTTCCCTAGATGATGGGGGCAACTCTGGGTCCAAAGCGGATCACCTGCACTCTTGGAATGTGCCAGAACACTAGAAGATTGGCAGCAGAATCAGTAACAGAAGTAGGAAGATGATACAGGAGATTAAGATGTTGGGACAAAAAGTAGAGAGGGAGAAAAATCTGGTGCCACGCTCTCCTCAAAAAGCAAAACACAAGCCGGGCGTGGTGGCGCACGCCTTTAATCCCAGCACTCGGGAGGCAGAGGCAGGCGGATCGCTGTGAGTTCGAGGCCAGCCTGGACTACAAAGTGAGTCCAGGACAGTCAAGGCTACACAGAGAAACCCTGTCTCGAAAAACCAAAAAAAAAAAAGCAAAACACAAAATCAAATTCCTGGGTGCCACAACCTACTGAAAGGAATTTTAAGAGCCCAACAACCGAATCTTAACCGTACAATAAGTCGATACTAAGTTTTATTTTTTTTAAATAATGTTTGGTTTGGGGGAACGGAGGAGCGTACGATAGGAGCTTTTTGTGTGAACAGCTCCTGTGTGTATTTCTGTCCTCTATTACATGGAAGAACCATACAGATGATAGTATGGGTCTACGTGTTGAGACAGAAGTGGCCATCCAGTTAAGCACCTGTCACTGCAAGCTCTGGCTGACGCAACTTCGCCTCAAACTTCCTGAAGTCAGAGGAATCTATCAAAAGCCCATTCGGGCAGCTTAGACCGCTAAGCGTCCAGCCACGCGGTCTCGGTGAGACTACCCCTACCTTGCTTGAAGGGATAAGACCCAGACCCGCTGAGTCCCCTTCCGACATCCACTTGGTGCCAAAGCAGCGCTTCCGCCCGGTGGACCATGGCCCCAAAATAGCGCTTCCGCCCGGCGGACCCTTCCCCCTCCCCCCCCCAACGCAGCGCTTCCGCCCAGTCTGCCCCTGCTGGAATCTTAGCCCCTGCCCCACCATCCGCGGTCCCGGGAAGTCGCGACACACGCCGCACAAAAGCGACGCCACAAACTCAGCAGCTGAACAGATGGGAAAACTCACTCTAAGACCCGCTTCCGTCCTCACGTAGTCTCCGCCTACACGCGTCATCACGCCCGGACGCCGAATCCGGTGGCTCAGCTTCCCTTCCGGACTCCAATTCTGGAGGCTTCACTTCCGGAGGCCTACAGGAACGGAGTGCGGCTGACTGCGCATGCTCAGCGGTGAGACTGGCATTTCTACTATTCCTCTGCCTAATATATAGAGAGTTTATCCCGCCTCAACCCTCGGCAGCGAGGATGTCAGTGTACTTTTACCGCCATAAAGAACTACTGACCACTTACCGCGCGCACAGCGCATGAGCCGCCTGTGACCAGCTCCCTCAAGGTGGAGAAAGTTTCTTCCTGGTCCAGTGCAGCCTGCAAAGTGGACAGAGGAAGACAGTAGCTTCTCCACATGGACCTCATGAGAGCGGCTTGTCTCAGAAAGTAGGCCGGCAAAACAAGGCCATGGTGTACATTTCAGTCCCCAAGCGCAGATCTGAAGCTCTCTGCCTAGCCTGTTTACTGCTTTGACAGCTTGAGGTATAAGATATTTGAATCCTAGGTCATTTCATGCAAGTTTCCTTTCTGCTTCTCCTGTGAAACCAGTTTCCTGGGCAGCTTCTACTAAAAGCAATGCTGCATTCATTTCACACAAGTAAACGGCCTTTGGCATAATTTTTATTTTTTCTAGTAATTGGAGGAAAGTTCTACTTTTTTCCAAAGCATGAATCAGGTACAGGTAGCCCTTTGCAGCCATTTATTTAGCAAAAGTTTTAGCAGTCATGTTTAGTTAGCATATTGAAATTTTCCTATGCTCCAAAAGTTTGTCTTTTGTTTTTGTATAATAGAAACACTCTTCTTAGACATTTTTATCTTGGAGTTGGAAGTTAAGTGAAAATTTGGCTTCTTTATAGGAGATATATGTTAGAATTTAAAATTACAAAATTCTTAGCGAATTTGGGGATGAAGTCTTGAATTTTATAATGAAAATTTTTGAGATTAAAAAAAAAAAGATTATATTGGTCCAAGAATGACTATGAGAAACTGCATTCCTGGAAATGTAAAGTCAAATGACTAGAGCAAGTAAATTGTATATAGAAAATTATCTCCTTAAATAAAATAAGTGCAATTTCTCAAAAGAAGCGGACTCCCTATTTGTTCTTCTGATCATATGGATCCATTCTATTAATACACTCCTATTTTGTATTCTTTGCCACCCTGGACACCTTCCTATACTTAAACTGTTTTGTCACTATCATATGTAATTAAGAGAAGAGGTGACTTTAAAAGAGCCTCAAATCAGTAATCTTGGGGGCAGGGGAGGGAGCGGGAATACAACTGTAGGTAGGGTTTAGGAGTGTACTCTGGGAGCAGGGTGTGGTGGTGCAAATCAATAGCCCGAACAGTCTGAAGATAGACACAGGAAGACTGGGAGTTGGAGGACAGCTTCTGCTACATAACTTCAAGACTAGCTTAGACTATATGACTCCCTGTCTCAAAAAAAAGTAAATAAAAACATTCAATCCTATTTTAAATAAAGTAAAATGAGCAGGGCTTGGAGTTGCATGCCTGTAATCCCAGCACTTTAGGAGGCAGAGGCAGACAGATCTCGTAAGTAAGTTTGTGGGCAGCCTGGTCTACAAAGTGAGTTCAGGTCAGCCAAGGCTACACAGAGAAACCTCGACTCAAAAACCCGTGTGTGTCTGTGTGTGTGTGTGTGTGTGTGTGTGTGTGTGTGTGTGTGTG
>OU015743.1:40031763-40042753 GCA_907169655.1 Acomys percivali | reverse complement strand
CACACACACACACACACACACACACACACACACACACACACGTAAACTTTCAGCATTCTAGGGAAGATGAGCCTATTGTATCATGCTAGAGTCCCTTCTAACTTGACACGTGTCATCTAGGTCATAATTTCCTAGCCTAAACTTTAATAGAGGGACAATCAGTAGAATTCTTACATGTAAACAAGGCTTAAGTAGAATCAGTGCCAGAGCAAGTTCTCTAACATTACAAAACAATACATGTAATTGTTATATTACCTCACAGAGTAATATTTTTTAAGAACTCAAAAATATTTTAATTGCCCAGTAACATATCAATATGCATATTCCACTTAATATATCTGTATATTTATAGTATAAGATGCAGCTTTAAATTGTATCTAAGCCTTGGTGGGCAGGCAACAGTTCTTACCCATATTCAAACTAGTATTTCTAAAATGTGGTGCTTTTGTAACTGGAGTTTTGGTTACCTCCTTTGTATGGGTCACAATTCGGTGGGAGACTAGCAGAAAACCAGACAGACATTCCCACCTTTCCAAATGCATACTGAAGGAGAAAAGATGCCAGGCAATAGCAGCATCCACCAAAAACTGGATTGTATGTAAAGGAGGCATTTGTTTTTATCTCTTGCAGCTTCTAATGAATCAAATATATTACACCCAAAACTGTTTTAAAAGACAGATAAAGGTGATCAAGGAATGTCTGTCACCCTTTCCCCTTCTTATGGAACAGCTTCCAAATTAAATGACTCAGCTGTGAGAACTATAACAGGGCACTTAACAGTAGACTACACACACACACCCTAAGAGACTTATCATGGCCATAGAAAATAGCCTTTACCAGCACTCAGGAGGCAGAGGCAGGCAGATCTTTGTGTGTTCGAGGCCAGCCTGGTCTACAAAGTGAGTCTAGGACAGCCAAGCCTACACAGAGAAACCCTGTCTGGAAAGACAAAAAAAGGGGGGGGGGGTTGGAGAGACAAAAAGATTTCATGGTGAAAATAGCCAAAACAATAAGATATAGGAACTTTAAATGTCCATGTATCCAACAACATAGGCCTAAGCTTATGGGAGTTTAGGGTGTAGCCAAATGTTAGAGGGCCTGCCTAGCAGGTACAAGGCCACAGAGCTGCAAAAGGGGGGGAGGGGTTGTGTGTCTGGGGGAAATGATTTGAGAAGCAGACAACAAAATCTGATATTTCAATACTCTTAATAATGGGTAGGAAATTAGACTGAAAACTATTAAGTATATAGAAACTTTTAAAAACACTCCACCTAAATAGTAAGTACAGGCCACTCAATAAAAGCAGAATTTATACTCATTTGAAGGTGTCTGTTCTCCAAGACATCCTCATATGGTAGGTCATAAAACAAATGTGAATAAATTTAAAATGAATGGGTCATGCAGAGATTATGCTCCCTGGTAATGATTAAATTAAATTAGGAATCAACAATAGAAATATATTTTGAAATTAAATTTACTCAGTGGCTAAAGGTATAAAGAAAAATAGAAATTAGTTGTAATTGGACTAAAAGACAACATGGAAATTTCCTAGTTCATGGAAATTTCCCAGTTATATCTAAAATGATAATTGGAAAGGCATTTGCTGCTTTAAAGTACTGTTGTAGAAAACTATTTCAATAATTTAGCTTCAAGAGTAGCAAAAAAAAAAAAAAGATGAGCACCTTACACACACACACACACACACACACACACACACACCAGACAGAAGGAGGAATTAATGCACAGAAAAAGGAGGAAAATAAAAAAATAAATGCTGATTCCTAACAACAAAAACCCAAATATTTGATTTACAAAAAAAGAAAAAGAAAAAGAAAGACACAAATGTCCTAAATGAGGCATGAGATGGATATGTCTCCTGGCCCACTCTACAGAAATTTAAACTATAGGAAACTGTGTAAAATGTTAATAAGGTAGGTGTTCCAAATAAACTAGACAAGGTCTTAGATTCAAACTAAGAAAACCTGTTAAAGAACTAACTAAAAAGTCCATTTTCTAGAATTCTTACTTTTTAAAAAAAGATAAAAAGAAAAATACCATGAACTGGGTCACCTCAAACATCAGCTGCTTACTTGCTTACAGCTCTAGAGACACATGGTGACCCCAGTCCAGGGAGCCAAGGATGCATCAGAAGCTAGCAGGGGAGCTTGGTGATGTGTAAGAGTCTCCTACATACTAGTTTTATGGTCACAGGGGGTCATCGAGTTTGGCTGGGGCCTGGCACCATATGGTGAGATGAGGTTCATGATGAAAATGCAGGAGAGGTAATTGATAAAGATGCAGCTTCAGTTGCCATGGAGACGCCAAGAAACTGTAGACTATAGGACCATGATGTCCATCAAGGACACACCACAGTGAAGTGGAGCCTGCCTGAGTCCACTAAACAAACTGCATGCTGAGGATGATCAACACAAAGAGAGACAGCCCAAGCCTGCACTGTGACCCAGATATCGAGTTACAAGATTTGGCGCTACACTGCTATACTTTGGCTTTGCTTAAGTGTGGCTGTTTTTATGTTTGGTTTTTCCCCTTTGGAGCAAAAACTACATAACTTAATTTTTATTTTACATGAGCCCACAGTTAAAGATTTTTATTTTTAGGGAGAAGAGCCATGAAACAATCGGGAAATATATAAATGTTACATTCATAGTGATTTAGCCATTTGTATTTGACAACCTTGAAGAAAACATCTTCCCTATCTTGGTGAGTCTAAAATTCTGAGTGAAAATCAATATCTCATCTCTATCAACTTAAAACTTCTATTTAGACATACAAACATCTTTACTCCTAAGCCTCAGAGACCTACAGAATATGGCATTTAAAGATGCTTTATTATTTTAAAGATTCTTTGACAACAAGACTGGTTAACTCCTGGCAAGACCCAGCCTATCTCAAAGAAGATGATGAGTATCAAAGAACTTCCTTATTGAGATGGATTCAAATGTGGCAAACAAGCCACTGGGAAAAATGTTCTCATTTCTACCACACACAAAATTATGCCTAAAAAAACGGCAAGCTTGCATGCAGGCAGAGTTGATAGCCAAACTCTACCAAGATAGGATAAGCAAGTCCTCAATAGTTGCTGCCTCATGAGTTGGATTTTTAAAAGTTGGACTGTGTTTTACATTGTGATATCAAGCTGAGATCTTGGGGACAAGAAAGAAAAGGTTATATTTTAACAGTGATGTGTTTCATGGCCAGCTCACTGCATGGCACCCTTCCCTGGGCAGGTGGGCCTGGGCTATATAACTAAGAGAGATGAATGTGGTCTCAGTGTGAGCCAGTAAGCAGTATTCTTCATGGTCTCTGCTTCAAATCTTGCCATCAAAGCTCCTGGGCTTTGCTCAGTGATGGACTATAACCTGTGAGTCAAATAAAAATTTTCTTCTCTTGAAGTTGCATTTGGTCAGTGTTTTATCACAGCAACAGAGGGGCAAACTAGAACAGGGCACTATTACAGCAAACTCATACATGTATTAAATTGCTTATTAAAAAAGGAAATTTATGGCAGGTGTGGTGATGTAGGTCTTTAATTCCAGCACTTGGGAGGCAGAGTCAGGTGGCCTCTTGAGCACTCCCTCAATAGTGTGGGGAGTGGTAAATGTCAAGGGTTGGCCCAGGCCCAGAGTTAATTTGTTAGCATCTTTAAATAGCCATGCAGTAGCTACTATGATTCTTAGGCAGGTTAGCCAACCAGCAGCCACTGAGTACAGTTTCTTACTGGGAAGTGCCAGGGGCTTAAATTTTGAGTCAAAACCCTCTTTGCAATGCCCCTTGAAATGTTCCTCCATGAACAAGTGACAGGGTCTGGTCACATCTGGCAGGGCTAGGGCCAGAACAGACAATAGAGCCTGCTTCGGCCTCTGAAAATCCTCTTCAGTTTTATGCCATTCGAAAGTTCTTTCTTGGCCTCTTGTGATCTCATAGAGTGGTTTAGGGGTTTCATGGAAGCCAGGAATCCAAAGCCTGCAGAAGCCAGTGGAATCCAGAAACTTCAGGCCCTGGCATTTGGATTTGGGAGCTGGGAAGCCCAGAATCATTTCTTTATGGGCCTGAGACAGGCTCCATCCCCTGCCCCTCCTCAAGATGGAAGCCCAGGTAGGTGACTTCAGACATGCAAACCTGTGCCTCTTTAGCCTAGACTCTGTATCCTAGTTTGTGTTTGGTTTTTAGGAGGGCTGTAGTGGCCTCTGGGCAAGAGTCAGTGTCTAGGGCTGGTGAGGGTAAGTCATCCACATATTGGAGTAAGGTCACACTTGGCATATTCTGCATGCATTCACCATAAGTCCTGGTGTAGAGAGCTTCATCAGTGGTGGCTGGTGAAATTTTAAACCCTTGAGGAAACCTGGTCCAGTTCAGCCACAGGCTGAACCCATTGTCGGGATCTTGCCATTCAAAGGCAAAGAGGGATTGGTTGTTCTTGTCCCAGGGAAGGCTGAAGAATGCATCTTTTAAACCCAGAACTGGGTACACCTGTTTCTCTGGAGGCAAGGTGGTTAGGAGGGTGTGAAGGTTAGTGACAATAGGATGAATATCCTCTACCTCTTTGTTTACCTCCCTTGGGTCTTAGACTGGTCTGTAGTCCTTCCCTCCAGGTTTCTTGACTGTCAACAAGGATATATTCCCGGGAAACCTACCAGGTACCAAGATCCCATGGTCTTGCAGGCAGTCAGTGTGTGTTCTGATACCCAAGATGAACTCTCAAATGTTAGGGTTCAGGAATAGCCCTGCACTGACTGCTCAGACACCAAACCCACGTTAATGAAAGATTATTGAACACTTAACATGTTAAGACTGACAGGTCAGGGACACAGTATGAATTCAGGAACCAAGACTGTGACCCCGAGTCATTCTCAGGGTGAGCTTCTGAAAGGAAAAAAAAAATCAAACAAACAAACAAAAACCCTACAATCATGTAGGAAGAATCAGTTCTATTTCAGGCACATTGTGCCTAGATAACTAGACAAAGCATTTCGGCTGATCTTTAAGCTGGTTGGCTGTGATATGGGGGGGCAGGGAACTTGACTTTCCAATTCCCTCTCTTGTGGGGGTGCTGTTTGGGGATTCCAGATCCCTACCATTCCTGTGAAAAAGGAACATAGCAGGGCATTGTAGCTTAACTCAAGCAGAACATATGTTTATCATTAGCTCAAGCAGAATATAGACTTATCATTAATTCAAGTAGAGCATGCATTTATCATCTTTGTTATTATTCTCTTCTAAGCAGCAAGTATTGAACTGCACACTAGGGAAAACAAAATGGCTGTTCTTAGGTAATAAGGCCTGGTCTTGTTTCAATGTTCATGGGTCTCAACACCAACACACACTTCCAGTATACACAGAGTAAGCATTCATGTTCCAAAAAGGAGAAACAGGCATAGCAAAGACAGACTAGACTAATGCAAGAATGAAGTCCAGCGAGGGAGACACTCATTCGTGAAGCTATATGTCTCATATTAGAGCATATGGTAGAATCATCTGAACACAAAGTGGCCTGGAATAGCCCCACCCCATGACCCTGCTGCCTACAATGCACTCTCTCTCTCGAGGTGGCTTCCCTCTGTACCAGTACTGGCTGGTTTTGGTCAACTTGATGAAAGGTGGAGTTATCAGAGAGGAAGAAGGAGGCTCAGCTGAGGAAATGACACCATGAGATTCAGCTGTAAGGCATTTTCTCAATTAGTGATCAATGGGGGAGGGGCCAGGGCTGGTGGTCCTGGGTTCTACAAGAAAGCAGGCTAAGGAGGCTAGAGGAAACAAGCCAGTAAGCAGCACTCCTCCATGGCCTCTTCATCAGGTCCTGCCTCCAGGTTCCTGATCTGCTAGAGTTCCTGTCCTGACTTCATCCAGTGATGGACTATGCTCTGGAGGAGTAAACAAAATAAAACCTTTTCCTCCCCAACTTGCTTTTTGCTCATTGTGTTTTGTCGCAGCAATAGAAACCCTAACTAAGACAGCACCTATAGCTCTCTTTGGTGGATAGTCTATATTCCTAGCAGCTCCAACATCCCAGACTAAAAGGAATAGAAAATTGAAATTGAAGGAGAGTGGGAAAGCTATAGATTACATGTTTAAAATAGAGACTATTAAGTCCTGCTTAGGGAAAAATGCTATTTAAT
The DNA here is from genome assembly GCA_907169655.1 of Acomys percivali. NCBI lineage: Eukaryota > Metazoa > Chordata > Mammalia > Rodentia > Muridae > Acomys > Acomys percivali. The sequence goes on along the minus strand of OU015743.1, from coordinate 40,036,616 downwards.
AATAGAATCCAACCTATTAACGTGTTTTAGAAATTCTTATAATGTTCTTTTCTTTGAGTCTTTACATGAAAGTGTATGCTTTAGGACTTAAATGGTTTTCCATTGTCTTAGACAAACAGAATTAAGAATCCATCATGATTATTGCCCAGCCAATGAGAAAAGTCTTATCAGCAATAAAGTATAGCCCAAGCTACAAGTAGAACACTGCATTTACAAGAAGACCTATGCTAGTTAATTATCCCAACAAGATTATGGACGTCATTGTAATTGCATATCAATTTTCACTAATCAACTCTCAATTAATTTAATGGAGCTGAGGAGAGCAGTGATAACAGTAAAATAATTTGTGCTACTCCACAGGTATTTTAATATACTTAACAATTTAGTGCTTAAACTCCTGCTCATATAGCAAGCATTTCCTAATTTCCAATCATGCCATAAGCAGATAGTTTCCTATATTGGGGCATTAAACAAGGCAAATTTTATTCTCCCATCATGAATTATATTTCCCCCAAGAGAGTCATCTCCTTCCATTGTGGAGGGTAGATAAGCCTTATTTTCTCTGTCCTGGTCCCTAAAAGGAATAGTGGTCCAGCATAGAATCTGTTAGTCGAAGGGTATCTCTGGGGGCTTTGACTGGGTGCTGTCTGGAGATGACTGATGGTCAGAGTCACATCAACACCATTACATGGCAGGTTCGTTGGAGAGCTAGATTTTGTGCCCCGATCACAGGCAGGAAGGAATGGCACCAATAGAACAATCAGGAGTCTTTAAGTTTTAACATAAACCTTGACCCTCTTCACTTACTAAGACCTCTAGATTCAGACTGTTTCCTTACAGCTCAGAGGTATTTTAGTAGTCTTGAAACTCCTTATATCACTCACTGGACATCATGTATGATCATACCATGATCACTAGTATGACCTCGACTGTCCAATTAAGGTCATGAATTTAGAGCTTTTATCAAAGTCACAGAAACAAAATTAGTAAGTGATATAAGTAATTATTTTTTAAACTATTATTGGCTCTCATTTGTAAGTGCCTGCTCTTTGGCAAGTGCCGCAAATGTACTCAACATTTTACAAATAAGGAGACAGTTGATGAGGAGCTAGAGAAGGCAGGATGACTGGCTCACACGTATTTCTCTTTCTGACTACTCAATGTCTAGTCCTGGATAGGATAGGAGTGGGTTGTATCATCCAAGACATGAGTTAATCTGTTTTTACTCAGCTGCCTGCTCTCATACTTGCATGGAAATCTAGGGAATTAGGACATGATAGCAGCAAGTGATGCAACAGGCCCTTTGGTTTAGCTTTCCTGCCAGCGTGTGGTCTGAAAGTGATTTTTGAGGCCTCTTCTGGGCAATTGTGAACATACCCAATCACAAGTGTATATCTGCCACTGTTTGCTAACAGGTAAAAAAAAATCCCTATAAAGGCATCTTTCATTCACAATTTGACCTAACGTGTTTAAAATAAATAAGTTGGGCCAGTGAGATGACTCAGTGGGTAAAGGTGCCTGCCGCTAAGCATGATAACCTGAGTTCAAGCCTCAGGACCCATGTGTTAGAAGGATAGACCCAACTCCTGCAAGCTGTCCTCTGCTCTCCACATGCATACCATAGCAGAAGTGCACCCACACATACATAACATGGCGCAGACACATCTTTTAAAAATGTAAAACGTAAGGCAACTTTGAGGTGATAGTACTGAATGATTTTCAGTTCAAAGTTCAAATCCAGCTCAGTGATTCCATCCACCCACCAGGAATAGGGGTCATGTGCAGAGACCTCAGGGAAGCCAGGGTAGAGAACTTTGGTGGGGGCTTGGGACAACAACAAATTATTGTTAAAGTTCTAATAGGGCTAGGAGAATAGAAATAGTGGGGGTAATGCAGATAGTCAAGCTAGCCTCCTTCCCTGTGAATTTAACTTTTCCTTTTCTGATTTAGTTCAGCACACCTGGCTACAAGAGGCTTTTTGCTTCCTCACAGAATTTGTTACTTGAGACTTAATTTCATAAACCAAAGGCTGACACTTATCTAAGAAGCTAAATATATGAGAAAAAGATGATCTGGTTTTGTTTATTAAGTCACAGCAATGCCAGGTTTTGAGTGAGGTGATACAACCTGTAATGCTGCAAATCACTTTTAAAAGCGATTTAGAAACAAAGGAACACTGACAGATATAGCAGAGAATCCTTGTATGATGTTCACAAGATGGCCTAAATGTCAATATCTGTCTCTACAACATTAATATATATTATATAATTACATGCTATGTGATGGATATTTATGGTATATAATATAGCATAGAATATATACGTATATAATATATAATATTCATATATAATGACTACGTATGCATATTATATATTTGTATATCTACACGAAAATATCTATGCTCATATGCATGTGATAAAGACACATATATGATCTGGAATGGATTGCTTTGGCTGGAACGTTTCCCCTGTGACACAGTGCTTATGGGCAGGGCTTACCGGAAGGAATTTTAGAACAAGACAGCTTTCCTTTCATGAATGAGTAAATGTCATCATCTCAGGAGTTAGTTTTGTCACTGTAGAAGTGAGTCGGTTTTGTTCGTTTATTTATAAAAGCAAATGCCTTGTCCTCTGTCACTCCTTCTTGCTGCTGTGATACATTCTGCTATGCTATGATGCAGGAGAGTGGTCCACACCAGATGTGTTTTCTCCATCTTGTACTTCTGAGACGTCGGAAGCATGGACCACATTGAATGTCCAGACTGGGTACATCTGTTGTGGCAGCACAGAACAGTCTAAGACAGAATACTGGTACCAAGAAGTGAAGCTAGCCAGGCATGGTGGTGCACACCTTTGATCCCAGCAGTCAAGAAGCAGAGGCAGGTTGATCTCTGTGAGTTCAAGGGCAGCCTGGTCTAAAAGGCAGGGTCTAGGACAGCCAGGGCTGATACACAGAGAAACCCCCATCTCAAAAAAACAAAAAACAAAATCAAAATGAAACAAAAGAAGTGAAGCTATTGCTCTGATGAATACTTGAACAGGTAGGGAAGGATTAGATCCAATAACACATTTAGAGAGGTGGGCTGGAGAAATGAAAGACCCAGGTTATGAATGGAGCTGTGAGGACAAAACCAGCGGGAGTCAGTAGACAGGGGCTACAAGAAGCAGCGACAGTCTTCCAGGGATTTGTCAGACGGTCTTGATCACAATGTTGGCACAATACAGAAAGTAAGTGCCATTCTGCTGAGGTCTCAGAGACAACAGGCAGCAAGGCACTGGCATCCAGAGTAAAGACTGTTATGGTTGCAGTGCTGCAAAGAACCCAGATGGAAACAGGAGAATTTCAGCGCAATCAACTGGGTTCCTTAACAGAAGAAATACATAAGCAGCAGTGTTGACAGCCTTTCATGGCTCTGTTGGCCACTGATGGTAAAGTGGAAGGGAAAAATAAGAAGGAGAGAAAGAAATGTCTGGTGTCAAGTAAGTATGTCTATATGTGTACCTTTCCCAGTTCATGTTTGCAGACCAAGTGCTCATTTATGTACAAATGCATTTGTTGTTGTTGTTGTTGTTGTTTTTTAAAGAACAAGGACTTGTTTTAAGGGGAAAAATGTTTTTCTTGTTGCCAAGATAAATGCAATGAATTATTATATCATTAAGTTGTCCATATCCAAGCTGTGCTGGGGGCTCAGTTATCAAGAAATATAGACAGCTGTGCCATAGTGTATATCCAAATACCAAGTCGAACACAAATAGGAATTTGGAAAAATGCAGACTGACTGTTTTAGATCATTTAGGATCCTGTAACTAAAAAACAAAAATAGGAAAATTCTAGGCAGCAGAAATTTATTGATAGTTTCTGTAAGCTGGGAATTCCAAGATCCAGGTCTCAGCAGATCCAATGCCTGGTGAATAAAAAGTTCTCGGCATCATCCATGACACCCACTTGCTGTCCCCTCGTGCAGAAGGACAGACATGGGAACAGAAGCCACTCACCCCAGCCTTTATAATGAGGGCACTGGCTCTATTCCCAAGGCTCCATCCTCATAGCAATTTCAATCTCTAATAGCAACACATTTTGTATTGTCTCTCAGCATATGACTTTTCAAAGCGCGCATGTGCACACACACACACACACACACACACACACACACACACACACACACACTACATTCAGCCTGTAAAAGATGCTTTAATTTAAGCTGCTGACTGGCTTTTAAGCATTTTTTCATATGCAAAAAAGAACAAGGCCCCTAACAAAATTAAATTTTATTAAGAAGTAGCCAAAAAAACTTAAAATAAGTTAATTGAGTGGATACAATATAATCCAAACAAATAAATACAAAACAACAAAAAGCAAATTGTCAGAGAATGGGTAGACGGAGCTTGGGAGGAGGGAGCTGCGGCTGGTCTGTCTATAGCAGGCTGTGGCACAGACTAGAAAGCCATTTGTGTGCCTGATAGAAGGTTTTCTTTCTAATGCTTTTGTCAGACATTGAGTAAAACAGTACAAAAAAAATTGGAAAATGAAGAATATGATTTTCATTCCTGCCATGAGCTATGTACCCTGAGGTAAGTGCCAAAATATAATTTTCCCCACCAAAAGGTGATGAAACAGCATTATGAAATTTCTAAAGCTCCTTTTAAGCTTTGAGCTCCTCAGAAGAATAAAAAGTAAACAGCATTCTATTTTTAAAAAAAACATCAAAGAAGATGATAATATATTAAAAGTTACTGGAGGGATTGGTTACTGAGCCAAAGGATATGTAAAAATTTGAGATACATATAGAAACCTATCTTCATTCTGTTTCTCTCTCTCTCTCTCTCTCTCTCTCTCTCTCTCTCTCTCTCTCT
>OU015743.1:40016001-40031753 GCA_907169655.1 Acomys percivali | reverse complement strand
TCTCTCTCTCTCTCTGTGTGTGTGTGTGTGTGTGTGTGTGTGTGTGTGTATTTCCATTCTTGTCTTAATTATTTTTCTACTGCTGCGATAAAACACCATGACCAAGGCAACTTATAAGATAAGACATTTATTAGGGTTCACAGTTCTAGAGGGTTGGAGTTCCTGACCATCATGGCAGAGAGCGTGGCAGCAGGCAGGCAGGTATGGCACTGTGGTGAGAACTTACCTCGGGTCCAAAAATACAAGCAGAGAGAGCTATGCACTGAAAGACCCCACTCTCAGTGGCACACAACCTCCAACATGACCAGTTATAGGCCATGTTTCTTCAACATTATTCTTTTACACACCAGCCACCTTTCTGGCAGTCCCCACCCCCATCCCACCTCCACTGCCTTCTTTATCTTACTAACTTTTCCAGTATTGCTTTCAAAGGGAAAAGTTAAACAACAACAATAACACAACAACAACAACAAAACCCAGTCCCTTTTCTGTGACATTCTTTAGCACATATATCTGGGAAATATAACCAAGATAAAATCTTGGGCAAAAGAAAATAATTAACAGTTAGCCACACTTGCTAACCTTTCCCTAACAGTTTCCACCAACTGGGGACCAAGCATTCAAATATATGAGCGTGTTGGACCAGTCTCATTCCAAACGCACACAACACTCTAATCAAGTCCTTATCACTGAACTACACCCATAGCCATGGAATCACCATAATTTTTAACATTTAAATTCTCATATATGTCTTATTAAAGTCTGATGGCAGAGAAAAGTGGGAAGAATAAAATATATAGTTTTGTTTTATTGAAGAATAGACAAAGAAGTCTGAGAGAAATGGCAGCTTCCTGATGTTTAGTAAATACTGCCTGTGTCAAGATGTCTGTAAAACATAGTTGCAGACCAACAATACCAAAACCAAACAAAAAACCATCACAAAATACACAAAAAACCCATCCAAACTACATTATATGAACACGCATGACTATAAAAACAAGTTAGGGCAAAAGCTTAAAACATTTTAATCTAGTGAACACCAGTAAACTATTTAGAAAGAACACAGTAAAGTCACGAATAGTGACAACTCAAGCAAAGAACAGTTTGTTTGTTTGTTTGTTTGTTTAGTTGGTTGGTTTGGTTTTTCAAGACAAGGTTACTATGTATAGCCCTGGCTGTCCAAGAACTTAGTCTGTAACCAGACTAGCCTGAAAGTATTACTTTTTAATTTGGTAGGAAAAGATAGAAAATGTTAATTTTTAAAATTTTATTTTAAAGAATGTGTGGAACACCACTAGCTCCTACTGAATTAGCAAGTGGCTTGAACTTAATACAAACCCCAGGTCTGTCTTAGTCACAGCTTTGGAACCCTGAGATGTGACCAGCCTCTGAGGTCGGTCGGGCAGCTGTTTCTTTTCTCTGTGTGTTTTTGTCGATTTTCTATTTTAAGGGGAAAAACAAAAATTAAGAGCTTGAGTGACAGAGACCGAGAAAGTGGGAGGAAGAGAGCCTAGCTGGGGAGCAGACATGATAACCAATGCCAGGAATGCCGTTTGTTCAGCTTCCTGGACCAGTTATAGGCCATGTTTCTTCAACATTATTCTTTTACACACCAGCCACCTTTCTGGCAGTCCCCACCCCCATCCCACCTCCACTGCCTTCTTTATCTTACTAACTTTTCCAGTATTGCTTTCAAAGGGAAAAGTTAAACAACAACAATAACACAACAACAACAACAACAACAAAACCCAGTCCCTTTTCTGTGACATTCTTTAGCACATATACCTCGGAAATATAACCAAGATAAAATCTTGGGCAAAAACAAATAATTAACAGTTGGCTTAAATGTGCACTGTCATGAAATAAATTCATTGTCTTTTCTTTTTGCTGGGCGAATAAAACTTTTTAAAAAGAAAGGATGGAGACAGGAGTTTGCCACTTCCATTCTTAAAGAGCCTTTTTCTTGGGGTCCCTTGGAGTCAGCACAGAAAGAAAGGTGTCCTCACTAATAAAAATGAAGGATGTCCCTTATCTTATACTCAACCCATCACACTACATGTATTCTCTGAATGCAGCTATGATGGGAGATCATTATTAAATTTTTATACATAAAGAAAGAAGGCAGAAGCAGACTACTTCAAGTCCCTACAGCCAAAAATGGGGAAATGTGAAAAAGACTAAGGTGTGTGTGTGTGTGTGTGTGTGTGTGTGTGTAGGACATAATCAAGTGTATATGTGGATGCATGCACATATGCAAACACAGAGGCCACAGGAGGATGTTGGCTGTCCTGCTCTAGCACTCTCCCATCTTATTCCCTTGAGACAAGGTCTCTCTTTGAAACTGAAGTTAGTCCAGCAGCCAGAAAGCCCCAATAACATGCATGCCTGCCTCTCCTCCAGCACTGGTACCTCTCCTCCAGCACTGGTGTTACAGTCATGCATGCACATACAGGTGACAGGGACTCCAACTCAGGTCCTCAGGCTCGCACAGCAAGCACTCTCGCCTATGGAGACATCTCTGTAGTCTCAAAACCTAATAGGTCATTGTGAGTTACACACGGATCTTCAGCTTGCCCTAGCTAATAGGTAGATGTGAATTACAGGCAAAATATAATGCCAGAACATGTGATTCCAAACATAAACCTCAGCTTGATATTATATTTATAGATTTTCCCCCTACAAATTGTCTTGAGGTTTATTTTCAATGCATATAGTCAAAGGAATAAAAAGAATAAGGGGAAAGGTTTATTTCCTAGGGTCAGTTTCATTTTGTTTTGGGGGAAAGCAGTGTGTTGGGTTTTCAAGGCCCTTCTGAGAAAAAATATGAAATACTAGTTATTAATATTTTTATGGAATGGGAGAAACATGGGATCCCTTGAATACTCCTGGGCTACTAGGCACATGTGATTGATTAAAGAAAAATTTTCAGCTTACTCTTTAGAACAGTCTCAGCAGTTTCACGTGGCCCTCATCCTTTCAGACACAGCCTCCGCCATCATTAACCCTACCACAGTGATGACAGACAATGAGCCGACATTGCCACATGATTACTCAAGCATGAATTTTTCAGACTGATATTTAACTATTCGATTTTGGCAAAAAGTTTGTAAACAACTCCCTCCTATAAGACATTAGTCTCTGTGAGCAATGTTCTGTCTCTTGCTGTGGAAATGCTAAGCAAAATACGCACATCAATTGGACGAGGCAAATTGCATAGCCTCTTAGAAAGGGTTGTGCTAGATTGGGCCTTCTTTTGATGAATGGGCATTCTCTAAATGAATTAGTCCAGAGTCTGCCCAGGAGCATAGACAGGGTATCCCAGGGGAATGCAGTAGAATAAGTCTGAATGTGGAATATCTGTCTTCATCACCAAATACTGCTCAAATCCAATTGGCTTTGAAGTACTCTTAAGACAGGGGTCATAAACTCAGGCGCCTAGAGGCTCTGGGCAGGTGATATAAATGAGTAAAGTGGGCCAGCTGCAAGAAAGCACCATAGTGACAAATGGCACCTGACACTTGGCCATGGTGTCAGGGAGATGGTGGCAAGCTGACCTTTAGAAGGGACAGCTGCTTTTCTATTGTAGCTGACCAAGGCCAGGCAGACATCTGGAGCATTGCTTATCAGGTTATTATTTATTAACACATACTAATTGGATATGCCAATGGCCTTTAGTGTGCTACTTGTATACATACTCACAATATGCATTTGTTGCAGTCTACCATCTTTCTTCCATCCATAATACGCTTCCCCAGTCTCTAGTGACCATTATTCTATTTCTGTGTCAACATTTTTTTGTGGTTCCTATATATGAGATAGATAACATGGTACTTGCCTTTGTGCATCTGGTTTATTTCACTTAATATATTGTCCCTAAATTGTAATTTGTTTTCAAAACAGAAAGGGGGAACAATACTATTATATTTTGATGTATCATCTTCTAGCATTTAATGATAATATATAATTGAAAATACTATTTAGTTCAATTACAAAGACCACCAATTGCTCAAGCATATCCTATCATCAGGCCACCAGTTTTCTTTTTTAAAAATATTTTTTAATTTATTCATATTACATCTCAATTGTTATCCCATCCTTTGTATCCTCCCATTCCTCCCTCCCTCCCACTTCCCCCCTACTACTCCCCCCCAAGTCTGTGACTGAGGGGGGCCTCCTCCCCCTGTATATGCTCATAGGGTATCAAGCCTCTTCTTGATGACCTGTTATCCCTCCTCTGAGTGCCACCAGGCCTCCCCATCAAGGGGATGTGGTCAGAAATGGGGTACCAGAGTTCCTATGAAAGTCAGACCTCACTCTCCACTCAACGGTGGAGAATGTCCTGTCCATCGGCTAGACTGGGTAGGGGTTCGAAGTTTACTGCCTATATTGTCCTTGGCTGGTGCCATAGTTTGAGCAGGAAGGATCCCAGGACCCAGATCCACCTGTCATAATGTTCTTCTTGTAGGTTTCCAGGACCCTCTTGATCCCTCTATTTCCCCATTCTCCCAGGCTTCTCTCACCTAAAGTCCCAATAGGATGTCCTCCCCTCTGACCCACTTTCCTGGTAAGTAAAGTTTTTCATAAGGCCACCAGTTTTCAGTTTCTGATTTCAAGAAACGAGAAGACAAAAATGGAAATAATATCCATGAGGAAGCTCATCATTCTGAATTCTAACACCTCTGAACTCACCTTTAGATGCCATAACCACAATGTGCATTTCCCAGTGTGTGATGCCCGCCCTCCCTGCTGCAGAAGAATCCATAAAAAAGCACACAGTGGTTTTGGTTTTTGTTCTTGTTTTTTACTTTGGTCTCATATGAGTCCCAGCATGCCGACGTGGTACGTGTCATCAGAAAGTGATTCCAGCAGACGTTAGTAGGATTTCCCCATTGAGAAGTCACTAAGTCTACGGTAATTTCACTGCTACCCTTAACTCGTGTCTCTTTCCAACTCTTCCAGACAGAAACAGCCTCAATTTTAAAAGGAGTAAAATTTGGATCTTCCCAATTTGTGCCTGGCTGGGTGATTCTGAGTGAAATTGCATGTGGATCACCCAATTACACAGGTACAGGTTGACACTTTATAAAGACAAATGTCTATCTCATTAGCATCTACTTTATAGGTTCAGTTTATGTCTTCATTTACTTAATCCCTTCCAGGGTTGCTTTTCCCAGCTCCCTACTGAGTATTAACATAACGCACCTGATCGGTGCTCAGTAAGTAATTTTTGATTGATTATTATGACGAATTAATTAAAACATTGTCAATGAGGCCTACCAGATCAACTGTCTGTGAATGAACTGAACAATCCTTTACTTTAACCTACTAGGAATTTTAGTTAGGCCAACAACTAAACTGATTTTTAGCTTTTGGAATTCATTGTATGGCACTGACGAAATGAACTCATCTACAAATAATATAACTCCCACCTTCTCTGCCTGCTCTTAGCCTCAGTGAGCTAATGTGTTCCTAGGAGTATATAATTTATGGCTCGCTTTTACATAAGACAAGGAGGCACCACAAAGGTGGTAGCAATAATGATCAGGATTTTCACAAAGATCCATACATTTTAATGTCAGAGGGAAACCATAATTGAAATGTAAATTGTTATTTTCCCTTCTGGGGGGAGGAATAAGTCAAAATGCAAATCATCATTTAAAAGCATTGAGGTCAGAAAAAGGCAATAGACCCACTTCTTTAATTTTGTCTTCATACTTCTCAAACAACCAAGTCTTGGATATGTGGTGCATATTTTCAGAGAATATTTATTCCTTAGTCTATATCATAAAGCAGGCTATTCTTAAACTATTCCAAGCATCTTTAGACAAAAGCAATTTATTATCTCTTCAAAAGATGAACTAATAATTTCTTGAATGCCCCCCTCCCATCATTGCCATACACTTCTAGCAAATGTGACCAGATTTGCAGGTCAGAATACTCAAATATCCTGTCAGGTTTTAGGCCACAGGGATGACTCTTGAATTCATGCTAGCAGAGGCAGAGTAACATTTAATTTGTCACTGACCCATCTAAGTCAGCAAGACAGCATTGCATAATATCTTTAGACATACTAAGTTAAGAAGTCCATGGGGATGAAGGTGAGAAGAAGGTCAGCGGCTGACATCAAATCAGGTGCCAGATGTGACGACCCTCACTTAGCCAGAGGCACTGGAGGCTGCGAGTCAGCAGAATGTGACTGAACGCAGCTTCAAGCAGGAGCCAGATGCTTGACAAAGGCAGGCCCTCCCTGTGCAGCCAGTGCTGTGTTATATACGCTGGAGACACAGAGCAGTGGGGCAGCTAATTAAGAACAAACACTTTAAGCTATGCCTGCCCTCTTCTCTAGTCTACTCTTTCACCACAAATTGTGGGCCTTCATGTTAATGTCTATACAATGGACCTGTGAATATATTATAAAGGGAAATGAAAACAGAGTTTGGATAAGCAGAATCCTAAAAACCAGAGTAACATCCTCATGGGTGCTGATGTACTTCCGTGTTTGCATGTTTGTTCCCTGGCTAGAGGCACTAATGCATGGAATAGCAAGCAGCCTGCCTTGAAGTTCTTGATTAAGTTCCAGCCCTAACCTTTGGGATAAGTAGACTGTGAGCTGGAAGTATAAGCCAAATAAACCCCTTCCTTCCTTGGTGGTGGTGAAAGTGTTTTGTCACAGCAAGAGAATGCAGCTATATCAACTTGAATGTCTAGTGTTTTTCTTGACTTTCCTACCATTATTTATACAAAGCCCATTCCTAGAATATTTTTCAGCCCCCTTTTGAGATGCTCATTACTCACTTAAAAGAACGGTGGGAGGCGGGGGTGAGGGGCACTGGTCAAACTCTACACTTTGAGAACAAATGAACGTAAAGGTAATATTTTAAAAGACAGATCGGGGAAAAGAGAAAGTAAAATTGCTGAACATTTGCCTCTCCTTTAAGGATGGCATTTTTGAGGTGGTCATGGTGGAACAAATTTGTAATCTGAGCACTCGAGAGGTAGATACAGGAGCATCAGGAGTTCAATACCAACCTTGTCACGTTCACACAGAGAATCGGACTACACGAGAGACCTGGCCTCAAAAACACCAGAAACAAACCAAATCAAACCAACCACCAACCAACCAACCAAACAAACAAACAAAAAACCAGAAACTACAGCAGAAAACCCAACAGGATGGAATTGTGTGATGTTACTGCTGTCTATGCTGTGTTTTGTAGTGAAGGGTGGGTTGGATGGGTTTGCAAAACAAGGTAGAACTCATCATCTGCAAGACACCTGTTGGAAATCAGTGGCACAAGAGATGGTTGAAGCTCATTATCTATCAAGCACTGGTAATAAAGGTCATAACAATCTGTTCAAAAGCTCACATGAGGGGCTGGAGAAATGGCTCAGCACAGAAGAGCACTTGTTGCTCTTGCGGAGGACCTGGGTTCAATTTCCAGCACTTGCAACTTGAACTCCAGTTTCAGGGGGATCCATTGCCCTTTTCTGGCACTGCATTCCCATGGTCCACATAGAAAGCACACACACACACACACACACACACACACACACACACACACACACACGCACGCACGCAATCTGACAGTACTTTAAGAAGCTACTATTACTTCCGAGTTATTGATACTTAAGGCAAAGGAGGCTAAGTAAGTTGTCTGTATTTACAGGGATGGTAAAAAGGAAGAGCCAGTTGATTCAACGCTACCAGAGCTAAAGCCTGGACCAATATTTAGCCTGAATTCACTCCTTAGCAAAAGACAGGTCTACATGAGCCAAACCCCTCAAAATTCCATGTCAAATCACTCTCTCTGCAATCTCCTTTTCTCTAAGTCATCTTCTAAAGCTACAAGAGCTGTTTGTCTAATGGGAACCATTGAGTGTGTCCTTGTCCTGATTCAATGGCTCTCATTGCTGGGAAGGAAACCCACTGTTATACTGCCCACAGTACTTATGAAGTACTGTTTCCTTGTCTGCTTAAACAAAGCATACCAAATCTAAGAACTAGGCACAGAATGGAATGTTTATTTTATAATTTGCTTTATTAGGCACGTTAAGAAAACGCTTAAAAGTCACATATATTTGTGTGTGGGAGGAGGGGGGTCACACATGTACTATAGTGAATATGAGGAGCTCAGAGGGAAGCTCAGATCTCCTTCCATCATGTAGGGCCTGGGACTTGAACTCAGGGTTTTCATTGTTCTGTATTTTAATTGAATTGGCTTAATATCACTGCTTTGCTTGTTTTAATTTTTAATTTTAAAACTGTATGTGTATAGGTGTTCTGCCTGTATGTATGTCTGTGTACCATGTACAGGCCTGGTGTTCTGGAGGCCAGAGAGTCATCTGATCTCCTGGAACTGGAGTTACAGAAGGTTATGAGTTATATAGGTGCTAGAAATAAAATTCACATTCTCTAGAAAAGCATCCAGGGACCCATTTCTCCCACCTCTTAACCACCGATTCATCTCTCACTCCCATGTTGTTTTGTATTTTGATTCCATATAAAATAAATTAACTCAAATGGTAATCTACAAATGTAATTTTTAAAATCAAACATAGGGTAAAAAATATCTTTTCAAAGGTAGGCTCCTTCTGAAAGAAAAAAATGGCTCCCATGAGTTCTTGCTTTCTCTTCTATAACATTTCACATACACAAAAGCATCCATGTATATTTATGGAAAACACAAATGGAAGCGTCTGTGGCAGTTCTGCACCCTGCTCTTTTCCTATGTGGGTTGTTCAATGCCAGTACATACAGATCTACAGCATTATTTTTAATGGCTATATGCTATTTCATTAAAGAAATGCAGCATATATTATTTGGCAAGTTCTGTTCAAGTGTGTTGTTTCCAGTCATTTTCTTTGACAAAATAACCCTTGAATGTATCTTTTCTATACTCAATATATAGGTTTTTTTCTCCTCACAATGGAATTTCTGGGTCAAATAAAATATGCATTTGGAAATTCACATAGTTCTTCTTCCACTGCCCTCTGTAGGCTCTGAAGTAATTTATATAGTTGCTATATCATAGTGAGGAAAGTTATTTAGCTATATTTCATATAATCCACTGAGTTTTCTTAGCCAGTTTTCCATGGTTCTAGAAAGCTCCATGTTGTACTCATCCTTCCTTATCTTTCAGTCTTCCCTTGAATTCTTAGTATTTTATCTTAATCCTACCTACCTACCTACCTACCTACACACACACACACACACACACACACACACACACACACACACACACATGCACTTGAAAACAGTAACTAAATATTAAGGGAATTTAAACATGTGTGCAGAATGGCAGGAGATACTTACTAAAGGGATGCTGGACAGTTCTGGATACTTGAGATCACAGCCTATATATGCCTTGTAGTCATACAGTCTCAAGGCTGCTGTCTTTGTACCACTTAAATTTCTTTTATAGTGGGCTGGTGTATCCCATAGCTCTTAAGAATGTGAAATGTTGCATAAATGGTACCAAATTATAAATTGCAGACCTCCCAAATTGGACATTTTCAACTGGTAACGTATGACTCTTCTTGTCTGTCATTAGATGAAATTTAGTGGAGAAATTATGTTTTATTTGTGGACAAGTTTGTTGTGTAGCCCTGGGTGTCCTGGAGCTCACTACAAACACCAGAGTGGCCTTAAACTCCTGTGTGATCATCTTGCTACAGTCTCCTGAGTGCTTGAGATTACAGGCGTCTGCCACCAACTCCGGCTCTCAATGAAGACATCAGAAAGCACTGGCTAAATGTCTAGAGAAGTCAGTCCTCTAAATTTCAGCAAGGTGGGAATCCATCTGTTCTCACTCTAACACTTCACTTTCAGTGACACCTCTAGATTTATCCCATCCGCAGGACTAACGTATTTGGCAGTGCCCCCTTCTTGGTGCTGTCCATGGTGCTGAACAACACCTTGGGGTTCCTTTCAGGGTCTGTTAATGTGACATAAAAGAAAACCCAAAAATAGAGAAAGTGGAGAGGCTGTTGAGGGCGCACGCATGCGCGCGCGTGCACACACACACACACACACACACTCACAAACACACTCAGAGAGAGAGAGAGAGAGAGAGAGAGAGAGAGAGAGAGAGGAGAGAGAATCTTTAAATCTTCTCAGCCACTAATAATTAAACCACAGTTGACCTTGGAAAAATTAAGAGCTAATGAGCTTTAGCCCAGGTTCATCTTTTCGACTTTAGTCTCATGTGTGTAAAAGGGCACTTTTCACCACAGCTTGGAAGTTCTCATCCTGTACCATCTCCTTTTCTATCCTTCTATAGTCTTCCAAACTGTAATAGTTTTTAAAAAGTGGTTACAAGCACACATTTTTACTCCCAGTACTGTGGGATGCAGAGGCAGGTGGATCACTATGAGTTCGAAGCTAACCTGAACTACAAAGCGAGTTCAGGACAGCCAACGCTACACACAGAAATCCTGTCTTGACTTCCCCCCACCCACCCCAACAAGTGGCTACAAATTGTTTGACACTTATCTCATCAAAACCATGATCTCCTTTACTTTTACTATACCTGGGCTTGGCTCCTTTGATTAATAGGGTACATGTTTGCAGTGGCCATGAAGCCCTGTGATTTTTGAGTGGGCTCATAAAAGTGACACAACTTCTGCTTGGTCCTATTGCAAAATCCACAGTCTAAAGGTTCCGCTTGAAATACTTCCTTGGAAATTCAGTCCACAGGCCATGAAGAGCTTGAGACATAGGCAGTAAGAACACTGCTCAACTCACCTTACTCGTCCAAGGCCAGGTAGCAGACTCAGGTATGAAGAAACTTCCAAACATTCCTGAACTTCAGCCATTCAAGCAAGTTATTTGTGATATCTCAGCTCAGACCTCTAGATACTATAAAGCAGAAAACATACATCCCCTCAAAGAGATGGCTGAATTACCCAGACTCCTAAAGCACAGAAAAATGTCTGTTTTATTACAGTTTCTCAAAATCAGTTTAGCCCAGAAGTAAACAAACAAACAAAAAATACCTCATACAAATCCTCAGTTGATGAAAATGTCCTTTTAAGTTTCATGGGTAAAAATCCTTATAGTCATCCTTACTTACTATAAATTATGTGCTTATAAATATTTTTTCTGTGATTTATAGTAAAATATTTAAAAATGTTTTGTATTTTGGAAATTAAACTTATTTATATAATGCATAATGGCTATACCCATTCTCCATCACTTCCCTCCACCTTCCCCAAGTCCCCTCACTCCATCTCCCCCCAGCTTCATGTCTTTTATTTTTATTTCTTTCAATGAATAAGCCTTGATTCCTGTTCATGTTGCTCTTATGTACCTAGCTGTGTGGCTTTACACCTGGGCTTGAGCAACATCCCAAAGGGAGAGTGATCACCAGTAGCCCCTCAGCTAGGAGTGGAAGCTCATGAGCCCTTCTCCACTCTGCTAAACTGCCAACTGGTTCGATTTTTTTTTTTTTTTTTGCCAGTAACCACACGTACTGTGAGTTGTTGTGTGTAACAACTGTCTTGTCCAGAAGCCATCACATATTAGCTTTCCTCCTCATTTGCCTGCTCTTACATTCTTTCTATTTCCTCTTCCTAGAGGCTTCCTGAGCCTTAAATGGTGGGAGGTTCATGCAGATAACCCACCCACAGCTGAGCATCAGGAGGTAGTCATATTCAGAACTTTATAGTAAAAAAAAATATGTTAAGTCTCAGAAACAAACTTGTAACATATTCTGAAGGGCTAAATTGCGTGCATTTTATAATATCCCCATGTGCATGGTTTTAGATAGAGGTTAACCATTTGTTGGTTTTCAGGTCTTTGCATCCCTCCAACTCATGACAATTGAAGTGAGTGAAGTTCACAGGAGCTTTTTTCTTTCTAGGACAACAAAGCTAATATTTCTAAGCTTTTAGTTAGTGATGACACCCAAGTTGAGAAAGTTGAGTCAGCTTTTTAAAAATATCAAAAAAAGAAAGAAAACATAATTGCTAGCTTTAGAGTTAAGGAAAGAGTGCAGGAGAAACAAAGGCGTGGAGGTGAGTTTAAGATGTACAGGGTATGTACAGACCCTACCTTCATAGTAGAGGGCACAGGGCATTCATCACTGACAAAATTCACATGTAAAAAAAAAAAATCAACTATTTGAAAGGCAGTCTGGGTATCAACTTTTAGACTGTGTGCACTGTAGCAGGACAAAAATGTGAAGTCCTGCCCGGAGCTGGCCTCATCCTCTGTTCATGCTGGTAGTCTCAGCATGATTGGGAAGCTGAGACAGATTGCAAATCTGGAGTCTGTCTGGACTATGATGAGTTCAAGGCCAGAGGGGCACTCAAGTGAGACTTTTTCAAAATAAAGAGTTATAAAGGGGCTTAGCAGACATGAGACTCTTGGGTCAATATCAAGTCCTGAGTTCCTGTGTCCTGACACCAAAGCCGAAGGAGTGACCTTATCTGAGCTATAGGATGGAATGACAAATGGCCCATATGTATTAAGCCAATGGAAAAGAAATTAAAAGATCATAGTTTAAAAAAAATGTACAGATGGATTGGAGGGATGACTCAGTGGTTAAATACACTTACTGCTCTTACAGAGGACCTGGGTTCAGTTCCAAGCACCCGTATAGTGGCTCCCAACCATCTATAGCTTCAGCTCCTGGGGTCTGATGCCCTCTTCTGAATTCCATGGGTATCTTACGTGCACTGGAGGCACATATATGTAATCACACAATCAAGTTCAGTTCTAGACAGATGTGAAGAAAATAGAAAACAAGCAAAAAGGGAAATAAAAGTTATTGAGACAAATGTTATTTATGAACTTACTTCGGGGGGTGGGGGGGAAGGGAAGCATAAATCAGTACAATTCCTGAAATGGAAGAATTAAATTATGACACTGAGTTTTTACTTTGCCCCTTCCCTCCAATTTCATCCGTGTGCTTATTTCCTGCTTTTGTATATACCCAAAATGATGAATGTTTTGACATTGTTGAAGGGATTAGTACATTTCTGAAATCCTGGGTTAGCGCTCAATGCATTGGCTTTCCCTGAATTCCCCAGGATGCAGTGTGAAATCCAGACTGAGAGCAGAGATGGATTCTCACCAGCTGATTGCCAGTAATTGATTTTTCTCAAAGCTGCTATGAGATGCACCCAAGCGTAAGTCATTGCCTGCTCCACCAAGCTGTAGTAAACAGCTCCCAAATAGAGACCTTTAACAGGTAAGCTGTATGCTCATGTAGTTCCATAGCACCTAATTAGAAATTTCCCCTTTGTGTGTAAGCCAACATTGCTTAAAGCTCTCTTTAAGTAAGAGTTCCTTGCAATACTGCTTTAGCTGAGGATTTCTTCTTCTTCTTCTTCTTCTTCTTCTTCTTCTTCTACATGTTGGTTTGGGGTTTGGATGAGGTCAGAAATCTACTGTATTTTAATTACATCTTGGAAAGAATAATTCTCTATGCTTGATAGCTGTGATTGAATAGAGAAGTCCCCAAACAGTGAGAGCTCCATTGAACAGGATGTTTATCGCCTCGCCGTTGTTCTCTTAGAACATGCATAAAGCTGTGAAGTGTAAGCACCCCGCTTGCATTTCACAGCACCTCACTATTGCGCCTCTCAATTCATCACCGCTAATCAGGCTCAGTGGAATCTGCAGCACTGGAGAGAGCTGGCAACACAGGCCCCTGGCCTCACTCTCTGGACCTTCTGAAGTAGGACCTTCCTTTTAAGAAAATCTTGGGGTCAGAGAAGCTCCAATGTAGCAGATTCCGAGGCCAAATGTGACTCTGTTTTAATAATCTTTTCTAATCCAAAAGGATGAAAGATTTTAATGGCAAGATGCACCGATGACTATAAAATGCATTGTCTACAAATGATGCCTTATACATTAGAAGGCAGTTGCTTGCCACGTGATCTCAGGTACCCAGTCCCATGCTTTGTTGTGGTTGCTGTTGTTGTTTTTACAGACAGGTCATTATGTTCAAAGAGCTCAGCGCCTGGTCTAATGCCTGACGCACAAGTAGATGTTCCAGGAATTGAAATGAGGAGAAAAATCTACCCATCACTTCATGAGTTGTAGCTGGCCTTGGCGTTCAAGCTTATGGCTCTTCTCCTATGTGAAGTTTTTTTTCCTTTCACTTTTACACCCAATTGGACTCTGTTGCTTGAGTAAATGTCAGGTACTTGATAATTAGCATGTGTGTGCGCTCCCTCTCTCTCTCTCTCTCTCTCTCTCTCTCTCTCCATATATATATATATGTATATATATATATATATATAATTTTGTATTTTTGATACAAAATAAATGCTGCAAGAATCTGTCTCCTATGGTTTGGATGGCTTTGCAAAGGAGGTTTATGAATATTTGTAACTATGAAGGTATATTAAAATAAAAATATTGCTTCAATGAAAAAAATCCACGAGTTTTAATTGCCCTTCAGTCATTGTTCCAAATTGCCAAAACTGATCTGAGGTTCTGATGGTCTCTCTAGTGCTACCCCATTTGTATTAAGGAATATGTCTGTTGATACAAAGGTACTAATATAAAGTTAGTTTTGCAATTTTAGAAAGGGTAGTTATAGTTTCACTCTTCTCTCAAATATACTTATATATAATAACTGACAATTTTATGATTTTCTTGGTAAAATCATACACAGATCATTTTCCTATTTTAACAGTAATTTTATGGATGTTAATCAAATTATGCACCAAAGACATGGAAAATTTTAACTTCCACAATCACAAATGTATTCAAGGCATCAATATGTCAATTTAACTCTTGCACTGTTTCTAGTCCCTGTCTTAAAAC
This sequence comes from Acomys percivali, assembly GCA_907169655.1. NCBI lineage: Eukaryota > Metazoa > Chordata > Mammalia > Rodentia > Muridae > Acomys > Acomys percivali. The sequence continues at coordinate 40,016,974 of OU015743.1, read as the reverse complement.
GCATCCAGTTTGTCTTCATTCACTTCAGATGTGGTCTGTAGCTGTCCTAGAGATGGCAGCAGTGAGCAACCTAATTTGATAATCGGTTGCTCGCCAGTTCTGTGAATTTTCTGTTAGGTGTAAATTTTTCATACAGAACATTTCATTACAACACACAAGACTAATTTAGCATAAGGTGACAGGATAATACATGCATCTGCTCAACACGACTTCACTTAGATTCCACAAAAGCCTTTCTTCCTGTTCTCTCTATTTACATGAATCAAATGTGAATCTACATTCCCAGAGTTATTTCAACCAATGAATTAAAACAAACAAACAACAACAGAACGTTTAGAGCCAAACTTACTGTAGTGCAATTTGAATATTAATTACCTTTAAGATTTGAATATTGAATATCTTTAAGATTGGTAGTAAAACTTGAGAGAGAGAGAGAGAGAGAGAGAGAGAGAGAGAGAGAGAGAGAGAGTGTTTCATTGGTGAACAATTTGTTACAATGAACTGGCTTGTGAGTGCATGTATGTGTGTGTACACGTGGGTGTGTGTGATGTGCATGTGTGTGTCACTGAGGATTCAGTTGTTCTGTTTCATCTTCAGCCATAATAACAATAACTTTCATATCATGAAAACCCTAACGTTCTGTGCTGATGACTTGAAAAAAAAAAATCCAAATTAGATTGTTCTTCAGGTCGTTCCTTCCTCCTATGTTTTTCCTCATAGAGGTGCATCCACCACCACCCCTCCCCCGCCTATTTTCTGTTTGTTCTTAGTTGGTGATTGAGGGCAGGAAGGAACTAATTTAAAAAGTGAAAGTCTGTGGATTTGAAATGCTTTCCTACAAACAGTGAATTACTGTTCTTGTAAAAAGTCCTTTGGCCAATCTAGACCACCGTTAGTTGCTAGTAAACAGCGGTTTATTTTCTCTGTGTCTGTCTGTCTGTCTGTCTGTCTGTCTGTCTGTCTGTCTGTCTGT
>OU015743.1:40001772-40015991 GCA_907169655.1 Acomys percivali | reverse complement strand
TCTCTCTCTCTCTCTCTCTCTCTCTCTCTCTCTCTCTCTCTCTCTCTCTGTCCCCCTGGGACAAAAATTCCCACTGTTAATTCTTCTAAGCTAACTTCAGGCATTTCTGCTTGGCATCCTCCCTCCCTCTAAACCTTCAGAATCCAATTCCTGCTATTGCTGCCTCCTTAACATTTCCAAATTACTTACTATTTATAGCCTTCCTGTAGTGGGCACGCGTGCCCGCATCACCAAGCTGTCAGAGTGGGGAAAAGGAAGGCTTTCAATTCAACCTGTGTACTAGATAATACATTAACCAGCTTTAGAAGAGCCTGCATGATAAAAGAGGTGAAAGAGAAACCGAAGGAGTCTCTTGGGCTTTCGTGGAGGAGGTGGCGCCTGCAGATGAGGGATACCCCAATTCAAGTACCGCAAGGCTCGGAATGGCGCCAGTACCTAGTCTGTAGGCTCACCCTCTCTCCGGTTTACCGCATCTGTGTAAGGCGGGAAAGACAGGCTACTCCACCAATCAGCAGGCTGCCCTAGGAAACTCACCCCGCCTCTCACCCCCGCATTAGGCGGGGGCACCCCCCCCCCCCCCCCGCCCCAGACTCCCCAATTCCAGGCCAGGTTGTCTAGTGAATTGAGCATGCCCAGCACCTTTACTACTGCGTCTCCCTGCGAAAGTCCTGCAGTGCCAAAAAGCTGGAGGCTGAGGGCGTTCCTGGCTTAGGATAGGAGATAGTAAACTAGAACCGCCCAAGGCTAGAGGGATGGCTTTAAACTCAGGGCCCAGCGTCACCTTTGCAGGTCTTTAATGTCAGTTACGCTAGACAAGGACATCCTGCTTGGTTTATAGATCACCTTAAAAAACCAAACAAACCCCCCAAAACTTAGGGGAGAGTCTGTTTGTGCAGAGACTGAGTAACATACTTTGCAATTAGGCTGCTGACTAGTTTTTATCAAGAAGTACCCATTTTCCTTTGCAGCCTAACCGCCTATCCTTGTCTGCCTTTTATCCTTGGGGTCAAGGTTAAAAATTTATAGGGTCATTCAATGCTCGTGGAAACTATGAAACAAACAGCTGCTAATATGTACACAGTAGAGGTTTGGATTTATGAAATCTCTGCAGGTCCTTAACATCTTTTTTTAAAAAATCATAAACAGAGTTAAGAACGTGATAAGGGCGTCTGGTTTCCTCTGCCCCAATCCTTTGCACAAACCCGTAAGTGTGTGAAGCCCTGTTCACGTGCATTAGGGGAGTGAAATTGTGGTATTTACATTTTATTTCCTCCCTTAGTAATCAGAGGCTAATCTCAATAGCTCCAGGTTTGAGATCCCAGGTCTAGGTTCAGAGAGACCCTAAGGCAGCAACAGTCGTTGCCCTTGGGCGTCCCTCACAGTTCCTTCCAGGTGCCTCACCACGGCACATCCGGACATTCCAGGTAGAAGGCTGGCCCAGAAGTCCTTTAGAAAACCTTATAAAAATGTAGATCTCCCTACCTGGGCCTCTTACCCAGAAACCGACTTCTAGCTGGTTCCCGGGGGGTCGCCCTTACCTGTTGGGTGAGAGGTAGCAGCAAGTCACCCGCCTCCCCTCCTCCCTAGCCCTCCTACTCTGCAGCCGCAGTGCACCCCCTCCCACTGCCCCCTCCCTCACTCCTGCGTCTTCCCTAGATCTCCCCCTCCCGTTTTCCCAGACTCCCCTCCTGCTTTCCGGTAGCCACCCAAACACGCCCGCCCTCCCGCCGCGGGGATTCCTGCGGGCCGGGGGCGCCCTGGGTGGCGCAGGCATGGGAGGCGCAGCGCCCTGGGCTCTGGCGGCCACGCAGGGGCGCTGCCCGAGCGCTGCAGCAAAGGCCCGGCGCGGGCGCCTCTGCGGCAAAGCCGGGGGGTGGAGAGGGGCGGGCGCGGGGCGGGCTCGGCCCCGAATGTAGAGCGTAGAAGGAGAGGGAGAGAGACCCGGGCTGGAGCCTCCCGGCGGCGGCTGGGCTGCAGAACGCAGAGGCTCCGTCACGTGTTTTGCTTCTCCGGAGTGAGGCGGCGGCGCGGTCTTTGGAGGCCGGTGCACAGTGCTAGACGCCGCCGCCGCCGATTGTTTTGGTTGGGGCTCTTGCAACTCTCCGAGGAGGAGGAGGAGGAGGGAGGAGAGAAGTAACTGCGGCGGCTGCGCCTCTGGAGGACCGGGCGTCTTCCCCGATTTTTTCCGAAACCTCCCCCCTCGTCTCCCTCCCTTGTCCCCTCCCCTCCTCCCTTGCGGACTGGAGCTAGGGGCAGGGATGAGCCTGTCCCTCTGGACCGTCCCCTGCTCCCCCGACTGCCCAGTAGCGTTGAGCGTGGAGAAGCCACTTTCCCCGCCCGCCGAGATGGGCTCGAGTGCGGACTGCAGAGGACGCGTCCTCGGGCGGCAGCAGCAGCAGCAGCAACAGCCGCAGCGCCGCGTTCTCTGCGATTGAGCTGGTATTTGGGCGGCTGGTGGTGGCGGGGACGGTTGGCGGGTGGGAGGAGGCAGAGGAGGAGGAGGAGAAGGAGGAGGAGGGAGAACCCCGTGCAACGTTGGGACTTGGCAGCCCGCCTCCCCCTGCCCAAGGATATTTAATTTGCCTCGGGAATCGCTACTTCCAGAGGGGAACTCGGGAGGGAAGGCGCGCGCGCCTGGAGGGCCAAGCGAGGACTCCTCGGCCGTCGCTGCCTCCCTGCACCGGACTCCACTAGGGCGGCGAGGGATGCATCGTACCTCCTTCTCGGCTGCAAGGACTCAGGGGAGACTTAGTCCCCGAAGATTGCGGCTGCACTCGCCATAGACACACTGCCTTCCCCTCTGGGCACGAAACGCCCTTAAACTCGGATCGGGCTATCTTCCTAGTCGCAGCTAACTCGTCCTTCGGCTGCCCCTCCCCAGTGTCAGGAACAGCGTGAATTTCGGAGTCAGGGTTTCTGCTTCCTCCAGCCCGGAGTGCATGTGCGGGGCCAGATTGAGAAGCCTCCCCCCAACCCAGATTTTCGGCACCTCCCTCTGCTCCGCAGCAGCATGGCGAGCCCTCCGGATACCGATGGTTTCTCAGACGTGCGCAAGGTGGGCTACCTGCGCAAACCCAAGAGTATGCACAAGCGATTTTTCGTGCTGCGGGCAGCCAGCGAGGCCGGGGGCCCGGCGCGCCTGGAGTACTATGAGAACGAGAAGAAGTGGCGGCACAAGTCGAGCGCCCCCAAACGCTCGATCCCCCTGGAGAGCTGTTTCAACATCAACAAGCGGGCTGACTCCAAGAACAAGCACCTGGTGGCTCTCTACACGCGAGACGAACACTTTGCCATTGCGGCAGATAGCGAGGCTGAGCAAGACAGCTGGTACCAGGCTCTTCTGCAGCTGCACAATCGAGCAAAGGCCCACCATGACGGGGCTGGAGGTGGAGGCTGCGGTGGTAGTTGCAGCGGCAGCTCTGGCGTCGGAGAGGCAGGGGAGGACTTGAGCTATGACACAGGCCCAGGACCCGCGTTCAAGGAGGTCTGGCAGGTTATCCTGAAACCCAAGGGCCTAGGTCAGACAAAGAACCTGATTGGCATCTACCGTCTCTGCCTGACCAGCAAGACCATCAGCTTTGTGAAGCTGAACTCCGAGGCAGCGGCTGTGGTTCTGCAGCTGATGAACATCAGACGCTGTGGCCACTCAGAGAACTTCTTCTTCATCGAGGTGGGCCGTTCTGCCGTGACAGGGCCCGGCGAGTTCTGGATGCAAGTAGATGATTCTGTGGTGGCCCAGAACATGCATGAGACTATTCTAGAGGCCATGCGGGCCATGAGCGATGAGTTTCGCCCGCGGAGCAAAAGCCAGTCTTCATCCAGTTGCTCCAACCCCATCAGTGTTCCCTTGCGCAGGCACCATCTCAACAATCCTCCACCTAGCCAGGTGGGGCTGACTCGCCGGTCTCGCACCGAGAGCATCACTGCCACGTCCCCTGCCAGTATGGTGGCTGGGAAACCAGGTTCCTTCCGGGTGCGTGCCTCCAGTGACGGCGAAGGCACCATGTCCCGTCCAGCTTCAGTGGATGGCAGTCCTGTAAGCCCTAGCACCAACAGGACCCATGCCCATCGGCATCGAGGCAGCTCCAGGCTGCACCCGCCACTCAACCACAGCCGCTCCATCCCTATGCCTTCTTCCCGCTGCTCACCTTCAGCCACCAGCCCAGTGAGTTTGTCATCCAGTAGTACCAGTGGCCATGGCTCTACTTCAGACTGTCTCTTCCCAAGGCGCTCTAGCGCTTCCGTGTCCGGTTCTCCGAGCGACGGCGGTTTCATCTCTTCTGATGAGTATGGGTCTAGTCCCTGCGATTTCCGAAGTTCTTTCCGCAGTGTCACCCCAGATTCCCTGGGCCACACCCCACCAGCCAGGGGTGAGGAGGAGCTGAGCAACTATATCTGCATGGGTGGCAAAGGAGCCTCCACCTTGAGTGCTCCCAATGGTCACTACATTTTGTCCAGGGGTGGCAACGGCCATCGCTATATCCCAGGTGCTAACTTGGGGATAAGCCCAGCGCTGACTGGAGATGAAGCCGCCAGTGCAGCAGATCTGGATAACAGGTTTCGGAAAAGAACTCATTCTGCGGGCACGTCCCCTACCATTTCTCACCAAAAGACCCCTTCACAGTCTTCAGTGGCTTCTATAGAGGAGTATACAGAGATGATGCCCGCTGCCTACCCACCAGGAGGTGGCAGTGGAGGCCGACTGCCCAGCTACCGGCATTCCGCCTTCGTGCCCACCCACTCCTATCCTGAAGAGGGTCTAGAGGTGCACTCCTTGGAACGTCGTGGGAGCCACCACCGCCCAGACACCTCCAGCCACCACACTGATGATGGCTACATGCCCATGACCCCAGGGGTGGCTCCGGTGCCCATCAACCGTAAAGGAAATGGGGACTATATGCCTATGAGCCCCAAGAGTGTATCTGCCCCGCAGCAGATCATTAACCCCATCAGACGCCACCCTCAGAGAGTGGACCCCAATGGCTACATGATGATGTCTCCCAGTGGTAGTTGCTCCCCTGACATTGGAGGTGGGTCCAGCAGCAGCAGCAGCAGCATCAGTGCAGCCCCTTCTGGGAGCAGCTATGGGAAGCCATGGACAAACGGAGTAGGGGGCCACCATACTCATGCCCTGCCTCATGCCAAACCCCCTGTTGAGAGCGGGGGTGGCAAGCTCTTGCCTTGCACAGGTGACTACATGAACATGTCACCAGTGGGAGACTCCAACACCAGCAGCCCCTCAGAATGCTACTATGGCCCAGGAGATGCCCAGCACAAGCCAGTCCTCTCCTACTATTCATTGCCAAGATCCTTCAAGCACACCCAGCGCCCTGGGGAACCAGAGGAGGGTGCCAGGCACCAGCATCTTCGTCTCTCTTCTAGCTCTGGACGCCTTCTCTACACTGCTACTGCAGAAGATTCCTCCTCTTCTACCAGCAGCAACAGCCTGGGTGGGGGTTACTGCGGGGCTAGGCCAGAGTCCAGCCACCATGTCTTGCAGCCCCATCTGCCTCGAAAGGTAGACACAGCTGCACAGACCAACAGCCGCCTGGCTCGGCCCACAAGACTATCCTTGGGGGATCCCAAGGCAAGTACCTTACCTAGGGTACGAGAGCAGCAGCAGCAGCAGCAGCAGCAGCAGTCTTTACTGCATCCTCAGGAGCCCAAGAGCCCAGGAGAATATGTGAATATTGAATTCGCAAGTAACCAGCCTGGCTACTTAGCTGGCCCTTCGACTTCCCATAGCTCTCCTTCGGTCCGGTGTCCACCCCAGCTCCACCCAGCTCCCAGAGAAGAGACTGGCTCGGAAGAGTACATGAACATGGACTTGGGGCCAGGCCGGAGGGCAACCTGGCAGGAGCGTGGTGGAACTGAGTTGGGCAGAGTAGGCCCTGCACCTCCAGGGGCTGCTACCATTTGCAGGCCAACCCGGTCGGTGCCAAACAGCCGTGGTGACTATATGACCATGCAGATAGGTTGTCCTCGTCAAAGCTATGTGGATACCTCACCAGTGGCCCCAGTAAGCTATGCTGACATGCGGACAGGCATTGCTGCAGAGAAAGTGAGCCTGCCCAGACCCACAGGGGCTGATCCCCCTCCACCATCTACAACTTCTGCCTCTGCTGCCCCTCAAGGAGCAGCTGAGCAGGCTGCTCATTCTTCCTTGCTGGGAGGCCCTCAGGGACCTGGGGGCATGAGTGCATTCACCAGGGTGAACCTCAGTCCCAACCATAACCAGAGTGCCAAAGTGATTCGTGCAGACACTCAAGGGTGCCGGAGGAGGCATAGCTCTGAGACCTTCTCAGCACCTACTCGGGCTGGCAACATGGTGTCCTTTGGAGCGGGGGCTGCAGTAGGGGGCAGTGGTGGTGGCAGCAGTGGAGGTAGCGGCGGCAGCAGCAGCAGCAGCGAGGATGTAAAACGCCACAGCTCTGCATCATTTGAGAATGTGTGGCTGAGACCTGGGGACTTAGGGGGAGCCTCCAAGGAGACGGCTCAAGTGTGTGGAGCCGCTGGGGGTTTGGAGAACAATCTTAACTACATAGACCTGGATTTGGCCAAGGACGTTAAGCAGCGCCCTCAGGAGCGCCCCTCTCAGCAGCAGTCCCTACCACCCCCTCCTCATCACCAGCCCTTAGGCAGCAATGAGGGCAGCTCCCCCAGACGCTCCAGTGAGGATTTAAGCAACTACGCCAGCATCAGCTTCCAGAAGCAGCCAGAGGACTGTCAGTAGCTCAACTGGACATCACAGCAGGTGCGTTTGTTTTGTGGTGGCAAAGTCAGAAGACAAAAGTGCTTTTACTGGGGTTGCTTGAATTCTGTTTTTTACCTCCATTCCTTCTCCCTGGGTCCCACAGTGTCCTTGGGGAGGATACACTTTCAGGAGGTGGGGGCGGTGGGTCAGGGTACACAGATGCTCACCCCACAATGACACCTGGCAGATAGTGAAAGAATGTGTTGGAGCAGCCACAGAAAGGCTTCTCTATTTGAGAATTCCCAAGTGGAGTGCTTGCTGCCACATTTTAAAACTTACATTCTATAAAACCAGTTCTGAGGTCTGGCAATTCCATTATAAGAGTCATTCTCTTCCTACCGAAGTTTTCTTTTGACTAAATATTAAAGTCAGCCCCTGGTAGGGACAGCTGTACAAAAAGACCTGCTAAAAAGCCCTTGTTTAAGATCCTTTTCTCAGAGTTCTGAAGGGCAAGCTCACTGAGTGGGTGCACTTTTGTTCTGTGACTTCACAATACCAAAGCGGAGTAAACAGCAGCGACTTTTATTCCAGCTGTCTTCAAAGGAGTAATGAGTAAGAGCTTTTTAGACACAAGTATTTAGAGATAAATTCTTATCTATTTCTGATCTCCAAAGAAAGTAATTGTGGGGCACATTTTCTTTTTGTTCTTGTACCAGGATTCATGAAATGTTTTTCACATACACACACACCATCTTGCAGACATGGCTGCTTTTGTACAGAATATGCAAGAAACACCATGCGCCTGGGACTCATTATGAGTTAAGAGTTATGGAAGTTCACCCTAGCCTGCCTGCCTTATAACTGCTATTCTTGTATCGAGGCATCACATGTACCATTTGGGGGCTACTGTGCATTTTTTTTTGGTAAATCACTTAACATTTTACTAGTGAAATGAACAGGCATTGAGTCAGAGAAAAGAGGGTGTTTGTTTCGGTGTGTGTTGAATGAAGAGACAAAACTGTAGTTTCCATTTGTAGGTTTTGTTTTTGGTTTTGTTTTTTAGTTCAGGAGTAGATGCTTCAGGGATGTTGAAAGGTGGCTTTGGGTCATCTGTGGCCAAGGCTGTATGAAAAGAAACATTTGTAATAGGAAGTTAGCCTGCCCTTCATTCTGGGAGCCTGTTTTCTGGTGGTCAGTGTGGTTAGAGGAGAGGAGTGTGAGTCCCAGATATAATATGATGAGTTGGCAAATCAGAACTTTCCAGATTCGGAAGCAGTTTATTCTGACAAACTGATTACCTTGTGAATTTTGCACGTCCTTCACAGGAAGAGCACTGAAAAACATTCATTCTTCATAACAAGTCTCTTCATAAGAAATTAATTTGTGCCTTCGGCTTTTATCAATAGGAAATAATAATAAATAACAGGAGTGGTTATGTGGTTAAAATGGTTCTGATTCTGCTTCCAATGCCAGATCGAGGCACATGAGCATTAAAACTGAAATTTTATATGTTAATAAAGCGCCCATCTGATTGGTATTTATTTCAATATTTGCTCTCGTCACTGGGACAGGGAAATTTTTATTGTATTGTTGCCAACACAATATTCTTGGTTTATTTCTAATGTGGTTTTTGAGGGTTGGGACTTCTGTAAGACTTGCCTTGTAAACTGCTTCCTTCAGAAAGTAGGAAGAACCCGAACAAACAGATGCAGTAAACTAAAATTGGGGTCTCACAGGAGGTAAAGGAAGAAGAGAAACGAACCCCCTCCTCCTCCAGTTACTTTCTTACTTCATATAGATTTTGTTTTCCAAAATAGAACAAGCAGTGTTTTGTCTTTTGAAGAAACAAACAAAATTACCAAACAGAATCTTCTTTAAAAGAAAATTCTGCTTATGTGGAGAACACACACACACACACACACACACACACACACACACACACACACTCACAACAAAAATCCTTCCCCTCCCAGAGAACTTTAAGGCTTAACTTTTCATTCTTAAGTTTCTTAGGGAAAATATGATAATCCAGAAAAATCAGTCATGTTTATTACAATGCTGGGCTAGCAAGAGATCATGCTTTGTCAAATGCCAGGAGCAGTCTTCTACAATGTTTATCTAAATGTTAAGTAAGTGTGTGTGTGGTGCATGCTCTAAGCAGCGCACCTAGTGCTACTTGGTGTTCCTACACCCTCGGTTGTGCTTGCTTTTGCTAAGTTTAAAGGTTTTGTTTGCTAGTCAGTTACCAGAAGCTGAGCGAAATCAGATCTGCCACTGGCAACCAGCTTCTGCTCACAATGAGTTATCACTTAGCTCTTTTAACCTCCCTTGCCATCGCTGTCGCTGCTACTTAGAAAAAGACTGAAACGTGGATAAAGGAATACAGCTGCCACAAGGGTGTGTGTGTGTGTGTGTGTGTGTGTGTGTGTACTCGCGCGTTCTCCAAGCCCCTCTTTTAAACCTCTCAGCTTGTTTACTTTGTTTCAATGTCAGTCCAAGGAGAAACATTTGTGAAGCATTTCGCTCTCCTGCTCAGGACTTGACTGATTCAACAACAATCCTTTCAGTGTCTTTTTTCCTCTCCTGCACTTCAGGGTCACCTCCAACTTAGTTCTGAACTGCTAGATTCTGCTGTGGAAAGATCAGCCCCTTCCCCCATTCCCTTTGTACCCCACCTCCTAGTGCATGGTCCAGGCATTAGTACAGTCATTGTGGCCTACTGTCTGTACCAGGCTAACCTAGAGGCCAAAGGAAATGATTAGGACCCTCTGGACCTCAGCATGACTGTCCACATCCCTTTAACCAGCATTTGCCTTAGATTCAACTTTACAGTTGAAAGTGTAGCTTGGCAGACAGCACACTTGCTGACACAGACCAAAGTCATCCCTCCGGGATCCTTTTTGTTTGTTTTTTGTTTTTGTGTTGTCATCCTTTTGTTAAGGCCTCTTTAAAAAACAAAAACAACCCACACACTCATTTCCGTCCCTGTTTTTCCTTACTGCGACCTCTAGGATTCCATGCCTCCACAACTGCCTCTTTGACCCTTCCCGAGATGCTCTCAGTCCCTTGGCCTTTGGAGCTGGCCCAGACCCGCGAGCCCTGGCACTTTCCCTTTTCCCGGGTCACGTCCGTTTCCTGCCTGCCCCCCCCCCCCCCCCCCCCATTTTGCTTGGCCCTGGGCCCCCTTCTTCCAAGACCCCTCCCACCCCGAGCGGAAGACTCAGCCGCAAGAAGGCCCTCCAGGTTCCCGCCCCCGCCTGGCTCGGTCCTTGTGGGACACGGAGCCCCTTTCCCAGGCCTTGAGGTTGGCATGGGCAGCCGAGCCTCCGCCTCTCAAGCCCGCGGGCTGGACGCCGGATGCCGATTGGCTATTGCAAGAGCCAATCAGCATGACTGATGGCCGGGGCGGGGCCAGGCTGGGGCCTCGCTTGGGAAGCTCTCACCCGTCTGGGTGTTGGCAGAACTGATCCAGGTCCTCCCGCCCCCAGGTCTAAAATGCGGGGCGCTCCATCTCTAATGCATCTCTGCCAGCATCATAGGAATGAAAATGGCTCAGCAGCGGGCTGACAGAGGCCGGAAATACAGCACTTCCTCTTCGTTTTAATTGAGAAAAATTCAGGCCTCGATCATGTGGCATGCCCCATTTTGTTTCCCTCCTGTCTTTACTATGCTTTACATATTCCCGTCTCCAGTCTGCAAGCAGGAGCGAGCGGCAGGCAGCACGTGGTGTGGGGACTATGGGGCTGGCTCGCGGTTCTCACATTTGTGTCTTGCTAAGAGGGAGGAGGAGACATAAGCCTTGCTAGGGAGACATTCTGAGAAAAACTCCTTTGCCTTGAAAGAGCCTAACAGTATAGACTTTATTGAGCACCTGCGGTTTACAGTGCACCTGAGCAGGATTAAATCAAGGAAAATTGATCTTCCCCACCCCTCTTGGGGTGAGGGAACTCCTGAGCGTAGGCTCCAGCTTGCACACTGTGTCTTTGGAATCATTAGAAACGCTCGAAGAGTATACGTGTGTTCCATTACCAAGACCGTGACGAAGAGTGGGTGTTTTTCAAACATTTGGTGTTGTCCCACCAGGGCTGACTGGGGTGATTTTTAAGGCTTGTTCTAGTTGTACTGCGCCCTCATAACAAAATTTTATGAGAACTGTTATGAGATTCCATTTCCTGTATAGGGAACGGGAAAGGTACTAGAGAAAGAAAATAAGAAACCTATAAAAAGTATTTTCTCCTTCCCCTACTCTCAGAAGTGTTCCTCAGCAGCCAGCATCCTTCTCTGTCCCTCTCAAAAATCACCGGGGTAGTGTTTTTCTGAGGTGCCCATGGAAGAACCAGAGGTGAAAAGCAATGTGAGGGACAGCGCCGATGTGAGAAGATTCAAGTTAATTGAAAGCAGCAGAAAAGAGTTTTTTAGCAGGGCACCTAACTTCTTATTTCCTGTCACTGGTTAGGTCGCTTATGTTTTCAGAAAACTGTATCTCTAAATGATAACTGTTTATTTGAACACCCGAGGAAAGAACTTAAGCTCCAAACGAGCATGCTGCTTTAAAAAAAAAAAAAAAAAAAAAAAAAAAAAAAAAAAAAAAAAAAAAAAACCTTTCTTCTTTGCTTTTTTTCTTCTCCAGTTTATCAGAATTCCTGGAAAATCACTTTGTGCTATCTTGAGTGATGCAATGGAAAAAAGCTGCTCCCTGGAGTAAGCTCTTTGAGTTCTAGCCTCGTGACCTTGGTCAAGTCATTGAATTTCCTTGAGTCTGTTTCCTCATCAGTAACTGGGGACGTTGGTTCCACATTGTTCGAACCTTCTTTGCGGCTTTAAACATGGGGGTGGGGGGGCAGGGTTTGGAGCAAATGACTGATACCCTCTCATGAGTCATCCATTCTGAGCGTTATTTCTCTAAAAAGCTGTCCTTGGGGCCATGGTAGAGTCATTGGGATTTCCTCTTCTGTTCTCTTCCTACCACCTGTCAGATCTTCTGCCTGGGCAGATGGAGGCCTGGAAGGAAGGCTCTTTGATTTAGGCCTGATTTTTTTCTTTTCTTTTCCTTTCTTTCTTTTCTTTTCTTTTTCTTTTTTTTTTTTCCCTGACCTTTCTTTTTTGGAAAGGGCATTTTCATGTTTTATCAGACTTTCAAGCAAAGCCTCTTGATTGTATTTATCTAAGTGTTTGGAGCCATTTGCAGACTGGGTTAGTCTCCTCACGCTTCATTTAAAAAGAAAGCATCCCGTGGGGGATGGAAGTGGCCTGCGATTTTCTGCTTCCCAACGTCACTTGCCGGGAGCACCACACGCCACAGTGTAGATCTTGCTGTAACCAACCTAGGCCTGTGACGCTGCTCGGCATTTCCTCTGTTGAGAATCTCCCCTTCTTGTAGGTCATCATCTTGTAGGTTTCTCATTTGTATCTTCAGTATTCTCCAGTGAGATACCCAGTTAAGTGAATGGACAAGAAACACAAGAACCCATTTGAGGACTGTGGGTTGTCTGTCTTTCCGTATGTTTTGTTTGTTTGTTTGATTTTGTTTTTGTACAATTTAATTTTTTCTGGTAGGTGTATTAGACAGCTCAGTGCTTTTCTTGCAGGTAAAACGTGTGCTGTCCCAGGACTCTCTGTGATTTAGAATTATGGAGTACTTTGCTGAGCTATAAATATATGCATTCTGCTGACTGACCCAGTGTTATCTTGGCTATGGAGTTATTAATATATTCAGAGGCTCCCATGGTCTTCACTTCTCTACATGGGCTTCATAAATCATTAGAATAATAGTCTATGTATTTTTTATTTAAAACTAGTCACTTAGCCTTTTCCCATCTTCCCACTGTAGTCAGATTTCTTAGCTGAATTGGAGAGAAACAGCTCCTTTTATTGTGATGGGTTGGTGATTCATATAATAGAACTTTATAGTTTTAGGGTTCTGTTTTTGTTGTTTTAGAGAAAGCCTTTTCCTCGATCATTTTCTTCTGTTAGAGAGTTCCCGGAAATAGCGTGCAAGGAAAATAACTTATTATGAATTTGGTTTGAAGTCATTTTTTTCATTAAAGATTCAGTGACCTTTTTTTCATACCAATATTTTAGAGGGAACTTTAAAAATAATAGCTATCTGTTCACATTTATATTAAGTATTTTATTTATTATTGATCTTATTACCTTATAGATCCATAACTACATGCCAACTTTAAAAACTTCTTAAAATGCTATGTTTGAAATATTTAAAAATCATAACTATAAGGAGTTTTTAAAAAAACAGAATCACATTTCAACAGAGCACAGTATAATTCTAGTGTACTTTGGTCTAATATGAAACAGTTTACAAAGTGAATAGAAGGCTATTTGAAATGAGAGGCTCATACGCATCATCAGTTGGCATCTATTTTGTCTTATAGAAAAGGTAGTGTTGTTCCCTTTTTGTTTGTTTGTTTTGTTTGCATTTGGTTTGATTTTTCGAGAGAGAGAGTTTCTCTGTGTAACAGCCCTAGCTGTTCTGGACTCACTTTGTAGATCAGGCTGGCCTTGAACTCACAGAGATCTGCCTGCCTCTGTCTCCTGAGTGCTGGGATTAAAGGCGTGTGCCACCACATCCAGCTGGTCTTTCCCAATCTTAATTCAAAGAAAAAGGGAGACTATGTAGTAGACGAGACTAAGTTACTTGTCATCCACAGTGAAAGAGATGTTTTCCATTTCAGGTAAGAGCCTTGCTACAGGCTCTGCTATAATGTATTTGTTAAAGTAAGTTTAGCTGGATAAATGTCATTTGTGCAAGGTTTTAAAAATAATGGGTTTATGTAGAGAAGTCTATGCTTCCCTTTCAACCCCTGTGCTATCTGTTCATTCCTGATGGCAGGTGAATGCAATGCTAAGCTCAGACATCAATTTAGTTGTGTCAGTCTTCCACAGAGAGGAGACCTGGTGACTTTATTCCAAGTGTTTCATTTCCTGCTTCCTTTATCACTTCATGTCTTAATTTTGTTTCTTGCAGTTACATGTTGCATATACATCCTCCTGTTCCACTACTTGTGTGTTTGTTTGAGCAAGTATTCTCTGATACATGTTCCCTCATTGACCCTGACATATTCAGGTCATGTTGCTCTCATATTGTTTAGTCTTTAGGATGTGATAGTTATGTTTCCTGAAGTAATCAAAGAGCCATGGTTTCATTACAAATGTATGTTGTATTACAAACAAAGTAAGTCACGCACAGGGAGTTCTAGTTCTTGCTTTCAGGAAAGACCTAGAACATGTTGTTTTTAAATTCAACATTAAAAAAACAAAATAGCTGTTGGGCCAACAAGATGGCTCCATGAATACAAAAGTGCTTGCTGTCCAAGCCTGACAGAAAACGTGTTTGATCTCTGGAATCCAGGGTGGTAAAGGAGAATTGACTTCCAAAAGTTACCCTCCGATGTCCACCTATTCATTTGCACTTACACACCACATACACATAACACACACACAGACACACAGGCAGACAGACAGACAGATACACACACACACACACACACACACACACACACACACACAC
>OU015743.1:39990922-40001456 GCA_907169655.1 Acomys percivali | reverse complement strand
TTTCTTTCTTTCTTTCTTTCTTTCTTTCTTTCTTTCTTTCTTTCTTTCTTTCTTTCTTTCTTTCTTTCTGAACCTCCAAACTGAATTTTATAGTGTCTGTATCCATTTACATTCTTACTCTTAATCTATATGGTTTTTCTCCTCTTTCTCCACATCCTCAATATTTGAGTTACTTGTTTTCTTGGTGGTAACCATTTGTACTGGCTGAGATGTAACATTAATATAGGTCTCTTTTTTTATTTCTCTGATGGATAAGAGTGTTGAACAATGTTTCAAGTATGTACTGGCCAGGTATATTCCTTTTGAGAACTGTCTTTTCAGTTCCTCAACCCACCTATTGACTGAATTCTTTTTTATTTTTCATTTTTGCAGTTCTTTATATAGTCTCGATTAATTCCCTGTCTGATTATAGTTGATAAAGTCCCCCTACCCCATATTTTAGGCTTTCTTTTCACTCTGATGGTTGTTTCCTTTGTTGTGAGTCACACTGCTCTTAAAACTGAGACATGCTGGGGGTGATTGCTTGGCATTTAAGAGCATTGCCTCCTCTTTCAGAGGACCTGAGTTTGATTCCCAGCATCCAAGGGGATCCCAAGGCTCAAGGGATCTGATGCCTGCTTCTGGCCTCTGTGGGCACCACATGAATATGGTATGCAGACATACATCCTGACAAAACACTTGTACCCACTAAACTATATGCATCTTTTTAGAAGTTAAGATATACCATACATATACATGCTTTGACTTTAAAGTATTTCTCTTTTTTTAAAGGAAGAGTGGAAAACGAGTCTCCTTTCTGCCTGCTTCATTTTTGCTCTCTTTGCACAGGCTACTAGTACCACTTCCTTTTGTTGAGCTTTCACAATTGAAGTGTCTGTATATTCTGAAGAATCAGTAATAGAAAGCTGATTAAATCCTCAACTCCTCAGAGCCTCCTATGAAAGAATATACTCTGCTCCCACATTTGGGTGCTGCTGAAGCATAACAGATCAATATACCTGGTGTAGCGGGTGTCTTGCTTTTTGTTTTTGTTTTCCCCATAAAGGTAGAAAGAAAAATAGACTCTTTTGAATTTTTAGGTACAGAATGTTTCCAGAGATTGTGTTTAGTCCAGTAAAGATGAAAGACATTAGTTAAGAAGTAATCAGCTATTCTGGTGTTGAGGTGAAAAGTCTCTAAGTTTCCAAGCACCAAACTTGCAAATGTTTTCACTTTTCTTTCTTTGTTTACTTGCCTGGTAGTTGTCATGAGCCCTTGTTGCTCCTTAGATGGAAGGGATTATAATTCTTCTCCATGTACTGTGGTAGGACTAAGTAAAAAGGTTAAAGATTTCCACAGAGGCTTCCTGGGCACCAAGGGATCATATTTTTGAAAGCTGGAAAGACTTGGTACTTTTTACTGGTGTTTATTTTTTGTTTATTTTTTTATTTTTATTTTTATTTTATTATTTCCTCTTTTCAGATTCTAGGAGCAGTGTGTTTTAAGCATCCAACTGTATACACGAAGTTAAATTTCTTTATCTTTGTGATCTTATTTTACTCAGGATCTCCATGGGACCAGAGTGGAATGTAGACTGTCTCTCCTTTCCTAAGTGGAAAATTACTCAAACAACTTATAATTTGAACCAAAGTGGGACCTTCTTTACTGCTCCATGCATAAATGGCTGACACATCTCTCTTCCTCCTCCTCCTCTTCCTCCTCCTCCTTCTCCTCCTCCCCATGCTCTTCCTCCTCTTCTTCCTCACTTCCTGCTTGTCCTCCTCTTCCCTCCTCCTCCCTCCCCTTCTTCCCCCTCCCCATCTCCCTCCCCATCTCCCTCCCCATCTCCCTCCTCCTCCTCCTCCCTCCTCCTCCCTCCTCCTCTTCCTCCTCTCCTCCTCTTCTCTTCTTCTTCTCCTTCTCCTCCTCCTCCTCCTCCTCCTCCTCCTCCTCCTCCTCCTTCTTCTACTCTCTGAATGTGGTCCAGGATGATTATCATGGAAATGAGATGGCTTTTGTTACAAAATAGAAACTTTCAAGATTCTAAGAATGCATAATATTTATTGAATAATTATCAGTGTTTGCTCACTTTTGGTGGTCTTTCTCCCACAAAAAAATATACTCATAGTAATCATGTCTGCTTTGTTCTAGTTGTCTGGAATAAGAAGGAGTGAAAAGTCTTACATGCAAAATTGTGAAACTTTTTTAGATAGATGGATTGCTTAACTTATGAAGTATAATATATCACTCCAAAGACAGATTTATTAAAACATCAAGTATTTATTGAGCCTCAGTTCTGTTGGCTGGTGTTTTGGGCTGGGTTCTGCTAGGCAGTTCTTTCGCATGTCTGTCTGGGTTGTCTGAGTTGTCCCTCCTCATATGATGCTTCAGATGATGCTTGCTGCTGACAGGGCCATGTTTTCCTAGGAGACCAACTGGGACTTCACATGGTTTTAGGTGGATTATTTCCCAAACAAGGGAAGCAATACTTGAGTTTAAATCACATTTGCTACTATCCTGTTTCCTAAAGCCCAACTCACACAGCCAAGCCCACTTTTTAAATACTTTTGTGTCTATATAATACGTATATATGCATGTGTGTATGTATGTATATGATATGTCTGCATGTTTGTATGTGCAATAGTGAGTTTGTAGAGGTCAGAAGACAACCTCAAGTGTTAGTCCCTGCCTTCCTTGCTTGATCCAGGGTCTCTTTTTTTTTTGTCCTTTTCAGTGTATACCAGGCTAGGTGACCTGCGTCCTTCCTGTCTCACCCTCCTATCTTGCCTCAAGAGAACAGGGTAGCTCTGAACACAGACCAACACAAAATTTAAAACTTAGGAGATTGTGTATGTGGTGATGGTGGGGGCGTTGCCTTGATTGTGCAGTCATAGAACATGAACTTTGTAGATAACAACTTGTGTCACCATATCAAAAGGTTGAGGTTAGATGTGCCTGGTAGAGGCTTGTACTTGCTGACAGCCCCCAGGTGGCTGACATATGACCTAAGAGCCAAGGTTATCAGTGGGAGGGAGCCTCAAGCCAGAGAACATCTTCCCACCCCTCTCCTGGTGACTAACCTGCAGACTCAGCAGGCTGGACGACATGCGAACTGGCTGGGTGGAGGACTAGACTGTGTGGGGAGAGGTTCAAAGCAAGGGCTGTAAAGAGACTTTTTAATGTTTTGGAAGTGTATTCCCACAGGAGCACAAGTGTAAATACAACAGGTTGAGTTTCACTCAGAGCAGGTAGTTTCCTGAGCATGGCCCAGCCCTCCAAACAGCTATTGTCTATGTTTTTCTCTTACCAGAATCACAGATGCTTTAAATGTTCTTAAGGTCAGTAAACAGAACAAAACAGGACACTGTCTACATTACATTTGATGGTGGGAGGGGAGGGGACCTCTAAAGTTTTATGTGCAGGTAGTTGAACTGATGCTATTTATGTTGTGATTTTGGTGGCTCTCATCCACCACCTGCCCCCTTTCCCAATTCCAACACACTATTTGAATCTCAGCTAAACAATAACTTCCTTTCAATGCAGATTCCAATCTCTCTGCTTAGGCTAAAGAATAGACGTAAATATCCTGCTTTTAAAAGAATGCATAGTGAGATAACTTCTGAAAGTATTAGTTGGATACCCTGGAAAACACTGGGAATATAATTAAAACCTTTTCTTTTGCCTAAATGTCCCCATTTCTCTCTCTCTCTCTCTCTCTCTCTCTCTCTCTCTCTCTCTCTCTGTGTGTGTGTGTGTGTGTGTGAGAGAGAGAGAGAGAGAGAGAGAGAGAGAGAGAGAGAGAGAGAGAGAGACAGAGAGAGACAGAGAGAGACAGAGAGAGAGACAGAGACACAGACAGAGAGAGAGCACTTTGTTTGGGGGTTGAGAGGAAAGTTAAGTTAGGAGGTGGGAATTAAAGTGTAATAGAAAGGTAGCATTCAGAAAACTAGGTCTTTAAAAATATTTTGTAGCCTAAGCCTTTGGTCCCTCGCAAGTCCCTACAAGGGACGACCTTCAGAAAGTGTGCAGGCTTGTTGTCTCTCTGCCTTTGAACTGGGTGAAGAATGTGTCTCAAGATGGAAAAATGAATGGCTGTTGCTTTTAGCCTGCAGCGTGAAACTGACTGGAGGAATGTCTTTATGTCTTCAAAGCCTGCTTCCCACTACAGCGTATTAGATGGATACTTGAAAAGTGTCCTTGCTTTGTCAAGCGCGTCATAAAAAGATGCCACCCAATTCACTTCATTCACTTGCTCCTTTTAGGTGGATTTTTTAAAAAATGAATGTGCCTCCTTTATAAGAATAGAACTTCATTTGGCTCCTTCTACACCACACTGATAGGATTTATTGTTATCCATAGGTCAGGCGCTTTCAGGCTCCCACCCTCCACTGCAAGAGGAATAATTTTTAAAAGTAATGACAGGTATTTAGAAAAAAATCATAGATGTATAGAGTTCTGAATGAATTTCCAGCATAAGTAAATTGTGTTTATCAATTATAAACAATTAAAAAAAACCCAACCCTTAAATAACCAGAAATGCACAGTAGTATTTTATGTTCCAGGTTCTAGCTAACTTAGCCCCAGCTGCCCTTTCAGAAAGATCATTCTTTCCTGGGGTAGAGGAACAAATCTGATTCTTGTGTGGCTGCAGGCTTCCTGGCAGTCTTTTCTTAATAAAAGTTGTGAGCTGTGTATGAGTGGGCTCCATTGTCTCTGTTGGTGCTCATAAAAACCCCTGTTAAATTAAAAACTTGTCATCAACAGTTCACAGAAGAGCCTTTGACCACAGAAAGGAAGGGTATAGAAAAATCTCGAACAGAAACTAGTAAGATTAATATAGTTTAGGGATCCTGAATCATTTCATTTGTAAAACATTTAAAACATTACCAATAGATTTAGTAATATCATATGTATTAAATATAGGCAAAATTATGATCATCTTTATGGTCTGATATAAGTATGAAAATATAGATAAAATTCTTTATAAATGCTTCATTTTGAAATAGCAATGTATCTTTTCTTGTGTGTGTGTGTGTGTGTGTGTGTGTAAGCAAGTTAGTGGTTGAGAATGTCTTCCTTAGTTCCTCCCCACCTTATATTCTTGAGATATGGCTTCTCACTGAGCTAAGTGCTTGCAAATTTGGGTAGACTAGCTGGCCAGTAATCTCCAGAACCCCTCCCATTTCTGCCTTCTCAGTCCTGGGATCTCAGATTTGCCGTAGCTGAATTTTTAAGAATGCTGGGGATCCAAACAATGGCTCCCAGGCTTAGGTGGCAAACATTTTATGTACAGAGCCACCTCCTTAGCCTCTGTAGTGTGTCTTGGATACTTCTCCTGTTTCCCAAACCATTCATTTGAAGATTGACAGAAACTCTGCTGTGTTTTGACAAGATTTATGTCTCAGCTCCAACAGCAGCTCATCAACTTGTATTCTATTAATATAGCTCTTTTGATGTTAATTGTAACTCACTGATCTAGGTCACAGCATAGTATTTTCAGTAAGGTTTAAGATATCAAAAACCCTAGGCATGGTGGCACATGCCATTAATCCTACCACTCTGGAGACAGAGGCAGGTGGATCTCTGTGGGTTGGATGCCACCTTGATCTACCTACTGAGTTGCGGGACAGCCAGGACGACATAGTGAGACTCTGTCTCAGAGCACAAACAAACACATGAAAAGATATCAAAAGCAATGGAAAATTTACATTAAAAGTAACTATTGTATCAATTACCTCCGTTTTTTAGAAAATGCCAATTGTTCAGTTTGTGATTCATAAACCCTCTTCTGATGTATCAATTTGCTTCATTCCTCTTGGGCATATTATTGCCAATTAGACCTTGAGCTAAAATATGTGGGGAAGGCTGGACAAAGTCACTGAAGTTAAATGAATCTATTTGGCAGTATGGCCATTGTTAGTAACCCTGCTAAAGTGTTTCCTTGGTGCAGGAAACTGACCCCAAGTGCTAAGATTTGAGACTTTCTCCTTGTCTGCCCTAGAATTCACGTCGGTATTTGCTTTTGAAGTTCTGTTAGAATCTTATCCACAGTAATACAGTGTATATTCTAGGCTCAGTTGACAGCTATTATAGCAATTATTTAAAACAAAAACAAAAACATTATCTGAGGGCTGAGCTTGGTGGTTTGTGCTCAAAGCCCAGCAACTGGGAGACAGAAGCAGGTGGATCTCTATGAGTGTGAGGCCAGCTTGGTCAACATGGTGAGTTCCAGACCAGCTAGGGCTATCTAGTGAGACCCTCCCTCAAACATGGCAAATACATACCATTACTTGACATTTCAGATGTGAAAACTAAGGTCAAAATCCAAGCAAATGTACATGTAACAGAAAAAGCATTACTCTTTTTGTATAAAGTCCCCAACTACTTAGCTTTTTTCACACAAACATAATTGTCTTATTTTAAATAGAGATTCAGTTCTGTTGATCCATTGCAGGCCCTTGACATTTATGCTAATTCCTAAAGCCTGGAAGAATTTCCCAACAGGTATGCATCGCTTATTAAGGGAGGCGGCTTCTCTCTGCAGCTACATTATTGGTGAGCTTCATTTAGTGAGCCTGGCATTTGGTAGATCCTGTTTGTGCTATCTAGGTATGAAATGAATGAATGTTGCACCAGGGCTTTAGTGTACAGAAATATTCAGGCAGGTTATCACCTGTAAACCAGATCCTACCTGTTGAGCATAGAGATTTGCTTAATGACATTACGATTGTTGCCTGACACCAGGGGAGTCCGGATGTTGTCTTAAACATCTCCACTTGTTGCATACTAAGCTTTTGTATTTCCTGCATCCGAAAGTGAGATGAAATCAGCTTTCCGAAGGGTACATAGTGTGGTGGGGACGTTCCCAGATGTTTGTAGGCCAGATGGGAAGGAATATTCTGGTTAGTGGCTGCACTGAGGAGTTACTGAATTGTTGGTACTTCAATCCTAGAAGTAGTTCTTCTCTCAAGGGCGTGGGAACAGTTCAAAGAAGAGGGCTGAAAGGGTCATCTCCCCCAAAGAACGATTAAGATGGTCTGATATAGGGCACTGAGAAAAGGCACAAGGACTTCTGGTCCCTTCCATGGACTGGAAGGGTTGACCAGGGTGACTACTTTGATGTTTCTTTATAAAACTCACGACTTCGTTTGCCTATATGTAAGTACCTGGTCACTCTCCTGGGCTTGTGGTTTTATGAGTAAGGCTGTCTCGTGACAGCCCAGGTGAAACAAAGTCAGGCTTTTCTGATGTCATAGAGATATAGAATAAGGATGCAGCACAAAAGTAAGCAATGTTTGAATTCTGTCTGAGAGAAGATGTCCAAGATGAATGATCTGTAACAGGTGGCAGCCGGGGCCACCAGGGTATATTAAACCACATGTTCATGGAGGTCATGATGCCCTAGCTTATGTTTCAGGGTTGGATGTTAGGAATTTTCAGAGGGTATTAAGTTTTCTTTTAAGGATCATATGCAAAAGTGATTATATATCTATATAGGAACCCTTTTCTAAATTTTGCTGAAAAAAATCACTTAAAAGTATTTAATACATTTGCATTTCTCTGGTGTGTTCCTTATGAAAATTGGGAGGAAAGACTAATGTCTTGAAACTGATCTTATATAAGAAATTTTTAGTTTGACGTCACTATGTATTTCACAAGTCAATATCCTTAGGCATATTCCTGTTAAAGCTATACCTGGCTTGAGGAAATCTTGTCGTTTTAAGATTATTTTCTGTAGGGGTAACAGCTGCTATGCTGGGACATTCCTTCTGAGAAGACTTCTTCTGATTTTAAGAGTGGTAATGCACTATATGACTGACATTTAACACATTTTAAAATCAAGGCCTTTAAATTATTCTTTAAATTAGGAAGTTCAAATTCCTATGTTGAATGACAAGACTTTCCTGGGGAGATGGAAACACACATCTACTCACCCACATAGGGATCCTGTGACGCACCAAAGAAAGTACAAGATACCACCAGAGTCCAACTTGCTGAAACAGTGACTTTTATTTGGATTGCTTACAGGAATATGGGTGAAGGGTCACTTACAGAAGCAGAAATGACTCAAAGACAGATGGATCACCAAGGTCCATCCTACCATGGGTGACAGTTCACAAAAGTTGGGAAACCTGGAGCTCACTGCCCAGCCTGCAGGCAGCTCAGCAGGTTGCAGAGTGTCCTTTCTAAGTAGCTCTGATCTAAACCTCTTCCAGGCCCTAGACCTGGTTTCTGCTTTCTCCAGGCAGCTGGGCTGGGCTCAGAGTCTTCTTTGCCCCTCCACTTTCTTCCATCTGAAGGGGAACTCTCAATTTTTATTGCTTAATCTGGCAGGGAGGCGCCTAGAGAATCTGGTCAGTTTCAGGGACTTCCTGAAGAGCTTCCTGAAGCTCTTGTCTTAAGAGCTTCCCTGTGAGATAGAATGTTTCAATCTCGGAGGAAACTGTTACACTTCCTCTTCTAATTGTTGTCAGCCCATAGCCCTCTGAAAAGCAACTTTAACAACTAGAAGTGAGTGTTGTAAAGACTGTCATTTGCGTTTATTCTTATAAACTCCTTTCGTCCCTTAATTCCAAGTTATTCACAGTCAGCTGTAACCCTGCCTACCTCCTTCGGTGTGGTCATTTCATGCACTTGCAATACATTTAGAGTCTTTTGTCACATTCAGAATTCCATCTTAGGATCATTGAACTAAACATTTCTTTATTTAAATCTGCATTCACTTGAGTATTCTATTTATGCCATAAAGTACTACAGGTTTTACAGAGTGCTTAATGTCTTTAGACTGTCACAGAGAATAGCTTAGTCTTACAATTTCCCCAATCAACATTTATTTAAAGTCTCCCCAATCTTATAGCAACCACCAGTCTGTGTTTTATTTCTATGCTATGGGGAATTGTTTAAATGTGTTACGTTATAAGATTGACTCCTTTTACTTAGCAGTACGCATCAAAGATTCATCTGCATCTTTGCCCTTTGTGGCTGTACCACAGTTGGCACAGTCAGTCCATTGACCTCTTGTGACATGTTTCTTTTTACACATGTTTGAAAACCCTTATGAAGCCAGCTATCAGTTTCCCCTTGATTTTATCACTTTTACTTTTCAGGCCTGACTCTTGACTTCTCAAACCTTTGATTAACCCTGTGGTTGTTTCTGAAACTTGTACCATGTATTTTTTGTGTCCTGAATTGTCCAATATTCTGTAGTTCTGTGCTTCTGACCACCATGGGCTTTGGCTGGAGACTGCTTGCTTCCCATTTCCTGTTTGTCCTGACTTTAATATCTTCTATGTCAGTGTTACTTGTTCGTTGATGACAGAGTTTTATAGACTATATGCCATCTTAGGGCCACTGAGATTCTCAGGGTTCAAAGATAAAATTCTATACCTCTTGGGTAAGATGTGGTCTGAGGACACGGAGGAGAGAAAGAAAGGGAGTCACACGTGTGCACAGAAAAATGTACTAAAAATTCCAAGCCATTTGTGCTTCATAGTGCAATTCCATGTGCTCCCCCTTCCCCCTTTGAAAACACAGACTCTCTTTCTCTCTCTAAAGTGGTCTCAGATTGTTCTGCAATTATACCAATAAAATTCCTGACATGGCAGATCATAAAGATTATAGCTGGCGTCTCTTAGAACTGTGTGTGTGTGAGAGAGAGTTTCATATATTTTAACCTTAAATTACACATGTAATTCTTCAGGCACATTCCCTTATGATCAGTTTTGGGCTATATACTTGTTGACTGGAAAAATTATTTTTCAATAGCAAACCCAGAAGTATTATTTTACATAGCCCTTTCACTAAAATGAATTACTTGGTCAAAATTGTTTTTCTTTAACTGAAAATCTTATGGTCCTTTGTTGGTTGCATGCTAAAAATAGGACTATATATATCTCCTACTGGCTTGTACTTCAAAGTTTTCAGAAATAGTCTACATAGAATCCCATAGGTCATCAGTTGCAGGCACTTGTGGTACCCTCTATAGTATTTCAGTCACTGCTTGGTTGTGCACATTCCATATTGTCACCAAAGTCTACAAAGAACTCTGTGACTGGGTTACATTTGTGTGTGGAGAGTGTACCCAATGCTCAGGAGTACATTTGCTAGGCTATTTATGAAACAACTTCAGCTAACAGCTGAAGCTCAGAAGATGCTATTTGGGGGAGTTGCTAACTGTGAGGTTCTGTGGTGGGGAAAAAAAACCAAGATAAGAACATATAAAACAGGACACAGTGGTAACTTATTGTTTCCTGTTTTGTTGATAAAGGTACTTAGAGCAGCTTAAGTCTTCACTTCTGCTTTCCTAACCCAAGAGTTCTTGTAATCCTCTCCTGGAAGAGGATTAGATATTTTTTAAAAAGTGTGTGTGGAAGGAAAAGATAATTTACCTCTGTATTTTCTCCCATCTTGATAGATCTCCTTCGTTATTTCTTATCACTCATTGTCCTTGTTTAGCTAAGTGAAAAAACTGATTGATGATGTTCCCTTATTCCCTAATTGTGTATTGTTGTGTGTGTGTGTGTGTGTGTGTGTGTGTGTGTGTGTGTGTGTGTGT
>OU015743.1:39955546-39990912 GCA_907169655.1 Acomys percivali | reverse complement strand
AAGTTGGCATAGTTCAAAAAAAGTTCTACATGTGAGCTAAATTATTTTGTAAGCTAGAACTATGTATTAGGATTAAAGACTGAAACATGTTTACTAAACTTAAAAGGGGTATGTAGATACTCATTCTGTAGTTCCTGTGGATTTAATTATATATTGAATATGGAAGATAAAAGTAATACTAGATAGCACTGAATGTTCTTCCTTCTACAAAATGCTTTTTGATAAATATCTGTACTGACTCTCAGTACCCACCAGTGGAGAGATCTCCTGTCACAAGCTGGGCTGGGCAGATAGGAGAGATGGATAAAAGAAATGCCATAGTTCACCTACTAATTCAGCAAGCTAGACCAGCCCTTCCATGTTGGCCATAGACTCTAAAGTTTACATGTTCCAATGAAAGGAACCATGGAGAACAAGAACTAGCCAAAGCTTCTGTGGCAATTCCATGCTCGCTGTTAGAGGATAACAGATAGTGTTGGCTGCGTTGTTTGTGACTTTAAGGTATGCCCTGTTTTTATCAGAGGGGTATATGTTTATGTGCCTTTTCCTACTTGGTCCAGTCTGTATTTGTTTTTTTTGTTTTTTGTTTTTTGTTTTTGTTTCTTTTTTTTAAGATTTATTTACTTATTATGTATACAACATCCTGCCTAGATGTGGGCCAGCATGCCAGAGGAGGGCATCAGATCACATCATAGATGGTTGTGAGCCACCATGTGGTTGCTGGGAATTGAACTCAGGACCTTCGGAAGAGCAGCCAGATGCTCTTAACCTCTGAGCCATCTCTCCAGTCCCCAGTCTGTATTTGTTAACGTCGCAGGTTTTTGGAAGGATACTGAGAGCGTATGTCCTGAATGTTGAGGGGTTCAATGCTGGGCCCCTTTTCTGTGTTCAGGTGCTTGTTATCAGCCAGTTTATCCACCAGCTCCCTCTCCTTATATGTGTTTCAAAGTTACTTCTGACTACTTCGCTAGACCAGGAAAGGCAAAAAGACAACGGAAAATGAGTAGGTACAAGGGAGGTACAGTGGTAGATGTGTGGGGTTCACACATCAGCTTTATGGGTAAATCATGGTTGGTTAATGATGTATAATTTCCTCAGGGTCAGAGTCTAGAACTGCTTATTCTGTCTTTGCAGAGTGGATTATGGAAATGGTTGACTAAGTTCCTTAAATTTATTTTTAAGAACGTTAGAGCTAAAAGTATCCTCACAGGTAATAAAACAGTTTCTGTTCACAAATAGACTCGTGGTGAAAGACATTAAGAAACTTGCTCAAGATGCTACAGGCATTTCCTGGTAGAACTAGAGAACAACCGATGTTGTGTTGCTGGCATCATTCATATTCCCTCCCGTGCTTTGGTGTCTCAGGGTGTACCTGTGAGGGATATTTTATCTGTTTTATAAAAGAGACACTCTGTATTCATATGATGCTTGTTCACATGTATGTGTCCAGTGACTATGTATTACAGATTTGCTTATTTCCTTATTTGTTCCTCAAGTGATTATAATATCAGACACCATTTTGGATGTTGGACACATTAATGGAAAAAAAGAGTATGGTTGTTCATGCCTGTGATACTGGCTTTCTGCAGGAAGGAGAATGTTGACTTCAAGGCCATCCTTGGTTAGGCTGGAAGACCTTGTCTCGAAAAACAAAATAAACAAAACAAAACAAAAGAGCTTGATGTTTGCCCTCTTGGAGTTTTATGTTCTAATGAGTGAGACAGGTAATAACCGAAGAAGTTCTTTCAGATAGTTGGGGCTGCTCAGCCAAAAGCAAAGATAGAAGAGTTTATAGGCAAAACACACTATCTTACAAATTTGTTAAACGAGCTGAAAGGACCACATACACGTTTATTAGTATGATGATGGTAGTAACTACCATAATAGTCATTTGTGTTTAGTTGGTTTGTGCAGATGCATGTGTGTTTGTGTGTGTGTGTGTGTGTGTGTGTGTGTGTGTACGTGCATTCGCACACACCATGACGTGTGGAAGCTAGAGGGCAACGTGTGGAAGTCAGTTCTTTTCTTCTACAGTGTGGTTCCTGGAGATCAAACACAGGTCATCAGGGTTAGTGGCAGGCACCTTTACCTGCTGGGCTGTCTTGCCAGCCCTTTTAATTACTATTATCATTTTAAATTTAGTCTTAAATTGGTGTTTTCCAAGTTCCTTTTGGAAACTTTTTATCAAGTAAGAAGCCACTCAAAATATATGGTTGGAAAAAAATAATAGTTTATAAGAATAATTAAAGGAATTAAAAGGTAGCTTGTTAAAGGATGTTTTTCTTTTATATGTAGAGTTCTTAGATATTAGTTTTACCTAACAGTAATTTGCGAGCACTGGTAATTATCTATCTCTTAGTCAGTCTTAACCATGAAATTTTAAAACTGCATTTATGGTTCGTAGGAGTTTATTACTGTTCCCCTCCTCCACCCCCTCACCCCCATTTCTTCTGTTTCCCTTCTGGGAGGTGAATGGATTTCTTGGCCCCTTCACTGCTTATTAGATGCAGAGTGGAGAAACTGTGATAGTATATTCTGTAAGAATTGAAAGGTCAGACCTTAGACAGTACTTAGGCAATGCATGGTTGGGGCTTCTTCTTTAAGATGAATGTAATTTATACTCTGTGAAGAGTCCAGATTCAATCAGACATTTTGGAAGCTTCTATTCCATTTGATTATAGTGGATTGTTCATATACATCTTTCCTGGGGTCTTAATAAAACATTTTCTGGCAGAGAAGTCCATTTTCTTTTCTGTTCCCACCAAAGGATACTTTCACTAAACTCATTTGGTACCATAATGACAGGTCATGGTAGCTTCATAAGTGACTGGTTGTCAATTGGAAGTTGTTTCTAAGACTCCTTTGAATGCCCTAGCAAGACTAAAATGTCATCACCTACATGTCTAGGTCCTTCATATGTGTGTTGATTGGCTGTAAGGACAAGCCCAAGAATAGCTCTCTGGTTCCATAGACTCTTGGCAGCCTATGTTACTTTTACCTAATCTTCCTTAGAGCTAGTTGCTCCTGATGACACTCCAGCTGTTCCTGGTTCAGCTTTATTTTCCTCTTTGGTCACTGAGTCATTGAACTTGGATCTCCCTGAAGTCAGGATCCACATACTGCATTGCTAGTGACTGTCCTTGGCAAGGCAAGGGTAGTGGCCTTACTTGTTTTCAGTTTTGCTGTCTGGCATAGCTCTTTTCTGTTTGTGCTCTGAGGACTGTCATCTTCGGCGTGTCTTTAGTGCTTGCAGTAGGACCGTGCCCTCATAGAGTTAGTCAGTGCTAGCTGTCATGTTGACATTATAGGATTCCATTACCAGTTACTTGTTGCTCATTGTCTCTTCAGTTGCATGAAACAATACTGAAGCACCCTGAGCTTAGTTACATGGACCGTATTGACCCTGAGCAGTCATGTGATGAAAGTATTACATCGTTGTTTTTGGAGAATGGGTTCCAGAGAGTCCCAGGGAGAATAGAAATTTTAGCAAAATTTCAAGGGCATTCAGATTGGTTTTTATAACATACAGTTCTAGTTTCAAATAGTTTTTAGAGTTGGCAAATTAATTATACTTGTTGCCATTTTGGTAGCTGTTGTAGTATGCAAAGAAGTTTTTGAGCAGCTCCCTAGGTTTAGTAAATTTTTTTGTTTACAACACACACACATGTATGTATATATATATATGTATATGTATATATATATATCTGTGTGAGTGTATGCATGTGTGTGGACACATGTACATGTACACATATGCCTATTTATGTACCTATAGAAGTTAAAGGTTGAGTCCATCATGGTGTCACACACCTTTAATCCCAGCCCTCAGGGAGGCAGAGGCAGGTGGATCTCTATGAGGTCCAGGCCAGCCTGGTCTACAAAGTGAGTCCAGGGCAACCAGTCTCAAAGTTCGAAACCTCTCGAAAAACCAAAACCAAAAAGAGGAAGAGGAAGAAGGAGAAGGAGAAGGACAAGAAGAAGGAAGAGGAGGAAGAGAAGAAGAAGAAGGAGAAGAAAAAGAAGAAGAAAAAGCAGCAGCCAGAGGTTGACCTCATGCATCTTCTTCTGTTGTTCTTCATCTTGTATTTGTTTGTTTGTTTGTTTCATTGGTTTTTTTGAGTCAGTGTCTCTCATTGGCCTGGACCTCACAGATTCAGCTAGTTGACCAGTGAGCCCATGGCATCTTCTTGGTTTGGCCTCCTAGCTCTGGGATTACAGGTCCATACTGTCATGCCTTACTTATTCCGTAGGTGCTGGAGAGTCAATCCCAAGCAGTGATCCCATTACTGACTGAATCATCTTCACAGCCCCGGGCTTGCTTTGTTTTAATCTTTCCAATTGCTACTACTTTATTATTTAGTATTTCATCGCTTATATCATAAAGTCTATTTATTCCAATGTAGTCAGTATATATCAATAAATACCAAAATTAACACAGTTTCAGAAAGAACTGCACAAGAAATCAAATGCTGTAAAAGGAGAGAGAAGGGATGTAGGGTAGGCTGTTTTTGAGAGAGAAGGCAGTGTTTGGGGGGAAATGTGTGTGGTTAAGCCGAGGAGAGAGACACATGACTCTTCTCCATTCCCCCGGAGGCAATAGTAGTGGCAGAAGGGTGCAGTGGGAAGTTTTGGCTTTTCCCAGGACATCTGGAGGAGCAGGAGTAACAGAAGGAGTGGACTAACAGACTTGAACCAGGCCTTGGAGAGACTGTGAAACCACTGGAAGTTGGGTTTTGTTCAAATTATGATGCAGGAGGTTAGCAAAGGTGCCAGGACCACCCACTATGCCACCAGGTGTTCTGCTGAATCTGTTATTCTCTGGGTCTTTGTGTGCTGGGATCTCCTAGATGTAAGCTAAACCTCCACCCCCTTTCCCATCCTAGATTACCATAGATTCATTCCTAGAACCTGCCAGGCATATCCTCAGGGTGGCTTCAACAACGTCTTGCTGTAGCCCCTGAAATGCCCGTTGGTCAACCCAGGCCTCTTGAGAGTTAGTAGAGTTTGGTCTTATATCCTAGCCTACCTGGACCCTGGGCTCCCCACCACTCAGAAGTGACTCGATACATACTTGCAAGACCTACCTGCTCTGGTTTCTTCAGGGCTGGTTCTCGAAAGAATAGCCAGGTCTTTCCTTCTGATATCAGACCTTTGTTTTAATCCTCCAAAAAAAATTTCCTGCTATAAATAATTTGACCTAGTTTTTTTTTTTTTTTTTTTTTTTTTTTTTTTTTTTACTATCTCCTGAATTGGTTCTTTTTGTTCTGGAGTCCGCGTTACCTGGTGTGACCCGTTCACTTCCTGGCCTGTTTTTACCGTGTGCCAGGACTTCAGCACTCGTTTTTATTGGACATGGTTGTTAGGTTATGAGATCCAAACTTAGCCTCACTGATAACACCTGGCTACCAGTTGACTGGCACCGTGTAGAAGGCTCATTATGTTTTAGGAAGTACAGTGGTAGTTCATTTTAATCCTTTAATCTTCCTGTGTGCTGGATAATAGGCTGCTTCAACACCTATATTTCAAAGCTTTTTTTTTTTTAATATTTTAAGCCCACAGAAGAAATATGTAGCACCAATTAGGTATAATGAGTTTGCCTTAACTGTTACTGGCCCCCTCTCTCTTTCTTTCTGCCTCCCTTTCTCTGCATCCCTCTCTCTCTCTCTCTCTCTCTCTCTCTCTCTCTCTCTCTCAAATCCTGATATCCACTATTCCCTGGAAAATTATGTTGGTTGAATTAGCTTTCAGTGGCTCTGTCTTTAGGTGCTAATTCAGTGACTATTCCTGCTTTGAACTGCCATAGACAGCTGGTGGTAGTAGTTTCAGGGAGGCACGCTCGAGGGTGATGAAACCAAATCCTACCATATGGTGGTAGAGGAGGGGGAGAGTGATCTTCATTATCTGAACTCCTGTAATGATGAGGAGCTAGCAGGGAAGCAGATATAAAAATATTCACTAATGAACTAAGCACCTGTAAACTCTCCCGGCTTCGTAGCTCACTCTGCTTAACGCATGGCATCTATTCCCCCATCCCTTTGGTTCAGTGTGAAAATGTACATTTTGAAAACCTGCCACACTGAATTTAGTAAGCGAAAGTGACATTGGAGAATCATGAGTCTCATGAGTGGTGGCAAGTACGGCACCAGCTCAGTCAGATGAAGCAATGGGGAGGCCCAAAGATGATGGCCACTCTAATGCTTCTGGCACTTGAGAAACAAGGAACACTGAAACTAACAGAGAAAACCGATCAAACTCTTGAGTGGTTCTGTGGAAATGTTCTTCTTTTTGATTGCCCTAGGAAAACCAGACAAGAAATCAAAAGTGAAGCATGATGGGAAAATAATCCAAAAAGTGAACATTTGTCATTTGTTGATACTTTGTTCACTCCGGGACTGCTGTGAAGAGCAGCAGTAAAACTTATATCATGTTAAGCATAAGATAACATAGCTATTTCCCATGTCTTTCATCTTTATTTTCCAATGTAACTTTCCAATTGAATCCATCTTAGCATATACGCTGGGCCCACATTTCTAACGGGGTTAATTTTTTAGCACAGCTCCAGTCTGGTTCCAGGCTTTCCCCTTGAGGTACATACCACCAGTTATCCTGATGAGGTGGCTGAGCAGGGTCTACAGGAGGTCTTGCCTTTTTCTCTCCACGCTCTACAGAGTACCTATAGAGTTCTCTGAGTCATTTGTTGAGCAGGCAGATGGCAAAGCCCCATGGAGCCTTCACTTTTAGGAATTTACAGAGGATTGCTAGTGACCACAAAGTTGTTTTGGAAAACTTCCATAGATACACAGGGATATTACCCAACGTTGTCGAAAACCCACGTAAATTGCTCATTTCCCACAGGTTCTTAATAACAATTCTCCCAGGCCCTGATGGCTGTATATAGTTCAGATACCCAGAGAAGGTAGGACAAAGAACCTTCTCAGACAAAGTAGGTCTGACAACAAAAGCCATTCATTCTGGGTTTGCTATTCCCTGGGCAATGGAAATGTAAAGGCGTGATCTCATGTCTGATTCCCACTTCAACTCAGCTGGAGGTCCAGAGGGAGGTGATTTGGAGCAAATCCTTTTCTAAGAAAGAAATAGGAATTGATGAAGTTGTAGGTGAGTTGGCAGAGTTGGAGATGTAATTCAAGAAGTGGGAAATGCAGTCATAAGCAGATCTTGGGTCGGGTGGGAATTAATAAAAAATAATTTGCATGGTAGAGTTCTACCTACTGGATTGATGACATTCCTTGAGCTTCATGTGCCTGTATTCTGTTATGAGCATCTTACACATAGCATTTAGACCATGACACTGCAGCCCAACAGGCGAATGGTCCTAGTATTCACCTCTAGAAGTTGATGCTACAGAGGCCTATCATTTTGATCTGTGTAACTTCATTTTCTTCGGTTGGTAGCCCCATTCTCATTCTCTCTTTATTACCTACAATTACCTACAATTTTCAGTTAATCTATTATCTACATTATTATCTAAAAAATTCTAGCGTTCAAATTTAGAACTCAAATCATATACAATTTAATTTAATTGGGAGGAAGAGCAATACTCTTTGCAATTTCACATAGGGCTTACTCAGTTAAAGGTCAAATAAGAAGCAAACATTTTAAGTACAAGTGACTGTTGACTAGAGTGGGGAAGGTG
Source organism: Acomys percivali (assembly GCA_907169655.1). NCBI lineage: Eukaryota > Metazoa > Chordata > Mammalia > Rodentia > Muridae > Acomys > Acomys percivali. The sequence goes on along the minus strand of OU015743.1, from coordinate 39,983,261 downwards.
GCTGGGAAGAATTACACAAAAAGTATCCATCGTGTAGTATGGTTGGGAGGTATAGTTCTTGGAGATTAGTATAGAATGGCTATATACAACCTGTAATTGCAACTGGGCGCGGTGGCACACACCTTTAATCCCAGCACTGGGGAGGCAGAGGTGGGTGAATCTCTGAGTTTGAGGCCAGCCTGGTCTACAGAGGGAGTTCCAGGGCAGCCAGAGCTATAGAGAGAAACCCCGTCTGAAAAAACCAAAACCAAATTTGCATGGCCTGTGTATGGCATAACTTTGTGGTCTAGTTGATATTGATACACACAAGGTACACACAGAGTTCCCTGAACTTGTGTGGTCAAAACTTCAGTTACAACAATAGTTAGATTTAAAATACTGAGGTGCATTCCAAAGCAATTATGTTGTCAAATACCTAGAGGGCTGGATTTTATTAGTATATTTTGCTCATTAGAACCTATAGTTAAGAATTGAATTGTCTGAGTAGTCACATTCCTGCCCACAGTGAGTTAGGTGGTAAAGCTTGATACTAGATTCCAGTTTGGTGCCTAAGTTTAACCTAACATCCTGACGGGGTAGGGTTGGTTTTCCCAGAAGCACTGTGGAGAATCTTTACTGAACTGCATGTGTAGGAGTGCTGCCCTGAGAAGGAACAAAGTGTAACCCTGGGTTTCCCAATGTTACATTTACAAATTGGCCTCTGCATTATACAATATTTGGTTCCAAGGCTTCTAATGGGGTATGGCGAAGGTGGTCCGTTGAACTTCACAAAGCCTTGATGGCATGTTTTGAATCTTTGTTCTTGCAGTATCATCAACAACAACAACAACAACAACAACAACAACAACAAAACAGCATTCGGTATCTGATAATGGTACAGAGTTTCAGCTTTTAAAAAAAAGCATGTGTCCTTACTAGCATTATCTGAACATGAATAGAAGTGGGTGCTAGGAGATTAAATGTTTGACCATGTGCATGCATGAATAAAACTGCGTGCCCTCATATGTATGCAAGGTTTTGCCAGCTGTGTACTTTTGTGGAGGCGGAGGAGCGAGGGTTTCCTCCAACGTGGAAACATTCCAGATGGACAAGAGTGTAAATGCCAGGTTACATTTTTAGGGGCTTACTAATGGAGCCACAGGAGATTAGGAGGTTAAAAAAAGCGTGGCTGTGGGTATTTGTAGAGATGTGTGGACTGGATCAGATTTGTTCTCCGTGAGGTGTAGTTTATTGACATTTTATAATTTAATTAGGTATTTTCAACTCTTACCAAGAATTAGAAAGAGGATTCTTAAGGCTGGCTTTTGTTGGAATAATATTTCAAGCAACCTCTTGGTAAAGCCAGGTATTGAATCTCAGTTTTATAATTGATTTTTAGTCTTGTGAAAAAAAAAGTGTAAAATAAACCAAAGAAAATTAATTGGTGCACATGAGTTAAAATTCGCATCTGGAGGATAGGTAAGCTTCCTCCTGCCTTTCCTTTTAGCAGACTGTTAGGGGGTGAAACTTCTGGTTGTATTTTCACGGCTTTATTATTCACTGTCTTTTTTTTTTTTTTAACTTTTATTGTGACTTTTTAGCATCCCTGGGTTTTCTATGAAGGATGGTAGAGGTTTTAAATTGTATCCAAAAAAAAGTTTCTTTTACTTGTCTTCATTAGAATTTTGAAACACATTTCTACCTTACTCTTTATTCATTTAAAAACTACTTTTGAGAGTATATCTCTACTCGGATCCTGACCGTTCCCGTTTGCTTCCCTTGGCTTTAGAGAGGACAAGTGTTTCCTCCCATGCCAGCATTTACCATGCCATAGGAAGTAGTAGATTTCAGAATGTGCCTTGAGTCTGCAGCTGTTTGGTAGTCGATTGCTCAGAACATTTGCCAGCTGCTGTGGTTCTGCCGTATTTTGTTGGGGCTGAGCCGAAGCCCTTGAAGGTTGAGGTTCCAGAAGCCAGCACGTATGTGTCCTTTTATTAAATGCAAGTGCTATGTTTAGAGATTTGTTTGCTGAAATGCCCCTTTAGCACTTTTCTCTGAACAAAACATTTCGTTGTGCAGGAAGCACCCTTCCACTGATGAGCATCACAGGGCAAAAACGTAGCAGTTGTATGTCACAGTTACATCCGTTCGCATTTGGAACCATCTTTCAGAGCCCACGTGGGTACCTAACAAATATTACTTGATAGTTGTAATATTTATTTGTGCTCTGAGCCTGCATAATTCCCCTCCAAAACTGCTGTTTTGGATTGTGGGGCTTTTTATTTTTTAAAAATTGTACTTCATTGGGCGTCTTAAGTCATACTTTGGCACAGACCAAAGGGAATGTGTAATTGCAGGGCATGTCTTATCCCACAATATGTAGATGAAATCATTTGTGATGTGGAAGGAACATTTTTGTTAGAAGATCTTATAAAACCTCTTCAAAGATAATAATATTGGTATGTTGTCTGTCAAGCCTTAAAATGTTCTTTTTTTTTTTTTGTCTATTTTAGAAGTCTATGACTGGATTGTGTCCTACTTAGTTATTTATGAGGTTTTAAGCATTCGTGTCTGATCAATTCATCTCAGCCCTCTCCACTACCTTCCCATCACTATGCCCTTTATGTTTTAATTTTACTTTTACACTGGAATAGAATTTAGATGTATGTCTTAGAAAATGCTGTATGTCATCCCAGATTCTTAGAGGCCAAAGTCATAGTCTGATTGGCTTGAGTTATTTCTGTGTGATATCAAAGCCCAGTAACTTAATATGTGAAATTTGCAACAAGTCAGAACATTCCTACGAAGACTTTTACCCTTCACAGGTTCCAAATGAAGACATCTGTAAAACTGAGAAAGCATTTAGGTTCAAAGGTAAGATAGTATTTTCTTTAAAAACTTGAAAGAAAAGGTATTGGTTAAATTTTTCCTTTTAAAAGGACTGGAGTGTTTGGTTTTGACCGAAAGCTGATGGAAGCATTGGTTTTTATGTTCATCAGCAACAACAACAAAAGTAAAAAAGAAAACAGTTTTACATTTCTTCTACTTTTCTGAGAATTATTTTAGATGATCTCTTCAACAAAAAAACCTTTTATCTGTAAGGCATTTGTTCACCAGTGCCATGGAGGGAGAAACAAAAGAGCCCTCATATATGAATTGGAAACAGGGAGGATGGTGGAACTCAAACTATGTTGGTGAAACCCCAGGGAAGTTGAAAGAATGTATTAAAGTGAAAGGAAAAAGAAAAGTTGAGGGGAAGGGAGAGGAAGAAAGAAAGGAGAGGATGAGGTGTGCCAGGTAATGTGTGATCTTACCTTAGATATACCTAGACCACTCCACCCCTGCACCGGCCTACTTTCTTTCTATTTTCCATTTTCCTCAGACCCAGAGCAACAAGTAATTCTCTTGACATCTAAATATTATGTCAGTTTAAAAATTATTGATTTGTTCTTTTCTTTCTTAAGCCACTTGAGGAATTTGAAAACAAACCAAGCATGGTGTTTTCAATGAAAGCATAGCTTTTTCTCTAAACTTTATTTTTAAATAAATTTTCTAGCCTAAAGCGTATAATGCGTAATATATGCCAGTGAGTGTGGAGGACCCATGGCTATTGATTATTTTTCTTTATGAGGCTCTATCTTGCTTTTTCAGGCAGATTCTCTCACTGAACAGGATGTTTATTGACTCTGGCTGGCCAGCAAGTCCTAGGGATCCTCCTGCCTCTGCCTCCCCAGTGCTGAAATTGCAGGTGCACAGTGCTATGCTGCTTTACCCGGCCTTGGAGATCCAAACTCAGGGTTTCATGTTTGTGTACCAAACGCCTTATGGTGTTGACTCATTTCCCTGGCCTCCTGAGAGCAGCTTTCTTGTCAAGTTAGTGTTCTAATGCTCAAAGGCAAGGATTTTAACAAGAAGAAAAGAGGTTGTTGGTGGGAGGCCACCCAGTTTTCTAAACCTGATCATCTGCAGTGGGCCAAGCCATATTTATCGGTGGTACTAGTTGAAATAATATATTAAAGTGAAAGGAAGAAGAGTTGAGGGGAAGAACAGGGAAAAGAGTTGAGGGCAAGAACAGGGAAGAGGGAGGGGATGAGAAGATGGTGTGTTTCACCCACATCACCCCACCCTTGCAACAGGCTTTCAAGCCAGGCTGGCCTCAAGCTTGACTTGCTGAGAATGGCTCTGAGTTTCTAGTTCTCTCATCCCCACCTTAGTGCTGGGATGACAGGCATGCACTACCGGGTCCCATTTATATGGTGCTAAGGATCAACCTTGGGACCTCATGCGTGCTAAGCAATTGAGTCACAGTCCCAGCCCTCACTCACACCTTAGACCTGAAAAAAAAAAAAAAAAAAAGCCTCTTCTGTTATCTGTTGGAGGATAGAACTTACGACATCATTATTTTAACAGCGTCGTAGGTAATTTTTTAACTTTTCTGTAGAAGGAGATGACTAGCACAGTTAATTATAGACCTCCATTTGAGCTATTCAGTTCAGTTGCTGCCGACTATGTATAAACTTGGCCCTGTTTATATGTAAACTGTGTAGTGGTTTAAAGCCAACGTCACTGTTTTCCTCTGCTTCAGGCACAGCATGTTTTGATCTACACAGGGAGTATTTTTAAAAACTGGATGTCTAAGAATGTAAACAATCGGGAGGAGAGATGCAGCTGTTTATAGTTTACTTTTTAATCTTATGTTCCTTTGTGGCCTCTTAACGGCAAAGGACTTTTATTTACCTATTATAGTGTATGGTTCATGACTATATAAGTATAGTTTTTCTGCTTTTTTATGTAGCTTTCTAAATAAAGGAGAGAAGGACTGAAGGAAAACTACTAGATAAAAATATCCCTGATGCTGGACATGGTGGTGCATGCCTTTAATCCCAGCACTCGGGAGGCAGAGGCAGGTGGATCACTGTGAGTTAAAAGCCAGCTTGGTCTACAAAGTGAGTTCAGGACAGCCAAGGCTGCGCAGAGAAACCCTGTCTCTCAAACAAACAAACAAAAAAACCCAAAAAACCCAAAAACAAACAAACAACAACAAACAAACAAACAAATATCCCCAAGTCCCCTAGGTCTTAACCAGAAGCAGTAGGGGAGCATAGCTGGGCCACTTAGAGGGAAAAGGATTCTATCTTATAGGGGTCACAACTGGCAGCCCCGTTCTTTACCTTTGAGTCTCCTTGTGTTTGTTGGCATCTGGTGTCTGCCACTGTCTAGACTCTACCAGAAATGAGGGGTGGGGGGTGTGTGTTGTCAGTGTTTCTCCCCCACCGCCCAGGGAGAACACATAAGAAGGTATAAAAGCATGCCTCCTCACTGATGGCAATCTCTTTTGCAGCCGCTTTCCAGCAGGGAAGGTATTTCTGATATGTAGGTGCCTCTGAGGTGGACTGTTGTTTTAGTTGCTGTTTATCAGTGTGGCCTTTCAGCATGTCATTTCTCATTACCCTCTGTAAACACAAAGCGTACCCTTGGTTTCCTTTTATAAAAATAACTTTGTATATTGCAGTGGACTCTATTTAGATGAAAGGTTTAACAATACTTCCACCCATGCTTTTTATAGCATTGTCTATGAGTGTGTGGCTAAAAGCATGGGATTTGCATTCCAGACGCCCCAGATCCAGGCAGGGAGATCTTGAGGATTCTTGCTCACTTTTTCTAATCCTTCTTTTACTTGTTTTAAAAACAAGAACAACAGTATAATCTCAGTGTTGTTGTAAGGATTAAATGAAATATTGTACATTAAGATCTTCAGTATAGCTTGTGTGTAACTGCTCGCTACAGCGTTTAACGTGGATGGAGACTCTAAATTGCTTTAGATGTGTTTATGGGCAGGGCTGGGTTACCCTTTGACCCACTTTCCAGGATGGGAGGGAGTAAGATACAAGTGTAATTTGAAAACAATCATCATCAGTATTATAAGTGCTTTATTTTCTTAATTGGGATGCATGGCTTGTAGCATTCAAAAGCCGGCTGAGTTTGTAATATTTTTAAGAATACTATTATATTGAAATGACACTTGATGGCGGGGGAGGACTGCTGAGAATCAAGCAATAGGGCCTCTTATAGGCCAGACGAATAACTATTCATTAGCCACACCCCAAACAAATCCCTGCCTTCAATTACTGCCAGCTGAGGGGATCTCTTTCCCAAAATTTGAAGTCTGTTACCTTTACTTTAGCTGAAATAATTTAACCTTAATCAAATGGCATGGGCCTTAGGATAAGTGAATCTGTACCTAAAGATTTTCCTGTAATATTCTTGTTTAGACAAAAAAGCACAGTTAAATGGTTAGCTGTACGAGAAACATTAAAAAATAAATAAAAAAAATTTAAAAAACCAGACTAGCAAGGGTATTAACCCACTGCAAGCTTATTTCCAGCCTCAAGAGATTCTATTTCACGACACAGTTGGAGCACAGTAGGAGTCCACAATGCCTAGACATGATTTTGTCTTCTGGATAATGATGCAGAGAAATATTAGTTCTAAAATGGGCGCTTTAGAATATCTCCTTTAGTTTAAGGGCAGTGCGGTCCAAATAGTGGTTCAGTGATGTGCGTGGCGGGCTCAAGGCAAAACTAGAAAGGCCTTCATACCCAGTGATAAAATGATAAAGGAAAGTGAGGTCTGCTATCATATGGTGTGTGCGACTGTTTTGATGCTGTGACTTTTAGAGGCCTCCCCATTCTGCAAATGTGGGAAACTGCAAATAACTGTTCCTCCCCGTCTCATTCCCCTTTTCACCAGCCCCTCCCCCCCCCATGGTTTCTAGTACCCCCATGCTAATAAATTATGTGCTCTCCTTGCTAAATCGTCAAGCTCTGTGTGACTTGGTCTGCAGTTAGGTCCACACTTTCACTAGGAAATCACAGTTTATTGAGACTAATCAGTGGTCTGAAGTCCCACTGGTAAGTGGAGGTCTTGTGGAGCAGTCAATAGCTATGGCTCACACAGAAGGTGTCTTGCAGGAGGCTCACATTCCTGTTGTATCCCACAGCCCTCGGTTAAAAAAAGCATTCTCACTCTGCCCCAACTTGTTAGGAAAATAACTCGTTGTGAATTGCATCCAGAAGTTTCTGTAGAGGAAGAGAAGGGAATCGTGAATTTAGACTAATTGGATTAACTAGCTGTCTTTTAGGGGGAAAACACCATGATTGAGGAAACAGGACACAGCTCAAGTGAAGATGTAAGCAAGCTTACTAACTCTGAAAAGGGTCTAGATATGCAGAGAGGTGTTTTGAGACTCTAAAGTGCCGTGACAGTGGCAGGTTCTAAAAGTAGGAAGTTCTCAGAATAAGAAATGTCAAGGCAAGAGCCTCACAAGTCCTGGAAGCAGCCAGCCAGTGAACAAACCCATTTCGACCTGATTCTTCAGCTGGAGGCTTCAGCCTCAGGGCATATTTCTCCAGCAGTGTTGACATTTTGATGCCAGATAGTTCTTTGTGCACTTGACTGTTCTGTCTATGGTGGGGTGTTTAGCAGCAGTGTGTCCTCTACCTGTGAGACATTCATAGCACTCCTACTGCTGTAGATACCCTGAATTGAAGACGACCAGAAGTGTCTGTTACCACATGTCCCCCATGAGATAGAATTTTCCCCACCAACCCTATCTGAGAACATTGGTTTAGATATCAAGCGAAAGGCTTGGGGACAAGAAGGTGTCTATCTCCAGAGAGATGGCATCAGCCTCAAGTGCATGTTGGAGCTGAAGTACAGATGCCCCCTGTGTGGACATCAGTGATCTTAAAGGTGACCATGCTTCTCTTTCCTGTCACTGTGAGTTGCTCTCTTAGCTTGGGGCCTTCTAGCTAAGGTCACAGAATAGAGCAGGTGGCTGTACAATAGTCCCTCATCTAATCACTGTGACAGATCACCTGAAAGAATTAAAGGAAGTCAAATTTAATCTGATTTACAGCTCCGGGGTCCATCATGGCAAAGAAGGCAAGGTGGCAGAAGTGGCTCATGACTGGCAGTGGCCAGGGATGGGTGGCTGGTTAAGGTGACGGTAGTTAGAATGGGTCAGTAGTCAGGAAGCACAGAGACATATGCAGGAGTGGGGTCAGACTAACACTCCCAAGGCTCTTCTCCTATTGACTCGCTTCTTCCAGATAGACTTACTTCCTAAGACACTATAACCTCCCAACATACTGTCACCGTCTTGAGAGGGAGGGTCCAAATGCCAGCCTGTGGAGAACATTCCCTATTCAAACTGTAACAGTGGCTAAACAAGACATGCCTAGCTGTCACAATTCTGGAGCCTGGAGAAGTCATGATCAAGAGATTCCTGATCTCTTGAGCCCTTCTTCCTGGTTTGCTGGTGGCCTTCAGGACACAATAGATGGCAAACTCTTGTGTCTTGTATAGATGCCATTCTTCCTTTGCCTTTGTGATTTAGTGACAATCCCAAGGCCCCTAGTTTCCTAATAGTAGCACCTGACAAATATAAAGGAGGCCACAATTTGTCTGTAATACACTGATATGGCTGTAAAACAGTGCCTTGATTAAGAGTGGTCACCACCTACTTACTAAGAATTGGGTACAACAGTCCCCAGGGAGCTTTTGGCTCAGTTCACCACTGCAACTTGCTACAGCTCCAAATGTAGCCAGGGAGCTGGCTTCCAGGCCAAGGACTTCTCCAAGTTAGAAAGAACAAGGGTCTGGGCAACAGCTAGGTCAATACGGTGCTTGTCTTTGCAAACATCAGAACCCAAATTCAATCTCAAGAGCCAATCAATGTGAAAGTGCTGCACTGGGACCACAGACTTAGCATCCCAGTGCTGGGAAGGTAGAGACAGGTGGATCCCACGGGCTCCCTGACCACAGCCAGCATCGCCTGCTTGGCAAATCTCAGGATATAGAGAAAGGCTGTCTCCAAAAACCACAAGGGACATGGGGGTGCCTGAGGAATGGCACAAAGTTGATCTCTGGCCTACACATGCATGTATGTGTGACACACACACACACACACACACACACACACACACACACACACACACACACACACACATTGGGGGTAGGGGTTGGGGTGTCTAGAGTCAAGTGGAAGTGAGCCTTGAAAGATGAAAACAAAAGGTACATGACCTTTGGGGTTAGCAAGGGAAAGGTCACTCTCCATGCCAGGGGAGAGGATTTTGCTTCTTTGTGTGAGACAATGAAGAGCCATTTGCCTTCAGTCAGGAATCCATACCAGAGTCTTCTTCAAAGGCCTGAGAGTTGCAGGCAGCCATGTGTGCATTATCAACTCCTCTCAGATTATCTTTCAAAACTTCCTCCCCTTACTTTTCCCGCTGCCTGCCATTGGTTCAACTTGATTGCATCTGGCATCCACTTCAGCTTTTCAAGTTGCTCAGGCAGCCCTGACTGGTCGGGTTACTATCCTGTTTAGTCCCTGCAGATGAGAGATTGGAGGAAGGAATTTAGGAGCCTAAGCCACCCAGCCCCTCCCCCACAATGATGCACTTTAGGAACTAGAAACTGCGCACTAGCAACACCCCGGTGAGCACCCCTCTAAAGTGTGTCCAAGTAGTTTCTTTGTGAACATTTTCATTATCAGACTTAGAAAGGGGGGAGAGGCCTTCCAGCTTCTAATTTCTTCAAGCAGCAGAATTGGCCTTTTCATGCGTGGCGTTTTTCCAGAGATGGCATTCATTTAAGACCTCAAATGAGTGTATTGTCTTGCTATTTTAACTTCTGCTGTGCCCTGGTCCTATATAAAACCATACCACAGGGTGTATTGTGAGCTTCCCCACTGCCATCTACCCCTTTCTTTTCTGTTCTGTTATTCCCCGTGCCATGCCGTCTCTCCTCCACTGTACCTGCAATGTCTCCTCCTAAGCTGTATCCAGCCTGTGGCCACAGTGTGGCCTGTGGCCCCATTTGTGCTCACTAGTTCCATAAGCTAGTCTCAGCTGGTTTATTTTCAGGTATCAGGAGGATATCTGAGTGCCAAAGATTTTTAGTTCTTAAGTCAGGAGTTACAAAAGAACTACAGGTTCCGGACCCCTATGGTATGCATAATACAAGAACGTCCATGGCATGCATAATGAGAGAACCTCTCTGGTATACATAACGAGAGAACCTCTATGGTATGCATAATGAGAGAATTTCATGTATCACCTCCATAGATCTCCATGACAATCCTACACAGTGGTTGTTGTTATTCCATGTTGTAGATGAAAATATTAAACTCCAGGAGCGTGAGTAACTTGCCTAAAAGTACAGAGCACAGAACTAGAGAGGAGGTCATAGAACTTGCCTTAGTTTCCATTCACAATTGAATTTGTGAACGAGTTTGCAGTTAGACAAAATGACCAGCTATTAAAAAAGCATCAGAGCTCTGTGATAGCTCAATTTTCATTCTCAGAGTAACCGTTTGCAACTTGGCTTTCCCCAAATACATTTTAGAATGCGTTCTCATATAGGCTACTTATCTATCACTGGAGGAGTGGCAATCCAGGATGTATTAATTAATACTAACTGTCAACTTGACCCCACCTAGAGTCACTTGGGAAGAGAGTGAATTCTCTAGATCCAGCCGGCCTGTGGCCATGTCTCTGAGTATTGTCTTTATCATTAATTGATGCTGGAAGACCCAGCCCATTGTGGGCAGTACCATTCCCTAGGCAGGGAGTCCTTAAGAAATGAGATGCTGGTTGAGAGCAGACAAGCTAGGACACATGCCTCTGTTTCTTTCTTGACTGTGGATGTAATGTGACTTGCTTCAAGTGCCTGCCTTCATTTCCTCTCAATGATGGACTGTTGCATGGAACTGTAAGCCAAATAAGGCCCTTTCTCCTCTAAGTTGCTTGTTGGTGTTTCACCACAGCAGTAGAAATGAATCTAGAATACAGAAGAAGCACACATTACTGCTTTATTGTCTGTAGCTTATTTTTGACATAACCTGTTCCATAGGAGCCTTAGCTTTGGACTTATGTGGTTGAAGGTGGGTGGCATGTTTTTCAAACTTTCCTTATTCTTTTGTTTACATTTGATCTTAGCCAAAAGGCTGAGTAGTGATTACGGGTTTTCTTGTTTAAAATTTAGCCTCATGGTCCAAAAACTTTTGTTAAGTTGTATTTCCTTAAGAGTTTTTAACTTGAGATCAGTGAGATCAGTGGGGTTTAATGCATTTGGAAATAATGCCATATTCTTAGGTATTTTCAATGAGTTTCTGAAAGTGTTCTTTTATTAGTTAGACCCCCCCCCCCTTTTTTGGAATGGTTCACTTAATTTCAAAGATCAGATTTGCTACAGCATGCTCCTCCCTGCCCCAAAGCCTCCTCCAAGTAAGAAGGGAGAGAGGTCAAACAAACTTCTTCCCTGACACTTGACCTGAGGGTTTCCTGGAGATGTTAGTTAGAGCTGCATAGTGGGGAAAGAAAGTCTTTTCCTAACACTGACTTCCCAGGAATTGTTGGGAGTGTGTCATTGTTTCCGGGTAGACCAGTTTAAACCATGTACGGGGCGGGAATCGGGCCACACTACTGAGCTACCCTGCGGTTCCTTTATGACCTTCTTGTTGGGTTCCATAGCCATTTCTTGCATTACTAAGATCTTCCATAAAGCCAACCACAACCATCATACCGGGGACTCCGGCTCACATTTGTAGCAATCAGGAAATAGATCAAACAGAGGTTTTTCCTATTTCTTCAGCTGCCAAAAGTGATGTCAGTCGTGGTAACGATTGTTACCTCAGTCCCCTGCAGATCCAGGGCTGTCTGTGTGAATGTCTGTTCTGGGCCCTGTTCTCACGTTGTTATGGAAAATCTGATGACGGTTGGGAAACAACTGGGTATCCGGACACTCACTCACACAGGCAGCCACAGATTTTGCTTTCTTGGAGCAATCAGACTCCAGGGACAAAGCAGGCATGAGAAACTTATTTAGTGTATAAGAGCAAAAGAAAGGTTGTAGCAATACATCTGCCTCCTTCCCTTTTGTTCAATTACAGAAACTGTGCTGCAAACACTTTTTACTCTCTCTGCACCACATTGTAAAGGAAGCCATGATGCAATTTAAGTCCACTGGTTTGTATCCAAGCCAGACTTTTAAATTCTGTGTCCTGTATTCTGACCATTACAAACAAAATAAACCAAAAAGTGACGGTGATGTTACAATATAAACCTCAGAACAGGAATGTAATTCCTGTAAGAAAGAATATGCCGTTGGCACAACCCCATCCCCACCCACCACCCGGTGAGTGTGAAAGATTTCCTGCCCCATGGCACTTACATACTGGAGAGGAAATTTTCCACGTCTTCCTGCTTTCATTTTGACATATATGTCCACATACGTATTACTTATTTCATTGCTGTGACAAAAACAGCTTAAGGATAGGAAGTTTTATTTAGGATCACGATTCAGGGATACAGTGGATGTTGGTGAGGAAGTTATGGAGGCAAGAGCTGGAGGCGCCTGGTTATGTGACCTCCTCAGTCCCTTGGCGGAGAGGGATTGGATCCTGCCACTCAGCTCTCTTTGTCTTTTTCATTCACTCTTGGATTCCAAGTCCACATTTAGGGTGGGCCTTCCTACCTCTGTTAGCCCAATCCAGAAGGCATCTCAGCAGCATTCCCAGATATTTCTCTCCTTGATGATTCTAGATCTGTCAAGTTGACAAAAGTTATTCATCGTAATAATATACAGTAGTGACGGGAACATTGAAGGCATTTCGATTATCCGATCTCCAGGGTCACTCTTATGCCGTTGATACCCTTTGCTTTGTGATTGTCCTTTCCCTTAATTAACTGAAGGAATGCAAAAGTTTTAAATTAATTTTACTTTATGTTCATGAGTGTTTTGCCTGCATGATTGTGTACTGTATGCATTCCTGGTGCCCACAGAGGCCAAGAGAGGCTGCTGGATGTCCTGGAATTGGAGTTACAGATGGTTTTGAACTGCCATGTGGGTGCTAGGAGTCAAACTGGGTCCCACAGGAAGAGCACCTAGTCATCGGTTAACCTTTGGGTCTTCTCTTTAGTTTCACTTTAAAATATTTTTGACTTTTATTTAAATTTATTATTGACAGCACACCTTTACTTATTAAGAACTGAACATGTTTGTTTAAATTTCTCTTTTTAATCCTTCATCATTTTGAGACATTTCCAACGCCTCATGGAAGCTGAGGAAGGAGGAACCCACAGTGAGGGCAGCGTTCACCCCAGTAGATCACAGAGGAACCAAAAGGCTTGATTGCCTCCTTAGTAGATTTCGATTTTTTTTCCCCTTTTAATAAAGCTTGCCTTTCTTCGTTGGTGGTCTCCTGAAGTCACCAGCCCTGCCAGAAGGTCTTTTGCGGGGACAAAGGAGGAATTGGAGCGAGATGGCCTCTCACATGTTGGCACTTCATCCTGGATTCTCTCCCTGGCAACTCTGTGCTCCTGAAGGTCTGGCCAGCAACCTTGTTATTTTCATCAGCTCTCTCCATGTGACTGGCACCGGGCACAAGTGCTATTTAAGCAGCTCCATTAAAGCACTGGTTTGGCCTGGTTGGTTACCCTTTGCCATTTAAGACCACGAAACCCAGTCTTGCCAGCTCAGTCTTGGCCAGTTTGAAAAGTTTTCTTTCTTTAGCTTAAAAATGCCTTTCCATTTTCTAACATCCATTGGTAGCTACGTCAATCCTTTTAACTTCCATTGACTCTAACTGGAAGGCTCTAGAACAGACAGTGCCTTCTCACTACCTGGTTTCACCTTCGTCCAAAGCTTCTAACTGTGCCTTCTAAAGACTGAGGAGATTCCCTCTGCCCTAAACTTTCGAATCTCTCTGGTCCTAGCTTTCTTTTTCCTTAAGTGGGTGGTTGGCAGGGCTGGCAGCGAGGGCTCTTCAGAGTGCAGCTTGATTCTTGGGTGCTGTCATCTGACTCTGATGTTAGAGTTCAGGATCCTGTTAGTACGCATTTCCCAGTCTATCAAGTTGAGTGGCCCTTCCGTTTCCTCATCTAGGATTGTGCAGTAACCAATGTTATAATTTGGGAATGCCTGTTCATTGCAGGGACCATGATGGCGTTTGCACCTGGTGTGCTTGGTTTTGTTATTCTTTTAGTTTACTGGGTTCGCTTACTAGATTGAGGAGTGCTTTAAAAAGAGTTTTCTCAGAGTACGTTGTAAATGCCATGTCACTGTATCAACGTTCTAGAAGAGTTTTAAGTGAGTAGTACCAGGAGTCACTGCAGCAGCAGCCACAGGGAGAAAGCTGGAGCAGTGAGTGACAGTGGCATGAACTTGGATGCAATTGCATGAAATGAGAGACCGGTAGATCTGCAGACCTGAGGAGATGTCTCTCTGGGAGCTGGTAAAGTGCTTGCCGTGCAAGCCTGAGGATATGAGATCGATCCCAAGAGCCCACTTTTAAAAGGTGGGATGGAACAGCTAATCCTAGTGCCGGGAGGCGGAGACAGGAGGATGCCTGAGGCTTGCTGGGCTGCTAATCCAGCTGACTCTGAGAGCTTTAGATTTAGTGAGAGACCCTGGCTTAAGAATATGAAATGGAGAAGTGATAGAATGTTGCTTCCATGGGCATCACAGCCAGGCATTATAAACAAGGGTTTTTTTTTCCCTTCTATAGATCTTCTTGTATTTTATAATGTCCTGTATTGTAACTTTTCTAAAAACAGAGAGATTTACGTTAAGCAAAACACTGATATGCGGTTTTGGCACAAGTTTTTGCCCTGCAGTAGATTGAACCCAGGAGCTTGTACATGCTCAGAGAACCATATCTGTCTACTCAGCAGCATTCCCAAACTTTGACTCATTTCTTTAAATAGAGGGATTTAATTGATAGGAAACTGTCTTGCCAAACCCATAGTGAGATGTCAAGCAGTGATATCCATGCAGGGAAACTCAGTCTTAAAGTCCTTTTAAAAAAAATGTCACTTGACGAGGGAGGCTTACTTTGTGGCCGCATCTTTGAACCACACTTTACTCCTAAGAGTCAAGACTAGTAACCCGAGTCAGACACTCGTTACTAGACGTCACCAACTGGCAACAAGTTTCAAAACATGCGATCACAAGATGGTAACTAATCCTTATCAATGGCTTTGACTAAAAGTGGGTTGCTGGAAGGGTATAGGTCCACCTGCTGTACTTCTATTTAAGCTGTGCACTGTTTTCAACTTTCATTGTCAAAATTGACAGTAGGCCAAAACAACGTGGAAAGAGGTAAAAGCTGTATTTGGTTTTTTAGCTCTAGTAGGCATAGTTTAAGTGGCTACAGTTGCGGAAGATGTAAATTCTTCCTAGATGCAATAATGCAATAATCCGTTGGACTCAAGTGGCATTGCTTAAGTGTTGACTCATTTGCTAATGCTTTAAAAATTATGTTTTTCATTTTTCTGGCAGCAGGATTAGGTAGGTTTCATCTTACAAAAAGATACACACAGAAGGATACAGTAGATACTGGTGTGGTGATGAAATTTTGTCAAAGTGTAATTTCCTGCTACCAAATCTCGTGGCAGGTGCATCACATTTCTGAGTTCAGAACTTATTCCCCAGAGATGCAGGTGGAGAGAATGTGTGACAGAACGTCACCGCTTGATATTTGCACAGTGTCGTCTGTTGAGGAAACGTGTTGCAGTTTCGTTTTCAGTTTATGCATGGGACCAGTGAGCTCTTATCTTTGGAAAGTAGAATGGGCACATTTGGTATGACTGATTGGTATCTGCCAACTGAGGCTGTGCATTTCAAGTACATTGTGTGTACATATGACCGCATCATTTTTTTTGAAGCTTATTATGGTATCTGTCATTGTATTTGTGTTTGTCAGAGATATTCATTGAATTGAATGATGGAGAGCCTAGTGTGGTTCTTTTTTTCTTTTTTCAAGCATATTCCTAAATTACAAACACATGCACATCGAGAGCTTTCCCGTTCTTCTGGTGCAGCGGGTGTTGCAGGCTTAGTCTGTCTAGATTGCAAGAGTGTAGTAATAAGGAAGCGGGAAGATGAGCCAAGTCCCACGAAGGCCCTGAGAGGTCTGCTGTGAAGTCTACAGTCTCCCTGCTGCACGAGAAGAACCGACTCTTTGCAGCTTTCGTCTTGACGCTCTCTGGCTTTAGATAGTAGGTCACATGGACCCTGCAACCCTGCTTAGTCAGTCCCTTATTCACCATATTTGGCTAGGAAAGCTTTTTGGCTGTCTCCAAAGATCAAATGTGCTTTCCGGCTGCTATAGAGACCACGGGAAAGACTATGTCTGAGCTTGAGAAGACGGTTGGAGAAAGAAATGGGAGCTTGAGAAGGCGTTCCACAAATGCTGGTGCAAACAATGGCGCCATAATGGGAAGAAGTGTGCTGCCTCCAAAAGAGCCATGGTGGGGCCAGTTCTCACTGAAGGCCGTCTGTTTAAAAGAAAACATCGGTGGCATTACCTGGTAGCTAGCCTTCATGTGCAGTCGCAGGTTCATACCATTGTACGAAGCCAGGCAGGTGTGAGCTTCAAACGTCCTCTGTAGCCTTCTGTTCCCTCTCCCCACCTCACCTACAGCTTTCAGTTTTTCAGTGATTTCCTAAGATGGTGACACAATAAGTGATGCTTGTGGCCGAAGTGTGTGTGTTGGCAAGGATTTATATGAGAAACTTTTAAAAAAGCAACATGCTAAGCGTCTGGAAGGAAGGCATTTGATGAAGGTGTGTGTTCTACTTTTTTTTTCCTATTTCCTGCTTTTTGAACATGCTTATGCAAAATTACAAGGGTGGCACCTGGTCATGCAAAGCAATGTATTTAAGCACACAGTGGGGCCATATTTTCATCTCCCCTCCAAGGGTTCTCTAGTCCCTGTCTTGTACACTTATGCAGCTTGGCACGTGTGATGATAAAACCTGGGTACAGTTTGTTCCTGTCCTGAGCTGTTCGTTCAGCTCTGCTGGAGGAGAGCCAGATATGAAATGAAAAACATGCTGTGCCCTTCACTCTGTCACCCGCTCTGCATTGTATATTTGGCCGTTTCTTTGTCACACATTGTTTAATACGGTGTGGCTCACCTGACTGATTTTAGGTCCAGAGCTGTGAAGCGTTGTCTAGGTGGCTCGATATCCAAAGAGGAGTTCAGGAAAAGTTAAAAGTAAGTGAGAAGCCTGGAGTTTCACAGCCCAGCTGGGGCTGTTGAAAGGATGGCCTGGCCTTTTCTGCTCCTGAAGTAAGTCCAGTGTTATCGCAGTTAAAGTGAGAAACCCAGGACACTTTTGCTATGGCATCTCTGAGTCTGTGTTAGTAAGTTTAAAAAAAGCAAAAGTAGCTTGTCTTTTAGAGGCAGAACTAATGTTTTAAAATAAGTAGAAATCTCCTAAAATTAGAGTCTTCCTTTGGTAAAACTTTGACTTATCCGAAACCCATTATGTAAATAGTTAGTAGATCAGAGTCATAACCAATCTCTTCAAAAGGAGATAGAGGCCAGCCTTGTTGGTACACACCTTCTATAATCCCAACACTGGAAAGGATGAGGCAGAAAGGTCATGAATTTAAGGACATCCTTGGACTGCATAGCAAGACACAGTCTCAAACACAAAACTAGGGAGAGCAGAGGGAGAGAGAAAAGACAAGTTGCGTTGCTCAGCACTTACACCTGTGAGTTTTAGAAACCACTGCTCTCCCTGCATTTCACCTGTGCATGATCTTATCTGAGAGCATTGCCTTTGTTAGCCATGGAGTTAGATAAGACCTGCTGGGCTGTCCGTTGAGGTTTTTACCATGTACCTGCCCTAGATTTGTATATTTAACTCCGTATGCCCTGTAAGGTCTTTGGCAATCCTATACAAATGCATCCTTCTTATGGCTTACCCATTGCTGGTCTCTTACTGTCTGGAGTCTTGTTCTGTCATGTCTTCGATGGCAAGTCTGTGGTGTGCCTGCCCTTTGTTCAGCTCACATTAAGTGCCTGCTATGTGGGAAGCCTTGTACAAACACCAGGGTGACAATCCCTCTTTCCACATCCCCGGATTATCCCTTTTCTTCAAAACGCAGCCAAATGTGTCAGTAAGGTACTTACCTAATGGTCTTAGCTAAAAGCACTCTTCCCTCCTTTGTGCATCTAGAATTTTCCCTCTGTGCACCTGTTGTGAAATTCACTTGTTTGTTTCACATTCTATCAATTTATGAGTGAAAGTTGTCTGCCTTTCTGGAACTGCTAGAAGGCAAAACTGCAGCTTAATTCCACTTTGTAGACTCCATGACATTTAATGTATCCATTTATTCATTCCCCAAGTATTTGAGGGACAGGCTGTTTGGGGCACGCTCTACATATTGATATGTATAGATTAAGTTCTGAGTGCATAAAAATAGGTACTTCTGAAGGACTGTCTGAGGTAAAGCTTGAGAGCAAGAGATGCTTTCGGGGTTCCCTGAAGGGTCTCCTTTCTGAAGGAGAATTAAAGGTGGTGCCCTGTTGTAGTCAGCTTTGCTGAATTGCAGAAAAGAAATGTAATGTTTTTCCCTAAATCAATTTCTGTAACACCTAAATTAGAAGCATAATTGTAGGCTCTAGCTATTCCTTGTGTTTTATAATATTTCAAACGAGAACTAGAATGTACACATTTTTTGTTTCAATCATAACCTCAAAGAACTGTATATTTATTTGTTGCCAAAACTCTGAAATGTGTGGGCCACATTGATATGTTTGCTGCCTGGTAGTGACTGCTTTTAGTTTGTGATTACTATAAACACTTGCATTTTGAAAGGTTAAGTACAGTGTTTTGATTTTAGGTAGGTACACAGTACCACTTGTGCCTACAATGTTAGTAGCTCTCACACAGACTCTCTTCTGAAAGGGGTGAGCTCCCCAGTTGTGATTGAATACATATTTCCAGATGTCTGTGCTGACAATTTCCCCCCCATTTTCCTTCCAGAATGAAGACCTAAATGACCTCAGCAAATCCTCCTTTTAACTCATGGGTACCCAGACTCGAACTATTTCACGATTCACAACCAGGACCTCACGTCTTCCTCCTCAGTAGATGGTACGATGCATTTGTTTACTTTGTACAATCCTCAGGAGTCCATTGACTGAACTGCACGTTCTGTATTGTGCCAAGCAACAAGAAAGCACTGTGACACCAGAACAATGAATCTGCATAGACTTCATCTTGAACTTTAAGGACTTCGCTAGCCAAGATGCGCTGGTGTGCACCGCCCCTCCCCTCTTTGCTGCAGGAGAATGGGTTTACTCTCATCGAGTTTGCAACATCCGGTCCATCTACTCTGAAACTGTGTTCCATGAAGCACCGCTCAAAATTATCTCACATGGAGCTGTTCACGATGGGTGGAGAGAGTATTAAATATTTAACATAGGTTTTGATTTATATGTGTAATTTTTTTAAAAATGAAAATGTAACTTTCCTTACAGCACATCTTCTTTTTGGATGTGGGACTGAGGTACTCAGTGTTCTGTTGTAAAGAGTGGAGCAAATGCTTAAAACGAGGCTAAAAAGAGAAGACTAGGGTGTGGTCCTTGTTTTAAGGTTCTAAATCAGAAAAATAATATAATAAGAATCATAGTGCCATAGAAGGTTCTGGACTGTATCATGTATCTGCTGATACTGTCTCTTGTAATATAAACTTGATGTTGAGCTGAGTTCCTTTTAAGAATTAATCTTAGTTTTGTATTTTTTTTTTCCAAACGGAAGGAGGATGTATTCTACTGGGGTGTTTTCAAGTGTTGGCTTAGAATTCGTAAGTGAACGGAAGCAAAACTGCAAAGAAAGGAAAGCCGAGGCTTCCACTGTACATACTGTAGAGAGAAGGAGGCATGGGTGATTCCCTCCAGTTAAAGGCTTTCTTTGGAATGAGGAATGTGGGTGTTTATAAATTCTGGAAATGTCTTTCTGTTCATAATAAACTAGACACTGTTCTCCCCTCCCCATTTCTATAAGCCTTTTGCTCCCACCTCATTCTTTTCTTCTGTGTACACATCGTGTTTCATTTCATTCATTGTCTTGAGAAGGCTGTTAAGACAAGTGCATTCTTGCTAGCTGGAAACTGAAATTCCAGATTAAAAAAAAAAAAAAAAGTCACGACCAGGGCTCTGTGCTCCTTGAGACGCCTATCTCATGTGTTCTGAGAACTTCTATGTTATGTCTGTTTTAAATGAACGCAATTGGCCCATTTGCCCTGGTGTTTGCTGGCCTCTTAGTGGTTAGCTAATAAAATACAGTTTATAGAGAGCACATTAAAAACAAACAAAAAAAAAAAAAAAAAAAAAAAAACACCAGTGACCTGCCATTGAAACATCTAGCCAGCATTGAAAATGTTAATCTTTTCCTTGTTTGGAAAATCCACGTATCTTGGAATTTTTGACGTATCAAATAGAAATAGCAATGGATATACCTGAAGATGTGTCCTCCAGAATTATAAATTGTCTTTTAATGAGATTTCCTGAATGTACAGTGGATTAACACAGTGCTCAGGCTCCCACTGAGTCCCTGTGAACTTAGCCCTGCTGCAGGGAGAAAGAACACTATACTTCTGGGAAGGGTGAGCTGCCTGGGTGGGGCTTTGAGAAAGGAGCAAGGGTTGGAAGGCACTGCAGTGTCTATTGCCCTGATCAGCAGGTTGGGGACCCCTTGCTCTCTTCAAAGACATAAATAGACCCCCCAACTGCTGAGGCTGGGGTTAGTATGCAGTCAGCCAGATGGCGTGTACCTCACAGACTGCTGTACAATGTTCACTGTTGCAGATCTTCATCATTTGCATGCTCATCAATTTCTAAGGTAAATAGGACTCTAGTCATATGAATACATTGTTTCCAAGGAACTCACTGAATGACATCTTTTGCCATCAGTAGAAAACCCTACTGGCTTTGAAAAGCTGATGTGATGGTCTTTTACAAATGTGCAAGAAGAGACTTTCATTGCCAAAGTAACTTTGTATTTTTTTTTTTTTAAGTATTCTGATTCAATCTGTTGCTAAGGTAAGAAGAAAGCAAGCCTCTTGCTCTCTTCCCTTGAGGAACTAAAGAGAGACCAGTGAACAAAGTCAGCCCCAGCCATTTGCCTGTAAAGCTATAGCTTTCACGGAGCCTGGACTTCAAATATCTATGACTACATACCTCTGTGTGTGGAGTTATTGACATTTGGGGCGAGAGCAGAAATGAACAGGCTGGACAATCATCTCCTGGTTTCTATTTCTCTTATGTTTTATTGAGTCAATAGTGCAAAGGTAGACAGACATTCTTGCTTCAGCTTCTTCTAGAGTTACTTGAGCTGGAGTTGTTGAGAGCATCTGACTTGGCTGACTTAGAACTGGAAGTTACTGGTACCCAGGCTGAGATATCACTCTCTAGCTCCTTGCAGGGTTTACTTTAAGCATATCAGCTGCTAAGTTCTTGTGTTCAATTCTTATTAATGGGGGTTGGCTTTTATCTGTTCCCAAGTATTTGCAGGCCAACCGAGTGCTTCTATTTCATGGGGCTTCTAGTGGCCTCTGGCTAACCTGGAAGTTAGTGGATTTTTCTTTATGAGACCAACCTTTCATAGCATTCTTTTTTAAAGACTTGTTAAGGCAGAGTTTAACATTTCTCCTTTGTGAAAAGAGCAAGCTATGTTCCCTGGTTATGATGATACCTTTGTTTTAGGCAAAAGTGTAGCCCTAGTACCAGCTGGAAATGAGGGACTCTAATTAATGATCAACCACCTGGGTCAATAGTAATCTATCAGTACTGATGCCACAGTGTGGCTATTTCTTGCTAACTTTCAAAGGTCAGGGACACTCTTGACTAAGTGAATGACTACAAAAGTGGATCTACTCAAGAATCATCTAGCCAGAAGTAGAGTTTTAGCCTGTCTTTCCTTGGCTTTTGTTTTCTAGCTATCTCTTTTATATGTGAGACAAAGTGTTAAGCAACAATTTTACTGTACTGTAAGAAACAATATTTTATAGTGCGGAAGCCCTATTTGAGTCAGTGGTACATCTTAAATGCAATATACCATGTAGTTGGAAACACCTTTAAAACAGGTGACTTAAAGATAAGGGAAGGCGGCTCACCACATGGTGACAGTAAAAGCCATGGGGGGTTAGTACAGTTTTGAAGTGCTGTGGCTCTGGGGGATAATGAACCCCTATTTACCTCATGCTGCCCTGGCTGAGCTCTTTAAGTGAGATGGTCATACAAAGAGGTCCTATACCAAGATACCAACATTAACACCGACAACCATGGGGAGAAAAGGATATGTTGGAAGGCACGTGAAGGACAATTGGGAAGAGAGTTGATACTGCCATGACAAGGTGAACTTTAGCAGGAGGTGATGCTATACTCACTTGTTTGGGCTGCTGAAAAACCTGAAGGAAGGAGGGTATTCTTCCTGGGGTGTGAGCAGGTACAACCTTGTCAATGATTACAGGAAGGTTTCTATGCTGGGCTATGGACTTAGCTATAGAGAACAGAGTCAGCCTTCCATGTAGTTAGTAGAGCCAAAGGTTCAACACTGGGCCTTTGGTTATCCCTGGGGCCAAGGCTGAGATTGTGAAGGTTCTATTGGAGCTCTGTCCATCAGTCTCCTCCACGTGCCTGCAGAAAGTGTGGTTCAGCCGATGTGTTGGGTATCTATCACTCACTGCTTGCAACTAGAGCACCAAATAGATGCTGGAAGCAGACTGAGAAGTGCTGGAGGGGTTTGGCCCTACTCTTAATTAAGAGCCTATACTTAGCAAGTAAGATTTTTCAATGTATGACTTGGGTAAGGCATTATCTTCCTTCCCTAGCTTATTGAAGACTTGGCATTTGTGATGTCTACACCAGGAGATGGGTGTGTTGTCCCTTTGCCATTCACCTGCTATTCAAACCTCTTTGTCCATGCTGTCCCCTCCTCCAGTGTCAATCATTAGGCCATATCATAGAACAAATTCACTTCCCAGGAAATCGTGACCATTTGCGTATACATTTGTAGTGCTAGCATTTTATTTTAGTCCATTTTAGAACTTTGCCACTGGCCTAAGAATATAGTTTTCAGAATTATCTTTCTTGTGTAGTTACTTTCCTTATACCTCTTGGCTACAGGGTGGGCCAAACGAATGCCATCTATCTTTCCATTTGCTGTATGTGGTTTGGTTTATCATCTGAAGATGGTGGTGCTATTGATGGTGCTGCTTCATCTGTGTACAAAAGACCGACGCATGGTCTATGTTGCTACCAAAACATTTACTGTATATATGTGGATAACGTATTATGTATATATGTAATGGGTACCAGGCCAGGTTTATATATATATTTTTTTCTTTAGAAGTGTTTCACTCTTCCAAGCTTTCTTTGTAGTGTTATGCTTGTGTTCAATTCTTTTTACCCCCAATTCTGTCTGGTACTTAGAATTGTAGTGTCTTCATTGTTAATTAAAGAAAACTGTCTAAATGAACCCACATGATGTGCCTAGCAGTCATTCTTACTGTGTTTCGCAATGGGACTTGGAACAGACATGGGCCATTGGTTGGATATGGGTAGTTTCCACTGTGAACATGGCTTCCATAAGTGTCCTTGCTATTCCTTTCTTGGTCTGCATTCAATGGCTGAGTGTATTAAGAAAAAGAGCTCTAAGAAGACTTTTAGATACTTGATGGGTGGTGGTAACAAAGGAGAAAGGTGTGGAGAGGAAAAGAATGTGTTACCTCAGTGGAAAGATGTGTTTTTCCTTTCTGTTCACTGGGACAGCCTTGTTCAAATGTAAGTCGTGGTTCTGGGACACTGAGAAATGATGGTCCACTTGGCCTGGGCATCAGTTGTTGCTTTCAGTGTTTCCTGGGAAATTCTAGCAAGAGGTCAGAGTAAGAACCTTGGCTGGGAGGTGGTGCCCAAACTTGTAGGCTCATTAAAACCAGCTTATTAGAAATACCTGCTGGGGTGCTGAACTAGTCCAGGAATGTGTACTTTTGGTAGAGGGAGCACATGGCTTTCCTGGTTGGTGAGTTTGGGAAGCCCTGGTTTTGTACAGATGGAACTCTGGGCTTGTTTTTGCCCCCGGAAGGTTTACCAACACCTTATTAGCTACTTCTGTATTGCGGGGAGACATCATGACCAAGGCAACTTGCAGAAGAAGAGTTAACTACTGCTTATGGTTGCAGAGGGATAAAATCCCATCCCCATCACAATGGAGAAGTGAGGCAGCTAGCAGACATGGTGGCTGGAGCAGCAAGCTGAGCTCTTCCATGGTAAACTGCAACAGGAAACAGAGAGAACACACTGGGAACATCTTGAGGCCTTTAAACCTCAAAGGCCTCCCCCAGTGACATACTTTCTCCAACAAGGCCACACCTCCTACGCCTCCTCACAAAGTGCCTCCAACTGAGGACCACCAAACACTGAAATGTCTGAGCCGGTGGGGACTCCCAGTCTATCCATCACAAAGACAGAGCTAGAATTTTAGGGGATAATTGTCTGTGTTGCCAGTGTCAAAGCAGCCAGGTTCCCCCCCCCCACCCCCCACTTCTGAGTTTTCTTGCTTAAAAACTTAAGAGCAAAGATGACGTTTGTAGCTTATTTGTCAGGGATAACTCAAGCTGGTGGCATTTTAGAAACAGATTCAAGGTTGTTTCAAAATTCATTATTTTTTTTTTTATGACCGTGAGCCTCTGAAGATTGACTTATTTGGTACAAAGACTAGAGAGAGCTGCCTGACAGGATAATCGATAATCTTACTGTTTAAAAGGAGCACACAAAATTGACTTCATACGTGCATGTTGTAGGTGATTTTTTACTTTATATTACTTCTTCCGGTTTATATTACACAAACAAACAAAAACTCTACTTTCTTGTAGTGGAATTACAAAGTAAATAGAGATTTATCTCCTATTGAAATCGCATCTGAGTATTACCAATTAGTATTAATTAGAGGAAAGTCTAGTTGGAATGCATCAATGGTGTAACTTATAGCAGAATTGTCTTCTTACCTTTACACACATAAAGAGTATAGCAAGTAAGGTGTCACTGACAAAGAACTTTGAGAAGTAATTGCCAAAGAGAATTTGTAATTAGCTCAGTGGTACTATAAAATCAGTATCAGGGTTTATTATACACCAGAAATTGCATCAATTATCTGGTCTCCAGCAACCCGGGGTAAACAAGTTATGTATCCGGTCACAGCTTCTCCCTGAGGGTTATTTGTTGGCAAGTTTTACATTCTCATTGATAGCCTGTAGGCCTCTCATATACATGGTCTTTAAAACCTGTTTCAAACGTTGAAAACACTACTGAGTTAGGCTATACAGTTAAGTGATGGGGGAACTTGCATAGTATGCAAGAAACCCTTTCTTTCACCCCTTGCATAGCAACACACACACACACACACACACACACACACACACACATGCTCCTCAGTATCCTTCTAGCTGCCTTGTGTTAATGACTGCAGAACAAATGTGATCACACTTGAGGCTGAAAATGTGACCTTGTTCAGCTTATAACTTCCACAACACAAGGTAACAAGGGTTTATTCTTTATGTCTAGTTTAGTCCATTCATGTCTATTGCAGTTTCTTATCTCACTTGATACACCTTGATTCAGCAACAGAACAGAAACATCTGTCTATTTTAGAAAGGCAATACAACAGTGAGTTAAATGTGAAAGCTACATTCAGTCCAATTTGTGTTTTGCAGGGATTAAGTTTTGCATATCACCGCCACTAAACCCTCCTGTGTGAGAACATCTAATATTGTCCATTAAGGGCACTGATAACCATACCGACAACAGGCAAAATGGAGAGGCCGATGCCTGAGAGTCATCTGGGTTGGAGAATGAGCCCTCATCACTTGAAAGCAAATTGTTGATGCTCACCAGAACTCAGAAGTCTCTCTTCTCTGACAGACGCTCAGTGTGTATCAAGGCCTGAAGTGAGGACAGCTAGGATAGAATCCGTAAAGTACTAACAACATTATAATACAGATTTCACAAGAGCCACCGGCAGTACCACACCACATGCAAGTGGAAGACTGTGTTCAAAGATACTTAGTATTTTGTGTTTCTTTCCTATAAAGTTTTGTAAAGATTCGACCCTCCCCTTTTCAAATGAGGAAGAAATCAATAAAATATTTAAAACACAGAGGATGTTGGATGAGACTCCTCACAGGCTTAGCAGTCCGTGGTCTACATATCAGAGGTTGGCCTCCTACTGCTGGAAGTCAAATTCAGTGCGCTTCAGTGTAACTGCTATTTTGACAGCAGAGTTGAGTGGCTATCACAGAGTCTCGGTAGCCTGTGAAGTACAGTGAGTGTTGCCCGGCCCAGTGTTTCTCAAGAGGGAGAACTGGGTTCTGAGGCAACATAGATCCCCTGCCCCAGGCTTCTCACATTCTCTAGGACCGGCTACAAACACTGTCCCAGGAGCTACTAAATCTTTGCTGCCACAGGCACCACAGTTACTGTGCTGTTTAGATGGGGTTCACAGCCCTGATGTATCTCCGTGCCACTGACTTAGTTAACTCCAATCCCACTTTATAGTTTGGCGGGTAGCTTTGAACTAAGTAGAGCTAGGATTTTGTTTCTGAGTGCTGTGTCAATTTTTATGGGATACAGTTTTTTTTTTAAATGGCATAGATCAACTAACAGTTTTTCTTTTCAAGCAGAGGTTGAAGGCCAGAGAATCTTCAAAGGAGACTGCCGGCATCCAGAATAGAAAGACTTCGGTAAAGATTAGGGATAGGCAGCACAAATTTCGTTCCTATTATTGTTTGCTAACTCACCACCAACTACAGAATGGAGGACAGGTATTTCCACTTTGGCCAGGGAGCTATCTGGTTGCCTACAGGGCAAAGATAAAACGTGGGAGGGTTATTAAATTTAAAAAAACAAAACAAAACAAAAAAAAAACCACCACTGCTCTATGCTGGCATAGATGAGACAGGCAGGCAACTCCTTGGCATTTTATCACCAAGCTTCAATATTCTCTCAGTGTCACAGAGCTGATGCTGTAAGTGAGATGACTTGTGCCACAGAGAGACTGCTACTTACCATGTTTTCGTACTGGAAATAAGCTTCGGTTTTGCTGGGTTTGAGTTTCTATTACAGGTAAGAAAATTGGATTTAATTTCAACCTCCATTTACTGCGACTTGATTTTAAAGTCATGTTGATACCATGTTGATTAACATGCATGCCAAAATGCCTAAATGTACCCCCTTTCAGCCAGTTTTTGGCATACCTGCCTGGACAAAGTATAAAGCTGGTATACAGATTTAAGAAGTCAGGCTCTGAGAAGTTGCCAAAGCCAGTTAGATAGCCAGTGGAGAGAAGACAGATTCTTCACTAAATGGAAACAACCAAAAGGACTCTATTTCTCTTTATTTCAGCCTCCTGTGGTGGCGCACACCTGTAATCCCAGCACTCGGGGGCGGGGGGTGGGGGGGAGGCAGAGACAGGTGGATCTCTGTGAGTTCGAGGCCAGCCTGTCCTACAAAGTGAGTCTAGGACAGTCAAGGCTACACAGAGAAACCCTGTCTCCAAAAACCGAGAGAGAGAGAGAGAGAGAGAGAGAGAGAGAGAGAGAGAGAGAGAGAACACTAGAGTATGCAGGAGGGGAATTTCCTGTAGGGGGGTGTTCACAGAGCCCAAAGCACAAAGCCTCCCACATGCCTTCTGTTGGGTCAACTCTTCTGTCATAAGCTAGAACTTCTCATTTTCATGTGAAGACAAGAGGCTGAGCTCACCAGTCTTGTTCATTTCATGTGTTCAGAAATGCTTTGTAATCCCCCCAACTCATGCCCATCCCCCATTCCCATCACACACACACACACACACACACACACACACACACACACACACACAC
>OU015743.1:39943240-39955536 GCA_907169655.1 Acomys percivali | reverse complement strand
CACACACACACACACACACACACACACACACACACACACACACACACACACCAAAAAGAAAATAACGGTGCACTTAAAAAATAATTTTTAAAAATCCATAACATTTTCTGCTTTAAATTTAAATGCTTCACTTTATTTAGCATCCTCCTGTCATCCCCCATCACAGGGCATCTCTTCTAAGCAGCAGGATTCTCTGCCCCATACATGAAAAAAATTCTGAGTCTAGCTCACTTCATCTCTTACAAAACAAACTCAGTTTGGCCAAGCTAGGCAAACTTTTCCCTGAGTCTAGCAATCCTCTTACTTTTATTTGCAGAGACGTCTGACAACTTGAGTCTGATTTCTTTTCCTGACAGTGTGAAAACTTCCTGTTTTCATCTTCGCCTTGTAACAAACTGGGTAACTTTGGGCAAAGTTCTCTCTGGCCCTCCAACTATTTGATCATAGGAGGTGGGTGTTAACACTCTTCAGCTTGGGACTCCAAATTTGTGAGCACATCACAGACACTGTATCTGTAATGTGATGGTGTGGCTGTGTGTTTTCTATTCCTGGAGAAAGGGTATAATTTTTATGGAATCCACCAAAGGTTCTGTGACAACAAAGACACGGTAACTTAAAATAATCCCTGGGGCCAGAGATAGCTCAACTTGGGTAAAGTGTTTGCTGTGCAAGCATTAGGGCCTGAGTTGAAATCCCCAGCACTCATTAGATGTGGTGGCAACTAGCCGGTAATTCCAGGCAGAGACAGGAGGTTCCCAAGGGATCTCTGGCCAGACAGTAACCAATTGATAAGCTTCATTCACGTTCAGAGATAGATTCTGACTCAAAACCTAAAGCGAAGAAAACGAGAAAAAGTCACTCAATGTTGACCCCTGGTTTCCACACACTCGGGCACAGGCACAAACCATCTAATTGTGATTTTATTTCTCCAGCTTATATTATAGAATCAGGCACTGGCTAAGAACAAAGCCAGATGGAGTTGACCCCACTTCTCCTCTCAACACCATTCTTCCTGCAGTTCTGGCATCTTCTGTGGGTGACTGTTTCCTCCCTATGGCACACAGCCTTGGCTCTGACCTACTGAGACAGTCTCACATACTTACATTGGCCTGAAAAGAACTGGATCAGGAAAAGAATTAAATAATTTATTCTGCTAACAGCTCAGATTTGCTGCTTCTAATGAGAAGTCTGTTTTTTTGCTCTCCCCTATCCAAGGTCTGGAGCTGATTTTCAAGACACAAAGATGAACTCAGCCAAAAATATGGAAGAGTGTACAACTCTTCATAGGCTATAAACACATGACCGTGTTTCAGGTGGGACCTCTGAGCTCTCTATGCTTGTTCCACAAACATGCTAAGAACGTGTAAATACAGCCAACAAGTGAAGATTTTCATCAGAGCTGACCATGGAATCAAAATCTGCTGCTTAAGCTTTGAGGGTGCACGTGCACATTTGTGCTTGAATATGCAAGTATACATCTGTTTGCACGCATGGGTATGGGTGGAGACCAGAGGAGAGTCCCAGGTGCCATTCCTCAGACACCATCTACCTTTGTGTGTGTGTGTGTGTGTGTGTGTGTGTGTGTGTGTGTGTGTGTGTGTGTTTGTTGTTGTTGTTGTTTTGGGTATGTATATATATATATATATATATATATATGTGTGTGTGTGTGTGTGTGTGTGTGTGTGTGTGTGTGTGTGTGTGTGTATACACACTCCCCACATCTACCATGTCCACACTTCTGGATTATGCTGCTGCTTTGTTCAGAGGAGCAAGCATTTGTTTGAAGATGTTGGTCTAGGAGTGGCTGTCCTCTGAACCATTTAGGTTACTGTAGCTGGCCAGGTTAGAGTTCCATTCTTCTTTCAATTAAGGTTAAAAATTTAAAAGAAAAAAACATTTAAGGATAGACAGTTTTTCTTCTTCATTTAGGCTCTAAGTTCCATCAACAATCCTGTTTTGTTTTTCCTTCTTTCTTTTGTTTTTAAATAGCAGAGGGTGTCCAGAGGGACCTTGCCAAACCAGACTACGTTACTCTGCCTGGAGAGATGGAATGCCTTCCAGACCACGGGGAGTTGGAGACCCTGGAGAAATGCTGTGCTGAGCTGTCCTTCACCTCTCCTGTTGCTTCCTAATGCTTTCTTTCCGTTCTTGGGCAGAGCCAACCGTTGTGACATCATTTTTACTTCTTACATGGTAACAGTCACTATCCACCCTTCCCCCTGCCTCATCCTTGTCCCCAAACCTCCTTGCAAAGATGTGTGATGACTCTTTAACTAGTGTGATGAGGGTGCCAGAGACACTGCATGCTTCCCTTTAGCTCCTTGCATTTTTCTCAGGTGCTTTGTTCCTTCGGTCACACATGAACTTCTAATTCTTTCCAGGCCTGTGTGTTTTGTCCAGACTTCAGCCTCTCTGGGGCTTGGCTTGCCTCCTTGGTTAGGGGAAAGCTTATTGCTTCACAGTAAGACCATCTGACAGTTGTTATCTGCGACCTGAGACACAGAGCTGCCAGTGATGAGTGCCAGCGATAGCGATGAGCAAGACCTCCTGGTTTCCCAGGCCCCACCCGCCACCATCTGGGACCACCCCAGGAAAGAGACCAGAATGTTCACGGGAGGGGAAATCCCCCACCCACCATGGCCCATCTTATTGCAGATGAGAATCCCTGAAAAGCATGAAATCCATCCATCTGGATGCCTCCTCTGATACTCCTCTTTCCCCTTGTCTTTTGGTTCTCCTTCCATCCCATTTCACATCTTCCTTCTGCCTCTGCTTCTCACAGAATCCTGAGTGCCAGCCCCACTGGGTGACATCTCCCTGGGAGGCAGACACAATGACAGACCTAACTCTGGGCACACCCAGTGAGCCATGCTTTCCCTGAGATCCTCGGGTCCTGTGGGAATTGAACCCCTGCTGCTCCTCAGGCCAGCTGGGCCGTGCAGGAACGGAGCACTTGGCTTCAGAGCCCTCACAGGTGTTTCCTTCCTATTCTGCTCTCAGCCCAAATGCTCCTGCCAGCAGTGGCCTCTCTCTATCCTTGCACCCCCTGTCATTCTCCGAGGTACATCTTGGTTGTGGTTTCTCTACAGCATTATCTTCATCTGCATCTATCTGCCGCCATTTGTTTGCTTATTCACGTTCCCTCTGGCCATCTAAAGCACTCTGTGCTCAGTCTCCTGTGGTCTCTATGGCCCGGTCTATAACTTACAATCAAGACAGATCTGCTGAACAAGTGGACAAGTCATTAGAGGATATAAGAAAGAACTAAAATAATATCACTCATAGCATTCTGAATAATGATACCAACTGCTTTCTTTTTGCAATCTACGAAGCACTATTTTTGTGTACATTATTTCACATTCTCAAACCAATTCAGAGAGAGAAGACAACCTTTGGCTTTGCTCAGATAAAAAGTGGAGGCTCCCAGGAGTTGGAGTTTTCCCAAGGCCACCCACCAAGTGAATCATGGACCTGGGTTTTATCCTCAGATATGTCTGCCTCTACAGCCAAAGACTTTCTTTCCTCTTATTCTGCCTGTACAATCACATAAGCAACGTACCATAGAGCACAAAGAGATAAGATCCCTGTGAGGCAGAGATGAAACATCGGGGAAGTTCAAAGGAGGAAGAAGTGCCCTCTGAGGTGGGGCTAAAGAGGAAAGTGTCTATGACAAGATGACCATTTCTCTGGAAGACATTGGGACAGCTAAAAGGGGAACAAGAAATCCCAGGACCCTGGGCTTAGGGAGGTAGTTCAGTGAATGTGAGGCCCTAGATTTGGATTCCCAGAACCCACATAGGTCCAGATGCTGCAGTCCAAGATTCCCACAGCTAAATGGGAGGCAAAGACAGAGGAATTTTGGGAAACTCATGGCCCTAATAATATCCTTAGTATACAATGGAGAGTGAAAAGACCTGTCTTAAACAAGGGGGAAGGTTAAAGCCAACACCTACAGTAGTCTCTGACCTCCACACACCCTTTGTGGCATGCATTCACCCACACTCACATGAGTATAGTGCACATGCTTCCCCCCCCCAGGATACATTGTGAAAAGAATTACAGAATGCCCTTATGGTGAGTGAGCTTGTATGCACATGTACATGTGTGTGATGTATGTATTTCCATGAAAGAATAAGGCAGAAAGACAAAGAACATGAAATGAGCTTAAATTCTATTCAAAGGAATTGCTGTTTGAAGAAAGAGGCAGTGCCTTCATTGTTCAGTTCTGACTTCCATTCTTAAAGGGAGATGTGCACACCTCTATGTACTGTGCCAGAGCTTCATACATGCACAATGACCCCCATCCCCAAATTTCTATTCAAAAAACCTTACTGTTTATCTATGGAAATGTGTTTTGCCATCAAATCATATTTAAGTTAGGATGTTGTCTAAATGTCCCAAACCCTGTCTAGCCTAGGGATCAGTAGGACCACATTATCACTGAAACTAAAGTTTCTAGATTCAGCCTCCTCAGTAAGCCAATGAGGACTTCAGCCTCCTAGAAAAGCTCTGCCCAGATTCTTTGGAAACCTCAGGGCACATTGGGTGTATTAACTGACAAGTCTGTCGTACCTGGCTCTGCTATGCCAAACTACTACCCTACCCTCTTTTTTGCTGGTGGGCGATGTTGTCTCTACAAGATTTTAGGCTTCTGCCATCAGGCCAGCTCTGTAGGGTGACTCCAAAGCTAACGTTTTAACGTTCCAAACTGGCTGCATTTGTTTTAGTTCTCATGATCATAGGCTCTAACTATATGGTGGCCTAACAGGGTGACAAAGGTGTCCTGGTTGCTAAACAACAAAGTCCATGGAGGAAGGCTGAAGTCAGATTGCTAGGACAGCTAAAAGATAGGCACACGTGATGGAGAGTCTGTTTAGACAAATAACAATGTTGCAGAACTAAATACTACTTCTTTGATCTCTTGGGCAAAGAGATGAATTGCATCATTTATAGCAGATAAATCAACCGATAGAATTAAAAGTCTATTTAAAATGTAATAACAGATATTATAAACTAAAATTGAATAGCAAGCAAAAGATGAATGGGAAGCAAACAGAAATATAATAGGTCCTATCAACTGGGCATCTTGATTACTGTATGTATCATTTAATATTATGAGGAGTATGATTCAGAATGAGGACTTAATAGTTTGGAGATACACATGCATAAGAACAGAGTGTCTGTAAACAGATAAACATTTAAAATAACAGGGCATGGGTGGAATGTATTTTAAGAAGAGATTCTCATGTGTTCTCTTAGTCCACAGCAGACCTGGGGAATAAAAAGTAACATAAAAAGCACAATGTTTAAATAACTCAGATACCAAGAGAAATCCAATTAGTGTATCTAGTCAGCCCTCTCATTCTCAAGTTCCACACTCATGAATTCAGTTACTGATGGTTTGAAATACAAGAAAATGGAGAAGTTTATCTGGTGCCTTTGTACAGCCTTTCACTCCTAGTATTCATTATACTAGAAAGATTCTGCATGCTACCAAGGGAGCGATGTTAACATCAACCCAGCTACAGACCCTTCCATCTAAAGAGTGACCTACCTTCAAGATACAGTGGTGCAATAGTGGCACAAAGCTTGTTGGAGTAACCAACTAATATCTCATTTGAGTTAAGACCCACTCCATGAGGCGTCTGCATGCAAACAGAAAAACATTTAATATAACAGGGCATGGATGGAATATATTTTAGGAAGAGATTCTTCCATAGTCTATGCTGTTTGTGTGGCCAAGAACATGAAACGAGACAGGCTCGGGATGTATGGGAAAACCAAACACTATTATTTTGCTAAAGGAATGTGGCAATAAAATGACCTAATGACATTCTGCCATACTCATAGATCTATGTCTTGCTCAGATATCATCAGAGAAGCAACAGATAGAATCAAATACAGAGACCCATAGCCAGAAAATATGCAGATAGTGAGAGACCTTGGAACCCTCAGCCCAAAAACAGATGCTTTCACCAAACCCTTCCTCTCAAGGCTTGGGAGCACTGAAGAAGAGGAGGCAGAAAGAGTTTAAGAGACAGTAGGAATAGAAGACGTTAAGGAAAAACCTTCCAGATACAACAGGACTAATGCATATGTGGACTTGTGGAGATGGTGACAGCATGCACAGGGCCTTAACCGGTCTGTACCAGAAGGAGTCCTAGAGCTGAAAGGAGAAGCGGACACATACCTTCATCTCCAAGCCAGACGCTATCTCCAATTGATGGCCACATGCAAATGAAAACTTCTCCAAGAGAGTCTCACTAGGGAGGCGAGCCTCACTCCTAAGGGCGGGTTTCACTCTCAGAAGTACATGACCGATAAAAGTGGATGGATCCTTTGAGTATATATTATAGGTTCCAGTTTTGGGTGTTTTTTAAAAAATGGGATTCCTGAGTGTGTGGATGTGTGTGTCTCTGTCTATATGCATTTCCTGTGCTCTTTCTTTCTTTTTCTTTCTGTTTTTATTGATTTATTTTATTATTAGTTCTTAGATGCCTGTTTATTTTCTAACTAGAGACAGAAAAGATGTGGATCTGGAGAGCAGTGGAAAAGGAGAAGTGGGGAGGAGCTAGGAGGAATAAAGAGTGGGAAAGCATAGTCAGAACATATTGTATGAAAAACCTATTTTCGATAAAAGGAAACAAGAAAAAAGTCTAAAACATTCCAAATAGAAAATTTTGAGTTTGCCACATGCTAAGCACTATGTTAAATCCACACGGAGCTCTGTGAGGGTACATCCTACTGTAGCCTCTGATTGTTCACAATCCCTCAGTCTTCAGCATGCCTTTGAGCGTTGTTTGCTTCATGTCTAATTCATGTGCTGTATAGTTATGGCTAAGAGATGTGCTTCTGTCCTCAAGATGAGCAAACAGTCCTTAAAATACAATGTGACAACTATTTGCCTACCTTGTACACGGTGTCAGGTATTGTGAGTAACCTGGTGGTTGTTTAAGCCGTGGGGAGGGTATGAGGAGACTATGCAGAGGTATTATGCTGCTTCGTAGAATGGACCGGAGCTTCGTACTTGGTCTTCATGGGAGTCCTGAAAACATTCAGCGGACACTAGCGTGGGGTGACATTGAAGACAGAGTACACACACACATTTCCCCCATGTGTGTGGACACAATATAGACAAATATTAACATTTCAAGACAAGATAGTTCATTTCAAACAGAATTAATACTTAAAAAACATCCCATAGTCATTAACTGAGAGGCTTAGAGGAACCGAGGGAAGCACTAAGCTGGGAAAGACTTTTATGAATATTGTGTAAGGTGGGGAGAAATAGAGGAAGACACCCAACATCAACCTCTGGACTCCACACCCTCTCCTCCACACATATGTGTGCACAGATGTGTATGCTCCCCGTGCACACACACATGCACATGCGCACACATGCACACACAAAGTATCAGAATGCTTTACAAGATTATGTCTTCTTGTTAAGCACCTAAACTTTAATAAAAGTAACTTTGAGTAAAAATACTTTCCATAATTGGTGCTCTATGTATATTATACCCATAAATAAGACTAATATATTATTATGAAGATTTTTCCTTAAAGAAATTATTCTTAAGAATTGGAACATCTCAAATGATTTTAAAAAGAAATAGTGCTTTATAATTGTTTTTCGGTAAAAATAGTAAGTCAATAATTTATTCCCTAATAAGGATCTCTTCTAGTACCTAAGAATGACTTGTAGTGTATATGAAAATAAATATTTTAATAGCTGTTTTTAAGTGTACACAGAATTTTTCCTTGGTGGTACAGATATTCTCTCGGCACAACTTAGTTACAAGAGTATAATTGATTTAATTATGCAATAGAATGTCAGCCTGGGGGCCTTCTTTTACCTTTAAAAACGATTTTATTAGCATAATTAATTATACATAATAATGGGTTTCATCATTTTTATACATGCACATAATATAGTTCAATCATATTCATGCATCCCCTATACCTCCTCTTGTCTCCTTCCCTCTCTCACTAATCCTTCTTCCAAACTAGTCACACTTCTAACTTCCTCCTCTCTATCTTTGTGTTTATGTGCATGCATGCATACGTGTGTGTGTGTGTGTGTGTGTGTGTCCGTGGACGTGTGGGTTTGTTCCCATGAGTTTCATTAGTGTTGTTCACTGGAGCATAGGTGAAAGTCTGTTTATAGGAGCCTACACATGGAAGAAACTATCTCTCCCCATCAACAATTAACCAAGTCTAAATTATTGAGCTAAACATTTTACTGTGGTATCATGGTATAATAAATACTCACGCTGCTTTAGAGTTGTCTGTGTTTATGGGTGTTTTGCCTGCCCATCAGGTGCAAGAAGGCAGTTAGTTATAAGAGGACCTGTCAGAAGGATGTTGTGGGAAGACCTTACTTCTTCACAGGTTGGGGGATCTTTTCTCCCTGTAGGCTGTATCTAATATCACTTAGAGGCCAAGTGCCATATGCAGATCCAAGCAAACTTGGAAGGCCCTTCTGGAATAGGAATACCTGGTCCAGGAGGCTCTACTCCTGAAAGCTAAACTCGTGTAAGCAAGGAGATCTTGATTCTCCATTGCAAAAGAATGGAGGGGAAAAAGAGTCAGTTTGGAAACTCTCTGAGCCCCAGGGAGCACCACCACTCTACAGCAGCAGCAGCAGCAGGCATGTGGGGACGCTACATCTAGTAACCCCCTTCTCTTCCTGCTCTGGTTTTGCTGAGACCAGAAACAACTGGTTTTGGTGAGGTAAAAAGGCAATAGATGGGACTAAGCAGAGGCACCTGGGTCTCCATTTCATGACGTTCCAGCATGAGTTTAGGAAAATAAGTGGCTCTCTTATAGAGGCACTTTTGGACCGGCCAGCAGTCTAAATAAAGACACAGAGGCTTTTTAATAATGGAAAGCAAGCTTAGGCCTTTTAGCTAGAACAGTCTCCCAGCCAGCTAGCTAGCTTAATCTGACTAATTTTGGTGCTACATCCTATCTCTACCTCTCTGGTCTGCTCTGGTCAGTCTGTTCACCTCTGTGTCCATGAGAGAACCCTTCAGGCCTCCTGTCTTCTCCCAGAGTAAGTCTCAGTCTCTTAGTCTCCCCTCCCCTCTCTAGTTCTGACCTCTACTTCCTGCCCAGATATTGACTGGCTGGATATTTACAAAATACAAAACATACAAATAACAGTACCACAATCTAGCTAGTCCTTAGCTCTGTCAGTTTAGCAATCAACAACAGAATATACAGAGACACACTTCACACAATGTACCCCAACAGTTGCCTACTGGGTGCTGTGGACCATTTGGGGCAGGCTCTTGTGTCCTGGGACTCCTGTCAGTTAATCGAGAGCTATCAAAAGAAAGGCAGACAACGATGCTCTACAAAAAGGAGGGCAATACATTAAGCCATCAGGAAGGAACATTGTACAAACTCACAGACCCACTCAGATTTCCAAGCTTCAGGGCCAGAATTCTTTGTACAGAGAGAGTCTTCCTAACCCTCCACTCTGCCTTGCAGCAAGTCAGCCAGTTTCTTCTTCAAACATGGAGGAGGAGGAGGAGGAGGAGGAGGAGGAGGAGGAGGAGGAGGAGAAGGAGGAGGAGGAGAAGGAGGAGAGGAGAAGGAGGAGGAGGAGGAGAAGGAGGAGGGAGAGGAGTAGAAGGAGGAGGGAGAGGAGGAGGAGGAGGAGGAGGAGGAGTCCTTGCAACATGAGTCAATAGCTTGATGGGCTGCAAAAGCATTCTTTTTGCAGGTTGAGGATTCCAAGAGCTATTCACTGATAAGTTCTTTCTCACCTGTGACACCTGTGGGCTGAATCCATTAATTCTTTTCATAGGCTGCGATCAGCACTTTCTGCAGAGTACCTTGATCTTTTGAGATGTTGTCAGTTTATTCTGGGACGTGCTTACAGACAAAAACATAGCTCAGTAGTCTCTAAAAACCTTATATGATTCATTAAGGCTCAGTGAAAGAGTCAACAAAGGAGACACGTTTTTCTACTTAGAATTTAATGAGGAGTTTTAAAACAAGAGTGATCCCTGATTAAACATTTGGTTAAATATCATATGACATCAACGAGTATAAATCTGACAGGTACCGTAGCGGCTGGCATTATTCTGGTTGCTCCCTTTAAATACTCCCTTTAAAAATAGCTTTTTTTGATTTAGAATTTAAAGGGAAAACATTCCACATATTTTCCCACACACACAAAATATTTTTTTTATCGCATATATAGTCTAGAAAGACAGCATTGTTTTGAAGTTATACTTTAAAGCACTAGGGTCTAAATATTTTGACAGTGCAGGCAAGGCAATCAGTAAATATATTTGGTTTGCATACACTAGTCTAACTACTAAGGGCAGTATGAAGTGTCAAAGTGGGCCCAGCCTGTTTTCTACCAATAAATCTTCCAAGAGGATCCCAGAGTGGCCAAGCACTGTTCATCAAATAACTTGAACAAAGTTCCCAAAGCCCTAATTCAAAGTAAGCTTGACCCTTACAATAGGAATGAAGTCTCAGTGACTAATCTTACTCTTGGCTTGGTGTTCCTGTCTCCTTATTGTAAATGAGTGGGCAGAGTTTTGCACATCGCCCTTGCTATGTGGACCATACAATCGGTCACTTTGCCCTCTCCACAATGACCTGAGGTGGCCGGGCAGGTGCGAGGTGGTCTAAAGCTGTAGTGTTTCATCTCATTATTTCTCAGGGAAGAGAAAATCGAAGCATTGAGAGTCCTGAGTCCTACTGTCATCTGCCTTGTGTTGATACCTACTTCCAAGCCAAGGCAGTGACAGTGGCATTTGGTTGACTAACTGTGGCCACTCTTTGTTCACAAAGTATCTAAATGATTACAATGAGCTGTTATTAT
This sequence comes from Acomys percivali, assembly GCA_907169655.1. Taxonomy (NCBI): domain Eukaryota; kingdom Metazoa; phylum Chordata; class Mammalia; order Rodentia; family Muridae; genus Acomys; species Acomys percivali. The sequence continues at coordinate 39,944,690 of OU015743.1, read as the reverse complement.
TCATAAATAGGTATGGATAAACATATATCTTGGTTTTCTGTAGCTGCTGGAAAAAAAACCTCCATGGTTCAAAGCAATATACACTTACTGTTTAACAATTCCGAAAGTCACTGGCCAAAATCAGAGTGTCAAAATAGGCCATGCTCCCTTCAGTTCTCTGGCAAAGAACCCATTTTTGTGTTCTCCATCTCTTGGAATATATTTTGTATTTTTTATTCTGGCCATCCCCTCGTCTTCAAAACCAGCACATTTCACCTCACTCAGGACCTCCTGTCATATCTCCACAGTCAACATCGCCCCACAAAGATATTTATGATTACACACAGGCTCCACCTAGACAACCCAGGACAATCTCTTCATCTCAACATTCTTAATTTCATTATACCTACGAAGCCTCTGGTGCCGTACAAAGCAGCACTCACAGGTTTGAGAGAGAGAGTTAGCCAGCCCTCCTCTGCATGGTCAGAACACTTCCTCTAGAGATCTTGTCTCAAAAATGATACAAAACAAAAAATTTTAAATTCTTTAATGGCATTGACAGATGATTACATTATCTCAAATTTAAGAAGCAAGTCCTAAGACAGCCTTCATAATGATTTCCAATTTTAAAAAAAGTTACGCATTGTTAAAAGAGTAACAGCTGGCTGGATAGACACAAACCTTAATATTTAGTGCATGTGAGATTTGAGGTGTCCTTCACTTCTGGCTTTGTGTCTGTTTCTCACAAAAAGTATGTTATAATGGGTACTTATGTTGTATTAAGAAATGTGGTGAAGCAATTTATATTTTTCCACAGGAAAAATATGTATTTGTCACTACAATAAATGACCACAGCAATGGAAAGCAACCCAAGTGGTGATCCTTACCTTGTGTGCAATGTTCGTTGCATGGTGCAGGTCAAGCTATTCAGAGAGTGAAACCTGGACTTCTGGGGGGTGGCAGTATCCTTCCTGCCAGCTGTCCCTCTGAGTCAAAGCTCTTGTGGCACCTGCTCTGCTCACCCTCTGACCCCACAGTGCTTCCTGAGCCTGCCTTGTTCACATGTTGGGAACTTGTTGATCCTTGAGGCTGAACATGTTTTATTTCTTTTTGGTCTCCGATTTAGAGCACCCTTAGAACAGTGGTTCCTTCATTTCTGTCCTTCTAGAGTGGCCTCTCTCTGTAAGGCTCCTCGTTGAGAGGGCAGCAGTAAGTTGTAACTACATATTGGACAACTGTTGGAGCAGTGATACTGAGTGGAGTAAGTGGTGACATGTCAGCATTTTCTCTCCCGTAGGCATCAATCCTGCCCTGAAAGCTAATGCTCCTGTTAAACAATGTTGAACATCTCTGCTCTGCTTATTAATAAAGCTTCTGAGATTTATTTTTCTCTTCAAATTATTTATTGGTCAGTTCTAAATATGAGAGAGAGAGAGAGAGAGAGAGAGAGAGAGAGAGAGAGAGAGAGAGA
>OU015743.1:39913524-39943230 GCA_907169655.1 Acomys percivali | reverse complement strand
AGAGAGAGAGAGAGAGAGAGAGAGAGAGAGAGAGAGAGAGAGAGAGATTACTCGACCTTTTCTCTACTTTGTAGTCTTCCTTTCCAGACCTACTAATGAAGGTGTTGTTATGGTTCATCCATAAATTAACACTATTGCTCATTTTGAGTTCTATTATTTTGAGTTAAATTCCTCCCCTTTGGTTAGTTTTTTTATATACACATTTAAAATACATACATATATAGACAAACAAGAACAATTAGATGTGACTGTTCATTTGACAATCCATTTCAAGTTTAAAAACAAGAGTATATCAGATTACTTCATGAATACTTATATATTATATAGCAACACACACATTTATACACACACACACACACACACACACACACACACACACACACACATCCTTGATTTTCAAACAAAAATCAGGACACTACATGAAAAGATTTTTTTCTTACACTTTAAATATGGCTTTGGTTAAAAATTAATGATAGATATTTAGTTTAAACACTGATAGTAGTGAAAGTAAAAATGTAGTAGAAAATGTTCTGTTTCCAGTTATCATATATCATACAATTATCCTGTGTATGTACACACACACACACACACACACACACACACACACACACACACGTATTGCATTTACAAATGCTCAATCTATTTTGTATACAAGTAGCATTGCATAATGTTGTGAATATTAAAATCTGTAATATCTCAAGTCACAGCTTACATTTGCCATCAGTTCATTTTCTTATCATCCCTAAACATGTTTGACAATGAGCAGCAACTGGTTCTGACAAGTTTTGCTTGCTGCTCTTGGCTGCTGAATAAAGCAATGAGGAAAGGGCCTATGTAGACTGAAAACCCCAGACTTTCAAAAGAAGAGAACACAAACCCTCAATACAGTCAAGTGTTCTTGCAGCTCTGGTGTGGGTCTCACTTACTGTCTTATTTACTCTGTTGGTTGTTTTTCTGAGTATAAAGATTGATTGCTTATTGGGACCCGTGAGATGGCTCAGCAGATAAGTGTGCTTCCTACAGCGCCTGACAACCTGAGTTCATCCCAAGATGAACTCATTTGCAAAGCCAAAGGAGAGAACCCATTCAGACCCTACAAGCTGTCCTGAGACCTTCAAACGCATGCCATGGAGCACACCCATGCACAATTAAAAAAAAAAGTTTATTAAACAAAACTTAAAAATACAGTGATATATGGTGGGGGGAGGGACTTTTGCAGACCCATCAAGAATACAAATAAGACATGGAGTTGTTTATACAGTTAAAGCTTAGGCCTTTAGCTGGGCAGATTATCAGCTTAACCTGGGAATAGAGTTGACTTGACTACTCTACCGGCAACTCACCACACGTCTAGATCTTTTGCCTCTCTGCTCTTGTTCATATCCATCTGTTCCCTCCCATGTCTACCTCCGAAACTTCTGCCGTTTCTTTATTCTCCCAGGGACCCTCTCTCTCCCAGAAGTTCCACCCTCTACTTCCTGTCCCAGCTATTAGCCATCATCTCTTTATTACAACCAATCAGTGAGAAGCTGCCTGACGTTCAAGTATCTGAGCAGATGTGGAAGAACAAGTATCTACAAATATAAAGCCCATGATGGGCCATAGAAATGGCAATACCAAAAATCCTGCCAGCACTTAGCTTTCTGCTGGTACAGAATTAACAACGGAAAATACAGAAATCAGCAAAAATGACTCAATTTCAACATCTAGATAATTTCTATTAGGTTTTGATTTTTAGTAATTTTTCAGCAGCTACATGAAATAGGTTATATAATTTTATCCTTTAGAAAACTTTTTATATGTTCTTATTTAAGTGAAAAAATGTTGAGTATATACTTTTAATTGTTTAAATTCTTATGTAGTAGAGACATCTCTTTTGCTACTTGCTAGGCACTTAGCACAGTGCTTGGCAGCACAGGCAACACATATTCTAGGCAATAGTAAAAATATGTATTTGTTTTAGAATGTATTTCAATTGACTTATTCACTCTTTAGTAATGGATGATTTTTTTTATAAATTATATTGCTATGAACATTTCCAATACATTTATAAATCATTTGCTCTAAATATTGATTTCTTAAAAGTCTAAGTGTCCAGTCAAATGTCAATATTTTTATGATCTTTGATGTAAATTATTTTCTGCTATGTGTTCAGTTTCTAGAATACTAGGTAGATATTACAAATGAAAATAACCTCTATGTTTGGATCACTGACAACCAGCTAATAAAACAAGTAAACTACAGTTTTGATGAAATAGTCTCATCAAGATAGCTTAGTAATCAGAGTTTAAAAGCAACAGTTAGATCAGTGGCTTTCAATGTTGACAACCCATACACAACACTAAGAGGGTTCATTCATTTAGCCAACAAATGCAAATTTTTTATTTTGGGGGAGAGAAGAAGTTCTCTGTGCTGATTAATTTCAAATGTCAACTTGACACAACCTACAATCATTTGAAAAGAGGGCCCCAGTTGAGGAATTGCCCAGATTAGGTTGGCCTAGACAGATAACCATTTCTGTTGGGTATTGTCTTGATTGTTGATGGACGTAGGTGAACTCAGCTCATTGTGGCTGGCGTCACAACCTACGCATGTGGTCCTTAACTGTAAAAGAAAGGTGTCAGCTAAAAAGTAACATTCTCTGTAGTTCTTCATCTGATTCTTTGCCTTCAAAGTGAGTTTTTTGTTTGATAAGTAAAGCTGTGTATGGAAAAACAAGTAGTCTTGCCTTGAAGTTCTTTCTTTGACTTCCCTCAGCTAACTGAGATCTAACATTGTAAGGCAAATAATTCCTTTCTCTCTCAAGTTGCTTTTAGTCAGCATGTCTTAGCACAGCAAGAGAAATAAAACTAGAACATGTATTTCTCTTGATGGTCCAGCCCATATCTCCCAAACGGTGGGATTACAGGCTTGTGTCATCATGTCTGACTCAGGAAAGACGTGTCCATTCCACAGGATGGAACAAGATGTTCCAAATGGATCAGCAACAGGAGAGAGAAAGAGCAGGGCTGGAGGACTGTGTCTACAACAGCTCTTGATAGGCATCTTATTCCTCTGGGAGTTGACAGGGCTTACCATGAAGAGCAACAACCACTGAATGGTGACGATGGTACTATTAATAGCAAGCTGGTCTCCCCTTACCACACAGCTCCTGGCCATGGAGCATGTGGAATGGATCCCAAGCCACCCGTGGTCCCACTACACTCTTAGAAAACACGTGAAAAGACCACAGTTAGGTTTTGAGTGATACCTCATGAGTGGCCTTGGCATGGTGTATAGAACGCAATTATAATAGCTTTTATAATTATTTTAGAACACATTTTCCTATGATCTTTTGTTGCCAGGAGTCTCAACAACAGGAGAATTGATGTTCCTTTAAGATCGCCGGTGGTTAGTTGCCTTTTCTCTAGCCAATCTGGATAATAGCTGGCCTGGGGTTCTGACAGTCAAAAGGTAGAGAAGTGAAGATAAAAGGAAAAGAAGCCTCTCTGTTATGCTCTATATTGGAAGTCATAGATCCTGTGACTTCAAACAAGCAGGGAAGCTCCCCCTCTACCCAACACTTACTCAGGGAGACGGTGGAGTGAGCCCATTTGTCTGTGAGCACGTGGATGGCTTGAACTCTACCCTTTCTTCATGCTAATACCTCTAGAGCCAAATTAGCACGGTGTGTGCTGGGTGAAAGTTTTTTCCTCCAGGAATGTGTGCCATCTTGGCTAGCACTGATTGTTCCTCCCTCATGGAAACTGCTACCCAGTTTCAAACCCATATTTGGTGAGTTCTTCATGACCCAGACAGAAGTGCCAAAAGAGGTAATGAAGGTCCACTGTTGTAACTTTTAATAAGGCATTTAATTCTTTCTTTCAAAGGCAATTGGCCAAGTGTTTAGATTTTAAGAATTAAGCCTCTCTACACAGGCATCATTTGACGGAAATTAGAATAAACCATGTTCTGAATTGAGTTGTGATAAATTATTTAGCTGAATGAAGTTGAATTCAATAGTCAGTAAACATTTATTGACTTCTAACCCTCAACCAGGAATTTTGTTAAATGCTCTGAGGTATATATTGATAAAGGAGGCAATTCCTGCTTCAAATAATTCACACCATATTGAGGAAAGCATGAAAAAGAAGAACATTATTCTGTGATTCATACATTGGTGTACATAAGTGCAGGGGACTACGGAGCTACCTTGAGAGCTCCAGAAGGGGACTATTAGGCTTAACATTGGAATGCCAGACTTCTATGAGGGCCCTTACAGAGCTTATTTCACTGAGCCTCTTAGATCCTCCCTGTTTTTCATGGCTTCATACCCTTTTTCCTTATGCATTTTCTTCCCGTTGAAGTCTTCACTGATCATCCTCTTTTAAGTTGGACCTTCTGCTTCGGCCCATTCCCTACTCCCCCATGCTTTATTTCTTTCTCCCTAGCCCTGGTCACAAGCCTGACTGTGTTTATATATGCATACATATGCACTCACGCACTCATGTGCACACGCGCACACACTTTCATTTGTTTCTGTTAGTAGTGAGTGATATTATCCTCTCACTCTCACTAGAAATGTAAGCCACATTCTTTTCTATTTTTCTATTTTTCTATTTTTAAAATTTAATTAATTCATTCAGATTACATCTCAAGTGTTATCCCCTCACTTATATCTTCCCATTCCCCCTCCCTCTTTCACCTTATTTCCCTCCCATAGGTCTGTGACATAGGGGACATCCTCCCCCACCATATGATCGTGGCCTATCTCTCATCTGGATAGCCTGCTTCCCCTTCCTCTGAGTGCCACCAGGCCTCCCCACCAAGGGAAAGTGATCAGACAGGGGGCACCAGAGTTCATGACAGTCAGTCCCTGCTCTGCATACAACTTTGGAGAATGTGCTGTCCATTGGCTAGATCTGGGTGGGGTGTGTGTCTAGGTTTACTGCATGCATTGTCCTTGGTTGGAAGAGTAGTTTGAGCAGGCCCCCTCTGGGTCCAGAACCACATTCTTACCTAGTGTATTGTCAGCCCCTAGAACAGTGACCACCAGGGAGCAGGTGTTCAGTAGACATGTCTTGGTCAGAAGCAAAGATGAGAAGCTTTATCATTTGCGCAACACTGAGAATGTGTCTATAACTTGTGCATGTTAGCAACATGGAGGTTTCTAAACACTAGAAATGTAATACTCGTGAACCAGGGCTGGGAGGAAGCTCAAGATCACGGTGTCAGCATGGCTGAGTTCTGATGAATGCCCTCTTTGGGGTTGTACATTATGGCCTTCTTGTTTCACATTGTGGAAAGAGTAGGTAAGAGAGTCATTCCAGTTCCCCCCCCGCCCCCCGTGTTCTTCAAGACAGGGTTTCTCTGTGTAGCCCTAGCTGTGCTGGACTTACATTGTAGACCAGGCTGGCCTCGAACTCACAGCAATCTGCCTGCCTCTGCCTCCCACTGCCTCCCAAGTTCTGGGATTACAGGCATGTGCCACCACGACTGACTCATTCCATGTTTCTTCTGTGAGGATATTAACCACTTTCATGAGGTCTCTACCCAATAGGATCACATACTAGCTTAGAGTTTAAGAATATTTATGGAGAATACACAAACATTACTCTGTAACAAGCAACCAAGCAACCTTGGTAAAGAATCAAATAAAATTGGGTTGCTTGGTCAGGGAAGTTTTCCTCCAAAATGCAGGGTTGGCCTTGGATTCAAGAGAAAGATTTTTTTTAAGCCTACAGGGGCATGGATGATGGCGGTGGAAGGTAGGCAGAGGGCATGTTACTAATGTGCAAAGTTGAGGCACTAGGGAAAACACTGACTATCGAATGAAATGGATTTTGGGGATTTACAATGAAGTCTCTTAGAAAGCTACATACCAATCCTAATTGTACTATCTGCTATCAATCCACATGGCCATTTGGTAGCTACCTGCAAAGCCTGAGACCTCTTTGAATTTGGCATTCTCTGCCATAGGAAAACATATTTGGTATGTTGAGAGAAGCTAATAACAGTTTGAAGCTGAGTTGAACTACTAAAGTGACTGATCATGCCAGGCAGCCTGTGGGAGTCTACTGAAGTATGCTGTCTAATTCAATGGGCTAGAGTTTTCGGGATGTTTCATGCATGTAGCTGAAGGTATTCTTCAAATTGGGACTTTAAATGTGTCTTAAAGTATCTCGATTCTACTTATGGATGGGAAGACTGATAATTGGATTTAACATTGTAAGTCCAGAAAATTTATTTTTATTTCACAATAGAACTAGGTTTCTTTCTTTTTAAAAAAGATTTATTTATTATTTATACAGTATTCTGTCCACACAAGTACCTGCTTACCACAAGAAGACACCAGATCTCATTACAGGTGGTTGTAAGCTACCATGTGGTTGCTGGGAATTGAACTCGGGAACTTCAGAAGAGTAGATAGTGCTCTTAACCTCTGAGCCATCTCTCCAGCCCCAGAACTTGGTTTCTAAAGAACACAATTCCCTGTGTTTTGTTTCACTCTGTAACACTCCTGCGGAACTTTGCCTGAGTCGGCTGTGAAAGCCTTTGTTCTTTTGGTTGGATAGTTATTTTAAGAAGCCACTAGTCTATTCCTTCATAAGTCCCTCTTAACAACAGCAACTTTGGGCTCCTCCCCGGCTTTCTAAATTCTTCCTCCTATCCTTTCACACATGGAAATGCCTTTTGGGTTTCTGTTTGTGGCAGAATTTCCATCTTTGGATTTGAGTGAGCTCTGACAGGGAGAGAAGCTTTCTAGGATTTAAGAGCAACATGGTTCAAGAAGGACAAGCATTGAGCCTTGACACCAGCTTTTGGTAGAATGCAGCTAGAGTTTTGCTAGACACTGGTTATTATATAGTCAAAGGAGGTATCCAAAGTTTTACCCTGACCTTAATCAACGTGAGTGAGGGTAGGTAGCAAGTGGCACTGTCGTGAGACTTAGGAAATTTGGGGACATTCAACAGCCACTTCTCCTTTGTCAGTGTGATCTACCACAGCCAACCCTTCTCAGGTAGATGTTGGCTTGAGTCTTCAGTAGTCAGAGACCATTAGTTTTATCCACAGATCTCTAAGCTTTGCCTCTGCTTCCTTGGCTTCATGCTGTTTTCAGGTTCTTTATCACTTTTTAATTTTATTTTATTTTTGAATGGAATGAAGATATTATAATTCCTAAGGGTTTTCCTTAGGAGCAATAATAGATTTCACATTTAGAATCCATGAGCTGTGTTTTCATGAAGACCCCTATAAGATAAAATATGAATGTATCCACTATTTAGAAAGACAGGCATCATTACTGTGAAATTTGGATGCCATCCCCGTTCACTCCTGTAACCCAGCATGGACTGTCAGAGAAGGGATAGCAACTGAGACAGTGTTTCACCAGCAGCTGACAGATACACCACTAAGTACAAGGGATCATTTGGTAAGAATGGGCCTTGTGCAGAACTGACAAGGTTAAGTTTTAAGAATGGCAGTTCAGTTGTCACCTCAGCACTTAACCATCCATTGCTCTTACAGACTGCAAGGCACAATGGAGACCCCTACTTAAGCTGCCCTAACTCTAATTCCCAAGGCACCAAGAGGAGCTAATGGACCAGGGAGTAGAATTCATTTCTCCAAATTTACAATGAATCTAAAACTTTTCATCTCTGCTATCCATGGTGCATATGTGTCTCCAAGTCTAGGTTATATACTCGTTAGGTTTAAAAGTAGTGTTTGTACTTGAGTTAAGAAGTATTGAAGCCACTGTGACTACTCAAGGAAATGCCTAGGAGACTTCTGTGGGAACTTGCCACTCATAATGGGCTAACACTGGGTTTCACAATGTTGGTGGAAATATGCCGAAGGTCGAAATGCACGAGATAGAAGAAGAAAGTACACAGGGCCTCAGGCAAAGTGGCAAGAGGCAAATTATTCTACAGCAGATATTTTTGGCCCACTGTAGCTCCCATAGCACTGTGAGTTGTTTAAGTTGGTGGCTTTGGCTCTTTGTCAGGGGCTGCTGTCTCATCTATAATTTTAAAGGCAGCGTACAAACTGGTACTTAAGCAGGAAAATTGAGACTGTGCTATTTACAAGGAGATGCAGACGAACAGGAAAACTTGAGTAGTTGGTGCTTTGTAGATCATTATTATCCTTGGTTAATAAAGTAATAGATACTTCAAAATCGCTTTGATGTCCTTGCCAGCTTCTTCGTGGGACTGTGAAATCTGATCCTCCTGCCTTTTAACACTGTGTGAAAGTGCAAACGGTAATGTCTGCGAATTCATTCATCCACTTCCAAACTTTAGTGTGGGCAGGGAACTAGAGCATGAAGACCTAGGAAGAAGGGGCATGCATTAGGGGACTTTTAGTTAAGCAGACTTGAACTTCGAGTGATAAGCAGTGGTTTCCTTAAAGGTACTAAAAGAATTTGAGAAAGACACTTTGATCTTCTTAACTTTAAAAGACATTTCTTTTTTTTTTAAGAAGTAGAGGCCCAAGTTAGGTGGAAGACAGCTCAATGTGCATTTATTAAGCACTGTCAGAATAAAAATTTAATAGATGTATTTGAGAAGATAGAGATTGGCCTCCGGATAATTATGAGGGGTAATGGAGAGGTCAGAGGAATGCTTTGTGGGCTTGAGCTGAGATGCTTAGCTTAAAAGACTGACCTTGTCAAAAGACATTGACATTGTTCGTTTTGTCATCTGCTTCCTCTTCCTGAGCAGGTGGTCCATGGGCTGAAGTTCTTGGAAGTGTTGAGAGACATTTTTCCAAGTGCCATAAATGCCATACAGGAAACTGGGGGAAGCTTCATCCCTGGCCCTGTGACATGACCTTGTATATTTGTATATTTGTAATCCCTGCTGCATTTACGGAGAACATGATATCTAGGTTGTGGGTCTTGCCCAATGTGCTTGCTGCTATGTGAGTTAGAACAAAGGTTGACTGCTTCCCTGCTCCTTGCCTGCTGAACTGTGTAAGAGAGATGCTGTACCTTTACATCTTTCTGAAGCAACAAGGCATGGATTCAGAAGAGCCAGGCACTGGTTTTCATGAGCTTACACTGGGACGCTGAAGGGGTTGTGTAATGAAATGAAGACGTCTTCATCAGAACACTTCTTTCGGTGAACACTGGTCAGTGGGCTTTCAAAGTTTAAGAGGGTCCATTTATTTCTCATGAAACAGCAATGCCAATTATAAAACTAAAGCTTGTTCCTGAAAATGGAGTCCTTGTGTAAAAGACTAAAACACAAATAGAAGAATGAAAATGAAAGGAATGGAAAGAAAAGAAAAAAATGAAGGCTGCAAATGTTCTTGGAGAATGACTGATGATTCTTATCTGGCCGTGTATTTTTTTTTTTTTTTCTGGATGCTGGGTTCTTTTACTATTAAGAGTGTTGGAGAGCTATTTTCTAATCTATATCTTGAGAAGAGGGGGTGGGGGAGGGGGAGACTGACTCACCTTGAAGATGAAGAATGTTGTAACTTGCTGCCAGGTCATGTGATCACATAACAACTCATTTGGAATTTCAAACAGGCCCCCTTACGAAAACACGTTTACAATTGGTTGCTTTCCGAGGCTAATCCCTACTGGTCTATTTTGCTCAGCATGGGGCTTCAGTATGGTACATTTGTAATCAAGATGTTAGAGATACTTGATTTCTTTGGAACATTGTAATATTAACTAATAAAAACCTACATTAAAATCCCAAACTATTAATTAGCTAAGACCTGTTCTCCTGTTTTCCTTGCAATTTTAAGTGTTGGTTTCACAAAATAATATTCAGGTTAAGTTTAGAAACAAAAAGAGACCTTGTGGGCAGTATTCCAAAGAGGATAATCTGAGTATTCTGGGTTTATTTTTAAAGGTGTTTGTACTTCTTAACTCTAGCTTTCTGTATTTCACTGCAGAGCTTGCGTTTCAAGGAGGATGGGTTCCCTTGTCTGTGGGACATCCTCTGCACCAGTCGGCATCATTACGTAGCTCTGTTTTGATTTTTGAGTGGACCAATGAGAAAGGGAAGAATATAGGATGTGGGGAAAAGGGCAGATGAGTGATGGACAGAAGTTGAAAGAAGAAAGGAAGAAGCCAGAGCTTGTGGTGAGTGATGAAAGGGGAATTCAGGCTGGTGAATAATAGAAATTGCCTCCACTCACGGAACAGCTCTTCCCACTAACAGGAACAAGGCTCGGTTATTTACATAAATAATTTATAGTATTTGTTTTGGCAAATTCTTCAGATGGCAAAATATGTAGAAAGGTATTCAAGCCCCTGAAGGTGTACACCCACTCCCTGCAGGTAAAAATAAAATAACAAAGCACCTTCCCTCCCCACCCTCCCCGCCCGCACCTTCCCCCGCCAATCCCATGCCCCCTACCAGGCCACTTTCATACTCCCCATGCTAAGTTGAGACCCATATCAGGACTGCTTGCATCCTTTTGAGGAGGATAAAAAGAGGGTGCCAAAGAGGAGTTGGGTGGCAGGGAGCTCCAAGCACACGGAACACTTTTCTTGGCTTCTGTGTTAGTAAAAGAGGAAGCACTTGAGATAACGCTGGAAGGTGGACAGGGCAGCATTGCTGGGAACGTGCTGGGCAGTTTGAGGGATGGCATCCCTCCCCTTATCCAGGTGTTGGAAAAAGTAAATGTTCTCAAAGTGTAAATATGTAACACGCTTGTCATTCAGCGTGTGGTACTTGCTATCTTCTGCCATTCCTTCCAGTTTCTATGAGTATTAAAGAGTTTCTGATAGGTCTTCAGCACTTCTTACTGCTACTAAGTGTAACTACTGGTTTCCCATATTGGATGGTGCTTTCCACAGGTCTGATTCATGTGACTTATTTCTTAATGCATGTCCCTTTCTACTCCCTCCCCTCCTTTGCCGTAGGTCCGTGTGGTGTTACAGTGTTACAATACTATTAAAAAGAGGAAAACATCTTCCTTGTAGGATATTTGTAACTTCCTCTAGGTTTAGAGCACCCAGCTCGTGGACTAGGAAACCAAATATAACTCATACTGTTAGTGTTTTTTCCTCTGGGGCCTTTTTTTTTTTTTTTGGACCTTAGAAAGGAGGGAGGAGAATGTGAGCTTTGTGGAAAAGGCTTTAGTGTGAACGGAGCAGCTGTATGCACCTCAGAGAGACAGTTTGTTACTAAGAATAGAGCCTGTCTAAGGATAGCAACTCAAAGCAGAAATAAATTCCAGAAGAGTATGTGACTAAGGAACGGGACTGCAGGAATAATCAGCACTGTGGCCTCACAGCTAGGTTCGCATAATCACACAGCAGCTTCAACCAAATAAGCTTACTACTGGCACACCAGCCTTTCTTAGTCTCACCACAAAAATTAGGGCCCAGTGTAACAATGAAACTAAGGGGGGGGGAGCACCAACAGTGCACAAAGGGTATTTTTAGCATGCTAAGCAAAATTGTTATTCAAATAAAGAAAACTGAGATGGATGAAGAATAAGAAGGAAAGGAAATGAAAATGCTCAAACAACAAGAAAATGTAGAGGTTTGTTTGTTTTTTTGGGTTTTTTTGTTTTTGTTTTGATGTGTTATAATAAATAACTAAAGCGGCAAGATAGTTCAGAACAACTCTCACCAGATTTGATCTAAAATGTTTATGTTGGGGGTTTCAGGAGGTAGATCAATTGCTAAAGTCCTTGATTTGTAGGCACGGGACCTGACTCAGTCTTCTGACCTCACATTTAAAAATAAAGCAGAGCATGGGGGCTTGCTGAAGCAGGTGGAGCTCCAGGGCTCATGAACCAGGCAGCCTAGTCCCAGGCTAATGAGAGACCCTGCATAGAAGAAAACAAGGTGGCCAGTGATTGAGGAATGAAGGAATGATACTCAAGGTTTTCTCCTGTCCTACACACACACACACACACACACACACACACACACACACACACACACCATATTAATATATATACACACGCAGATTGGCACACACAGCAAAGAAAGAAAATTAATGTTCATTTTTGTGACGAGGCCGCAGCCGGCGCAGACTGGCGGGCCCCAGGGGGCTCTGGGCGAGTATCTCTTTGAAGGGCTCACTCTCAAGCACCACTAAGAGATCTCCCCGCCTCCCCAGGCCCCCCCCCCCACTCAGCTCTGCACCAGCCAGCCTTAGGACCTCCACCTGAATGAACCTTTCAAGCCACTAGGCAGCTTTGTATCCACCCTGGAGCCCCTCCCAAGACTTGGACCAAGTAAAAATAAAGCCTTTTGAAACAGCAAAAAATAAAAAATTAAAAAAAATTTAAAAAACTACTTTTATTTTGTGTGTTTGAGTGTTTGCCTATATGTGTGTGCACTATTTGTGTTCCTAGGCCCTTGGGGCCAGGAGAGGGCGTGGAATCCCCTGTCATCAGGGTTACAGACTGTTGTAAGCTGACCTATCAGTGGTGGGAAGTGAGCTAGTGCCCTTTACAAGAGCATTCAGTGCTTTTAACTGCTAAGCCACCTCTCCACCTCTCCAGCTCCCGTTTCTGTATTTTGTCATCGGTTAAATTAAGATAGCTGGGATAAAATGCCCCATTTCTCTAATTTCTCATCTGTTTAGTTAAGATATCTAGGGCTAGAATGCACCATTAGTGGAGTGATTCCCTACCTTGATGGTTAGCTGTAACTGTTAATTGAGGTGACCCAGAATCACCTGGGGAGGCTCAAGGAAGGATTGTGTTCACTGGGTTGGCCTCTGAGCATGTCTGTGAGGGATTGTCTTCATTGCCTTAACTGATGTGGGAAGACCCACCCTAAATGTACATGGCACACTTTGGTAGCAGCCCAGATAAAAGGACATGGAGGAAAGAAAACTTTACCACTTTGGTCAACTGGGTTTTCTACTTTGTTGGTGAGTTCATCTACTCTGCTGCTGGTGCTGGTGGTAATGGTAGTGGTGATGATGATGATGATGATGATGATGATGATGATAATGATTCCTTTGCTGATGTTAGAACTAAAAACTCCTTTGGACTTCAAACATGGACTGAAGACCAACAGCTCTCCAGGAGCCTTTCAGGCCTCTGGCACCAGATTGTGGCCATGGAGACACATAGTCTTGTAGATTGATCATTACCAGGTCTGAGGCTCTGTGGTATGAGACAGCCACTGTCAACCTTAACAAGCAAGCCAGTCTAATAATTGTTTGGGAAAGGCTCTAGGTCTTTGTCTCTACCACCACCATGCCTGCCCCACATACTGAAAGCAAAATAGTCTAGAGATCTGCTTTCTGTGATGAGCTCAGGTAACTATGATGTTATTTGATTATTTAACTGCTATTTAGGATTGGAGTGTGTTCACCCTCCAAATTTTTGACATAGAGACTTATCAAGAATTTGGTTCATACCCTCCCTGTAAGGATAATAATTGAAGTAATGTGTAAATTAAAATTGTGTATGTGTGTGTGCGAGTGTGTGTAAGATAATTACATTTTCTTTCTAACTGGCTTACACATGTTACTTCATTTTTTGTTTTCATTTTTGAGGCAAATTCTAGTTGCTATCAGAGCAAACATATCAGCACACTGCTGCTGATGGAGAAAATCAGAGACGTTCAGGAAAAAGGATAATTGATTACTTTGTGCTGGGTGTTTCCCCCGAAGATTTGCTTGTTTGCTTATTTGTTTGTTTGTTTTTGCAAGATAGGGTTTCTCTGTGTAGCTTTGGTTGTCCTGGAATTTGATCTATAGACCAGCATGGCCTCAAATTCACAGAGGTCTGCCTGCCTCTGCTTCCCAAGTGCTGGGATTACAGGTATGCTGCTGTCCACTTCCCCCACTTCAAACTTCAAACCACAAAACAGTGTTTGTGTGTAGATGTGTGCACATGTGTGTATGTGTGCATGCATGTGTACATGTGTGTGCATGAGTGTGTGAAGGCCAGAGGTTGATGGCATGTGTCCTTCACCATTAGTCTCTAATTATATCTTTTGAGATGGAGTCTCTCCCTGAACACAGAACACATGAATTGGCTGGACTACCTGGTCAGTGAGCTCTGGGCACCACCTGTTTCCACCTTAAGTGCCACGATGTCAGGGTGGTCTGTGGCCATAGCCAGTATTTTACATGAGTCCTGGGAATCCAAACTCAGGTCTCTTCTTGCCCCTGTCCCAGGCACTTTTTACCTACTGAGCCATGTCCTCAGTTCCTAAGCTAACCCTTCCTAAACTCTATGGATGCACCTTTTTGTGGTGATAAAGGACCACAATTGGAGGTTGAAAATTCATTCTCAGGTGAATGGACAGAAATGTGGGTGGAAACAAAGGAATACTTATCACACCGAATGTTGTCACATTCTTCTTATTAAAAGCAGAAAGAAAATAAAACCAAGGGCTGCCTCCATCCCTTGTCAGCCGACCCATCCAGTAGCAGGATTGATTTTTGTCCGTTGGTTCCCCAGGGTGTTTTAATGCACGGCAGATCATATTAAGCTACAGTATTTGAAATTGCTGCCTTTTTCTGTGGGTCAGAAATGGTCAAATGTTGGCAATTTCTTATGGTCATATTTATAGATCTAAGTTGCCTGAGGTGATTGGAGAAAAATGATCAATAATGATTCAGGCACTTAAGCTTTCCCCACATGCATCTTCAGCCCCTTTATTACTATGACTAACTGATATTCACAAATAGGAAAAATATTTTCTCTCCTTCACCAAACTCTGGCTAGCTGGTCTAAGGCCTTGTCTCAGTAAGCTCTTGATGTTGGCCTGTGGTGATTAGAACAAAAGCTAACAGGGTCTCCAACAGCTCAAGGCTGCGTCCCTAGGATGGCTTTAGCCTCCCCAAAAATGCCTGCCCGGAAACACTGAAGCATACCAAAAGAATATGTGATCACCCTCTCTCCCAATCAATGCCCGAAGGTAGGCTTCATGCCTCCCAGCCACTATGGGAGGCAGAGCCCTAACTAAAGGGAACCAGTTAGGATGTCCAGATTGGTTGCACACCAGCCTTCCTTTTTTGGGGCAATTTTTCACTTTCCTAACCTGATTGAGCACCCTTCAGTCTGACATTGATATGTGAGTTACCTCAGCACAACTCCAGGTTGAATTTGGTCTATTACTAATTAAAATCTGTCTGAAGCACAGGGATAGTACCTATTTTTGTTCATCTCCGATGCTACAAATACATACTGGTCATACTTGGATTTGCTGAAATGCCAACATGGGAGTGGCCAATAGCAATATGGTTCTTATTATTAGGGTCTGTGGAACAGATCAACTGGGTCATATGCTGGGCATTATCTCCAGTACAGACACTCACATCTTTCTCTTCGTCAAAAGGATGAATGTAGGTGACATGGATATGAAAGTAGTCTTCAAATTGGCTTAGATTTATTGAAGGAGTCAATCATTTTCTAATTTAAGTTATAAATTATTTTCAAAACACCTGACAGATACATGCAACATCACAAGACCATAGCTAGAGAATCCCTTGTGTTGCCTACAAAGCCAGAAAGATAAAGCAACAGATTTAGAGCTTAAGCATGACCCATAGGGACTGTGTTTAAAGAAATGCCCCAGGAAGCATTACAATATTACTCAGGGTTGGGGCATAGTTATGCCACAGGTCACCTGTCTTTATTACTATGATTTGTGGACATTCAGATTTATGGAAAGAAGAGAAAAGAAAGAGAGAAAAAGGGGAAGAAAGACAAGGAGGATGAAAGGAGGGGGGAAGGAAAAAATTGTTCGTGAGTGAACCCTTCAGGAAAACATTTTCTGTTAGATATAGTCAGAGATTTAAAGCTATTACTATGCAAACTCTTCTTCAGCACTGCATTCTCTTAGAGGAAGCTGATACTCAAGGTAGAACTGCAGTGCTTTGTCACACAGCCAGCATGACTCTGCCACCAAGTGTGCAGCCTCTCAGAAAGCACTGACTGAAAACAGTGTTAGTGGCAATGGCGTGGATGAAATTGGCGTGCTTCAAGTTGTCCCTCTGAGCACAGACAGGGTCTCACTGCAGTTCATGTTAAATGTGTGGTCTCAGAGAAACAGGTCACTCAGGCAGGGAGGTATAGAATTCCAAGACATGGCATTCCACGAAACTCCCAGAAAGGGGCAGAACCAGTGTTTGAGACCAGGCCTCCACCTGGCTAAGAGTTTTCCCCAGATATGCAGAAGGAAAGGCCTGTTGAGAAATCAATACCACGTCTTAATTGTACTGCATTTGTGGTTTGTTTTGCTGGGTATGATAGTGGTACATTATGTGTATATGTGTGTGTGTGTGTGTGTGTGTGTGTACATGATTATATCAATATCAATTAGTCAAATATCTTGTTATTTCATAGTATGAATTCTGTCACTTTCAGTGAATTGTTTATAAAATCTGGGGTTAATCAACCTGTTTAGATGTATGCATATCTGTAACAGTTTGACTCCACTGATAAGTTAGTGAGATTCCAACACATCAAGGGGGGGATGAGCAGATAAACAGTTCCACTCCCTGAGTAAGTTTGGATTCGCCTATTCCAGTCTGGAAAGATCCATGTGACCCCAGCTGAACCCTTTACATTTGCCAGTGTTCATGTGCTATAGCTTCTGTCTGTCAGAGAAAGGAGAAAAACTCATGTGCATATACTTTTCCTCTTACCCTCAAATCAGGAAGGGAAGGGATCAAATTCAGGCTTTCAAAATAGCTATATAAATGTGCAAAGTAAATTGCATGTCATGAGGATTGAAAGGGAATAAAGACTTGAATCTTAGGAACAAATATTTGGGTTTATTCAGATGGCAAAAGAAATAGTTTAAAAAAAAAAAAAAAAAAAAGCAAAGGGTGGGTGGAGAATGGTTCATTTCCCCCAAGAGTCCGGTAGACTAATAACATCTATGGACTGTTTATCCATGTGTCAGCATTCATTCATCAAGTTTTTCTTTCTCTTTTAGTTTCAACTTTCTCTTTTATATTTTTTTGAAAAGTTCACACATAGCTACAATGTTTCTTGGTGGTATTCCTTCCTCTACTGCCTCCTTTGACCGCATCCTCAAAGCATCCATCTCTTGCCAACTTCATGTCTTCTCTTATAACCCTCTGAGCTCAATGCAGATGGATATGAGGCCCCGTCCACTCGGGGATGGACAACATACTAATGACCAGCCCCCCCCCCCCCCCCCCCCCCCCCCCCGCAAGAGAAGTGACTCACTCACTCAAATCATTACTAGTGCACTTTGAGGATTTCAAAAGGCAACATTTTAATAACCCCCAAAATATTGTAGGATAAGACAAAGTAAACATAGAGTTCACACTTTTGCATAGTTCAAGCATTGTGTGATTAAAGGAAGTCATGGGAGAGGCTTGTATGCACGTATGCACAAACGCAAACTTCCTAATCTGACAAAGCATTTCCATTGAACAGCCTGTCTTTTCAAGCAGTCTGAGAGAGGATAACTGAGTTAGAAGACAGGAGGGAGACACCCAAGTAAAGAAACTGGATAATGTAGTGACATGGAAACAACTTTTAGGGTAGGACAGTGCAAGGGAGGGCTCCATTCCTAATGCTCCAGTGTGCAGAGGGACTTAGGTTTTTAGATCAGTGCTTCTCAGCCTGTGGGTCGCAGCCCCTTGCCAGTCAAAGACTGTTTCACAGGGGTCAACTAACAATCATTATATATTTATATTATGACTCATAGTCGTAGCAAAATTACAGTTATGAAGTAACAACAAAATAATTTTATGGCTGTGGGGGGAGTGTGTCACCACCACATGAGGAACTGTATTAAAGGGTTGCAGAGTTAGCAAGGTTGAGAACCATTGGTCTAGAGTTTTGTTAAAATGCTGGAGAAGTTTACAAACTTCTCTGAATCATGCTTAGACACATAATACAGTACACAGGATTGCTGAGAATATGAATTATATAGAGAAGCCCTTATCAAGATATTTAAACATCTAAGTTTGCTGTCATAGAGTGTATTATTACTGCACTGTGAAATAACATGCATTTCCATTTCCCTCATTTTGAGGCAGCGATGTACTCTTCTGAGATTCCAGACATTTTCATTGTTATAAGGAGGCATGGCAATTTCTGAGGCCCCTGTTTCCAACAGTCACAATCTTGCTGGCTTATTGCCTGCTTTCATAACCAAATATAAAATCTCACCTAGGGGTGAGTAGGTCAAATAGAGGTCAGTGACAATAAAGAAGCATATTTTTTTCCCTGTCCAGTTTCATAGCCCCTGATCTCTCTCGAGGGACTTCTTGCTAAGAAAGTCTAGCTGTACTTTCTTTGTTTCTCTCTGGGCTCTGACTGGTAACTTTGGAAAGATACTCAGCTCATTGTAGCCTCCAAGGACTCTACTTTCTGCAAAGTCTGCTTATACAAGGCGCTGTTCCTGTCTACTGGCCCTTTTGTGAGAATAGCAGGTGCCAAACAGGTACACCTGCAGGGGTCTGGTGGTACTGGTGACTAAATAGAAAATCCACCCCCTCCCAGGGGTGTTTACAGAACTCCTGAGTGGCCCTGAGCCTTGTGTTCCAAGTGGTTACCATGACAATCTCCAAATGTCTTATGTGGCTTGCTTCTTGTGATGACCTGCCAGGACATCCCTACAAGCTGAAAGCTGCTGCCGGAATACAGATGCTTTGTTTATACAACACCTGGATTGGGGTGGGGAGCAGACAGCTGGCTAAACTATGTCTCTAGGTGAGTCTATGGGAGAGGCTCTGGAAGAGGTCCACCCTTGTGTCTAGAGGCCGAGTAAGATTCACCCTCCCCGCATGAGTGAGTGCCAGCCAATCTTATTGAGTAGACAGAAAAAGTGGGCAAAGTGCAAACTTCTGTGTGTTTGTTTTGGGATTTCCATCTTCGTCCCTTGGACACTGGCACTACTATTTTTTGGGGCTGCAGGCTCCTAAGAGACTTACATATTTCTTACTGGCATGGGGGACTTTTAGTTTGAACCAGAATGGGTCCAGCAGCTTTCCTGGTCTCCAGATTGTAAATAACAGATGGTGGCACTTCTCAGCCTCTGTAATAACCTGAGCCAGTGCTTCATGCTATTTATGTGTCCTTTGGTCTATCTATATGCATCCTATTGGCTCAGTGTCTTTGGAGAATCCTGACATATAGGTGCATAGGCTGTAAAGACAGACATTTGGACTGTAAAACCAGTGCTGAGAACTATGTGCCCGGGCCTTTGGGAAATTATTTTAGTTTTTTTCCTTTTCATTGATAAAATGAGTAGATGCTGGCCCACACCATATGAGGTTATATGAGAGTCACCTATAGTAATTCATGTAAAGGTCTCCAAAAGCTACTGGGAACCTAGAGCACTCTTGGCAGTTATTACCAGTTTTGAATGAAGTGTGGGGGAAGGTACACTGTCTATCCAGCACTGATCCTAATAACTTCTTACAATTTTAAGTGTCTGGTGGTCTGCATGGATAAGTAAGGCAGATATGGGACAAGTAATACCCATTTATGCAGGATATGAACAACCAGAGAGCCCAACCTTGCCCACTTGTGGGGGAGAAACTATTTCATTTCGCATATGTGTATACTGATATGGGCCAGCAGGGTGTTGAGACCATAAGTCACCAAGTCATATACTGTAGAAAGTGACTTGGCTTTAAATCCTAAAATGCTTAAATATTAGTGATTTTCTGTAATTTAACTGAATATTTGCATCATAGCTGTTAAGTAGCCTTTGGCTCCTACTGCCCAGCTCCCAAGATTCCCTAGATTTCTCCAATCACTAAAACCCCGGGGATCTTGATGTAGGGCCAAAGCTGTTTAGTTCCATATTAAGGGGAAGATTTTTAAAACTGCCTATTGATTATTTGTTGACTTGTATTAGTGCTGACACTGGTCACCGTCCTCTTACGGTTCAGATCTAGCATTCTTGATCTGTCATTTTTATAAAAGTAGGATTCAAAGCCTACTTTGAAACAGCGGGTCATTCGGGACATTTCTTAAACCTCTATGCTGTGTCTCTAAAATTCTAAGCGCCTCGGCTTTGAAAAGTGGGAATTTCTGTCTCGTTCTCTTAGGAGGAGCACGGAATGAGGACTGGTTCACTAGAGACCCTAAGAGGATTATCAGCAAGGGCCTGGCTCCAAATGCCAACCAGCTGTGCACAGCCTCTTTGAGCCCTGAAGTCCCTCCCAGTGCCCCAGCTTGGGGAAACAGACTGAAAAGGGAATCCTGTCACAGTGTTATTTCCTGGCACTGTGGTAGGTCATCTCACACACATGAATGGCCTGACAACAACCTGATGTGGAGGAACAGAACACCAAAGAGTAATTATTTTGGCTTGTAAGGGCCTCCAGGATTAGGCTTTGCCCCTGCTCTCTTCTCCAGCAGGTCCTCTTCAACAGCTCCCAGCCTCTTCTAGAACCCTTAGCCCCTCCTGAAGTCTCTTTTCCTTCCACTGTTGGTTGCTGAAATATATGACCCAGCCACAATGTCAGTTCGTTTAAAGGCATGTAAGACACAGCCTACAGCCTGAGGGTGACTAGACCATCACACAGGCTTCTTTCACATGGGCTGCACGGATCAAAACTTCCTTCTATGAAAGGTTACAATGTTGAAAGGTTACACGAAGAGAAGGCCCTGCTAAGAAACAAATGATTCTGGAAAACACTGCTTGTCATCCATAAGGCCACCAACATTTATTTTCTGGGAGTGGTCTAGGGAGTGGATAAATAGTTCCTGGACTCAAAGAGGCAGTCCCAAAGCAAGAAATTTCTCTTCATTTATGAAACATGATAGAGTCTCTCTTTTTACGAGGCTCTGGCTGACTTGGAACTTGTTATGTAGACCAGGTTAGCCCTGAACCCACAGATGTCCTCTTGCCTCTGCTTCCCTAGTGCTGATGTTAGGGGTATGTACCACTGTGGTGGTTTGAATGACAGTGGCCCTCCTGGGCTCATAGCAAGTGTCATTATTGGAGATATGGCCTAGTTGGAGTAGATGTGTCATCAGGGGTGGGCTTTGAGATTTCAGAAACTCCAGGAGGCAATAAAACCCTAATTAAGAAGCCAGGCATAGTGGCACATGCCTTTAATCCCAGCACTCGGGAGGCAGAGGCAGGTGGATCGCTATGAGTTTGAGGCCAGCCTGGTCTACAAAGCAGGTCGAGGACAGCCAAGGCTACACAGAGAAACCCTGTCTCGAAAAACCAACCCCCCCCAAAAAAAAACAAAACAAAAACAAAAAACCAACCAACCAACCAAACAAACAAACAAAAACCCTAATTAAGACAGCCACCATGGCCAGCCTGACACACGACTTTTGTAGTGATGTTGTTTGCCATTGTGGAGGGATAAGGGCAAACACAAATGTTTATAAAGTGAAAACCAGATAGATTTTTTCCCCCACTGGAAACTTCCATCCTCCAGATAAAGAACTGTAACTCTTACTGTTTCCCCTGCCAGGTATAAACCAGTGTGTAAGAGTAGGGTCATTAAAAACAACGTGTGATACAAAAGCCGAGGGAACATGCCTCTGTTGTTCTGTCGTTACTCAAGACTCAGTGAGTCTTCCCACATCACCATGGACACCCATGTGTAACACCCGTGACAGCGCCAAGCATTTGTCACTGGGCCACAAAGGCGGTCCATGTGCAAGGCAGGCCACCTACATGGAAAAGCTTGCTTAATTTATCAGCCAGCCCACACAGATAGGGAAAGGGCCAGACTGAACTCAGCAGCAAGCTCATGCTCAGAGACCCAAGGGCAGGTGTCTCTGGGGGTCACAGACAGTTACACCTCACAAGGCAGCCAGTTGCAACCTCACAAACAACAGTGTAAGCTCTGCTTCTTGCTTGCTTTCCGGCTCGGCTTGGGGCCAGTATCGTTCAGGGGAATTATAACACTCTTTTGCTGAAGGCAGAGGAAGAAATGCCTTGGCTTACTTTTTGTAAGCAGAATTCATTGTATTAATGTAAATGGTTTCGAATTTTATGGACCCTTAAGGCAAGCAGGGTTCTTCTGGTTTTGCACTTGTTTTCATGAAGTTGATTCTTATGAATAAGCCACTGCTGCATATAAAATGGGCAGCTCCTTTTCTTAATGACAGCAGTATATCACTGTGTATGTTACTATGTGGCTTCCTTACATATGAAGTAGTCTAAAGACTTTGCGACTAAAGATGTCTTGGGTTTGAAATGCTAACGCCAAGTTAGCATTTGGGTGAGTGGCACAGTCAACAAGAATTATGCATATTAATGTAGTAATTCCTAATTAACGAAATGGCTTTCAGGATAAGCCACTGAGCTAGGAGTCTAAGGAGCAATATCTTTAATTGCCCCAAGATAAATGACACATACAACCCACAGCAGGGTAACAGATAGCAATAAAATCTGTCAATAAAACAAATATCACTCCACCTCTTTAGCTCTGCTCCCTCGCTTGTCAGAATTCTGCAAGCCAAGTTTTAATGGAGAATTATTTAAAAGACACCGAGGCATGCTGGAACACATCTCTGCTTATGTACGATGTGGCGGAATATCCTTTTAATCCTTCAAAGCTAATCATAAAGGAACGGAAAATATTTAGGTAAAAGTTGCTTCCTTTGAAGAGTTATGTGTCTACAAGAAGCCGGCCACGATTATCAGGCTTTGGATCAAACATTTTTTTTGTGTCTGTGTGCGCCTGTTTTTCATGTGAACACTGTGTGCTAGCTAAGCGTGATTACCATCTAATTAGGCCAGACTTTGCTGGAAGTTAGTAAACACTTTCGTCACAGATGTATTCTTGGTCTCCTCTGTCATGTTTATTCTTAAACAGTTTTTAATAGTAAATTCACCGACCTCTTAAATTACCTGCTAGTTGGTTTCTAAATCTTCCTACCCTGTGAGTGGATAGGAATTACCATGATCATAACATGGAGTGTGATTGAGCATGGGACCCCCCCTAGCCTTTTTGAGTTGCCTTTCCTGAAGCCAGAAAGTAAAGGCTAAGACACAAAGGCACACCACTAGGATGGTGGGTGAGGATTTTGGCCTCTCAGTGCTATGTATTTGCTTCTAGGGTCCCTCTGATAGCAGTCACTTGTTCTCACTTTGGTATATATTCACTTATAAATGGATTTTAGCCCAATATAGATGCCCTCTGAGAGACTCCACCCAACAGGGCTTCGGGAGACAGATGCTGCTGGACTCCAGGTGAAACGCTGAGAGTGGTATGGAAGAATGGGGGAAATGGAAGAACCCAGAGGGTTCAGGAGCCCACAAAAACACCTCCAAGGCCAGCAGACCTGGACCCAGGGGGGCCTGCACAAACTGTTGCACCAAGCTAGGACAATGCATACAGTAAGCCTAGACCTCCCAGGGGTTCAGATCTAGCCAATGGATCGCTTGTTCTCCACGGTTGTGGGGAGAGTAGGGACTGCCTCTGACATAAACTCTGGTGCCCTTGATTTGATCACTTCCCCTTGGTGGGGAGGCCTGGTGGCACACAGAAGAAGGGGAAGCAGGCTGTCCAGAGAAGACCTGATAGACTGTGATCATATGGGAGGAGGTTGCCTTCTGTCAGATTTAGGGGAGAGGAATAGGGCAGAAGAGTGAGGGAGGGTAGGAATGGGAAGATACCAGCGAAGGGATAATTATAATAAACTAAAAAAAACAAAACAAAACAAAAAAAAAAAAAAAAAAAAAAAAACCAAAAACAAACCTTAGGTCAAGAAACCCAATGCAAGTAAATCCTGAATTTGTTTCATTTTTTTCTTACTGTGCTGGGGATGAAACCCAGGGCCTCTGCATGCCAGGCAAACTTTGACTGTTGATTTCATACAATGTGTTTATTAGTGTTTGTTTGCTTAATCAAGTTTTGAGTGGAGAAGAATAATCTGAGTAAAGGAAAGAAGAAAATAAAAACATTTCTCAGATACAGATAAATGTCATATGAAGTCACTAAGGATGTCAGAAATAGGCTTTTCTTACTTCCAAGCATGTGTGAGAGTCAGCTTTCTGAGTATAAAGGAGCTAGGATTACTCTTCCCTCTTCATCAGGGGTAAGAGCCCATTTTCTGAACATTTGCTTGAAGCTTTCCAGGTGATACTACACTGATGTACAAGTTCCCATGTCTCTGGGGTGACACAAAGTCCAGAGTCAATTCCAGAGCCGTCAGTCACATTTATAAGTAAGTCACTTTCGGCTTTCTGAGGGCGGCCACTGCCAGATTGCATCGGAGCCTTAGAATAATCCTCTGGAGTTGCCTGTTATCTTTATTGTGGAGCTGTACCACATACAATGCGGGCAAGATGAAATGGATAGCCTAGAGCCATGTAGTTTGTATTATCAACTGCAAGGTTAGCTGGGTAGCCCTGACTCCCAGGCCACCTTATCCACCCATGTACTGTTCCTCACAGTCTCCATCTTTTCCTGCCTGGGGGGAACTTCCTCTAAATCCACAATCACTTTTCCTTCTTGGCATCTCTTTGGGAAGGCAGCCTCTGGCCCTTCCTTATCAGTCTGTGGGTTTTAGATTTCTTTTACCATGAAAAGGGCTTTATTTCTTGGCTTCCAATTTACTTCCTTGTCTGCTTTCCTTTCTTCCTTACTCACTTGGCTTCCTGTTGGTTTTGAGTTATGAGCACCTATAATCTACAATGAGAGTCGGTTTCTACATTTGCTCCAAAGGAAACTTAAGTGAATGAATTCTTTGCAGCAGTGAATTTACTGAATCATTGCACCTTGAGACATTCCCAAGAAATGAGATGCCACTATAGCAAAGGCACCCTTAATCCTACATGACATGAGTCAAGGGTGAATAAGGTCTTTTTCTTATGGTTTATTTTTTTTTTATATGTGGGCTTGTTTGCAGTGTTTGTGTGTACATGTGTGTTCATGTGTGTGTGGGTGGGGTGGGGGTGGGGTATGTGCATCTGAATGTAGGTGCCCGTGGAAGTCAGGAGAGGTCTTTGGACTTCTTGCAGTTGGTGTTACAAGGGCTGTGAGCCACGCAGTGAGGGTGCTAGGCCCAAACTCTGAGCCTCTGCAAGTGCAGTGCAGACTCTTAACTCCTGTGCCATCTCTCCAGCCCCGTGCCCTCTTGTCTTTTTTTAACTAGCTAGCAGTTTGTTTGCTTAGAGTACTGATGAGCATGTGCAAGTACAGAGAAGCAATGATGAGAGTCAGCCTGTCTTTTTTTTTTTTTTTTTTTGATGAAGATGATACTTGGAATCCAGGAATATGAAACCAAACAACAAGCCATGTAATGGAGGCATGTACCTGCATAACTTCCCTTACAGACTGTGATAGTTGTTGAGAAAAACAAAACAAAACAAAACAACAAAATATTAGTAGATTTGACACAAACCTAAATTGTAGGGATTAGAAAGAGAAGATGTAAAATGAGCTCACAGAGAGTTGCAGGGCTCCTAAGTGAGAAATGATGTCTGCAAAGCCTATGCACAAAGCATCCAGCTGCTCTGCTGTATGTTTGTGGGGCAGAACATGTTTACAGGACCAGATATCTCAATACACACATCCTAAGAGCTACTTCTCAGTATGTGCCCAGAGGATCTTGGTACCTGGAGCAGGCCCACACATTGTGCAATCATTTTGAGTTTACATCCACGCAGGAAAGGGGTTTTGATCTTTGTTTGCCCTTCCCTTCTCTTGGACTTTGTGATTTCTACCTCACTACTCTCGTGTGCATTTATGCACTGCAGCTCAACTGGGTAGGTTCCCCAGTCCCTCCGTCCAGTCCAAAGTGAAACTTGGAGGAGGATTAGATAATATTAGCAAATCACTATTAGGGCAAAAGGACAAGAGCAAGCTGAGCTGCTACCTCATGCTATTTACAACTTTTCTTCCTCAAGGCTTTTGGTCTCTGTGTGTTTGGCAATACCAAAACAAATAGAGGTCAGAGGTCATCCTCCCTGTGCCTATTTCAAAGGAAATCATAGGCACAAAGCCAGATGCTTACTCCTCTTACTGGCCAAAATATAAGCATGTTTATAACTATTATCTTGCTTTAATCCTTCCAGTAACCCAGAAGGCAGTAATACTGTTGTATTTGAATATACAAATATACTATATACTTGATAGGTAAGGGGAAAAAGACACATGAAGGACAGGCAATGAGCTTAAAGCCACACTGTTTGTGAATGAAAATGTCACAATTTAAACAGAGTTTTGTCACTGTGTAAAGCATGAGTTTTTGCTACTCCACCTAACACTTTTAAAGTATTCATTTATTTTATGTGTATGATATGTGTGTGATTCTGTATATGTACATGTGTGCAGGGGTAGGAGAGTGGATGTCTGAGCTATCTCTCCAGCTCTGACACAACACTCTTTAAAAAGCAAGATGTTGAGAGAGTAGGGATGGGATTGGTTCCTACACTTCTCTCTCAAATTGCTCTCTCTCTACTATATATGGTGTGTGCAGGAGTATATAGAGAGCAGTAGTTGACATCAGTTGTCTTCTTTAATTGTTTTCCACTCCAACATCCTTTTCTGAGGCAGGATTTTTCACTGAACCTGAGGTTCATTGACTGGCAAGACTGGCTGGCCAATGAGCTTTAGGAGTTCTCTGTCTTGGCCTCCTCGGGGCTGGAGTTAAAGATGCTCCATTATCTTATGTGGGTCCTGGGATCAGAAACCATGTCCTCACACTTGTGAAGCAAGCATTTGAGCAACTGAGGCACCTCCCTAGCACCTCCTCTTGCTTCTCTAGTAACCATAACTAAGCAAAAACAAAACAAAGTAAAACAAAAAACAAAACCAAACAAAGGAAGCCACCAAAAGGGGCATTGGTTATCGTGTGTCAGAAGTTCAGGAAACACCTACCATGTTGTCAGTGACTTCAGTTTTTCTGTGCAGTAGATGTCAACAGAACCATTTGGACAAGAGATCCCCCCAAATCTAGATACATAATTTTATGTAAAAAAAAAACCTCATTTTGATTTATTTGCCTCTCAGATTTCTTTTGTTGGTCTGAACAAGTGGTCCTCAAACTTTGGTGTGAGTTAAACTACTGCAGGTGAAGTATGTGAGGGGAAAATGAAATTGGGATTGGTTGTAAGCAAGAGGGACTTTCCTTTCTCCTGTAGGCAGAAGGATTTGGGCAACTCTTAGAGTGAAATAGAAATATGGAGAATGGGGTCAGAAAAAGACTGGGACCAGGCAGCTTTGTGATTCTCTGGAGGAGGAGACGGATGGTCTGTTCTAGCTACCTCTAATTTGGTCATCTCATTCAAAGGGCTTAGATCTTTTCTATAGTATTTGAATTTCTAAGATACAAACAAGACTCCCTGCCCAACAGGTAAGTCCCTGGGTGTGTGGGACATGAAAGTGATAGGATGTCAATTCTGGGATTAGCTTCTTAACACTTGACCATGAACTGATCAAGAGGAATATTTGATTGCTTTGATCTAATTGCCTGAGACTTTCAAAGAGGAACTAGGCCTTTGCTAGAGTGGAAGATTCTGTAAGAAAGAGATTTTCTCACTGGTCTTGAGGAAGAATGTAGCCATGCTGTAGAAAAACAATAAGCAGACTGTGTGGACAGCTAGAGGCTGAGAATAATATTTGATGGATGGCCAGGATGAAAATGGGATTTCAGTCCTTTAGATCACGAAAACTCAATGACCAACTGGTGATCTTGGATGAAGACCAGTGGCCCTTTGATAGTGCCCTTCTCTCTCTCCAGTGGCCCCACCAAACCCTTTGATATTCATCTGTGACAGCTGAAGCAGAGAAGCCAGTAACACTAGGCTGTGAGATGATCAGTGGGTACTGCTTAATGGAATTTTGTTATCAATGATAGAACATGAATATGCTATCTGAATGCCAAAGACTATACTTTTTCAGTCCTGCCTATCTACTGAATTGTGGCCCGGTCTCTATTTGATGCCTCTATCTGCAAGTGGACAAGGGACCACAGACTTTATATTTTAAGTTCATGTTGTTATTGTTTTAAATTAATTTTAAAGGTAATATGCAAAGTAATGGGGTTTATTACGACAGAGACCTGCACTTTTTATCCTATCACCACCCTTGTTTTTCCTTCCCCCTTTCTCAATTTTCAGCACTTCAGCAGACTGTCTCTTTAATGAGCCTCAGTCTCCCTAGGTCTAATCCAACAATGGCCTCTGTTTTCTTTGCATTTTCTGTCTGTGCTGGAGCCCATCTCCCCTCAGAGCCTCAAGGGTTCTCCCACTGCCTTCAAGTTTTCACCCCAGAGTCATTATCTTTGGAAGAACTATTTGCAGTTGCAACCTCACTTTTCTTCCCTCTCTTGTTCTATTTTTCTTTACAGTTATTACTTTACCCCTGACCCACCTCTTTCTCCTCTCTCTCTCTCAATATCAAAAATGGAAAAAGAAATAAAACCCAAGTTAAAATTTCAGTGTATTTGCTAATAAACTCGAATTAGTCCATGTACCCATTTGTCAGCATGAAAAGAGAACATTCAAAGTCACATACCACAGACCTATGATCAAAACAGAAGATCCCACTGCCACCTCCAGTCTCCGTGAATTGACGCCAAAACAAGAGCAAAGGGCTTCTATCAGAAGGATTCTGGCTCCTAAAATAGTATTCAGTAATACTTATTGAATAAATACAGCATAGGTTAATTAATTTCTGATAGTGTTTGCAGGATGCTACTTTATTTCCCTCACTCTCTAATACTCTGCCTCAAGCATGAAATCCCAGGTCAGGTGAGACTTGGTTTAGATATTGCTCATCCCTTTGGCCACAACAGCTTCTTTCATAGCACCCCAATGGAAGTTCTACAGAGGAATCACACACGTTATGACATGGTCAGTAGCTAACAGACAGCTAAGGTCAGGAGGTGGTTCATACCTGAACGCTGCCTCATTCCTTGTTATAGAGGCCATTTTAGAGTCTAAGGGTAGCAAACCCAGACATTGTATTTGTATAGAATGAGAGGCATCAGAAGCCTGTGTCAGATAAGAGTCTCAGGGGACAGGGCACCTCACAGAATAAGAAGGCAACCAGGATTTCCAGGGGAATCAGCCTTCCTTAGTTACTCACATTGGAATGTCCAATCATCTGTCTAAGCTTTTCCCTGACCAGGCCTCACAGGTCCAGTGGGTCTCTCTTTCTATTTCCTGGCTATCTGGGAAGAGGTAAAAGGGGGCTGTCTTTGCTTCCAGGGCTGCAGAGTAGGTCACAGGTTGTTTATGCTGTGCAAGGCCGGGGGTTGGGATCTCAGGCCTGGTCACAGTTCAGGTCATCGTGCTTACACTGAACTTCAGCTTATTGGCTTGAGGATCCAAACTTGCACCACAGAACTCTGAAAGGGCATCCTGACCTGCAGATACAAGTTAGTAGAGTTGTTTTTAGAATACACATTACAAAGTGGGAACTACTAGAAAGGGAAAATGACACAGCTTTCCAGATAAAATGACTCAGTATGTAACAACTTCCCCTTCAACCTCTTTCTGTTTGATTTGCACATTAAGAAACACTAGTCCTGTGTATTCTAGAAACTCTTACCAGCTTGCTCTCTCCATAGCTTAGCCATTGAATTATGCACCTATAGTATTTCTTCTTCAATGACAATAAATGCACTTCTGGTCTAGGTCAGTCATAGAGGCACTTCAAAGAGGAGACATTCTGAACAACACTTAGTCTTTTCAAGGTAGCTATTCTTTAAGTCCACTCATTTATTCTGCTTTTCATATATTGAGTCTATTGACTTATTTTACACTTTGCAATTGGCTTATGTCATATAATATTATATTTAGAACTTTTAATGCCATGAGTCTCTCTCTCTCTCTCTCTCTCTCTCTCTCTCTCTCTCTCTCTCTCT
>OU015743.1:39900299-39913514 GCA_907169655.1 Acomys percivali | reverse complement strand
TCTCTCTCTCTCTCTCTCTCTCTCTCTCTCTCTCTCTCTCTCTCTCTGTGTGTGTGTGTGTGTGTGTAGGTGGGTGGATGTGGGGGCTTGTGGGTGTATATGGTACATGTACTTGTTACAGTAGATGTCTGCTCTTAAGTGTAAGTAGAGGCCACAAGTTAATGCTGAGCATCTCCCCCAATTCCTCCCCTCTTATTTTTTGAGATGGGGTCTCTGACTGACCTTGAAGCTAATCAATTCTGCTAGGTTGCCTCACCAGTGAGCTCTGGACTCTTCCCATCTCCTCAGTGCTGGGGGTGCAGAAGAATGCCACCATGCTTCCTATAAACTCAAGTCCTCAAAGGCACTCTGCAGAACCACGCCTCACTCCGCTCACACCATAGGTGACACTGGACATTGGGTCTGAAGAGTTAATCTTTGAATAGTGACGATGATAATAATAATAATGTACTAATTGTGGTAGTAAAAATTCTTCCAATGATAGTCATTTTGGGGGAAATTTATCATGTACTATGGACATTTCAAGACACATCATTCAACCTTTCAAATCTGCCTTTTCATATAAGTCAAGGGGGTATACGTTTAAAGACTTCTGATTTTGGGATTAGGTGTATGGGTCTGACTCTTATTTGTGGGAGGTGGTGGGTCACTTGCTTTGCTTCCCTGAAAATGTGGGTGACCATCCCTGTCTGTTGGAGATTTGTGAATCTAGAAAAGACACAATGCTTTATAAGCATTAAAAAAATGAGGTGTGGAGTCAAAGTCTATCCTGTGTCACACAGATCAAAACCCTAAGTCTGCATGAATAAATAGAGTTGGGAAGAACTGGAAAAGCACCAACTTACTACCCAGGGCTTATGGAGACAGTGGAAATGCTTTGATTTTGACTGATAATGTTAAGCTGCTAATCATCAACAAATGGAAAGGGCGCCAGAACTTATTGATATCCTAGTCATCACGCCATGGCCCAATCTCAGATGTGCTGATCTCCAAGTATTACCCTTGAGCACTGTGACTTCTGCCTAAGGTTTAGACTGAGTTGTGTGGGAGCGTGGAGGTGGGGAAAGCAAGGTACAAAAGGCTTTAGCATCATAATGTACGCACACGGAGGCTTGGCAGTGATTTTCTCATAGTCTAGGACACCACTACCTTTTCCACCACAGGAATCAATATAGTTTTGGTTTACTGACTCACTGTTCCTAGAGAATTTTCTTCAGAATTTTAAATCAGAGAGGGATGGGGGTCAGGAAGTAAACAAAGGAAGGGAGACACAATTCAATGGGCTATTGCAGAGGTTTGGAAGTTAACACAGAACATTTTGTTTTGTACCAATTAAATAAAATATAAATTTAAAATATTGTGGTTATTTAAGGTATCGTTTAAAATAGCCCTGTGCACGAAGGCCTTCCTGGTTGCTTTTCTGTGATGGCCAAACAATTCTTGTGCAAGAATTGTCTTGTGGTGTCAGAGAAGCTATTAAGGAAGGAGAGGCTCCAGGCACTGGGTCACAATGAGGCACTGTCAATGACACCCACATGAGCTTGGTCACAGCCTCTAAGACGGGCTTCTTCAGCCAAATAGCTGGAGGAAGAGATGGGTCAAAATGCTCTGCATACACATTGGTCTATCCAGATCTCTAAAAACTTGTTCTCTTACCTGTCATCTTACTTCATTGCTATTTTGCCCAATGTCCTTTGAAAACACAAGAGTGATTTTCTTTAATACTTTCAATACAGGAATTGGCATAGGATCAGGCTTATCTATCTAAGATGTCTTTGCCTAGATCTACTATGCTGTGGCTTTATTCTTCAACAGGTTCCTTTCAAGCATGAAAGGGAAGATGGATCCTGGCTGTATCTACTCAATCATATGCCCCATGTTTCTTTCTGCTTTTAGGCACACAATCAGATTTCCTTAGAAGCCACCTTTACAATTAGATGTGAGCATACATGACTAATAATTAATGTGTAGAAGTGACACTTGCTAGAGTCCATCAAGGGCTTTCCCTCACTATTTCTTAGTCCCTTTACCCCTTGACTATAGCTTGTAGGGACTCTAGTGAAGACTCCATACCTCTGAGATGGACAGACCTCAGGTTTCTGATTCATAAAGTAGAAGACACTTGGCAAACATTTACATTGATCTGTTAGATGATACAGTAAGCCCCTATGCCCTCCCCCTATATACACAAAGAGACAATAGCAAAAACAAAAACGCACACACACACAAAACCCAAAACCATTCAACCAAAGAACCAACCGAATACCCGCCTCCTGCAAAACCAACCAAACCAACCAAACACTAGAAACCTTTTTGTTGTGTTGAGCTACTATGAATTTAAAATTGCATATTATAATTCATCATTATGCACCTCTCATGGTTCATTCATTTTTAACAATTCCCAAGGCTATCCTCATCATTTCATTGTGAGTCATTTGACTACTCACGGACTATCTGGTGATCCAAGGAAGGTGTTGGTGACAACAATAAGTTCCTACCAGAAACACATGGAGTGGTAAAAGAGGAGTTCATAAAGTGAAGGGATGAAGAAGGATGGAAAGAAGATGGATGGCAGTTGTGGGCAACCTTCCTGGTGGCCTTCTCTCAAAAGTCCCAGTAGCCATGTGGGGGAGATGGCTTGTCCTGCCCACATGGTAGATATTTAGTCCAGATGACAGGTGGCAGATGTGGGTGAGTGCTATCTTCATGCCCAAAGCCATGTGGTCATAACTGAGAATGGAGAATGGCCCTCATCAGAAGTGTTGAAGCAAGAAAGTTGAGTCCAGAAGTATGGTAGTAAGAAATGGTACTTATAAGCATTTATATGGGGGAAAAAAGAAGCATGTCACGAAAATCCTAATAATTACCAGTAATGTCCCATACTCTGAGTCACATCAGAGGCATTGGTAAGTCCATGTCTTTCATGCTTAGAATTTGGCAAGGGGTACAGAAGAGGATTGTGGGTGGAAAGAGTCTCTGGATGGATAGGCTGGGGTACAGATGAGCTGATCAATGGCTCAGGCTAGATGACCTTGGACCTATTCTGTCAGGAGGGACCTGT
Organism: Acomys percivali; assembly: GCA_907169655.1. NCBI lineage: Eukaryota > Metazoa > Chordata > Mammalia > Rodentia > Muridae > Acomys > Acomys percivali. Next base: position 39,910,453 of record OU015743.1, on the reverse strand, counting down.
GTGTGCAAAGAGCACACAGGGCATATTTGTAAAGCAAGTTCCTTTGATGAGATCTGTTTAGTTTTCTAGTTCCTCTTGGGGACTCTGATCAGATATTGGCTATGTATCTTGGGTGCCTTCCTTTGGATCCAAGGTGAACCTTTGCTTCTTTGAGAGTTCATGGGGTGGAGCTCAGATGAAGTTTCACGTGGGCATCAAGCTGCATCTTGGGAGTAATATGACCTCGGGAAAAGGTTTGGCCTCATGTTCCATGATCAACAGAAAACAGCTCAGTGTTGTCATGGTAATGTTTTGGGAACAGAACTTCAAAGGCACACCTGAGTTTGGGGGTACTGGCTGAAGCACGCACACACAGAAAGTTGGATTTATTGACAATAATAAGACATTTTTCTTCCTTAAACAAGAATCTATTGAGTGCTTGCTGATGTTCTAGGCTTCTCGCTTGTCACTGGGCTACAGTGACAGACACCTATCCTGCCTGACCTTTGGGATGGTAAGACCTCTTGCCCTTTTGTATGAGGTAAAACAGTAAATGTAAGATGGTGATAAAGAAATAATCAGGTTAATCAAATGGAATGGGATTAAGGGCAAAATCGGGTATGGCTTCCAGGTGAAACTTGATAAGGAGCCATCCATGAAAGGAACAGAGTGTTTTTAGGCAGTGGGAAGGACAATTGCAGAGGCCCTTGGGAGAGAAAAAATTGGCATGTTTTGTGACTTGAAAAAAGGCCAGAGATGATGAAGCAATAACAAGAGGGGTCAGAGGGAGCGGAAATGAACCCACCATTTGGAATGGGATTTCTCAACTGCAGGGCTGCTATTGGCATGGGGAAGGGAGAGTGGGGGAGGGATTAAAAAGGCTCTGCTCCTGGGGTCATTCTTTACAGGAAAGAATATCTAACACTCTTTACTTCTATAAAATGCCAGCTATTCACACAGAGGAAATAGGCAAAAACTTGCTATGAGTTGAGAACTATTGCTTGAGGCAGCAAGCTCAGTGAGAGGAAGGTGGGACTTCAAGGAGGGTATCCAGACTATCAGATAAAGGGAGAGAAGAGTGTAGCAATAGCAATTCTGTGTGCCAACTTGGCTAGGCCATATTGACACACAACTACCTAAATTTTACATCAAGCATTATGCTGAATGTTCCTGTGAAGGTATTTCAGAAATGAGATCAGCATTTAAATCAGTTGACTTGGAAAAAAGGAAACAAAAGGAAAAGAAAATAGCAAGAACAAGAACACAGAGGATTGGACTGAGGCAGAGTGACCTCCATAGTGTGATTGGTTTCACCAATCCAACAGAAGATATGATAGATAAAGATATGAAAAAAAAAACTGTTGAATGCAAGAATGAAAATATCTCCAGTCATGAAAGCTTAATTTAACAAAGAAATAGAATTACTAAAGAAGAGCTAAACTGAATAAAACTGGGGATGAAAAATACTTAGGATGTTTAACAAAACCTCAGAGGTACGCCGAATCAACAAATGACAAGACATGGATGAGAGGATTTCAGGCTGTGAAGACAGGGAGGAAGAAATGGAAGGTGAAGTCAAAGAAAAGGTTAAATGTAGCAGTTCCATTCAGAAAGCACCCAGGAAATTGGGGACACTGTTAAAAGACGAAAGTAGCGGGACACAAAATTAACATCTAAACACATGTAGCCTTTCAATATACAAATGAACAATATACTGAGGGAAAAAAATCAGAGAAACATAACCTTTCATAATAGCCTCAAAAAAAAAAATCTTGAGACAACTCTACCCAACCAAGTGAAAACTTGTACAATAAAAACTTTAAGACATTGAAGAAAGACATTGAAGAAGATGGAAAGATCTCTCATGCTCCCAAAGGATCTCCCATCCTACCAAAAGCAATCTATATATTCAATGAAATCTCCATCAAAATTCCAACACAATTCCTCATAGACATTGAAAAATTAATCTTAAACTTCGCTTGTAAATGCAGAAACAACAGAATTATGAATAAGAAAATAATGGCTAGATGTCTCACCATCCCAGATTTCAAGTTAGTGCAACAAAAACAGCATGGTATAGGCATAACAACAGACATGTTGAGCTGTGGAATAAAATTGAAGAGCCAGGCATAATTCCATATACCTATACACACCTGATTTTGGACAAAGTAATAAAAAATACACAAGGAAGAAAATAGAGCATCTTCGACAAATGGTGCTGGTCAAAATGATGCCTGTATGTAGAAGAATGAAAATGGATCCAGATCTATCACCCTGGAAAAAATTCAACTCCAAATGGATTAAGGACCTTAATGTAAGGCCAGATATATTGAAGACAGTGGAAGAGTAAGTGGGGGAGTAACTTTGAACTCACTGTCGCAAGAAAAGACTTTCTGAACACAACACTGTTAGTGTAAGCACCAAGATCAACAATTAATAAGTGGAACCCCATGAAGCCAGAATGTTCTGTATGATAAAGGACACCATCAATGCAGCAAAGAGGCAGACTACAGACTAGGAAAAATATTGTTACCAATTATACATTTGATAGAATGTTAGTATCTGGAATATACAAAGAACTAAACAACTGAATCTAAAAACCAAGTAACCAAGTGAAAAATAGGGTGCAGATCTAAACAGAGACATCTTAAAAGATAAAACACAAATGACTGAGAAACACTTAAAGAAATGTTGATCATCCTTAGCCATCAGGGAATTGCAAATTAAAATTGCTTTGGAATTTCATCTTACACCAGTCAGAATAGCCAAGATGAATAAAACGAATGAGAGCACATGCTGGTGAGGGTGCAGGGAAAGGGGGACACTTACTGTTAGTGGGAGTGCACACTGGTATAGCCACTATGGCAATCAACCATGGTGGTCCCTCAGGAAGCGGAGAATAGATCTATCTGAGGATCCAGCTATCACTCTTGGGCACATAACCAGAGGATTCTATGTTCTATTGTAGAGATACTTTGTTTACCCATTATTCATTGTTGTTCTATTCATAATAGTGAGAGACTGGAAACAGCCTAGATGTCTACCAATTAATGATTGGATAATGAAAATGTGCAACATTTATGCAATGAAATACTATTCGGCTGTCAAGAAAATGAAATTGTGAAAGTTGAAGGGAAATGGACAAAGTGAAAGAAAAACCTTCTCAATTGAGGTAACCCAGACCCCTCCCCAAAAAGACAAATCATTTATGTTTTTCTTATATGTTTTTGTTAGCTTTTAAGCTTTTGATATGTGTGCTACAATCTGAATAACTGCAGATGTTAGGTTTGGTTTGGTTTGGGCTTTCAAGACAAGGTTTCTCTGTGTAGACTTGGCTATCCTGTACTGTCTTTGTAGACCAGGCTGGCTCCAAACTCACAGAGATCTGCCTGCCTCTGCCTCCCCGAGTGCTGGGACTATAGGCATAAGCCACTGAGCCTGGCTTGTATGCAAAATTTGAAAAATAAAAGCATAAATCATTTTGGGTTCATTCCTTTACACCTTGGATCACATGAAGAGGTGTTTATGTTGCCAAAGGAATATAGGTGACTGTTCATGGACATCTCCTTGAATCTTCAAAAGCTGAATTGTTCTACTTGTAGGTTTCTAGGACCCACTGGATCCTGCTACTTTGCTATTCTCACATGGTTCTCTCATCTAGAGTCCCAATAGGATGTCCTCCCCTCTGTCCCAGTTTCCTGGTAAGTGAAGGCTAAACTAAGGCACCAGCCAAGGACAATACAGGAGGTAAACTTTAGACCCTTACCCAGATCTAGCCAATGGTCAGAACAGTCTCCACACTTGAGTGGAGAGTGGGATATGACTTTCTCACGTACTCTGGTGCCTCACATTTGACTATGTCCCCTGGAGGGGGAGACCTGGTGGCACTCAGAGGAAAGACAGCAGGTCACCGAGAAGAGACTTGATACCCTATGAGCATATACAGGGGGAGGTAATCCCTCTCAGGAACAGTCATAGGGGAGGGGAATAAGGGGAAAATGGGAGGGAGGGAAGAATGTGAGGATACAAGGGATGGGATAACCATTGAGATGTAACAAGAATAAATTAATAAAATTTAAAAAAAAAGCTGAATTGTTTTACAAAAGAGTTGACCATGGGATAGAGAAAAGGTCTTTACAATTTCCTGTCAGGGAAGTACACATGCTTCCTGCTGGGGAGGGTAATGGGAGGAAACTCTTTTTATAGATGCTGGTTTTAGAGAGGGTGCCAGCAGTTATTACAGCACCCATCCTGTCTTTGTGGTAAACTCACTGTGACCTGGCCTTCCGAGGAAGCTTGGCGGCTGTGCCTCCCAGGACATGTTGCTGACCCAACCTGAAATCCTGCTTTAGGTTGAGTCAGCAGTGTATCCCATGACTTGCGGGGTGATAGATTCTTTTATAGAAGACCATAAAGCAAAAGGCCCTTTTCTGCATCGTGTTGAATTTCCCAGAAGCTGTGACGAAGGGATTAGATGGAGGTGGCAAAGCCTGAGAGGGAGTGGTAAGCAGTTCAGAGCCCTGCATACCTTGGCTTAGTCAAGCCCTTTAAGTATTTGTGGAAAGCAAGCAATACCATAGGCAACTGAGGATTAAATGTGTTGACTTTACTCATTAGAAAAGCTCAAGTGCATTAAGTCCCTTTAAGAATTTCATTTTAGTTCAATTCATACTCTAGAAGGTGCATACACAGACAGAAGGCCAGAAAGACACACATTCACTTGTTTGTTTGTTTGTTTGTTTTTGTATTGCATCTGCCACGGGCTTAGTTATATAAGTAATAATAAAAGTTTTTCTTAAAGATTATCCAATTCATAATCTAAATACACAATCTCAAGAAAAGGGCTATGCTGACATGAGTTGAGGCGATCTTTACTATTTTGGCTATTGAGTGATTATTGTTTTAATATTTTCATAATTATTTGAGGTCACAAGTCCTCAGCACTGATAGCTGCTTAAGGCCAACCTTTGTCTTGGTAGTGGTGGGCCACACTGGGTACTGCTTGGGTACTACCGTACCATTAACCCCAAGCTTTTCTTTTATGTGTTGATCTCAGAAGCATCAATACCACAATGTCACAGTTGACAACTGCTCAAGCAGTTTCTTATACTGTCAGTAAGATATAACCATACAGGATATACTTGGGCCTTAAATTCTATAAATTTGTATCATCCCAGTCTGTTTATTTCAATATTTCATATAAATAGAAGGTACAGACTTGCTAAGCATAACCCTTGAATTATTCCATTTAATGAGGGGGTTTTTATATTTGGAAAATCATTTGTTCTTTGTACTTCAGAGATTTCAACTTGTAGTTTGGCACAGATTGTTTTAATGCATGAGGTTTTGTTATTTATAAAATGTGGCTGGTAATCTGTTGTCCCTCACATGCATGATATGATAGTCATAAGAACTATGAAAAAAGTGATCTGCAAATTTCAAAGCACCAGGGCTAATAAATAAGATTGTGTTGGGACACAAGTTGCTGAGCACTTATTGTGAGCTCATATCCACTGTGTTATACACTCAAACTCTAATCTTTAGGAAACGGTTAAACCTAAGACATAGTCTTATTCTGAGGTTGAAATGATAAAGAATTAAAATCCTTTGGTCTTCACAGAACATGTAGCAGGGATTCAACTCTGCAGCTGGCAAGCTGCACCAAATTGGAAGCATGTTCATTGAATTTTTACATATTGGGTTCAATTTTTGTGTTTCTTGTTTTGTTTTGTTTTGGTCAAGGTGGTGAAGTTGACACATTTATTATTTACAATTTTTTCCTCTTAATTCATGATGATATTAATATTCATTTAAACAGAAGCCTACAGAATTGCAACATGTAAAAATTGTAAGTCCCTTTGCTTGACTGGACTTGAGGCCAGTCCTACCTTCATTAATTCCCTAACATTCTTGCAGTTTCTTCATCACTAAGTTGGACCTAAGAATAGAAAATTTTGTGGTGGTTAAGAAAGAAACTATTTATAATGCCAAGAATAGGGCTTGATATATAATAAATACTTTTTTTTGTTTTCTCCTTTGTCTTATAGTCAATTCAGCAATATTAACTTTATATGTAGCACAATGTTCTGAATAAATCCTAAATTTCCACGAATACATATTTGTACATTTTAGTCTCCATTTGTGTATAACAGACACCTCAACACCTCCAGTGCCCAATCCCAAGAACTTCCTCATTGTTTTGCATACCAACTATCTTTCTATAGCAAGGACCTGTCAGCTGGTCCATCCTTAACTCTCTGACTAAGTTATCCTGCCTTAAATCTCACCAATAAGATTGTTTAAACATGAGCTGAACAAGGACTATACCAATAAATGTGCCACAGTGAATGGGGAGAAGCCCACAGGGCCTTAGCCTCACACAAAGCACCGCAGGCAACTAAGAAATGCCCAAAGTTGGAGAAATAGTCTTATTCAGAGGAAAGTATACCAATTAATTATTCAGTACCAAATGGTCAGCCCCCAAAGCATGCATATATACAAGTAACGTATACACATAAGTATGTAGCAACCATTAATAAAATTAAAAAAAAAAAAGAGGCCATGGATTTAAAAAAAGAGCAAAGAGAGATATAGGAGAAGGTTTAATATGAGAAAAGAGAAGGGAAAAATAATGCAATTATATCATAACTTCAAAAATGAAAGAAAAACACCATCAAAAATTTCTGTGGGCTGGTAAGATCACTCAGTGGGTTGTTATAGTTAATTTTATAAAGCTGTGTTTATTTCCCTTAGTTATCTCTTAACCTAGCTATCACACAAATAACTGAGACTTTTATATTTGTTTATAAAGCTTTACAACAAAATCTTGAGCAGTTTAAGTCTGTTCTTAACCCTCTATATTATCCTGATTCCATCTTTGCCCAAATCCCTAAGATCTGTTGGCATAATGTTCTCGTGGACTGTGTACAGTGTACCCTTGTTCATTCAAATTCTAATTTCTCTACCCCACTATCTGGATCAATCCTTTGATTGCATTGTGATATTTATTCTAAGTATCTCCTGTTTCAAGTTTGTGTAAACATGTCACCATTTGTCATCTGTGTTGCCAATAAAAATCAACTAACCAATGCTGAGTAATAACAGAGAATAGGGTGGGACATCCTGACCCAGTGAGGGGAGGAGAAAGAGAAGGAAGGACAGGATGGAGCCACGAGAAGACTGATAACACCAGCTAGATGTAGGATATAAGCAAAAAACAGGTGTAATGTGGGAAATCAGAATGGGAGGAAACTATACTGGAATGGAGGTTTAAGATGGAGTAGTTATCATGTAGCATTGTGCTATAGGTTAATAAAATAGACCCTAGTCTTTCTGTGTATAAAACTGGTTAAGGAGAAACCACTTATTTTACTAAGATAATAATTCAACATTAAATATTGACAATCATTCAACAACATTATTGGCTTTTCAGTTCTTTCTTTGCTCGAGATGAATCTTCTTCATCTCTCCCACATGTCTGCCTGTGGCTGAATCTCCTGGCTCAATCCCCTACATCCTCTTCTAACCCTTCTCTCCTGGCTGTCAGGAAGTCCAGCCCTATTCTCTCACCTCTTCAGGGATTGGCTACAAGCTACTTTATTGGCATATCAGGGGGAGAGGACAATTGGGGAGCCAACCTTACTTAGCATTTAGACACGAAATCAGAATTTAAAGCAAATAATACTTATGGTGGGTAAAATCATTTGCCAACCTGATGACCTGAGTTTGATCCATAGATTCTAAGGTGGAAGGAAGCAACAGATTCCTGAAAGCTGTTTTCTGACCTGCACATGCCAGCCACAGAAATATGAGTACCCCTTTACCACATGTCCACAATAATAAATAAATACAACCTTGAAAATATTTATGAATAACTTTAACCTCCAGACACCGTAATTTCCTTGTGAATAGAAACATAATGAAGTGTCAGTTTTTAATATTTAACAATCAAATAAATAAATATGAAATGTTCACTTTGATCATTCTATAGAAATCATATAATTAAAACTAAGGCAAGAAGTCTGGAAGTTGACAAAGCAGCAGAAGAGGTTTTATATTTTATTGATTTCTCAAATGTGTGGTGAGGTGACTCAGGGCTCATGGGATGAGGCAGCGTCTACCCTGATGAAAGTAGAATCTGTTTGCTTAAGTAACAGGTCTCAAGGAAAAGGGCATGTGCACACTCAAAAAGTATTCTTGTGAAGCTTAAAGCTTTAAGGAGTGAGAAAACATTTTTTATGGTATCCATGAGGAGGAAAATCCTCCCCCCTTTTCTCTCTCTGGATGAGGACTAGCCTGATTCAGGACTAGGGTATCTTAAGAACTAGCTCCCTAATGAATTCCACAACTTATCTCTGATCTAGGCTAGCCTGTACACTTCTCCACCTCAGAGTCTTCAGATCTGGGGACAGCCTGCCTGGGCACAGCAGGCCTGAAGGACTGTATGAGACAGTGTGCTCACATTTCTTGTGCACAGAAGCATGGGGTCTTTATAGTTCTTCACACTTTCTGTGACCCCAATTAGAAAGCTGATCATCTCTTACACACTTTCTCCTTTGAGTTTTCAAAACAACCCTTGAAAATTGGTAGGCCCAGACTTAGTACTTAATAACATTTTGTAAGTAAACTGTTATTGGAGAGGCTAAGTTACCCAAAGTCACTTGGCTGGTAAAGGAAAATGTGAGAAGGCTCGGGTCATTCAGCTTCTGAGTGTGCATGTACTTCCTATGTGTTTTAGGGTCTCACCTCTGTGGAAGTGCAAACAACCAATTTAGGGATACATTGCCTCTTTTCTGATGTTAACTGTATCAGTCAGGGTTCAAGCAGAACCCACATAAAATTTATCACAAGGTGTTGGCTTAGGCAACTGTGAGGATAGATGAAGTGGACTTGATCCCATAGGGCATGATTTTGGCAGACCAAGAGCCTAGTGTCAACACCTACTTGGCGTCAGCTTGGGCCATACTTCTGGGTCATGACATGGCAAAGGACACCATGGGCTGAGGCAGAGAAAGCTAATCAATCAGAGAGTACTTCTGTAGCAAAGCTACTTCCCAAGTAACTCCTCAATCTATTAATCCATGAGTCTATGAATGAGTGACTCCATTCGTGAAAGCTACAAAGGTCTCACATGGTACTAATTCTAAGTATCTTACAAGGCAGATTCAATTTCAGCATGAGCTTTGGTGGGAATATTCAAACCATAGCAGTAAAGTAATACAAGCCGAAATGTGGCGTCTCTGAGGTTAGGGAAGGTCTATGTTCTCTTTTTAGGAGTTTCCAAATGATCTACCAAGTCTTATCTACCAGGACTACCTTCCTATTGATGGGCTTAAAGCCTATTGATTAGAATCCTTAATTATACTTCCATGATCCATTCACAGCAACAACCACCTGGAATTGAGGTTACTTACCAGGAAAAGATCCGTATGCGTGCTACTATGCAGCTTCCATCTCCTTTGACCAATGCAACTGCCAGGAGAGGGCAGTCTCTATAGTAGCCCTAAAGGGAAATATGTTAGAAAGGGGATCTGAGCACTGCAGTTCAATGGAATCATGTTGAAAAATATAAATTCACAGAGCCATTATAGTAATAAGCCAAAGCTCCCATCTGAAACATCTAACTCTAGTGATGTATTTCTGAGCACTGTATAAACCTTCTGGTCACAGTGGAGACAGACACATGAGCGCTTGGAAGCTGATCAGCCAACATGAGTTCACTCTTAGTATTTCTGCTACCAGGTTCCAAGAACAGAGCATTTGTGCATACTGGTTCTCATGGATTGGTTTTCTGGAAGTTTCCTGCTGAAGTCTCACATGGGAAGGATAATTGGTGGATGCTCCCAGTACACATTCTAGGGTTGAGTTTGAGGGGTTTTTCTACAGTTTTAGGCAAAACCAAACCAAAGTAAAAGCAATCAAATCAAATGAGAGGCTTAGCAAACATTTACAGCGGCAGAAGGACACTACAATCAATAGTGACAGGAGGTTGTTTATTTCTTTTTAATTAGGTAAGGCTTTTGATTCTTCCCTTGATGGCTAAGATTGTTTTCTCATGCTGGAAGTACCCATGATTGACCCAAGAACAGAGTAACCATTTGTCTTTAGCAGGAATCCAACACTTTGCTCTTGTCATGCATAATTTCCCTGTAAAGTATAAGTCCGTAAGATTCTGT
>OU015743.1:39834645-39879645 GCA_907169655.1 Acomys percivali | reverse complement strand
CAGTAGCCAGTCTGTTTTGTCAGCATTTCTTATACTCACCTCTGGTCTTTTGGTTTTGATAAAAGAAATAAAATGTCCCTGGTTCTTTTAAATAAAAATTTACACATATAAACGAAGAACAAAGGACTGTTTTTGACAGCACAGAGTTCTAAGAAAGCAGGGCTCAGATTAAACAACCAGAAAAGCGCCACTGCATCCATGGCTCAAGGAAAACAGCGCTTGGCTGATGTATTCCAGGCAACCCCAGACTATAAATCTTTAATACACTGCCTTTCATGTGACATTTATATATAAAAACTGTGTGCAGAGCAATGTAACCTTTTCTTGTGTTCATTCAGATTTATCAGGGCTGCCCAGGCCTCGCTTTTCACCGTGTAACTTAACTACTCACGATACGTCAGCAAACACTATCAACATATTTTGATTTTGCTCCTTGTTTGGAGTCTTACCAGAACCAAATAAGGGACTGGCATGCCAGTTTTAAAACAAGGTCAAGAGTAAGGCTGGCACTGCTGTGCTTAGACATTTGGATGCCTGCGTGCCAGGCTGCGTAGTGTTTCTGCAGCGGACCAGGGGCAAGGCTCTCTCTTCATAGCAGGTATAAATTTGGACTTTATAAAAAGTCATAAATTTTAACTTCAGGACAAATTCTTTCTTGTTTCCATCTGTCTCTGTCTGTCTCTTTTTCACACACACACACACACACACACACACACACACACACACACACCCCCCAAGGAGGAAACATTCAACTTAATTTAAACAACAGAACACTAATCAAGGAGCAGATAAACTTATTTCTGCATTAGAAATAAGCTGTACAAATTTGGAATAGATATATATTTAGAATCATAGGATCTTGAAAAGTGCCTGGGCCTGGTCTTTCCAATTACTGAGTAATTAGCAAAAACATTTAGAGAAATACTCATCTCACTGTATGTGGCTCTTCATTGCAAACCAGTTATTGTTTTTGAGTTTTCATGACTCTAATGCGAGTTTCTAGAATGTGGGGGACTCACTCTTTCATGACTTTTGAGACATCAAGAATACCGGCTTGACTGCAGCTGTTGCTAGCTTGATGCTTTCATGTGTACCTTATTTGCTTATCTTCCTCTATTTTCTTCCTTGGAGGCGGTACAAGGCCTGAGGAGTATAAGGAGCACATGGCCTCAATATATATGACTGTAGAGAGAGAGCAGATGCTGCCTCTGATAGGAGTCTAGGAAAAGCATGATTGCCTCAGTATGGGGCGGGGCCAAGCTGAGGTAGGCTCAGCTCTCCAAGTGGCCTCACTTGGGTCAGAGCTACTATTTTAGCACCACATGGTGCACTGAGACAGTCATAGACTAGTGCTTATTCTCCAAAGGCTGGAATACTGTAGGGACCACAAACAAACAGACAAACAAACAAACAGTAAAAATAAAAATCTGCCTGTTGTAATAGCAATGAAAAGCCTCCAGTAGACCCCATGTTCATGTGTGATGATTGGCTTTAAGTCTACATTCATACCCAGTCAGGGTTTCCAGTCTGTGGAGCAAAAGCATCAGCAATGATGGGCTTGTATGTAAGTACATAAAATTCATCATATGGATCTGTACTTGAGTTTGCAAAGTAAAGGATTAACAAAGGAGAATGCTGATGTCTAGAAGGAAACAGATTTTATGAGCAGGCATACAAGTGGATCCTTGGCTAGAAGCATGCTGTTGTTTCCAAGTGGCTACCTTTCAAGAACCGTACAATGTACCAACAACTGGGATTTTAAGATTCAATAGACAACGTGCCAAACAAAACTGTATACTTTAGATCAGAAAGATGATTTCTGCACTTTCTATCCTCCAGTGCTAGGGATCAAACTCACTATGTTGCATGCTTGGTAGCTGTGCTACTTACACAGGCCCTGGAGTTTTATCTGGGTCTGATGAGTGTCAAAGGGAGAACTCATAAAACAAAACAGGCCAACGAAGGCTTGCCTTGTTGTGAGGAAACATTTTTCCTCACGAGGTTCTCATTTCTTCAGCTGGTGGTCTCAGCTGGCACAGGAAGATTTAGCATGGGAAAAACGTAACAAATGCAAACCCTTAGCACCCCCCCCCCCACCTCACAGCCTCCCTGCATAACAGAGTGCTGCTATTCCAAAGCAAACAGCTGTGCTATTTTATGCTCTATTCTTATCAGCCAGCTCCCTGCTCATTTGCCCCCATCCTTCAATAAGCACAACAATAAGAACAGTGAGAAGATTGTTATTGGAGAGTAGTAAAGAATCAGCAAATGAACAGTTTCTTCTGACAATGCCCGCAATCACATGGCAATCCATGGCGGGCATTAGAAGAAGCTGGCTCATCTTTGCTGTCAGCTGTCTATAAAATTTCCAATACATTTGACTCTGCCTGGCGGTATTAGTTATTTTCTCATTGCTGCGACCCAAGAGAAGCAGCTTAAGAAAGGAAGGATTCATTTTAGCTCATGGTTTGGGTGTGACATCCTTGATGACAGGAGATCATGGCAGCAGGAGCTTAAAGAAGCTGGTCACACAATGCATCCACAGTCAGAAAACAGAGAGATGGATGCTGGTCCTCAGCTCGCTTGGTCCTTTTTATCCTTTTTGGTCTCACCCTATGGATAGTGGTTGCTCACACTCAGGGTACGTCTTCTTACCGAAACTATTTCAATTTAGAAACTCTTATGGATCCACCCAGTGATCTATTTCCATGGTTATTCTGATTCTAACCAAGATGGCAGCAAAGACCAAGTGCCATACACTCAGGTGATTGGTCCATACACTTCAATGCATACACTTTACAGCTATCATAAAACCAAGATGGCTGGGCTATCTATAATTCCAAAGTTTCTAAGTAATAGGGGATGTGGTGGCCCCCTGAGTTACATTTCCAGCAAGATCTCTGGTGATATTGTTGCTACTCATGTGGGACTTTTCAGGATGAGTTCGAAGCTAGACTCCAAGTTCCAGTAAATATAACCTATTGTTTAGTAGAGGTGGGTTGAAGCTATCTGGCAATAGGGATGCTCCTATTTAAGCCAAAGGCAGTGTGATGGCCTTAGTTATCAACTGGATAGGTCTGGGGTCAATAACAAACCTGCCTCTTGAATCTATGAAGGTATTTCCTGGAAGCATTAATGAACCAAGAAGACCCGCAGAGTAGGCTGCACCTTCTAGCAGCAGTGTAGATAAAAATAGGTCTGGGCTATAAACAGGCCTGCTTTTGCATCTCTGTCTGCTTTGCGCCCGGCTGTTGAATGCATCTACCTTGTCACTGCCATGACTACTTTTTCCCTTGACTGACATTAGAACTCAGCTTCTTCAACTTTCCAACACAGGATGAAGACCAGCAGCTTTCCAGGTGTTCATTGCCAGGCTGGAACCACTGAGGCACTAACAAGCTGAAGAACTAACTAGCTGTCAGCTTCTCTAGCATGCAAATGGCCAGTGTTGGATTACTCAGGCCAAATACTTTAAGCCAATCTAACGAATCCCCTTTGTGATATATACTAATTCTACTGGGTCTCTCCCTCTAGAGAACCCTGACTGATACAGGCAGAATGCCAGAGGGAAGCAGAGTTCCTATGGTTAATTCTAGCTCATGTGTGGGTGAGATGGGAGGGCTTGGGTCTTGAGAATCAGCATCTGCCAAACAATAATTAGACAGAGTTTTAAGACTTTAGAAAGTACTTAGTTTAGGACATCTATTGCAAAGCTGCTTGAGAGTCTGAGTGCCAGGCGGAAAAGAAGTCAAAGGGCTTGTTACATGTCACTGGCCCACAGGAAAGACTGAAGCTGGAGATTTATGTGTTGATTCACAAGCTGAGTCATTCTAGGCTTGAGACCAACAGACCAATTTCAGCCCTGTGTGCAACAGGGTGAAGGGATGTTGGTGTCGACCAGCTACCTAGCCAAGATGGACATTGGATGCAGCTCTCACAACTGTGTATAGATGATGCCTGTTCACGGCCTACCATGATTAGATTCACCAAGCAGGGCCTACCTAGATCATGGTGTTTCTCAAACTCTTTTTGACATTGGCAAAACTAAAATAAGATTCATTTCTCTCTCTCTCTCTCTCTCTCTCTCTCTCTCTCTCTCTCTCTCTCTCTCTCTCTCTCTCTAAACGTGCCATAGTCCACACATGGAGGTCAGAGAACAGCTTGCAGAAGTCAATACTTTCCTTCTACCAGGTGGCTTCAGAGAATATAACTCATGTCACAAGGTTGGTGACTAGTGCCCTTAACTACTGAAACTATCTTGCTGGCTTCTCAGCCTGAGATTCTGAAGATCAAGCTGTGGTTACTGTGAACCATATAAAAAGAACAGGTGAGCCAGGCGTGGTGGCTTGTGCCTTTAATCCCATCACTCGGGAGGCAGAGGCAGGTGGATTGCCAGCCTGGTCTACAGATTGAGTCCAGGACAGTCAGGGCTACACAGAGAAACCCTGTCTTAAAAAACAAAAATGAAACCAAACAAACAAAAACCCCACATGTAGCCTTGGCTGTCCTGGACTCACTTTGCAGACCAGGTATGCGCCACCGCGCCCAACTCAAGCCCTGCTTTCAAAAGGCAAGATACTTGTTTGTACAGCCAGAAGAAAAATGGAGAAAGATTCCAGAACAAAGACAGAATGTCCCCATTCCCAGACAGTCAAACCAATCTCTGTTCAGAGACAGTGTCTAATATTTAAGTGCTTTATGATGTCATGTGGTACCAAGACACATTTTATAACCCACCTTTCTCCCACTGCACTTTGAATTTCAATCCAGGAAGGAAGAAGCTTTCTTGACTAGGAACCTTGACTTTCAGAACACATAAAAATATATTCCCATGGTGGGTCTGCCTAGAGACTTTGATTTTGCAAGGCTAAGATAAGACCAAGGGATCTGCAATTAAACCCCATTGCTTCCTCCTTTCCTCCCAACCCCACCACACGTGCTTTTAACACGAACAATTCAAAATCCTTTTAGAAAATAGAAGAAAAAGTTTATTTACAAGGACTGGCATCTTCTTCCCTTCAGTACAGATCAGTGACTCAGCATCTGATGGGATAATTAGGTTGTTTTTTATATTTCTTCTCCAAATGATTAATGGTCAATTTCCAAACCTTGCCACGTAACTGTCTTTAAATTCTGCCAAGCTCTTCTGAGACAAGCATCTGAAGTTCCCAAGGCAGCTAGAAGAAGCTTGCAGCAAAGTGACGGGAAAGAGCTGGGGCTTCTCCCAGAACCCAGAGCCGTCGGCCTGAGGTGTTCCAAGGCAGCCCTGGATTTCCCTATACAGCTGTGCATGCACTCAGGGGTCCTTTTCACAAGGAAACGTCATCACACACAAATCAAAAGATGAAGTTGCAAACAGAAAGTGAGTTTTACCTTATGAAACCGAAGGCGAACACAGCAATAAAATTAAACACTGGGTCATTTTCAACAGATTTTGTCAAAAAGATGTAGTCAGAACAATAGTTTCTTTAAAAGGAAAAAGAAAAAAAAAAGTGGTATAACACATTCCAGGAAGGAAGTGTAGTCTAGTCCACAAGAGATTGTCTCTTGGAACTCTGGCTTAGTCTCAGGAACTCAGGATTTGGCATTCAACAAAGTCATCTTGTGTCACTCTATTTCACTGTCCTATTTGTAAGGGAGGAGAGTAGGACACAAAGGGCTTTCTCCCTTAAGTGACGTATACATGAAATTATTTAGCTATCTTATGCATTTTTTTGGTACATGGGAAAACTATGCTTTTCCAAAATAGAACAATGTTCTGACTCTCTTTTGAAAAAAAGAGAGTTCACATCCAGCTAATGAAATATGGAGTGGAGTTGGAGATTCCTCTTTTGGTGTGCTGTGAGAAACCACAATAAATACCAGCACCTGAGTATAAATAAAAGGAAATTGAAAAGGATTTCCCAGAAGCCCTGGAGAGAGTGCTTAAATGGAGAGTGAAGTTCTCCACAGATTGAAGTGATTTGTTCTCAGACAATTCACCTAGAGACATTTTTCTCCAGTTACTAAAGGTCTGGCTGGGAAGAATTGCAAATGACATAGTCAACAGAAGATATCTTGGAAGGCCTCTCAGTTCCTTTTTGGGACTCAATAAGGGGACAAACTTAGAAACAAGGAAACATTTGGCTGGCTCCTCATCAGAAAAAAAATTAATCCCATCTAGTATTACATGCAGCCTTGCTCAAAATAAAGCAGCTGCCTGGGAACAGAGTGCAGCCATTTTGAGTTCAGCACATCCAGGTTTTCTTTGTGTCTTAGCTTGATCCCGTGTGTCAGGCTGAGGACAGATGCAGGTGCCATTCCAGAGAGAGTGCACATTTATTTTCCTTCCATTTAATGTTTGAGCATGGTCACAGTCACCAGATGGGTCAGGGAAGCAACGACAGCAAGGTATAAATCTTCTGAGGGTTTATCAATTGGATTGAATTGAGAAGATAAAGTAGATCTTGCTAGAAATCCAATAAACGCTCTCCACCTCAAAGAATAATAAGGATTTCTGCCAATTGTCTCCTTTGTTACTGTCTATGATCTCTTTTTCTTCTCTTTTTCTGTTTCACTTCCTTCATGGTCCAACTCATTTTATTCTCTAAAGATGTGAGGTGAATGTCAGATCTTCCAGTTAGTTAAAGAAAGGACTCTTCCTAATTTGTTGAAGAACTGGCTTTGAGCTGGACAGCTCAGAGTGCAAGAACAAGCTCTTCCCTCTTCACCATGGGGTCCAAAATGCTGTTCCTAGTTGAAAAAAAACAACTGAAGCTGGGCTGGGGAGATGGCTTAGTGAGTGGAATGCTGCTGGGCAAGCATGAGGATCTGGCTTCGAATCCTCAGAACTCACATGACTACAGATGTAACATCAACACTCCTATGGTGATATGGGGGACAGAGGTAAGAGACTCAGAAGCTTGTGGGCCAGCTAGCTTAGCATACATAGTGGTGAGTGACAGTAAGCTACTGTCTCAAATAAGTTGGAAGATGAGGGCTGATGTTTGAGGCTGTCCTCTGACCTCTAGTCACACCATGGCATGAACATCCCACTCTTCTATGGAGTTTTTTTTTTTTTTTAATGAAGCCAACCTTTTCAGTGGTTGTGAGAGTGAGTTTTCTGCATAATAGACGTGGTGCTTTATGGCTTATCAACAGGAGCATGTATGATACCCCAGACCCAAGGTTAGATTTCCTAGTTCAAAACTTGTTCTCTTCAAGAAGGTGGGGCTTGTCAACAAAGTCACAGAATGTTCTCTGCCATTGAGTGTTTTCATGAGGTTAATCTAAATCTCTGTTCTGAGTTTCTGGCCACAGGAATGTCAGACCTATGGCTGTGATTCCTGTATTTGTATTTTAATGCTTATTTTCTTTTATGGGTGTGAGTGTTTTATTCACGTGCATGTCTGGGCACCGTGTGTATGCCTGGTGCCTGAAGATGCCAGCAGAAGGAGTCAGATGCCCTGGAACTGGAGTTATAGATGGCTATGAGAATTGAACCTGCGTCCTCTGCAAGAATAAAAAGTGCTCTTAATCACTGAGCCATCTCTGTAGTCAAGCATTGGTATATTAAATTTGCTATAGCACGCTAGCAGGAAAATCACAAGTCATAGATAGCTCAGTTCATAGCACCAAGGAAAGTCAAACTCCGCTTTGCTTTTGTGTGCTGCTTCAGATGTCAGCATCTCAAAAACAGAAACAAAAAAGACTGGGTTTGTCCTGCGGTTTCTGTTGGTACTTACCAGAGCTCCTAGGGAATGCACGCTCCACAGTAAGTACAAAAGATGATTATTTGTAAGACTGTTATTAGTAAGTTCACCTGTGTGGCCCACTATTCATTGCTGTGACAAAACACTTAAGAAAAGACTTGGGGGGGGGTTTAAGGTTGATTTGGGCGCATGTCCCAGAAGATCCAGTCCATGTAAGAAGGCAGAACATGGCGGTGGCAAGATCGCATGGCAAAGCAAAGCGGTTTACCATGTGGTGATCAGGAAGCAGAGAGAAAGGGAGAGATAGGAATATGATACGCCCTTCAAAATTATTCCCCCAGTGGCAACTTCCCCTAACTAGGTCCACTTTCTGCCCTGTGTCACCCCCACAATGTCACCAAACTCTGAACCCATCAATGGATTAAGCCATCACTGAGGTTGCATTCCTTATGATTCAGTGCCCTCCAAAAGAGCCCACCTCTGAAGGTTACTGAATTGGGAAAAAAGCCTTAAACACTGAGCCCTTTAGTGACTAGGTTACAAATGTCTTCACTTTGGCTACTAAGCTGAGTAATTTTCCAAGATGAAAGATCTTAATTAAGTCATCATCTTTAAAATTTGTTTCTTCTTTTCTCTTCTTCCTTTTATTGTCCTTATTGTCATCCTCTTCCTCCTCCTCCTCCTCATTCTTAGTTCTTCTAGACAGGATTTTACTGTATAGCCTTGGCTGTCCTGAAACTCACTCTGTAGACCAGGCTGGCCTTGAATTCATGGCGATCCACCTGCTTCTGCCTCCTGAGTGCTGGGATTAAAGGCATGTACCACCATCTTCTGGATCATATGGAAACTTAAGATGTGTTGTGGTGCCCAGGTCTTTCTCTGTTCAGTCTTGTTCTAGTCTGGTGTACAGGGCAGCACCGAATAGCTTTACATAATACAGTAGTGCCAGATTGCTTCGGATTTTATTGCTTTCTTGTCCGAGATACAGACTCTAATGTTAGTCAGGGCTGTGAATTCTCATCGTCCTCAGTCTCCACCTCTTTTACATAGATGTACTTCTGGGATCCAGAGATGGAATCTCTCCCTGCTCTTAACAGTTCCCATCTTGCCTGCATTATTTCCTTGAGTTTCCCTGTCTCTTTGAAAGATCTATATGGCCCTGTGGCCATTTTTCTGAGGATCTAAATATTGGTTCCTGTTTCCAAGGGATCAGAGACTTTGTCTGTCAGGACTCTCCTTTCTTGGATTTTGCGAACATCAGCCACTTGGGGGTTTCGTATGAACCACTCATCATTGTCTGGTCAGGAGCCTTACCTGCCCCCTACCCACTGCCGCTAAATAATTCAGTTGTAAACCCATCCCAACTCAGGAAACATAAGCCAACTCAACTTTCAGGTATCTTCTTCCAAGTCCCTAGCTACTATTCTTCAGTCTGGTCAAGTTATTTAACACAGTAAGCGTAACTGTACAAAATGCATAGAGGAGAAAATAAGACATCTCATTTGTAAAAAGAAAATTAAGCCATGCAGTCAATAAGAGTTTAGTAGAGTCTAATTATTGGCATGTTGAATGTATGTGTGTGTGTGTGTATGTGTGTGTAAAATCTGTTTTACTTATCTGCTAATAGTTTCACATTTTAGTTGCTTACCATATATTCTAAAAAGAAAACTAAGATTCTATCATACACTGTCAGGTCAACAAAGATTGATTAGAGTCTTCCTCAGGAATCCATCATGTCCTAAGTACAAGGGATCCCACCTCGCACGCACTCACTCATGCACTGATGCTCTGGAAGTAGCACTGTGTACTGCCAGCCTCTCTCTGGCTTATGAGCTGTTCTTGGACATTTTTGCACCTATGGACTTTGGAAGGCTGCCCTCTTCTAAGAACTAAGAGAAAAACATAGACAAATGCCAGACATTACAAAGACTATGGTAGCTCTTTCCCACCCTCAGTGCCACTCAAAATGAAACCACAGAGCCATAAAGCATGTTCAAGGAAGTCCAAAAAGAAAAAAATCATTGCTCACTAGAAAGATTACTTCAATGGTTTTGTTAAAACATACATAGATCATAGAACTATTTCTATGTATTTCTTCTTTTATTGTTGTTATGGACTCTTTGTAAAGGACATAAGTAATTATTTTAGCCAATAATTTGGTTCATGGGAGCTATGAACAGGTGTGAAGACTTTAACGACTAATTACAATATAAAAGAGACTCATTCTATGCTGCAAATGTGTCTAGAGGTCCAGGTGCATGAAGTCTGTGTGAGTAGGGTTTTGCATGCACAGGGCCTCCTAGCCTTCCCCCTTTACTTTCACATTCATATTTTAGGGGGAAATTACCTCCAGATTGAGGCCCAAATGGAATGTACATAAATCATAGTTCACTCACACAAAAATAAGGTAACATATGGCCACTTGGGATCTGTGTGAAATGAATGAAATCAGATGTATCCTCCTGCACTTTTGAAGTTTTGTGGGTCTTGTTATTGCAACCCTGACGTGCGAAATGTTTGTCTTGTGTCTGAGATTAAGAGTGAGGATAACTGCTAACTCAAAAGCTTCCTTCATGTGCATCTTTCCTCCCCCCTCTCCCCATAGTAACTTTCAACTTACACGACTTGTTCAAAGAGTAGCATCAAAGGCTTGTTTTATCAGCTAAGTTAGGATAATAGACTGGGGGTTCACTCTAGTCAGGAAAGGGAAACTTTTCAGACTCAGAGTTAAAGTTCAATGTGTTGCTCTTGGCAAACAGCCCAAGAGGGAAGTGGAATTCAGGGAAGAGGCTTGTCTGCAGGCCAGCTAGATGATCCAGCAGTCGCTATGAATACATCATTGAAGGGAGTGATCAAATGGATGTTCGCACCTTACTGACAGAGTGGAGATACTTCACTTGCGGTGCACATACCTTTCTTTTAATGCTGTCTTAGCACCCTTTCAATGCAGTCAAAGCCGTAGTCTTTGTGAGAGGATTGAGATCTCCACGTGGATTCAATTCTTACGGTCTTTTGTGGTAATCGGTAATCTGTTTCCTCTGGCTCTCACACTTCCGCTTCATGTGGAGGGTGATGGGTTGACACTCTGATTAAGCTACTACAGAATTTTTCTCTCTAATCTCCAAAGAGAAGAGAGTAGCCATGGTCGCAGCTGGCATTATTTGTGAAATGATTGAGAACGGTGATCGGTGGAGGTTCTACCTGGAGATTTACCTTTAACTTTGACAGTGGGCTTCCTTGCTACGGCAGATGAGATTCTCGTGATTTAGATTTATTACTCATGGCCATGACAAGTGCCCAACACCAACAACTTAGGAGAGGAAGATTTGTTTGGCTCCTGGTCTCAGAAATGACAGTCCGTCACAGCTGAGAAAGTATGGTAGAGCAGAGCAGGTCACAGAATGGTGGCCAGGAAGCAGACACACCGCCTACAAGAAGGATCAGGGTAAGACTTGAAATTCCCTCCCTCCCTCCTTCCCTCCCTCCCTCCATCCTTCTTTCCCTCTATCCTTTGCTCCTTGCCTCCCTCCCGCCCAGCTCCCTCCCTCCCTCCCACTTGTCACAATCTCCCATTGCAGTTCTAGTGTTGTAAATCTATTTAGAGTTTAATGTGTTCATTAAGCCAGAGCTCTCAGGATCCAGCCACTTTCTGCAAACCTAGCATTTGGAAACCAAGCCTGCAGTATGTCTGTGGTGCGGGGCTTAGTTCATATTCAAATCATAGTACCTAATACTATTGACAACAACAACAACAACAACAACAACAACAACAACAACAACAACAAAACAGTGGGTAGAGACATAGCTAGAGAGTGGCAGGGAGGAGGAACATGGGCCATGGGAGTAGAAGCCTGTGTAAGGATTACATATATTTCTGCCTAGCGGTGGTGGGCCATGTCTGTGGCTGCTGAAAGAAGATCCTCCATGGATACAACTCCCTTGTTCCTAAGTGCAGAGCATCACTCTGCTTATATTCTGCGAGCCTCACTAACCTGTGCCTGGCTGACAGTGTGATGAGGAAAGGACAGAGGGTGTCTAGAGACTAACATCACCTCTTACTGCTGCCATTTATTTCACATCCTATAAGAGGGTTAACTATTTAAAATGCTTCTTGGAAGTTAGGAAATGGTAAAACACACACACACACACACACACACAGTTACTGTAGTGAATAGAGACAGGAAGAGCTAATATCTACAGTGGAATGCTGGGAATGTTCTGAGAACTTAACCTACATTGATTAATGCTTATAATATCTCAAAATATGTTGTATACATATTATCTTCATTGTTAACAAACAAGAAAACTGAAGCACAGAAAAATAAGTATTTAGTCCAAGGTCCCCATGATTGGTAAGTATCATATCTGGATTTAAGCTCAGTAAGTTTTGCCCGAGAGTCTGTGAATGTAAGCACAGCTAGATGTGGGTAGAATGCTATACGTCTAAGCAGAAAGCCACTGCACAATAGGAAGCCACAGGGCTTGGGATGCTCTGTGAATGGACAAGTCACTTAAACTAATTTGAGCTTCTTTGTCCTTGACACAGAGTAGAGATAATGGACCTGCTCACGAAGCTTGTGTCCAAAGAGCTTTAGGGGAGGGGAGACACGCAAGTCTAGGCATGCATCAGAATGGATGTGCATTCCTTCATTTTCCTAAATCCACCCAGGTCATCGAATTCAGTCTTCAGGTATATTGCCACTAGGCAAGCCCTTCACTTATTAAAAAATACCCAGTAATGTGACATTCAGAAAAGTGACATCTACCTGTGATGTTCATGCCTTAGCATTCAGAATCTGTGAGTTAATTTGACACAACAAAACAATTTTTTAGATTACTTTAAAAAGGCCAACCTTGTCTACATAGTGAGTTCCAGGCCAGCCAGAGTTATACAAAAAGACCCTGCCTGAAAACAAAAGAATAATAAAAATGAAAATTGGAGAAATTATCTCTAGATGGCCCAATATTATTACAGGGAATCTCAAGTGTGGAAGAAGAAGGCAGAACAGTTAGCAAGAACTGTAGTAGCAGAAGTGTGGGGGACCAAAGTAAGGAGACTGCACCTATTCGTTCCTGTTTGGATGGAGGAGGTCCCAAGCCAATGGGCACAGGTGTCCAGTTTGTGTCCCTCCATGTCACAACTGGAAAAACTTTTCAGTGCTTTGGAGACCTCTTGACATTTGTTCCTCACCTATTGCAGCTAGGAATGACCTCCGACTTCACTGCGGTTTGGCTAACTATAAGAAGATAGCTGAAAGCGGATCCAGCCTCCAGCCTCTGTAAGGAGCATAGACATTGGTTTTAGCAGGTAGTTCTGGCTGAGACCCCATATCTCAGGACCCTGTGTCTCTGAAGATGTGATCTAAAAATCTAGAAACCCTGGAGACAGGCTCACCCAGGCCCAGCCATCAGCAGCCATATTCTTCTGATATCTCATTTCTCATTTGCCAGGTGTCTCCTAAATGAGTTGATTGATGGTTTGTACCTCTGTCTCCACAGCTACAAAGTACAGGGATTTTTTTCCAGGATGGAGGTGCAAACACTGGTGTACTCTTTTTCATATGGTCCTTGAATGAAGGATGGGAATCCCTCTGCCTCTGACCACTGATAAGTATCTTCTGGTAAAATGTGGCTAGTCCTCCATGCTCTCAGATGTGGTTTGGAATGAGGCTAACTCCAGTTCAAGGGGAAACACTTATTTAAGGGGTTAATTAAATGCATTGCCTAAGTCACTTTTTAAAAAGACCCCATGTGTAACATCTTTTCTTAGGGCAGCCCCTTTTTTTATAATTTGTAAGACAATGATAATTACCAGATGAAGGAAAACACTAACACCGGACACATTTGAGATCAACAGACAATTGGTTATAGCACACCAAGGTCGCACCCAAATAAACACAATGACCTGAAAATGCAAAATTATTCTCTCAGCAAACAGCCTTGAATACTGAACAAATATTTAGATTTGACAGCATCTGCTGAAAATGCTCACAAAATGTTTCCAATACGCCGAATAATACTTAAAAAAACACTCAGGATAAATAATAAGTAATCACTCCTCTTTGCCCAGGAATAGCTTAAAGTGATGCTTGCCTGAATATAGCAGTATGGATGACAGCGCTCTCCTGGCACAGGCTCCCCCAACCCAGCCCCAGCCAGCTGCCTTGCCTAGTTTACTGCACTAGAAGACTCTGTATTTATCTTTGTAGTAACTAGTGGTAGGAATCGTCTTGTTTACATATTTTGCAGAATGTGATCTCCATGAGAGCAGAGTTTGGCTAATCAGATCAGCTGCCAACTATGCACCAGCTGATGCTTACCTTAATTTTCCCTATAACAGTGTTACTCAACCTGTGGGTTGTGACCCCTTTGGAGTTGAAAAACCTTTTCACCGGGTTCACAAATCAGATATCCTACATATCAGGTGCTTATATTATGGTTCACAACAGTAGCAAAATTCAGTTATGAAGTAGTAATGGAATAATTTTGCAGTTGGGGGGGTCACCAGAAAATGGTTATTGTATTGTATTGTATTATATTGTATTGTATTGTATTGTACTGTGTTGTGCTGTGTTGTGTTGTATTAACTGCATTAAAGGGTCAAAGCATTAGAAAGGTTGAGAACTTTTGCCTAGAAGATTCCCTGATTATCCTCTGTCTATGCATTTTTTTCATGGAAGCAGGTGTCACCTCAGACTTCAGTCAAGACTGTATGTATTCCAATAGTAATGTACAATGTGGCAATGTGACAGGTACACACACACACACACACACACACACACACACACACACACACATACTAGCCACTACACTGTCATGTTGAGTAATGCTTCTATCACCTCCCCATTAGTACATTGAATCCTCAGGATCTGTTCCTTTTTTAAGTTAGATTTTTATTTTTACAGTAGCATACAAGGTACTAGATAGCGTGATAGCATAGAACTCATCCATTTTGCAATGGACTCACCCTTTGACCAATGTCTTCCCGTGTATCATATCCCAAGCTCATGCCAGCCATTGTTGTCTTAGTTCTGTGATAAGAGGTGTCTTAGATTCATATACACATTAGATCACGCACTGTTTTTCTTTTCTGTATGTGATTTATTTCACTCATTAAAATGTTCTCTAGGTTCATCTATTCTTTCTGTCATTACAAACAAGGGAGTTTCTTTTTATGCCTGAAAATGATTACATTATTTGTAATTACCAAAATTTTTAAATTCAGTTATCTGCCAATGGACACTTAGGCAGTTTCTGTGCCATAGATATTATAAACAATGTTTTTGTGAACATAGGAACACAGGCATCTCTTCAAGCTGTTGACTTTGCATTCTTTAAATATATGCCCAGAGGCACTGCTGCTGAATCTTATGGTAGTTGTACTTAAAATATATATATATATATATATATATATATTTATTTATGAAAAATATCCATAAATACAGTTATTTCCAACCCTCAAAAGAGCTTTCAAGATATTAATTTGTAGGATTTTTATATAAATATATACTATAAGTACTTCTATAATTTAAAATTATGCATAGGCAGGAATTTTTATCCAATAGTGGTACATTTTTACCTAGACATTTATATTATTACACATTTATACAATAAACTACATACAGTAAGAAGGACTACGAAAAAAATCAGGAATTATATAAATGTTACATTCATAGTGTTTTGTCTATTTGTATTTGGCAACCTTGGAGGAAACATCTTTCCTATCTTGTTGAGTCTAAAATTCTGAATGTAAACCAGTGTCTATCATATCTCATCTCTATCAACTGAAAAACATCTATCTAGAGCTAAACACATCTTAACCCCTATATAACTAAACTTAATTGAAAAACTAAACTATTTGGTTTTTAACCCCATCAGAGACTTGAAAAGGAGTAAAATTAATTACCTGAGTGAACAGGAACTTCAGGCTAGCAGCTTCCAAAATGACAAAAATAAAATGACAGAAACATTTTGCTGCCTGAACAGTCACCCAAAACTCTCTATTGCATTGGAGTATCATCCTCAGCCCTCTGGCCCAATATATCTGACAGACATATTTGTGAGGGAGGAACTATTGAGAACTTGCTTACCCTGTCTTGGGAGAGTTTGGCCGCCAATTCGGCTTATATCCAAGCATGCTCATTTTTAGGCAGAATTCTGTCTGTGGCAGAAACGAGGACATTTAGATCACTGGCTGGTTGCCACCTTTGAAGCCATCTCCTAAAGGAGGTTCATTGATGCTCATCATCTTCTTTGAGGTAGGCTGGGTGTTTCTAGGAGTTAACTTGTCTTATTGTCAAAGAATCCTTAAAATAATAAAAACATCTTTTAATGCCATAGTCTGTAGGTCTCTGCGGTTTTTGAAGACCCTTCTAACTATTTGACCTTATCTGTCTATAGAATCATACGTATCTGTTAAATCTAGGATGTATGTTCTTACTAGTCTAAAAATAGACTAGTGATTAACATGGCCATGAGTTGATCAATTAATAATTAACTTGTATTATTTCATTATCCTAAACAGCCTGCAATAGCACTTTCAAAGTATTGGAAGTAAACCTTGTATTATAATTGAGTTGTATGAGTACAATACCTCATATTAGAGTAGAAATATATATAAAATATGTGCGAAGAATAATCTTAAATTTGAATTCTATACCAATGTATCAAAATTAAACTTATTTTGCATCAATATACAACATTCTATACCAATGAATTGAAAATAACCTTATTTGTGAGTAACAAATAAGGCCTTGAGTTGAAGAGTAAGTTAAATAATCTACTTTCCCCCCCATCATCCCTATATAGTTTTATATTCCCCCTTCTTTCTTTGGTAGTGATACTTTTACTTTTTGGAGGACCCTTCATACTGCTTTCTATAATTACTGTACCAGTTGAAATTTTCCCTAAATAGTCCTTTGCCTCATGTCCTTGCCAGCACTTCTTATTGCTTATCTTTTTAAAAAATAATATCCACTAGATCTAAGCCTTGGAACACATGTGTACATAACTATCATCATGGCTTGAATGAATAATGTCCCCATAGGCTCATGTATTTGGTCCCTGGTTGGTATTTTTATTTGGGCAAATTTATAGAACTTTTAGGATGTGGAACCTTGCTGGAGGAGATATGTCACTGAGGTGGACTTTGAATGCTTATAGCATCACCCTATTTCCAGTTCTCTGTTTCCTGTTTGTAGCTCAAATGTGATCTCTCAGCTTCCTGTTCTTGCTGCGTGCTGCCATGCCACCCTACCATGAAAGAATCTTATCCTTCTGGAATCATAAGGCCAAATAGACACCTTTATCTGTAAGTTGCTTTCCATCCTGTCATTTTATCCCAGTGGCAAAAAAGTAACTGATGCAACCCCATAGCCCTGAGTAAATGGCACATGTCATCCTACAGGCTAGAGAAATTGGTTTGTAGTGAATATTAAGCCAGACTCATGACTCTTAGAATGGGTATGATCTAATTTCCAATAATCCAGGGAAGTATCCAGTGCCGTAGAATGAGCACCGTGTTAGCCTGGACACAGCATTTCTCCACTCAACAGAAGGTACGGTAGATCTATATATTCATGGAGTATTTTCTGGTCATTCCTCATCCTGTCATGCTGGGTGGAATACATTTAGAAAACTCAAGACAGATGAAAAATATAACATTTTGTCTGTCCCTTAAGATGATAAATTACCTCTCCGATTCATGGCTTTGGATACTTTATTTCACTTGTGTTGTAGCCATATTGGTGGCTCTGAACTAGTTGGGTAAGAACTTTATACTCTACATGTTGAATAACATCCATGTTAATATCAATTATTAGTGAAAAAGATTATGTTTACAGGATTCATGTATTTCAATTCTTCATTTTAATTTTTCCATGAGTTCTCATAAGATGGTCAATACATACAATATATAAGAGAAAAACCACATTCAAGAGGTATGAATGTGGCCACTTCAAGTAGATGAAAATAATAAAGAGACAGTCCTGCGCACACTGGTGGGTACTGGGTACACTAGGAGGGAAAGTCATGGTCTTGCTGGCTTGCATCTCAACTTGGACCCAGCATGGTGGTTTGAATTAAATGTCCCTCATATGTCGAGGGCATTTGAATATCTTGTCATCAGTTGGTAGGTATTTGGGGAGAATTAGGAAGCACAGCCTTGTTGGAGGAGGTATGTTACTGGGGGTGGGCACTGAGCTGTCTAAAGAGTCATGTCATTTAACTCTCTCTGCTTCTTATTTGTGGTTTGGTATGCGAGCTACCAGCACTGCTCCAGCTGCCTGCCCTGCTACCTCCATTCTCCCTCTATGGACTATAACCCTCTATAACCATATGCCCCAAATAAAGCCTTTCCTCTCTAAGCTATCTTGGTCAGCTTGTCTTGTTTTACCACAGAAATAAAACTACTTTTATGCAATATTTTAATATGAAGTAAAAGGACAAGGAGGAAGGATATATATATATATATCCATATATATATGTGTGTGTGTACACACAAATATATGCACATATATATATATATATATATTTGATTATATCATAGATGTGGGCAAGATAAATTATCTGGAAGACCAGGCCTTGGTAACATGAAAACTCAAAGAGAGGGAAAAGCAACAATATAAACAATATAATAGTAATAGTAATAATAATAATAATAATAATAATAATAATAATAATAATAGACAATGAGAATATACATCCAAAACAGATTTATCCTGATCTGTGTACTTTGATCCTGACAGAGAGCTCAACAAGCACATGTAATACAGCACAAGCACCATTGATGATGTCTATAACTAAGTTCAAGATCAAGGTGTGAATAAGAAGGCTCATGTGACAAATAAAGTTTTAAATTCTGGAGTGATGGCTGAAAAAGTGCTACAGACCTGGTCTTAGGAAGTCTGGAGTGTCTCCTTCATTTGAAGAGAAACATCTCAGCAACATTGCAAATGTATGAATTTAGTTATTTCAAGAATTACAATTTCAAGACCAAGCCAACACAAAGTCAACAAACAACTTATCTAGAGCTTTCTAGTTCTTCACAGATACATGGCATTGTCTCCAGAAGAAGGTAGCCATCCTGGGTATGGACTCTCTACCCATCAGATTCTGGGATTGGTCAGTGGAAGGCTTGTAGAGCAAGGGTGTACTTCACAAAGAAGCTGAATAAACAGTCTAATGAAGTTCCCAAATGGGCAGTTAGGGGTAGAAAGTGGGCAAGTGGAGAAGCTGGAGACCGACAAGAGACAAAGAGGGCGAAAGAAGCAGATGGTCCCAGGGAGACGGGATACAGGAGCCAGAAATGAGAGCTTGCTCACACAAACCAAGATCCTTTGTCCGAAGACACTTAAATGAGGGCTAAGCCAGCAAGAACAAAAGCCAAATGTGGGCTATTTGAATCAGCATGTGGCTTCTAGAATTCGGAATGGGG
This sequence comes from Acomys percivali, assembly GCA_907169655.1. Taxonomy (NCBI): domain Eukaryota; kingdom Metazoa; phylum Chordata; class Mammalia; order Rodentia; family Muridae; genus Acomys; species Acomys percivali. The sequence continues at coordinate 39,860,520 of OU015743.1, read as the reverse complement.
CTGAGCTTTGGCCACCAGGGATGCTCTGTGGCCAACGTTTGGCGAAGTACTCTTTGAACAGTGCACTATGAAATCCCTCTTGTGACGATTAAAGGGACGTGTGGGCAGAGAGGACATTTAAGCCACCACGTGTTTTTATGCCTCAAAATTCCATCCTTGGCCATTCTTGTCTGGGCCTTCTTGGATGAATTTCCCCACAGGGTGTCAGCTTCTGGAGCAAAGCACTGGCGCATTTGTATATGTATACATTAAAAATACCAACCACAGTCTGGCACCTCATGAATATTAGGCAAGTAGGTTACTTGCCTGAGATACATGCCTAACCTTCTTCCTTCCTTCCCACCTTCTTTTCTTTTAAATGTTATAATTTTGATATGAGGTCTCATTAAGTTCCAGGCTGGCCTTGAACTCAGTCTCCTGGCTCACCCTCTTAAGTAGATGGCCTGAGCTGCCATCTCCAAAGAAGTACGTGGCTCCATATTCAGACTAAACTCTGAGACTCCCAGTGTTTATGCTCTTTCGTTCATGTGCAATGGTGGATTAGGTAAAACTTCTCAACATTTTCTTTAAGTGTGTCAGGTGACCCATGAACTGAGACCCAGTTAACCGCACCTTAGCTGGGGCTTTGGACTCCAGTGGAAAGACAGAAGCTGTTGAAAGTCTAGGAACTCTAATATGTGTACGGTTTGAGCAGTGGTTATGGCTGCAAAGCCTTCAATTTTCTTGGCCATCTGTAGACAATGCCAATGAAGTTTGTCCCTTCCTCTCTCTCCTCCTATTGTTTTTCTTAAACCGTGATGGATCAATTTTTGAAACTTCGGAGTGTGGTTTTGGAAATTCTTTTTTCCTGCTCTTTATTTAAAACTTGATTCATCTTAAGCCCTCATCTTGGTTTCTTCTACTACTATTCCCCAAATCTTTGTTGGTTATAGAGTTCTTTTAGAAGCTTTCTATAGTCTGCCTGGGTCAAGATGGTAAATCCAAAAAGGGCATTCACACTTGCCTTCTCCTCCCATCAGGAGGAAGAGTCTCTCCTTGTTCTGAGATGATCTTTTGATTTGCTTTGTTTGGTAAAAGGAAAAGATGGTGGTGCGACACAGTCCGTAGTCTTAACTCTTTAGAAGCTTGGCTATGTCTGCCTTCTCTCTCCTGGAGCACAGCTGTTGTAATGTAAGAAGCCTGGGAGGAAGGTTCCCTGTTTATCCACCACAAGGAGAAGGCTTTGGATGAAAGGGCACATTTGAATGGTCATCTATAGACACAGTCATATCCAAATGAACCTGCATGACCACAACTAGGCATTCTCTCAGAAGAACTGCCTGGAAGAACCAAATTGATGAAGAGAAAAATATGCTATATTTTTAGGTGAGCATATTTGGTGGTTGTATGTTACAGATCAGTGAAAGAGAGAAACAAAGGTGTACATTCAGGTCTGTGCTGCACTGACTGTAGAAAAGAAAGTGAGAAAACCTAAGTGGTTCAGAGATGAAACCAAAAAAGCCTTCCACTGCGGACCGCAAGTCTGTCTCAAATATTGAAGAATGAATCTGCTTCACGGATGACTGAGACAAGAGTTTTTAGATGTAATGATGTAATGAAAATCTCAAAAGATGATGTGGAAGCCAGAGAGCCCATGACACATTGAAGTAACTAAAAACGTAACATGAGAGAAATTTGATATGAAGGGAGAGAGAGGGGGGGGGAAGGAGGGAGAGATGCACAGACAGATAGCAACAGAGATAGAGACAGAGAGAGACAGAGACAGAGAGACAGAGACTGGAATGTACAGTAATGATAGCACCTCCCACTTTCCCTTCTCTCTATATATGTGTAAAGACCATGCAATGGGCACCTTTCACCGAGTCACATTCTTCAACATCCGTGGTCTCTCGAGCAATGATGAGACAAAAGACACAGCATTTGCTGAGAGGCAATGTCTGAACCTCATTTACTATCCCAACTAAACGATTAATTCATTCCAGAAACAAAAACAAAGGCCGAGTCATATTATAAACAGAAATTCCTCAGGACACCCATCGATGGACCACCAAGGAGCCACTTGGGGACCACCAGGCAGGACCAGTCTGGGCAAGATTATGAAGTGGTTGGCATTTATCTTGGTGCTCCCGGCCGGCCTCTGTCTTTGATTTGCTTCATGTCTCAGGAGCATCTGAATCTTTTCTATGAGAAGCCGTTTCCCAGAAGACTTTGGATGCATGTGTTATTACTTGGGAGCCTGACCCAGGAACAAGAATGCATTCTCTAAGAAGGGTATCTATTGGCTTCTTAGAAGATAAGGTTATCTAAATAAAAGGATGCTTCTGTGGATTTAAAAAAAAAGTATTCCAGTGAAAAGCACTGTGGTGGGAGGAGGGGTCACATTGACTTCTCATTTTTCTTTGCTCTCTGAGAATACACTCTTAAGAGACTGTCCATACCCATATTATTGTATAGTTAAAGAGGTATGTGACTACAGTCACAACATAAGGCAGACAAATTCAAATATGAAAAACAGAAAGTACCAAATGATTATTTCTCAACAATCGAAGTTGAAAAAGATGAGAGATGGTCAAAGACCATGTTGAAGGGAGGGCAGGAGGCAATGGGACCACAGATCATCTACCTATTAAAAATGTCTACTTTGTTTCTAGTAGTTTCTGGGCATCATGGAAAGCTATTGGAGTATAAGAGTAGGAGATAAAATTAAACTGTATGGTAGAAGGGGTTAAAGCAAGGGATGGGACTCCTCTTTTGATACTTGTCACTTATCCAAAGTAGGAAGCATAGTCATTCCATTGCTATTGGCTATAAAAAGCAGCATGGTGCTTTGGAGGCTCCAGGTGGCATCTCTGGACTCTGTGTCCAGCCTTGGGCTCCATACCCAGCCCTGGGTGGAAGGTTCTGAATCCAGAGCTTTCTTTTACACAGGGAGGTGGAGGCATTGATGACATTTCCCTGTCTCACTTTTCCATCCCCAACACCGCCTTGTGAATTTTCTCCTTGAAGATCTAAAACTTGAGGACCCAAGGATTAAGTTCAGTGCCTCTCTTCTATTATAGAACAAATAACAGAGCTTGACGATGAACCTCAAATCATCTAGAGCACATGTGCATCCCAGGCTGAAGCTGAATCACGGAACATTCTCCTTTTAATAGTGCCGCCCAGACTTGTGATCAGAGAATTGGGGTGGCACTGATCAGTGTGGATCTCTAAGAGGCAGGTGCCACATGCCTCCTGTGGAAGAAGGAAAGGTGATTGGGGGCCGGTATTTGGGCACTGAGGGAAAAGGGCAAGGTAATTATTCAGAAGTCCCAAGCTATCAGGGTCTTAGCATTCTGCATTCATTTCTTTCAAATGTGCTGATTTCATCTTACTGCCAGACTTCACTTCCCACCACTTAAAAGTAACTTTCAGGTATCCCTTTTATTCAGAAATCTTCATCCTCCTTTAATTGCTTCCTTTAAGAAAGAGACTTTATAAAAATAGTTAGCTTATATCCTAAGAAAAGACTGCATTTCTTAAGGAAATATTTGACTCACAGGGAAGGACAGCGACTTCTTACAGAGCCTTTAGTATCTCTCCTTCGCTTCTCCTTCTTTACTATATGAAACTCACTATGATCAGCTCCAAAGCGACATGGCTAGCATGTACAATTATGCATTATTACTCAAAGCTCAGATTTGATCAGACTTCTCTTGCTTGCTCTTTTTTTTTTTTAAACATCTTGTAGTTTTGTTTTGTTTTGTTTTTTTAAAGCAAATGTTCATACAGAATGTTTCACCACCGTGACAGTCCCCTATGCCTATTTGTCCCTCTAAGCTCTGGCAAACACTGACCTTAGTTTTGCCATTTCTAGAAAGACTATCCTATAGCAAGTAAGATCATAGAATGCACAGATATGCCAACTCAGCTCAGAGGACAATTTTATTAACGTGTAAAAGAAAAACCCTAGGGCGAGGCAACTGTAAATATCAGCAGCTGCCTCGATGGGGGGAGATTAAAGAAGGAGAGGAAAAAAACCATGCCATTGAGTTGAGTATGGGAGTGAACTACAGCTATGTGACGGACAACCAGCTGCATGGAGAAAAAGCAAGGAGAAGGCTTAGGGGTGGGTTCCAGAGAAAGACTAAGGAAACCTGGAGTGCTGGAAAAAGATGACTTAGGCTCTGACCAGCAACTAAAAGAAAGAAAAAAGTGAAGGAAAAAGGGAAAGCTGTGCTTTTCTGTGCCAGGACTCAGAAAGATAGGTAGCTCCAACAGAATGGCCTGGTGCCTCTGTAGTGGCTGGACTATGAACCAGGAATTCTGGGAAGGAAGTGTACCTTACCACATTAAAGGGATAAATATTTCTCTTATCTCTTTAGCACAGCTTAGAGTGGGTTGACCTTTGTGAGTAGGTGGTTTGTTAGCCAGGTTATTGACCTATTCAACTGGAATGTCACATCTCTACACACATCAGAGATTACACTCTCTTGACCAGAAAGATGTATTTTCTTTTTGTGGGATTTTTACTGATATTGTAACATTCTCTGTTCTGAAGATATAACTCTAAATAGTTTAAGAAATAGGCTGCTAGACTGGCTTTTTAACAATGTCTAGTAAAGGCTTAGGGCAATAGCCCTGGGACAGAGAGCTTGCCTGGTGGCATTCATAAGGCCCTAGGTACAATTCTTAGTACTGAGAAAAGAAAAAACAAAACAAAACAATAAAACCACAATTTATATTGAATTTAGGAAAGAATATTTTGTGTGATGAGTTTATCAAAATATAGGCAGTGATGTCCTTCATCCAAGCCTGTTGTTTCATGGGACCACTCAAAGAGATGCAATCTTATTGACACACTAAAGTTAGACGTGTTGTCCTATAGGAAATGAAATTAGTGGAAAAGATCCCATAGGCTTGAGATCAGAGACCCAAATTATAATAGCATCTTTGTTGTGTTCTAACTCTCTAGGGCACAGGTATGTGACAGGGTGTTTCTGGGGGGTAGAGTGTCCCTGGAAGGATAGAGAGGACAGTGCCCACTCTGGTGTATTCATAAGAGTTCTGCAGGAACACAGTGCAATGTTGTGTATGGCAGCGCTTTGTAAAACTGAAAGCGCTGCGCGCATTGCAGGAACCATAAATATAAGAGCTGAAGCCATTCTCAAATGAAGACATCCATCTTGCCTGTCCAGCTGAGAGATGCTGATTGGTAAGTTCAGGTGGCTGGCTCCTCTGCAGCTAATGGAAACTGAGAGGACCAGTGGGTCCACAGATGATGAGCCTCAGGCCTTTTTTTAGATAGAAAATCTCTACTCATATTTCCAAATGGACCTCATCTTCTACGAACTGCTGTTTCCAAATGCTGCGCATATTCTATTTTAGTCTTTCCCAGCTATGATGGAAATGTCAGCGTGACTACTGTTGCTATTCTACCTTTAGAATTTTTTTTTATTAAATATGGTCTTCTTATATTAAAGCATGCTGGCTTTTCCTTTTCATGGTCTGGGTCCTAACTTTGTTTCTGCTTGGGACTTACAAGCCAACTGTTTAATCCAGCTTGGTCTTAGCTGCTTCCCCTGGAAATTAAGGGAAGAAAAGATCAGTTCTGTCCCATCTAGTCCACAGGTAGTTTTCTTGCCTAGTTATGTATGTAGTGTGTGCCTGTGTATTTGCATGTTTGAATGTATGTGGCACATGTGTGTATGCATATATGTATGTGTAGGTCAGTGCTTGGCATTAGCTAGATTCTACATGCATTCTCTATCTACATTGTATGTTGATGCAGGATCTCTCACTTGAACCCAGAACCGGCCACTTATTTTAACTAGTCAGCTTTCTTTGAGGAGCTCCTGTCTTGACTCCTGAATTGTAAGTGACCACCATGGCCACCTGACACTTACATGTATGCTGGGGATCTGAACCCAGGGTCCTTACACTCATGTGACAAGTGCACCACTGAGCTATGTTCTTAGCTCCTTCATGTGGTTTTATACCTCACGGAAAAGTACTTTTCAGATTCCCAGGTATTGTAAAGGGTGCTGATGTCATTGACAGTGGTGCTACTTAAGATCATGGGGATTTGCAATAATTTGGAATTTGAATAATCCTTTAGGCAGTCTGAAAATAACACCCATGAATTAGCATCAAAGTTTTCTGTTTAAATTCCTTTCACCTCTGTACATTAAGTATAGACTGGTAAAATACATGGTGTTGAATTTCTGCAAAGTATTAGTTCCTGGAACATGATCAGACTTCTGCGTATTTCCAGGCGGTTTTGATCCCATGAATTTGTGCTAATTCTGCAACCACTTGCTTGCGTCCGAAAGAATGATTGCATATTCACACATCAAAGAAGGGAAGGCTGACAAATGAACACTCACAGGTTCCAGAACTGAGGACAACTGATTCCAAGGTTTTAAATATCACAGACTTCTATACTAGAAGAGACATGCATGATAAATATGTTGAACAGTAGTGTGGAAAATACCACAGCCAAACTTGGAACCTTAATGCTCTCCAAAGTAAATGCTCTTGAACCAAATCACACTTACTGTACATTTTTCTCTTGGCTACTGTTTTAAGCTGCTATTAGACACAAAAGGGAAATGCACAAAGGAGTCAATTGTCAGCAGGATTTATGCCAATGAGCAGTAAAGGCTCATTAAGTACTTATTAATTCATAGAAAACCAGTCATGGCTGACATATTTGTGTTGGCTGTCTGTATTGACTGGGGCCATGGTACAATTGCCATACAGTTGAAAGATGCAGGGCCACTGCCCAGTTTAAAAAAAAAAAAAAAAAAAAAAAAGCAACGCCAGCATGGCTTGTGTGTATTGCCTTTATTTCCACTGTATAAGTTCCTGCCAAAATATCACAACTAAGATGCTTAAAAGATATTAAAACTTAAAAACTACACATGTGGAAACAAGAGCAAAGTGCCTCTCTCTCCTGGCGAACCCCGGGACCACTCTCCAGTTGTAACTTGGGAAGAGTACGGTATGAGCTAATTTTAGCTCTTTATTAGGTTTTTTTCTCTAACTAGATTCAAAATAGTTTATACTTTCTGGATCATCATTCTTCATCTTGAAAAGTCTACAGGCTTTGCCTTTCCTACTTTCCTAGATCACTAATTTGCCCACAGTAAGAGCTAAGTATGAGAGTCAAATATTAAAAAGAAAAACAACTTTATTTTTTTTTACCACTATCAGCATATAGGTCTATCATATGTACGATGAACCTGAGATCCCTGAAGGGAATGTGTATGGCAGGAGTTCTGGGTCATACTCAAATGGGAGCTTTTCATACTGATCTTGTTTGCAGCTACTGTTCTTTTTTTTTCCTCAGTCAACATTTGGTCGCGAAAATTAACGTGTGTGTGTGTTCTTTGCTACTGGCTTGACTTGCCTTTCTCTTGAATGGGTGCTAGACAAACTCATTTTAGCTTTAAACATAATAAATTTGGCCTAGTGAGATGGCTCAGCAGGCAAAAATGTTTGCAGCCAAGTCTGTCAAACTGAGTTTGACCCCTAGGAACCAACCACAAGATGGAGAAGAGAAACAATTCCCACAGGTGCTGTAGCAAGCATGTGCCTCCACAAATAGGCAAATAAAGCCTAACTAAAATAATTTTAAAACCATAAGATTCCCCCACAATTTCCAGAGAACAGAGATGCTTTGATTCCCAGGGAGACTTTCTGTAATAAAAGATGCTCCAGAACAATGAGGAGGCCTTAAACTTTAAACAAAGGGTATGAAAAACAACATCTGATGAAAGAGATAGAAATGGGGGCAGGGGATAGAGAATCCCTTCATCTTTGAAATAAAACTTGAAACCGTCTATGTTTTCAGAAAGGAAATCTCTCCACCCAGAGGCCAGCATTTCTTCAGTAAGTGCTAAGTTGAGTGAATAGAAACAGATGGAAGAAATGGCCTGGCCTGCCTTCTGGAGGCCATGGTGAGAGTCCAGCCAGGGTGACAGTTTCAATGGGAAAGTTGGTTGGTGAGGAGTGTCAGTGAATTTTCTGGATTTAGTCCTGCCTCTGTCATTTAGTGTGTCGGAGCATTGTGCTATTCTTTCTCTTTTGCCTTCCCTTTCTCTTCAATCTTCCTTAAAGTAAATTTTCTTTATCATCTCAAAATAAAAACAAATAAAGTCTTCCAGTTTTCTTGCCTCAGGGGCCCAACAAGCCAGTGAGCAGATTTGTCACAGGCCATTCAGTGCTCTGGAATTAAAACAGAGATAGAACTGCTTGGGTGGCTATAGTATAGATGAAAGGGGTTGGCCCTGCTTGAAAAACAAAAACAAAAACAAAAACAAAAAACAAAAAAGTGAATCTGTTTTTCTTTGACTGCACCTCAGGAAAGGTCAAATAGGATTAAAATTTTTAAGTTGACCAGAACAAAGATTGATGACTTGATTTTCAGTGCAAATTTGGTTATGTCAAACCAAGTAGCACCAGAAGTATGATCGATTAACCTCTGGAGAGCCGATGGCATATTTCATTTCAGTCCCTCCGGAGTCACGGTGGGCACTGTGCTGTCTCTCAGGATGATGGATTCACAGGGATTTCCCAGTGCCTATTAATGCCCTTCACCCACTGTGCTGACATCAGTCATCTGAATGATGCGGAGATTTTTATGTGAGGATGCTATAAAAAGAGTCATTGGTTTCTCTTGTTCATAGTAGTTAGGTGTATGCGTGGGAGACTAGGATTTTAGAATCAATGCCATTAAAAATAGTAAGATCTGAGACTTGAATTATCTAAAGAGTTCCAGTAAAGAAGATTTTTTTAAAGACTATTTTTTCCTTACATATATTGAAAGATGTTTTCTTACAAATTTTATGTGTATATTTTACTTTAAGCACTTGCATGTGTTATGAGGGTTATTAAAATCCCAAGTTTCAGCACCCGATGCAGTGAGGTTGGCATGAAGGAATGTTTAAGAACTGAAGCTAATCACGCAGTGCCAGAGAAAACAAGAGAATCACTTCAGAAAACAGGATTTTCAGTTGAAATCTTTTGATTGAATCATCTGACAGAGAGCAGATATTAGACTAGTTACTAGAGCTGTAGTCACTTGACTTCCTTCATTTCAAAAGGAAATAAGCTTTAAAATGTGTAACATACATACACATCATTTAACATTGCTCTATTGATAGAACTCTAAAAATTAAGGACAAATAAAATTTAATTTAACCAATATATATTACAAGATACAGTAGTTGAAACTAATCAATTGAACTAATTCAACTGATATGTGTATGTGTGTGTTGAAATTTTTATTTTGAACAGTCTACCGTAAATATAATATATAAATAGGTGTATCTGTGTAGAGATTGCTACAGAAGCTATAATACAATATAATAAAACCAACATGCTACACAAAAGCCATAAACCACATGCTATAGAAACAGGGGAAACAGTGAAGTTGGGTGGATTAATTCTACTGAAGAGCAAGAAAGAGAAGCGAGGAAATTAGAGAAGGCTCACAAATGAGGAGAAACCATAAGCTTTGAAGTGTGAAGATTTGGGTTTTTAGGACCAGGTATGATAAATGAAGGTTCAGAGGGGATGGGAGGCTACAAGTCCATTGGCTGACTTAATACATATGTACACAGTGCTACAGTTCATGCAATAGGCACCGTTCTAGAGCAATGTAGCAGCACTTCTCTGCCTTCAGTGTCCATGCCCTTCAAGAAACCTGGTAGAGGAGAAGGAAAAAATTAGGCGAAGACTAGAACATTCTCAGAAGGAAAGAGCAAAGTTTGTGAGGAGAACACAAAGTCTCTGAAGGAAGCTGAGATGAGCCTTCCCTATGGGGGTAAAGGAAGTTCTCACTGAGAGCTGACATTTTGAGTGGGGACTTGAAGGGAGTAGGGTGTTAGCTGTCTGGCTTCTGGAAAAGGAATGTACTAGACAGAACAGCAAAGGAGATGGTTTCAGCGTGAATATGGGCCTGGAGGAGCCAAAAGGCCATTGTAGGGACAACAGTGAGTTGAGGTACTTTGTGGAAGGCTATCTGAGTTTGAGGTAGAGCTATGAGGGTGCCAAGAAGGCCTCAATGTTCTGAGCATAGATATGGGACAACTTGACTGTGTTTGCACGGGACTCTGTCTGCGACTATGTTAGGAATGTCTATCTTTATATCATCTTACATTTCATTATCAAGTGCTTTCCCAGAAAATGCCGTTAGACTCTTCATTTCCTTGATGAAGGAACTGAACTTGAAGAACTTAAAATCATTTTCCTGACAACTTTTCATTAGTAAGGACTTGGATGAAAATAAACCATCGTGGGAAGGAGCTGTTCTGATAATGCCCATACCTCCCATAGGGACACTCAAGTGAAAGGAAGATAATAAAGTAGTTTGGATAAGAAATGTCCACCATAGGGTAGTGTATTTGAACACATGGTCCCCAGATGGGGACACTTTTTGTGGAGCTTATGGGACCTTCAGGAAGTGCAGCCTTGTTGGAGGAAGAATGTCACTTGAGGCAGTCTTTGAGGGTATACAGCCTCTCCTCACTTCTGTTTCTTGCGATCTGCTTCCTGGGTCCAGTTGAGATGTGATCTTTCAACTTCCTGTTCTACCTGCCATACTTTCTTCCAACACTATGGCCATTTGGTTGTCTGGAGCCATAAGCCAAAATAAACTTCCTTCCTTAAGTTGCTTTAGAGCATAGCGAGTTCCTTTACTTACTTCCTTCTTTCCTTCCTTCCTCCTTCCTTCATCCCTCTCTCCCTCCCCCACCCCCACCTCTTTTTTATCACAGCAACAGAAAGGTAAGTAGTTAGTAGTGCATGCATGTTATACCAGCATTTGGGAAACAGTGGCAGCAGGTATATAAATTCCAAGCGTACATTGGCTAGATAGCTACATCTGAACTAGGATAGTAAAAAAAAAAATGAAAGCTCAAATTTTATATTGATTTTTTCCTTTTTTGCCTTTCTTCCAACTTAAGACACACATAAAGTTTCTGTCTCCATCTTCTTCTACTATCTTAAAGGTTGCACGTACATAAATGATACTTGATGACACTTATTGATACAGCACCTTGCAGGTGATTCCCACCGCATATTTTACAGACACAGAAGCCCTTGCATGAAGATGGCCGACTTGCCTGTGCAGTCTGAAGACTGACGTTGGTCAGATGTTCACACATAACAGGTACTTTGAGCATTAGCAGGGGCTGGTGTGTTACCCTTCTGTTGCTACAAATCTAATCATTAATTAAGTAGGGGGGTAAGAGGGGTGAGAGGTATAGGGCGCTGTGTGTGTGTGTGTGTGTGTGTGTGTGTGTGTGTGTGTGTGTGTGTTTCTTTCTACCTTCTTCTGGTTTGGTTGTTATTGCATCTAAAGGTTAAAGTAGATACACGCAATGGATCATATCTCTCAATCCTGAAACTCTAGAAAAATACCCTTAGGTACTCAGCACTTTTATGAATTTTTAATGCATTTTGAAAAGCCTTGTATTAGAATTTCTGCTTAAAGATCACTAGGATAGTCTGATTTTTAACTTCTAAGTTGTAGTGGAGGAAGCACAGTAAATACCCGTGGTGAATATTTACAGAGACAAAGCTTTGTGCCTTTGTGCTCACTGGTTAGGATTAGCTGTGCCACTTTTCAGTATCCCATAATGTTCACATTTACCCTCTCTCAGTGCCTGACCCGATGTCAACTGAGAAACTTAGCTGTGCTTTGACCATATTTTTGATGCCTTACTTTGGATTGTCTTTGGCAAAGAAATCTACTCCCAGTTCAAAATAGGATAGTCTGTGATTATGGAGTAATTATTAATGCCTCTTATAAATGTTTCTTTTTCAGTGAAAATGTGAAAGGAAATACCCTATGTTACATTTGTCATCCATGTGTGTTGAGATAACCAGAGATCATGTCAGGACAAATACAAATACAATTAAGATTTCTAGAAAATACAAAATATAACAAGTATTTGAGAACACACTGCCAAAACCAAACTGCTTGCTGTGTTTCTATGGATTGATGTCCCAAGCCCACAAAATTGAGGTGGTTAATGGAGACTTAATGTCAGGGATGGATAATTCTCTAGTGCTCCCTTCCCCCATTTTTTGAACTTGCCACACTGCACCTAACCCTGAGTAATGTGAAAGAAGCTACCTTCAGCAGTTTGTATTTCAATCAACAAGGAGAAAATGGGGTGAGTCCCAGGCTGGGAAGTACAATCAATATCTTGACATTGATGCCAGAGCCACATTTAGACATTGTTGGCCACTGATCATGTATCCTCTCACTGGACTTTTCCATGTCTGTGCTAATTTGGTAATATGCACCTCCTTCGGGCATTATCCAGTTTCTCAGTTAATTCATTCATGAGACATGAAATGCTTAGTGACCATTATAACATGAGCCACAGAGGTTGTTCTAAAGAGTCTTGGGCAGTTACTTGGCAAACTGAGTGTTGTACTGTCTGGTTTTGTGTCAACTTGACACAAGCTAGAGTCATCAGAGAGGAAATGCTTCCATGAGATCCAGCTGTAAGGCATTTTCTCAATTAGTGATTGATGGGGGAAGGCTCAGACAATTGTGAGTGGGGCCATGCCTGGGCTGGTGGTCTTGTGTTCTATAAGAAAGCAGGCTAAGCAAGCCAGTAAGCAGCAACCCACCATGACCTCTGCACCTGTTCTTACTTCCAGGTTCCTGTCCTGCTTCATTTCCTGTCCCGACTTCCTCCAGTTATCCACTATGATCTGGAAGTGTAAGCCAAATAAATCTTTTCTTCCCCAATTTGTTTTTTGGTCATAGAAGCAATAGAAACATAGAAACAGCAATAGAAATATTAACTAACAGAAGTGTGCATTGGGTTGGCTTGTGTCTCTTGCCTCTATTCTTAGGGAAGACAGGGACTCCCTTGCAAAGGAAACCTCAAGTTCATTCCCAAGATTTGTTGTTATTGGACTGGCTGTAATCTCTGTTTTTTCCTCAAGTGCTCTGTTGATCTAAGGAATGAGGTGTGGCAATTGGTCAGGTTTGGAGATGTAGATTTCCCTAGGTTAGGGCACCATAGGTGGTGGTTAAGCCTACGTGGCTACTTCAGGCAGAGGAAGACAATGGAGTCTTTAACAGGAGAAATGGTGGACCAGCATCAGAGAGTGATGGGTTGGAGGGTGGAGTGGAGTGGGGGGTAATGAATCCATTCAAGTTTCAGAACAGGTTGATCCATTTATAATGTTAATATTTTAATACCCATTCAGTGACATGAGTGACTTGTGGGAAGTGGGAGGGAGATGTGATCATGCATTCATTCTAAAGCTCTCAAAATATGACCAGCCGTAAACAACTATTTTATGACTGTTCGGTAATGTCTACACATTGCCTAGTTTTTTTCCTTTTGTAAAGAAGCTTCTTTCAAAATATATTTCCTGTGAGCAGAAGAGGTGGCTTTGTGGTTAAGAGCACTGGCTGCTCTTGCCGAGGACCTGGGCTCAGTTCTCAGGACCTACGTGGTGGCTTGTAACTACCTGCAACTCCAGTTTCTGGAACTCCAACGCCGCCTTCTGCATTCTGTGGGCACCACACACACATGGGTGCACATGCACACAAGCAGCTACTTACAACACACATAAAATGAAGTAAATAAGTCTTGAAATACATGTATAAATAGTTCCTTTTTTAGTCACGTTCTCTCATAACAAGTACCTACTGATACCCTTGCAAAAGCCAAGATTTGAATTCAGCTGGAGATATGAAAGGAGAACAACGGTTACTTTTGACTCTTCATATTTCCTCAACCATGATGACTGTTTACCGACAACGGACAGTCATTTGATTTAAAACATTGATAAAAATGTAGTTTCTGATAAATACATTTATGAATAAGGTTATCTTGTGCAATTTTGTATCTTCCATGTATTTTTTGACATTTTAGAATTAAAAAAAAAAACAGATGGCCTTTAAAAGATTTGAGTATTGTATTAGGATTCACTAACACACACACACACACACACACACACACAGGAAGAATTATGCTCTCTAGGTTGGGTTCCAAATCTCCTGAAAAGAACTAGGTCTCTTTTTACATCCTTGTAAACAAATAAACCACCTCATTACATCAATAAGTAAACATCTCTCCCCCCCCCCCCGACACACACACAGTGTGCGGGTCTCAGTGTCTGTCTCTCTCTGTGTCTGTGTGTGTCTCTCTTTGTGTGTGTGTGTGTGTATGTGTGTGTGTATTTGTGTCATTCTATCTGTATTTATCTTGTTTTTCCACCGAATCTCAGTTTCTCTTTGATCATCTAATGATCCTGGCTTAGTTTTTTTTCCCTTGCTCACAGTTAGGTTAATGAACATAGAAACAAGGATTATTTGGATTGTGATTTATTTACTTATTTACTAATTCTAATTTTAGAAACTGGCATGGGGTAGCACTAAGTGCTTCCTTCCTAAGATGACCTTATTCATCACAGCCTTTGCAGCCTTTCAATACAATTATGTGTGTTTAAAGTGGGAGTGGTCTTGGTTTGCAGTATCATCCTTTCTTACTACCCAATCTTTACTATATGTGTTCTGTGCCTTTTTGAGTTGATCCTGCCAAATTTTGTCCAGTTTCTTTGATGCCTGTTTACTGCTGTACTTGGGTGTGGGGAGAGTGGATTAATTAATACTCAGAGATAGTTTTGAAGATAAAAGCACTGTGTTCATGCCACCGTCCACTCTATAGTTCCCTACATCTCCAGACTTTACAGCTTAGAGGTCTCCCTCAGTCTCAGCTTCATAGACAGAAGCTCTGGACTAGGTTGCTTTATGGGACTTCCAAAGAAAAAAGTCCTAGGTTTTGCAGTGGAGAATAGAATAAACTTACTAGAAATGCTTTTCTCTTATTGGATTTCCAAAATTATAGCCAGCCCGTAATAGGCCAAACTCCCTACTTTTGTAATCGTTTTGAGTAATGGGGGATAATATATGCATATGTGATTTATTTTCTAAATCTTTCTTGTGACCTAGAATGACATTTCCATGAAGAGACACTGTCCAAGTTTGTCATCTGCAGGACCACACCCCAGCTTGCTCGAATTCTAGCCTCTGTCACTTTCTCTGAAGATGACACATCTTCCCTCTGTGGTTCCAGCCACACATTTCTGCCACGCTTCTCACATCATTCTATGATCTCCACTCTTGTCTTCTGGAAATCACATTTTAAAAAAAGAAGAAACATTTTTAAGCTTGAATATCTCTTCTAGTATCTAAATGCTCCCCAACCAGTGACCTGTGCTTTCCTCTGAATTAACACAACATGGCTTGGATTGACTTGGATGAAGCCATAGGCTTGAGAGCAGCCCTGCTAGCACTTCTCAGGGAGCTCTCTGCTCCCTGACCCCACAACTTACAGACAGTTCCTAAGCTTGCATCTCTCACTACACTTCGCAAATGACCTGAAATGGCTTCCTTTATTTTTTTTGTAAGTGGAAGGATAGAGAAACTTCTGTGGAAATTGCAAAGACGCGTATACAATCCAAACCAAATGAGGGCCATATTTCTTCATTTTCAGAGACAGCGGTGAAGATTCGTAAACAGATGTACAGCCAAATAAAGTATTGCTTTGGTACACTCTGTCTCTGTGAAAATGCTTCCCTAGTTTGGGCTTGCAAAGTGAATGTTCAGGTCTGAGATTTTGCCTACATGGTTTATTTATCCTAAAATCTTGCTTGGAAAGAAGTGATTTATTTCCCTCTTTTTTTCCATTTGTTTTTCTACTTGGCTTAGGGTAACTACACAAAGCAGTTATCATAATTAGTATTTGCAAAGCACCTGTAACATGTCACACATATAACAGACACCTTTCTAGAATATTTCATTTGATGTTAATTGTAGTTCTCTAAAGCAGATTTTACTATTCCCATTTTCTGGATGGAGAAAGGGAGGCTCAGAGAGGTCATTCATGTGGTCTAAATCTAGGCCACAGAAATCCCTGCTCTTCTCATACTCTGCCTTCTTTGGGACTCGATTTTGCCCTGGAACACATCATTCTCAAACCACTGGAGTGAACCTGAGTATCCGCAGAGGCTGATGGGAATATCAGCCTGAGGTATGCTTGGATGCTTAATCTTGTCCGAATGATGCTGACACTCATTGCTCCTGGATCTGTGCTTTAGTACCTCGCTTCATGTGGGAGGAGTAATTAATAGCCCGGTTGTAAAAAGTTTCCCTATGGGCTCACATATGGAAATCAAAGAAACCAAAGCAATAATGAAATGTGTCACCAAAGGTTATTTTTATTTCTTCTAATTGTGTGGTTTGAGGCTTGGGATGTAAGATTTGCTATGATTATCTTGTGACACTTCCAGTGAAGAGACACCATGACCATGGCAACTCTTTTTTCTATTCTTTTTTTTTTTCTAAAGGAATAGTTTAACTCTTTAATTGAAGCCAGGCATGGTGGCTCCCACCTTTAATCTCAGCACTTAGAGAGGCAGAGGCAGGAAGATCACTATGAGTTTGAGGTCAGCCTGGTCTACAAAGTGAGTCCGTGACAGCAAAGGTTCCACAGAGGAACCTTGTCTTGAGAAAACAAAAACAAAACAAAAAAGAAAAAAAAACCTGAGCAAAATTTAATTGAATAACAGCAAATACTAATGAGTAATTGGAAGTAAATTTTGTCCTACCTAGTATATTGGGGGCAGGGGAGGAGACACCAAAAGTACATTCCAAGAAAAATACTGTGTTTTGAAGAAATATAGGTCACAATAGTCTTGTTTTCTTTGATGTTCACACAAGCATTCAGAAACCTCTCCCACATGACTCTGTTCCAGGACAATGTTCCAACAATATACATTAAGTACATTTATTTTGCTCTAATTAAAAAGTAACAAAATATAAATAAATAAAAATGAAGGAAACCCTTTTTAAAATATGGGAAAACAGACACACATATAAACACATACATATACATGGTATGTCTCTACACCATATGACTACTTGATGACCAACAAAGGTAGAGAAATTCATCAGATGTCCTGGGCCAGGATTTACAGGTAGTTCGGTGCCGGCTGATGTGGGTGTGAGGAACAAACTTGGGTTCCCAACAGCATAAGTACCACTGAGTCAACTCTCCAGCTCCCAAAGATGTCATTATAATGCAGAAAGTGAAGATGCCCCTTTATTCCTTCTGCCTTCTGTCACTTGTAGGTGATGATAGTCCTTGCTATTTAGGCATTGAGAGATTGAATAGATTTCAATCCATTTGTGAATGGACATCGCGCACTGACTCTGTTGTAATCATTAGCACAATTCTCTTGACATAAAGAAAATGAAAGATTTACTTGTGTAGAGTTGAGTCCAGATTATTTTAGGTAAAGTTCCATAACGCGATATACGTTTAAAAAAATGGTTATTTTTATTTCATACGCATAGCTGTTTTGCCTGGGTGTATATCTGTGGGAGGGTGTTGGTAGAACCACTCTTATAAAAGAAAACATTTAACTGGGGCTCTCTTACAGTTTCAAAGTTTAGTCCATTGTCATCATGTCAGGAAGCATGACGGTATGCTGGCAGACATTGACAGACAAGCTACTCAAAAAGTGACTTGCTAGTTCTACAGCTGGATCCAGAAGCAGCAGGAAGAGACAGACACTGGACCTGCTTCGAACTTCTGGAACCACAAAGCCCATTCCTAGTGACACACATACTCAAACAAGGCCACAGCTACTCCAACAAGGCTACTCACACTAATCTTTCCAAAGTAGCCACTCTCAATGACCACATATTTAAATATACGGACCTATGGGGGACATTCCTGTTCAAACCACCACAGACACCAAATAGAAGATGCTCTTTCCATATATTAAACAAGCTGTTTTGGTATCTCCTCCGCCTGTCCTTGTCCTCTTTCTGGTTTACCGTCTTTGGGTCTCTCCTATCTGGCCTCTAGATTGCTTCTCTGCTCTGACACTGTCTGCACCATTTCTCTCTCAGTCCTTTACCCTTCTGCCTATTTTTTCCTTTTACTTCTTTGTCATAAGGTCTCTGTTTTTTCACTTCGTCAACTAACCTGGTACACAAGCAGTGGCTGTACTGTTCTTGGCTTCTTTTCTTTTCTTTTCTCTTTTTTAAAAAAGATGTCTGATTAAAAATAAATTATGTGCATATGTTTGTGTGTACTAACATATCAATCTGGTGCCCTTGAAATCCAGAAGAAGGTACCAGATCCCCTGAAGCTGGAGTTACAGGCTGTGACCCATATCAGATGGTTGTTAGGAATAGAAATGTGGTCCTTTGCGAACGCAGCAAGCATTTTTAATATTTTTATTTAAATAATTTATTCAGATTACATCTAATTTCTTGTCCCTTCACTTGTATCTTCATTTTTCTGCCTCCCTCTCTCTTTCACCCAATTCCCTTCCCCTAGGCTTGTGACAGAAGGGGACCTCCTCCCCTACCATATGATCATGGCTTATCAGGTCTCATCTGGTTAGTCTGCTTCCCCTTCCTCTGAGTGCTACCAGGCCTCCTAACCAAGGGGAAGTGGTAAAATAGGGGCAGAAGAGTTCACGACACAGTCAGTACACACTCTCCACACAACTGTGGAGAATGCACTGTCCATTGTCTAGATTTAAACAGGGGGGTCTAGGTTTACTGCAGACATTGTCCTTGGTTGATCTGTTGGCTTTGATGCACTTATTGTAGGGTTTCAGGACCTACTGGATCCTTCTATTTCCCCAATCTCCCATACTTCTCTCATCTAGAGTTCCAATAGCAAGTCCCAGCATCTGTCCCAATCCCCCACTGCGTGATGACTCTCAGAGGTCATCCATGGTGTGGTAATATTCAATTATAAGTGAGTATATACCATGTGTGTCTTTCTGGGTCTGGCTTAACTCACTCAGGATGATTATTTTTAGTTCCATCTATTTGCCTGCAAATTTCAAGATTTCCTTGTTTTTAATAGCTGAGTAGTATTCCGTAATGTAAATGTACCACAGTTTCTTTATCTATTCTTCAGCCGAGGGACATCTAGGTTGTTTCCAGCTTCTGGCTATCACGAATAAGGCTGCTATGAACATAGTTAAGCAAATGTCCTTGTTGTGTGGTGGAGCATCTTTCGGGTATATTCCAAGGAGTGGAATAGCTAGGTATTGAGGTAGCCCTATTCCCAATTTTCTGTTTTTAATATTTTAATGGCTAAGCCATCTCTCCAGTTCTTGTTCCTGACTCTTTTCTCTCTCTCACATTCTTTCTCTTCTGTGTTCTAGGTTCAAGGATCTTGGCACCAGCACCTCTAGGATAATCTGATAAAGATCACTCCATGGTACAGACTGCAGCATCAGGAAGCACTTCAGGTACACCCCTACTTTCCAGGATGTCTCTTTACAATGTGGTTTTCTCTTTAATGTTTTATTTTTATTTTTATTTTTATAGTTTTGACTTCATTCTTTCAAAATGCAAGATGTAAAAGTAGCGGCAAAGACACTTCTTGGTGGGGGCAGGGAAGAAATAAAAGAAATGACCTTGGCCATCAGTCCTGCTTCCCCTGCCCTTGTGACAATGTAGCTACTCTCTCTCTCTCTCTGTCTCTCTCTGTCTCTGTCTGTCTGTCTGTTTGTCCGTCCGTCTGTCTCTCTCTCTTTATTCCATGAAAACTTAATAGTTACGTAGTCAAGTCTAATCTCTAGTTTTGATCCCTATATTTTAGACGATAGTGTCTTGGGATCAGGGTCAGTCTAGTTCTACCTAGTCATTATAATTATCTATTTTGATAATACGTAATATTTTTGGTGGTATCACATTCAACAATTTTCTTCTTGAAAATAAGTTTGGGTTCTTCAGAATTAGTAGCCAAGAGTGAGACTGATGGGTGGTATAACACATTTAATTTTAGTGTTAGAAGAAAGAACCAAACTCTTTCAGAGTAGCTGTATTGTCTTCTCGTTCCAGCAATATACAGGTGTGTATAAGGGATTGAGTTTCTTCACATCCTTGTTAGGTTTTGATGTTGGCTATTTGACTCATTCAAATAGGCTTGCTTTGTAATAGTCTGAGATCAAACTTACTCACCCATTGATTTCTTTTTTTTTTTTTTAAATTGGTAGTCTTTCTACCTGTAAATGTGACTAGTTTCCTCATTACAGGATGCAATTATCACACTAGAATATATGTATAAGCGTTATGTATGTTCCTACAGTCTTTGCCTATGCTTACTATTGCCTTACCTCTGTGTGTATTATTTCAATTTTTGAAATTAATGTTTTCAGTTGGCATATATTATAATAATAGGTGTGTGATGGTTGAAGCTGTCAGCACGACAGGACTTAGAGTCACTGTGGGAATAAGCCTCTAGGCATGTCTTTGAGGGACTTTCTAGACTGCTTAATTAAGGTGGAATAACTTAGCTAACTATGGGCTGCTCCTGTTCTGTGTGCCGTGGTCCTGCAATGAATACCAAGAGAGTGAGCACTTATCTCTCCGGTTCCTGACTGTGGATGCGGTGTGGTCAGCTCCTTCCTGTTTCTGCTGTGGTGACTTCCCCACAGTGAGGGATGATACCCTTGAGCCATGAGGTAAAGCAAGTCCTTTGATCCTGAAGTTGTTCCCACCAGGTACTTTGTTATAGCCATGAGAACCATCGTGAACACAATGGGTTTCGTGATGGCGTTTTTTACCCATGGATGGCACTGTGCCATCCTCTCACCTCACCTCACACTACCCTCCCCTGGCCCTTCTCCTGCTAGTCCCCTTGTGCCTCCAATAGCTGGCATTTCTAATGCCTAGCTTGTTCCCATGGATTTTTCGATATTTGTGTATCTTCCTCAGTGAAATATCTATCCCAATCTTGTACTTTTTATTTTTTTAATTGGAGGCTTTTAAAAAAAGAATTGTTGAATTCCAAGAGTGTTGTGGTTAATTTATCAGTATGGCCTAATAATGTTTATTATCAGGCCTATAATTATTACACCTGTTATATTTTAAAATAGCCTTAGTTATCATGGGGCAGGGCAGATATTAATTCCCATATTGGGGCAAGTATGGGATTCCTACCCCAATCCCACGCCATCTGCTTCTAATAATTTCTATCAAGCTACCTCCGATCCATAATCCCAAATACTTGCTAATAACTTTAGCCACGCCTATCCCATTTGCCCTCCCCAGGTGTAATGGCCTTTTATTGGTCAAACAGGTTAGGCTCTTAGGCAAGGCACAAGGTGGGGCACAGAGACAGCAAGCAATAATTAGCATTAAAATACATCAGACCAACCTCCAACACCAGTCATTAAGATAGAATTTGTTAAATGGCATTTGTAACTTCTTTTCAACTTCTTATTAGTCCAGAGCAAAAGTTTTATATTTTGATGCTGTTTATTTTCTCGCTTCCTCTTTTTATTGATCATGCTTTTGGTATGGAGTCTAAATTTTTCCTTTCCACTTTCTTTTGAGTGCTGGGCTTGAACCCAACATTTTGTGCATGCTCCATCCAGCTGAGCCTAAAAACTTGTTGCCTCAGGCAAATTCTGCAAGATGATTTTTTTTTCATTTTATTTTCTAAAAACTGTATAGGTTTATATGATGTATTGCAGTCTCTGATTCATTAAAATTAACTTTTGTTTATAACATAAGGTTTAGATCAAGAGTCACACGGAATCTCTTATTTAGAATAGGAGTTAGATGATTAAACCAGAGGTTGGTTGAGTTTTTAGAAATACTTGGCTTTTATTTTTAACTTAGGAGATGACTAGGACACTGGGAATCTCAAACGCTGGGTGAATCCAGATGAGAGAATGGAGACCATCTCAGTGTTAATAAAGGCAGGGGGAAGTTCTTTCTGTGCTGCGCCAGAGTGAAGGACGCACATCCTAGCCGGTCTCCGTTGCTGTGAACTTCACACTCGGTTATACCTGCCTTTTTAAGAGACACATTTATTTCATTAATTTTAGAAAATTATAGATATTTCTTCTTTGAAGGGATCTGACGGAGGCTTAGGCACAGGGTAGATACTGTCCTAAGAATTTTATATATAACGAATACTCTTTACTGAGGACTTGAAAGGCTTATTTATTTTTTAAAATTATACTTACTGTCTATTTTGTGTGTGCACGGGTGTCATGGTAGGTTCAAGTCAGAGGACAACGCGCAGGAGTCGGTTCTCCCCTTCTACTGTATGACTCCCTGGTGTCAAACTCAGACCATTCGCCTTCACAGCAAGCACCTTTGCCCACTGAGCCATGGCCTCAGGCTAAGGGGCGTTTCATTTTATCATTTTCATTTCACAGACAAGACTGCTTGGGAATAGAGAGACTTACTAGTAATAAACCTGGGCTTTTACAGCTGGGTATTCTCAAGTCATGATCCAGCTTAGGCAAAGTGGTTTCTGTAGAGTATTTCCCCACCCAGCCTTCTCTCCATTTTATCCTTCCAAAAGACAGCTAACTCAGTTTAGCAGACACATAGTAAATAAAATAGAACAGGGGCATGGAAAAAAACCGCTCTAATAATCCCAAATCTCTACTGTGATGCTCTGGGCAACTCCATCAATGGACTTCAACCTCCTCATTGGTGGATATATCAAGAAAATACCCACTCTCTAGTGAGGTGATGGATGGTGATGCTGTCATTCGGGTGGAATCCAAAGGGTGTGGTCTGACAAGGGACAGCTAGCTTGGTTTGAGATTCCTCTGCTCATTGTTTTGTACATTCTTGTCTACCCAGGAATGGTGGCAGTGACAAGTCCCTCTCACATGCTTCTCCTTCATTTGGTAAAGATAGAAGTGGCCTATCTACAAAAGTCCCTGGAAACCTGTGATGTCATTGGACACCCAGGTCACAGCTTTATTTCTGAAGCAACTTTACTCTTAGTTTCCATTGTATCCCTGAATGGAATGGGCATTTATAGCTCACTGGTAAGTGCCCCGTGTTTAGAGCAGACAACTGGGAGGCTGCGTGAGGCAAACGTTCCGAAGACGGCCGGGAAATGCCTGCCGAGTACACCGGAGGCTGAATGAACGGGCTGCGTTATGTGTTGGGCGGTTAAGCTGTGCGCGATTTTTGTCTGAACAATATGTATTTCCTTCTCATAGAGGCACTACCAGGGTGTTTCAAGTGATGCAACGAGCGAGCTGTTCTAAAAATATCTGAAGTAAAACAGCAGAGGATCCAGCTCAAGGTGTAACGCAAAAGATACTTAAACATGTTTCCTAAACCAGCTCGGGATTAAGAACAGAGAAGTGTAGAAAAATAGAAACAGAGAGAGATCATATCTGTTCAAATTATCTTGGTATGGATAACAATGTAAATTTACTTTTTGTGAGTGGAGAGGTGTTACGGAAATCTGGGATCACATCCTGCACCTGCTTACTGCGGCCCCTACTCTAGTTCCGTATTCTCTGTGGCCCCTCCCCCTTAGTCTCTGGATGATTGCAATGGTTACACACGCCCCGACATAAAGAGTGGCACGTGGTACAAACACGCCTGGCACACGGTAATTCCACAGAATGCACGGATTTTTATCTGTATTTTCTATACTATGTGCTTCTAAGTCAGCTTCTCAAATGAAAGAGATATGTTAAGATTTTCCTATCATATATAGATACTTGGTTTTTTTTTTTTTACTGGGGCTTCTCAGACTGTCTGCGAGGAAGAAGTATTTAAAATAATTCTATTTCTCCTGTGTCATCAATTTCCTTCCAGACATCAATCTTTTAGCATTATGAATTTGCTATTAGAGCTTCTTTCTTTCTTTTCCAATTCTTTACTAATTATATTTTTTGTTCCACTGTATGATGTTTTTGAAATTAAGATTTTGCCAACATTTTCTAGAAAAACAATACAGAGAAGACTTTAAAAGCTTAAAAAGAGTTGCCCAGGTTGTAAACCCTTTTAAAAATCATTGTTCTTTTTTTTTACATATACATTTATATTATTATACATATATACAATATACTACCTACAGCAAGAAGAACCACAAAACAATCAGGGCTATTAGAGATTCTAATACTTTCTTTAAAATTGACCAGCCACTGTCTGTGAACCAACAGCAGATCACATGACACTTTGAGGGTCCTCCTGTTGCTGGTACCCATTGGCCTTTTCAGTCTTTATTGGACATCTGTTGCTCAGCATCCCTATCCCTATGGGGATTGCCCCTCCTCCACTCCATATGCCCCTGGTGAGGTTTCAAAGTAGAGGACCTTGTCCCTTCTGAAGACGGGGTGCATCTATCACGGTCCTGGCAGGAAACAGATGGCACCCTCAAAGTGGGAAACTTGAGGACTATTTGATGAGAGTGTTTCTGTGTTGGGGGGGGGCGTGTTTACAGAAACAAGAGCTCGTGCAGGACTCAGGAGAGGAACGGTGTAATATTTGCTGCTTGCCATTAAACTGAAGACCAGGGAGACAATGGTACCCAGTCCCCAGAAGGGCTGCTGGCTGAAACACAACAGACAGAGGCACTACCTGGCAGTAGTTAAAGTTTTGAAGAAGGATGATTCAGAGGGCAGATTAAAAGGTAACTTAAGGATGAATGCTGAGACCTCTTCCTTCTCACATGTTCTAATCTCATGTGGCTCAAGCCCAGCTGGAAGCCAGAGCAAAGGGAATCCTGAGACTTGTCACAGAGGTGATGGGGGCAGGGTGGGGTGCATCCATAGATACTAGGGATAGCTGTGATGTCTTTGTCTGGAGGGGGTCCTTCCTGGGAGAAGAAAGTGACAGTAATAAAGCTGGAATTACCGAGTGGAGATGGTTGGCCTACGGGACATCAGACGATGCTGAAGAGGATGTATGCACTGGGCACCTGTAGTGATTGGTATAATCTTAGTCACGGTTAGTCTTTCTTGTGAGAATTCCTTCCTTGAGGGACATAAACAATGTCTATCCTT
The DNA here is from genome assembly GCA_907169655.1 of Acomys percivali. Classification (NCBI taxonomy): domain Eukaryota; kingdom Metazoa; phylum Chordata; class Mammalia; order Rodentia; family Muridae; genus Acomys; species Acomys percivali. Next base: position 39,835,689 of record OU015743.1, on the reverse strand, counting down.
CCTCCTGAGGGTCTAACAACAAGCCAAGGTTCAATTCTACCAAAGCCATTTTGGGGAACAAGTGAGTTTATTAGGCTGACTTAAAGAACTTAGGTGAGGGACTACTTATAGTCCCTCAACTATAAGTTCTTCACTGTAAAAGCTTCACCCAGCATGGATGATCGCTGTGGTGAAGATGAAGGCTTCTATTTCAATTCCCTTTTCCCAGCCTGTATCCTTTAGCATCTCTGAGAACACCAAGGCTGTTTGCGATTAGGGAAGAATTGCATACGAATGGATAGGACCTGCAGGAGAGTGCCAGACTCTCAGTGAAAGGTCCAGGGATTTCCCCTACCCTCTTGTTCTCAAGGGAAGATCAGCATCCAGTCAGACAACCTGTGATGGTCTTTTGTAAGCAGGCACAGTGGATCTGGTTAAAGGGGTGCCTGATTTGCTCAAAGGACGGCATGGTACAAAAGCCATATTGTTCATTTCTTTCTCAATTTTGGCCACAGTCAGGAAATCACCTGGGGCCTTTTTCCTTATCTCTTCCCTTACAATTGTGGTAAGGTATAGGTGATTTCAGGATGTACCTGAAGCTGGGAGTTAGGATGCCCTTCAGTGGGGAAGTCAACACTCTCCTGGGAGAAAGGGTTTCTATTTACTGCAAGGGACATGGGATGCTGACTTTGGCCTGTGTCTTAGCAAGAAGTAGAACTTCATGGAAATGCCCTTTCTTGTTGAAGCAAAGGCATTGATTATCTATATGGGGAGTTGGGAAGCTTTCAAAGACTCTTACCCCGATGTCATATTTTAGGAGTAGGAACCTGGGTCTTTGTATGGGTGTACTCTGTGATGCTTCTAATGTCCAAGGGAGAGCTTGTCATCTCAGGTCCTGATGTCATTCCTGCCCCACAGAGGAGTGAGATAGGAATCTATGAAGCACCTTATTCTCATACACTATTCGCTGATCTTCCAGAGAGTATTTTTGAGAACCACCAAGTGTTGTTAAGTAAACTCCCACTGTCACACAGGGTCAGAGGACAGATGAAGCAAGACAGGTAC
>OU015743.1:39802517-39834635 GCA_907169655.1 Acomys percivali | reverse complement strand
CATGGCTTATCTCAGAACACACCACACAGCTAATGCACCATAATTCTAGCTTCAGTGTCAAACATTTACCACACAGCATGTGTCCTGACTTGACCCCTCTGTAAAATGATACAAACTGATGAATCCACACAGAAGTTTCTTTCAGAGATGGCTATTGGTCATTGTCTACTAGGCTCAGATAAAGAAGACAGGCTTCTTGGAATCAGAGAGAACCAGAGGGCCTAAGAGCTTGAGAATATGAGACAGTAACTAGTTGGACAGTGCAGGATCCTTTCCCTGGAAGTACGTTGGCACAGGGAGTTCCCCCATCTGCTCAGGTCTAGATGACGTCTAAATCTCCCCTCCTCTACATGTTCTTTGCTGTTTTTCTAGGGAAACAAGGACACAGATGCACACTGCCCAAGGTCACAGAATGAATCAGCATCTACTTGGAGATTCTGATTCCTAAGCCTGGGATGTGGCCTTCTGTGGGGGGTGGGGTGGGGGAGGTGGGAGAAGAGGAAAAACCATTAGAACTACTTTACTGACCTTTTTTTTTGTTTGCTCTATTTTGTCATCCAAAAAAACCTTTGGAAATTACTTTCTCATCACTAACACTATTGATTTTCGACTATTGATAGGTTTTTAAAAAGACATTTGCATATAAATTGAGCAGGCTCAGGGATCATCATTTGCATTTATATTAGCTAAAGGCTTGTTGCCATTAATTATTTATTGTGTTTAACTCTTCTGAAAGTGGGATTTTGGTCTACACTTCATAGGTGAAGCAGATTTCTAAAGGCAGTGCCGGAAACTACCAAGTTCAAGTTCAGGATGGATTGGCATCTTTAGGCCACTAAGCTTGTGAAAAGGACATCTTTACCCATGTGGGCACTCCTCTGAGTAGTGAATGAATCTATACATAGATTTTCTTTTATACAAATACTATTGTTTTGAAGTTTCACTCTGTGTTGTTATGGAAACCTTAGGTTCAATTGTGCTAGCATGTATGGTTAACTTGTGCAATGAAAAATCTTCAGACTTTCACAAAAGCAGGGATGAAAGAATTACAGAGGACCCACATGAACCTACAGCAAACCATCAAGCTGCATGTGGATGCTTTTCTTCTGTCTGTGACCGCCTACTTGCTTTCTGTTTGATTTTGCTTGCACAAATATTTTAAAGTAAATCTTTGATACTATCTGCATCTTACCAGTAAATTCTTCAGAGAACAAGTAAAGACTTAAAATAAGAATGCCAGGATCCCGATATTGTCATCAGCCCTTCCATGGTTAGCATAATCATCCGGGTCACCTAATCCTAATCAAATGCCAGCATCTGTGGTTGTTTTGTTTCAACTCCTTTAGTCTGATGAGAATTGAGTAACAACTATGGATCAGAAACAAGGATCACACAGACTAAGCTACTTTGGTCCTGACCTGGACGTGTTCATTGACATGCAGAAAAGACAGACAAAATTATCCTCACGTACAGGGCAACAAAGGTTATTCAAGTTCTACATCTTATGCAGTCAGTGTACAGGTGACGTTGAGGGTTCAAGTCGAAGCTAACGCTAGTGAAGGGATTGCTGTGCTTCTGTAGTTCTATTTAAGTTCTATTTATTCTCTATTTAGCTTGCTAAGTTCCCTCAACAGTTCAATAAAGTCGATACTCTCTCCTTATCTCTGGTCTGTAGATTGAAATCCAGATTGGTTAAATAATGTAGGTTTTGAAAGGTCAGAAGACATTTTGCAGGATATTGGGCAGTGAAGAAAGTGGCCAGCATGCAAGTTGACACTGCCTGACACATAAGGGCCAGAAATAGGGGTGAGTGGGAAGGAAGGGGAGGATTCATAGGAGAGATTTTGGGATAGCTGGAGATCAGAAATGCTTGATAAAAGAATTTGTATGAGTTTTTAAAAATAGAAAATATATATCACTGAAAGAACATATACAAGCATATATTCATATACATACAAATTTATGTCTTATTTAAATTTTTTTAATTCTTTGAGAATTTTATACAATGTATTTTGGTTATATTCACTCTTAATTCTTCCCCAAAACTCATCCCAGATGCACCTCACATCTCTATCCTAACTTTGTGTCGGTTTTTAATAGCACATCAACTTCAATTTGTGCTGTTCACATACTTCTGAGAGTTGGGCCCATCCATTGGGGTGTGGTCCACTCACCAGGAGCCATACCTTTAAGATAAACTGATTCTTCTTTTATCAGAAGCCATCAATTGTCCATAGCTCATCAGCTAAGGGTGAGGGCATATGAACCTCCATCCTGTTTCATGCTAGACAGTTGATTGGCTTGATCTTGTTAAGGTCTTGTGCAGGCAACTACAGCTGCTATGACTTTGTGACTATAATGGTCCTCCCATTACACACAGTTCCATTCCATTCTTCCCTGACTTCTGGCTCTTGTAATCATTTCATGTGCTCTTCCAAGATAGTCCTTGAGTCTTGGAGGAGGGATGCATATAGATAATCTATCTGTGGCTGATCACTCCATAGACCTTGATTCTTCATACTTGGACCGGCTGTGATGGTCCATATTAACCACCATCCACTGTACAAAGGAACAAGTCTAGATCTTCAGACTTGTGTATTTCATCTGCAGTGACTGTAGAATTTAGGAAACTAGGAAGGAACCATTGCATGGGTAGGTGACAAAACATAAGGGAGTGGGGCTAGAGAACACTTCTGCTTTTCTGATGAGGTCTGGGAGCTGTACTAAACTATGGGTAGGAAAATATAAATTTAGGGCACAGTTTGATACTATGTCCATTCATCAAAATAAAACATAGGTTTGTCCCTGGGTCCAAGAACTCCCAAACATAGGTTCTTGTCCAGATTTATACTACCAATCATGTGCTTCCTCCTGTGGATTGGGTCTTAAATCCAATCAGAAGGCAACTGTCTAGCTTCTAATATTTATGCCTTTGTTGTACCCATGGTAATATCTTAAAATGCCTGTCATTATTGCAGTTCACTCTTAGGTAAGACTGTTGGGACCTTTTCTCCCTTGATAACTTGCATAGAACCGTCAAGTACTAGCTAGCCTGCAGAGAGTATGCTTCTTGGCCAGTACTGACTTGATTTTTCTTATGACCCAATGTATATGGTATCTTCAGCAGTAAGATATCTTACAGTTAATTTCTTCTGGGCAACCCAAGGCAATAGCAATAGGCTGAATTGTTTTGAGGTTGTTTTTTTCAGGACACCTCTAGCTAACAACCTGAGGGGAGCTATCCCACACATGGCACTGTTTGTTTGCTTTTATATTTATCCTCCTATGGCTTCTAGGATGAGTATAATTCCAAGACCCAGAAACTTAAATGGTACATATTCTCCTATACAGATTTTAGTTTCAAATCTTTAGATGTGTGTAATTCATCTGCAGTGATTATAGAGTCTAATAAAGTAGGAAGGAACCATTGGTGGTGAGGTGACAGAAAAATAAGGGAGTGGGGCTGAGAACACAGGTGATGGGACTGGGAGTAATGGGAGGAGAGGAGTGGAGGGATACAATCACATTTGTATTGTAAAAAAAAAAAAAAAGGCCCCCCCCCCCCCCCTCCCGTAAAAGATAAGGCCGGATAGAGATTTCCTGGGAAATCTCTGGGAAAGAGACCAGAAATGAGATAGTCAGGGAAAAAAAAAATAAAATATGTGTGGTGCTAATGATTGAGCCCAAGACTTTGTGGATGCCAGGCACTACTCAAGCAGTGGAGCTGTATCTATCCCTGGGCTCCACCCCAATTGAATTTGTATCACACTGAGTTTTTAAGGCTTCTCAGGGTGTTCTTTTATTATTATAAAGGCCAATTGTCATGGGATATTGTAAAGCACTTGCTTCTTGGGTATGCAAGGCTCTCAGTTCTTTTTTTTTTTTTTTAACTTTTTTTTATTAATTTATTCTTGTTACATCTCTATGGTTATCCCATCCCTTGTATCCTCCCATTCTTCCCTCCTTCCCATTTTCCCCTTATTCTCCTCCCCTATGACTGTTCCTAAGGGTGATTACCTCCCCCTGTATATGCTCATAGGGTATCAAGTCTCTTCTTGGTAACCTGCTGTCCTTCCTCTGAGTGCCACCAGGTTTCCCCCTCTAGGGGATATGGTCAAATGTGAGGCACCAGAGTACGTGAGAAAGTCATATCCCACTCTCCACTCAAGTGTGGAGACTGTTCTGACCATTGGCTAGATCTGCGTGGGGGTTTAAATTTTACCGCCTGTATTGTCCTTGGCTGGTGCCTTAGTTTGAGCGGGACCCCTTGGCACAAATCTGCCTATCATAATGTTCTACTTGTAGTTTCTAGGCTCCACTGGATCCTTCTACTTTGCTATTCTCCCATGCTTCTCTCATCTAGAGTCCCAATAGGATGTCCTCCCCTCTGTCCCAGTTTCCTGGTAAGTGAAGGCTTTCGTGGGACATGCCCCTTGGGCTAGTATAAGTCTCAACACTAAATACATTCTAGAAGATTTTGGAGAGGACATGAAGAAGGCAAGACAATCCTGTAATTCTAGGAGAGGAATCTTTTACTTCGCATCAATGTTTTATGGTGTCTTTAGATTTTCACAGCTATGACTTTGAGTGAGCATATTCTATTCAATAGTGATGTGGTCATTAGCTATCTTTCCACTGTGGGACAGCTAGGTTATTTACGCATGGTTCATTTGTTTGTTTTTACATAAAGAGTAACATTTGTTTATGTTTATACCAAACTTTTATATCTATACCAGAATTGCAGCACTTCCTTAATCTCCAGGTATCATGACTACAGCAATGTCTGACATTTTCCACTTTAGCTGTCCTTTTATGCTCACATGCAACCAATTAGTAACAGAAAGAGGAGACACTGAAGTTGAAGACTCTGGTGTGCAGTCTAGACTTGCTCTTATATTCTCCACTCACCACAGAGTCTTTCAGATAATAATGCACCAGACATGTTGACGGCTGGACTTGGCCTGGGTCTGTATGGCACGTTAACCTACGAGGTTAATCATGAGGCCTATGTTGTTTTTCTGAATAGTCTTCCCTTAGCACAGAGGCCACCCCTTAAATCCACTAATAGCTACCTTGATAACAAAGAGGAAAAAAATCTATGGTGCTTAGAGTTTCCAAGGTGGGAGCAAGCTGTTCAGATGTTGACAATGGGGACTATTTTGTGGAAAATTTCACTTACATACCATTAAGAAACTCATTACACCAAATCCCACGCACTGTGTTCATTATTAATGCGCCCCTAAATTGATAATTTGAATTCATTGTGAAGAGTGCTGTGGTGTGGTTTCTTGGGAACCTGGGTATAAAATGCAGGGTATTTGGGGATTATAGGTAAGCTGACACCATGTCTAATGAAGCGGTGAGCCAATGGATCCAATCAATTATTCACTCTTCTTTAAAGTAATACGATAAACCTGCTATGTGGGTTGAAAATACTGGGACCCTACTTAGTGCCACACACTAGGTGAGTGTATAGGTGGTAGGTGAGAAAAACTTGGACAGCTGGAGTAGAGGGTGACTTACAACCAAAGGAAAATATTTAAGTCTCCAATTTGAATTATTAAATGTTCAATACTAATGTCAGTGGTTCATTAATCATCAGGTTGAAGGTGAGTAAAATTTGTGTCTCAAGACCCCATGGCTAAATGTGTCCAGGTAAGCATTAGAAGCCAGTAGCCAGAAGCCAGAGACACAGTACATGTTATAAATGTGTCACCCTAGACCCAGAAATCTGCCTCTGATAAGATGAAGTGAACCCATATTTTCTCACCTCCCCAAGGAAAACTGAGAAACCTCCATTTGCAAGATGGACAGAATCTGGATGTGGTTATTGAGTTGATTCTGGGAATGCCATGATCCTTTTAAGGTATTCAGTGGTGCCATTCTCAGATGCCTACCTCAGAGTTCTCCCTCAAGCTTTACAGTTACTGGCCTCGTGTAGAGTTGGCAACATCAACTCAAGCTATTGTGATGTTCCCTTAATGATCTTTCTCTTGAACATCCTGGAAAATAGTTGTAAGAGGACAAAGAGAAATCCAGGCAGTATGCGGGCTGTAGGGTGAGATGTGAGATGCAGGAAGAAAACATGAGTTCTTCTTATCCATTTAGTAGATGTCCATCTTGTATGGTTGTGTGGCCATGTCTTAATGTTCTTCAAGGATTCTCAATGATTCTAAACCACTGTCATCCCAGGGGCTCAGCCCAGAACCTTGAAAACATGTTGCGATCTGAGAAATGGGCATATAGTCATGGGTTTCAAGGAATTCACCATCTAGTTGAAAACTGAAAGTTTGCACCTTTTAAAACTCAAAATGAGAGATTAAAAACAAGCCATGTCAACATGAAAACAACTTTGATTATCCCTAGTCATGAGGAGGGGGGATAGTAATGCACTGACAATGAATATAGTGACTGTAGAGTGAGGGCCAAGGCTGCTGCTTGAGCAAGTCTTTGGCTATATATCAGTACTTGATATTACACCTAGGTTCTTGAGCATGCCAGACAAGGACTACAACACTTACATGTATCTCCAGGCCACTTTTAACTTTGTGTTTTGAGACAGTGTCTCACCAAGTTGTTCAGTCTGTTATCCAAGTGACCCTCAAAGTTGTCATCTTCCTGAGCAGTCAGAATTACAAGTGTGAACAACCAGTCCTTTTCCAACTGGTATGTAGATGAAGTCCTGTTTCCCATTTATACAGGCTACCAGACTCTGCCTTCATTTCCCTTTCTTCAGTTTGGAAGTAATCAGAGCCCATGTACCCTGTGGTATACACATTAGGAAGGGTCATGATGTAGCGAGTTCTTGTTAGGATATATGAGTGTTTGTTATATAGTGATCCCTCAGTAAACACTACCACAGCTCAATGGACTTCAGCTTTTGGGTTTAACAACATGCATTTTTACCACATATTTTAGTTAGGTTTTCTATTGCTGTATAGAGACACCATGACCATGACAACTTTTATAAAGGAAAATGTTTAATTGGGACTGGCTTATCTTACTTCATTATTATCATGAGTGGAAGTATGGTGGCACACAGGCAGCCAGGGTGCTGCAAAGGTAGCTGAGAGTTCTACATCTGGATCCACAGGCAGCAGGAAGAGACAGTGAGACACTGGCCTGGCTTGAGCCACACTTCCTAATAGTTCCACTCCTTATGAGTAGACAGGGGCCATTTTCTTTCAAGCCACTATATCACAGGCACAATTTTTCTAAAAATACTTTATTATGTATATAACGTATATTTTGAAATTTGAGCAAAACTACAAACGTGTTAGCTTCCTGCCTAACAGAACTTTGGCTTTCTCACACCCTGTCATTTATTTGTAACTATAATCACCAGGGAACAAATAAAAGGGCTATATCTAGGAGTCTGGGATCCCAGGGACTTCTTGCTTTGTGCTTGATTTTCACACTTTCTCTTCAGAGTTATGACCTCATATTTCTTTTAAAAATGCCCAAGTTTCTTGTGTTTCTTCTGTGGGTGGGACAGAAATCCCCTTTTATGGGAGCTGTGAGTATGGTGTTCGTAGATGGCTTATGTGGGAGCTTGGTGAGAATCTGCCATTTGTAAGAGAGGGGCAGAGTTTTTCAGTTTTCCTCTTGTTCTTTAAGTGGCTTCTTTACCATCAGAACTATAGTCAGAGATATCATGGTAGCACTTATAGTTTCCATGGCTTTAGTGAATTAGGCGTCTTTAGGAAAACAGAAAGGAAGCTAAACTTCAGAAATGAACAACTAGTTCAGCCTAGGTTTAATTTCCTTGGAGATCTAATGAGTTTAAGAAATTCATTGTGTGTTCAATTCTTCCATACAAGGAATCCTTTCATTTTGAACTCAATGAGGTTATTTTCCTACAAGGTTGTTATCAGAGGAGATCTTTCACTTCTATTTATTCTAATTGCTTACAGCTTTTGTGCTTGGGTATGTGGTGTGTGTGTGTGTGTGTGTATGTGTGTGGTATGAGTATGCATATATGTAGGTGACTGTGCACCCCTGTGTGTGTGCATGTGTGTAGGCTACTGTATACCCTTGTGTGTGTGTCTGAGTATGTACATGTATAGATGAATCTACTGGCTTCTTTGCGTGCATGTGGAAGCCAGAGGTCAACCATGGGTATCTTCTTCAGTCCCTCTCCACTTTATTCTTTGAGACAGAATCTCTGACTGAACCTGATGCTCTCTATTTGAACGAAGCCTGCTGGCCAGAGAGTTCTCAGGGTCTGCTTGGCTTTGCCCCCTGCCCCCAATGCTAGGGTCTGTGAACGCACTACCCCTTAGGCTTTTATACTCATGCTGGAGATCCGAATTCAGGACGCCATGCCTGCACAGTAGACATTTAGCTATTGAGCTATTTTTATATTCCCTATTTTTGTTCTTTAGAATGAGTAATGAGTTCTTTATAATGATGTCACTCCTAATCGTTGACCCATATTACAAAATAGTGGTAAAATGGGATTCAGGACAAGTGTTGGAAGAGATATAAGCTTTAACTCTGGTGCCAGTGGCTGGTTGAGGGAAGTGAGCAGAAACTCGTCCTTGCCAGAGGAAGAATTGTTAGAGTAGCACGTAACACCATGCTGACTTGGTTATGTATGAGATCACTGGCCTTGGGAATTATCTGAGATTTCTGTTACATCCCTGGTGGACAGATCTCTGTCCCATTCTTCTGAGGTCACATTGTTGGCCAGTGTTGTATCCCCTGGGTGTTATACCATCTTGTTTGTTTACAAAGAGAAACAATTTGACCTGTTGGCATTTAAAAAGAAAAGTACATGTAAAATAATATATTTTATGATATGTAGTAATATCAAGAATATCATGTATTGTACATTTTATTTCCTATTAATACTAACATATAGAGTCATTGATTGATTTATGCAGTAGGAATGAATTGTACCTTATTCTACTACTTCTAACGGCAGATACTAAATTTCTTTTTAATATACAATATTCATTAGTTCTTTGAAAATACAATACGATTATTTTGATCATATTCCATTTGCAAATGTGGCTGAGTACTATTAAAATTGTTTTATTTATTAAAATGATTTATTCTAATCCTTAATGTCTTTATTGTTCTGTAATTAAAGAAGCTGCAGAAACCTAGACTTTTTATGAATGTGGCAACTCAGGCATTATTAGAAGTTCCAGATAATTAAGAAATAGTCAACTTAATTACCAAGAAGACTTCTGAATATAAAGCTATTAGCAAGTGAGCTCATAAAGAGGCTGATAGGGGAACAGCATACAATCTATTAATCTGTATTTCAGGAAGACACCCAATCCTGACATGGAAAGGTTGACATGTAGGTGGAAACATTTTACTGGAGCTTATCCATCTTTAGAGGCAACACTCACACCATATGATGTTGAAGAAGATGTTGTATAACACCATTTATTGGGGGATATCATCAAACATTTACTCATTCTAAATAAGGAACTGATAACAGATCCAAATAAAGGCACCATGGAAAAACAACTGGGTAAATCAACGAGTTTCAATATAGTTGCTCTGCTATGTTGTGCTGTGCTATACTATGCTATGCTATAAATATTATAATATTTAGGCGAAGAGTTATTTGCAAGAGCAGAAATGACTCAAAGACAGCTGCACCACATCCAACATGGGTGACAGCTCACAAAAGCTGGAAATCTGGTGCTAACAGACAGCTCAGCAGGGTCGAGGGTGTCTTTACAGCTCAATTAGTCTGAGCCTCTTCTGGGCAACTCAACATGTTTAAGAGAATCTCCCAGACATTCATATTGATTATTTAAGTTTGGGAAGGTAGTGGCTTCCTGTGTCTGCTCAGTTTCAGGGACTTCTTAAAGCTTTTGAGTTGTTTACTTCCTGAGTCTTAGTGAGCCCCCCAGAAGGAGGGAATATTTCACTTCTGTTTCATTCTGGGTTGTAAGAAGTTTGAATCCAAGCTGAAGTGTTTACTCAAGAGAAGGACAGCAGTTTGTGCTATTAATCAATAAACTCCAAGAGATGCTTTGAGAGAACTGTTGCAGAACAAAAATCTGCAATCTTGGCTGGTCCTGGACAAGACAGACAGCACCCACTTGAAATTTCAGGGGTTTTAGCTATTATGAGAATTCAGAAGAGCATTTTCTTATTTCCTGGGTATGGTGCTTAGCCATGAAAATTTTCTGGTTCGTTGTCCTCCCTCTGTGGCAGGGGAGAGGACTCTGTTGATGTGTTTAGACATGGATCATAAATAATGCACAGGGGTTCCTCATTCCTTGACATAGTTTAGTTCTGTGTTCTGGAGGGCTCCTGTGTGGAGGTAAGGGTGTCTCTGAGAGAAGAATCACCCCTCACAAACATGTCTGGAACTCAACCATCAAAGAGCAGAGACCATAGGCTGGTTTCTAGGTGTTAGATTTTCAGGCTATGTGCTGGGATTTCCATCTTGGCTTTCACTTGCCCCCAAGATCCCGTAGTGCATCTTTAGGAACAATCGTGCATTGTGTGACATCATTAGGTTTCTAGAGTCTTCAACCTCACTACTATGATAGATATTTCAAATGATTTTATTATCAAGTAATAAACAAAACTAAGACCAAATTTGTTTCTTGCACGTCTGAGCTTGGGCCTGATGCCTGGATTGTGTCAGAAGTGCACACACAGGTCAACAGCTTATCTTTAGTGTGCAATTCTCATCTTGTGGAGTAGGAATAGTGTTTTGATTTAGAGATGTGAGCACGGAAAGGGGAGATACTGGCAAACCTGATCCTCTGGGCCGTGAATATTTACTCCCACAACTGGTTAAGAGATTCAGAAGTCCTTCTTCACAAATTGATTAGCCTATGGAGAACTCAGGAGGAAAATTTGTTTCTAACCCTTTACAAGCTAGAAAGAAAATTAATTTGCTTCTAGTGCTTAGTGGGCAAATGTTCTTTATTTTGCCTGGGAGCTGTCGCTTTGGTCCTCAGATTAAATATGAGCATTTAGAGTGATTCAGGTGATTCATAACATGGCGCGTTATCAACTGAAGTAAAATCAACCCCAGATTGATGCTGGAGTTGCCCGGTAGTCACAGACTCCCCAGGACCTAGGAGTAGATGCGTCTGGTGTAGAGGACAACAGAGGAGGATACCAGACACAGGAAGATCCAGAGCCGATGCTACCCCAGCATGTGCGTAACTACTTAAGCTCTAGAAGTGAAGGGCATTCAGGTAAAAGCCTGCACCCTGATGCTAGGCCAGAGGCATTGACACATGGCTCTTAAGCAAATAGCAGTTACCTAAATGATTCCTTATCAGGCCATATTCTGTTTTATCTGTCTCTGCTCTTCATGTATCGCTTTATAGAAATCCCTTCCCTGTGCATGCTTTGTAGATAAGACTTTTGGGTGGTAAACACTTTGAAGGGTATAGCTCTTTCCTTCAAGAGATAGAGACCCCAACCTCTATTTTAGGTACTTTAAAATGCATGTCTCAGTCAGTGCTTAAGAATCAAGTGTTCCTACTCTTTGGTTTCCCACTGATGTTCCAAAGATGACTTGCCTTTCTCTCCGTCCTGTTTCAGAGGTGGACAGACAGGTCAGGAAGAAGATCTCTGGTTTCTCTTGTGCTGTATGAACGGACGTGTCCATTAAGGGAGTGTGAGGAAGAGCGACAGGGGAGACCTGACAGCTCTGAGCAGCTGGAGAGGGAAGACAATTGGGAGGAGGCCTGAAAATAGTAGAAAGGAGGGGGAAGATTCCTTCCAGAGGTTGCCAATGGGGGAAAGCTCTGAATTTTTCATCAGGTTGACGGGGACAAGGAAATAAAGAAAAAAAACTGAAGCCAGAAGAAAATTCCAGTTGAGAGGGAATGCTTTCTGCCTGCTGATGTCAGCTCTCCTTTGCTTCCCTGAGAAGGAACAGTGCTTGTCAGTTTCAAGCACCAACAGGCTTCCATTCTAACTCCCGTGAGTATCACATTTCATATAGCTGAGGCTGATCAATTTCAAAGTCCAAATGCAGTGAGCTCCAACAACACATTTGGATAAGGGCATACTATACCCTCAGATATCCAGGGGTCATTTTCTTCAACTGAGAGACCTGGGCTGTTCAAAGTAAGGACAATTATCTGAGCTTCTGAGACACGTTCATCTCCAACTAGAAACCCTCCCTCGTTTTTCCCTCAGAAGGGATACTTGGCTACGACCAGGCACATTTTTGCTTGTCACTACTGGTGTGAGTGTGGGCTGAGATGCTACTAGTATGTCATCGTTAGAGATTGCTGCTCACTATCTTAAAATGCATAGGCGATCCCCTCTCACAAAGAATTATTCAGCTCAAAATGTGAATATGCTGGTGTTGCAAAATGGAAACCTGTTTCTAATGTGAATCCAAGTACAACCGAGAATAAGGTGGGCATTCACAGTGCCTTCCCAGAGGGCTTTGCAGACACCCACTCTCCATGAGACACAAAGAATGACCCATCGCTCAGGCCAAGTAGTGACTGTGATCATCCATCCAACTGCAAGCCCATAACACTTATTTTTTCAAGGTACTATAAAAGAAATGGTGATTTTTTTTGAAAAATCGATTTCATTTCTTTCCATAAAAATTATGCCTTTTATGTGTGTTGATGAGTGTGACATGTTATGGAAGACCATAGTGGGCAAACACACAGAAAACAGCTTATTGGGTGGATTGCATTTTGCATTAGCACAGGTGGCTCTGTCTTACATCAGAGCTCATAAAGCACAAACAAGTTCAAGTCAGACGAGAACGTACAAGACTTGAACACTCAACACAGTGGCCTGAAGAAGAAATTGATCATTCATTATGAGAATGATTACAGTTTGTTCCTGCCATATCTAACACGGAGCCACAACAGTTTAAAATTTGCACAAAGGCATTTGTTTTCTATGCCTGTAGAGTTTGTCTTGGCAGCGTCTGAGGTTGGGAAAGGAAGTGGCGCATGCCGTGGTGGCATCGTGCCTCCTCCCTGGCTCCTCTTTCTCTGATCACTCCATTTAGCCATGTTGAGAGATGATCTGCTCTTCAAAGGCTCTGAAGCCAGTGAGAATGAGATCTACTTTAGGATGTTTCGCCACATGCTTGTATTGATAACGAGCAACATTTTAAAAAATAGGATCTTAATAGAGACCTTCTAAGTGCTTATGAACTCACATCAATAGAACTAATAAGCTTATGGTCGCAGGCTAGTGTATGTGTCTATTAAGTAAAACTAATTTTACTTAATCTTAATTAAGTTTCAATTTCTATTTTGTCTCCTCAGTTCCTGCATTATTCTTTTAATTACAGCTTATGCTTAGCTTTGCCGCTACGGGAAACCAAAGTCAAGGGATAGAAAAAGAAGCATGGTGTAAGTAAACACGCTTAGGCAGCAGGAAACACGGGACCAAACCCAACTTGACTGTGCGGAAGGTTGACGGTGTGCCTGTGCATGACTGCATTTGTTTACCCCAAGGTTGAATTTGCACAGAAACAGTCCTTCTCCTTGGTAGACCAAGGTCCTTTTGAACCAATTAGGTGCTTTTACTGCTTAGAAGTAGCTTACTCGAGTATCTAGGGTCATAGTTTTGCTAGAATTTAGATATTGTGTAGTTACTAGGAGACCCTGCTTCCTAAGCTGAACCAATTGCTTCAATGTAACTTCACAAAACTGCATGACCTGGGTCTCTCCCGAAGGAAATGACAGACTCTCATAGCAAATTTCACAACTGATCACTTCATCAATTTTCTCAGTATATGGCCTTATTTTCTAAGATTTTTTCAATTTTATAATATTAAGTTGCAAGGTTGATTTTTTAATTTCTTCATTCTTCAATATTAATGACTATGTTTAAAAAACAACTACATTTTGGTCAAAGCCTCATTGAAGACTTATTTCCTGTAAAAGAGGGAAGTTAGCCTAAAATAGCAATGCACCTCCATCTTGCATCCGCACATATAGTTCTTCAAAAACAATTTGACTAGGAACCAAATGACTGAAGAGATGTATACATATGTCCTACTTTTTAAATGTTGAGTCTAGACAGATTCTTCTATTATAAAAGGAAGATGTACTGAAATGTGTTCAAACATATTCAGATCATATACATAGAAAATCATTTAGAAGATACCAAAGAAAAACATAAATGTGGAAAAGAATTACTATAGGAATCAGAAAAAAGGAAGACTTAGCCTCTTCTAAGGGATAAAAAAAATTAAAAATAAAAGGAAGAGATGTATAAGGCTAATGTAAAACACCATCAGGAATTCATGTTTGATGAAATTGTATTTGGGTAGAAATAGACATTGTTGAAATTCATGCCAGCAAGTAAGTCAAAGTAGGGTCTATACAAAAAACACAAACAATAAAACTGGTCCTATTATTATTATTTTTTCTTAAAGGCAGATTTGAATTTTTACCAGGATACTGGTGAGGGAGGGCAAGGTTGACAATAAGGAGGAAAAAAAAAATAGAGCATAAGGAGCCAAGTTGAGAATTATAGGAATTCCAGGAGAAAAATAAATGGAAAGGAGAACAGAGGTAAAGATTCAAGTGTGTAATTAAACGAGTTTCCTGAGCTGGAAAAGAAAGAGCAGGCAGATGAAAAGCACTTAGCTTGTTCAAAGGAAGTTAAATGAAAAGAGAGCTATGTAATGTTTGAATTACAGGGATGGAGAAGAAGGAGACTGTAAGCCATTCAAGCGGGGTGGGGGTGGGGGCAGCAGTGTGTAAAACAAAAGAACAAAGCTGAGCTGGACTTAAGACTAACATCGCCCCTGAACAGCCTGGAGCTGCCTCAGTAAGGACACAAACACTAACCTAATCATTTTATATTAGCAGGCTTAAAGTGTGTGTTCCCGGAAAGGCAAAGTGGTTACAAGTACACCGAGAATATGGCTAGCTCCCTTTCCCCCTCAAAAACTACTGGGTAGAGAAATTTTCATCTGTGAGATTCCAGAAGAGTTTTAAATGCAGGTGTGACATGCCTGTCTGTCGAAGCACCTGCTGGTGTAAGCGACTAGTGAGAGCGCAGTTGGCTTCGCGCGTGCTGGAAAAACCTGTCATCACAGCAAAGTCACATGAACTGGCGACATTAATGAAGCCACATGCTGCCTCTATACAGTGTCAACTGGATGAAGCTTGAGAGTTAAATATTTCCAACTTATTCATTAAAATTTTTGTATAAAAATTTGTGTGCGTGTGTACGTGTGTTCCTCTGTGGACAGATTTGGGTGTCTGCTCCCTTGTCTGAGACAGGATCTTTTTGCTGTTCACTGCTGTAGACACCAGGCTAGGTGGTCTGTGAGCTTTCAGGGATTTTCCTTTCTCTGCCTCCCATCTGGCTATTGGGAGGGCTGGCAATAAGGATGGATCAATGCTTTCGCTACTTGAGCTCTGGGCACAGGAGTTTAGGCAAGCACTCCACCCACTGATCTGTCTCCCTAGATCAAATATTTTTATTTAAAGCTATCACTCACTTGTTGAAGTATGGGTTGTCCATAATACATTTATCTGAAAACACTTGTTTCATTTCTTGAAGTTTTCTTTTCTTTCTTTCTTTCTTTCTTCCTTTCTTTCTTTCTTTCTTTCTTTCTTTCTTTCTTTCTTTCATCTTTCTTTCTTTCTTTCTTGTTTTGTTGAGACAGGATTTCTCTGTATAGTCATGACTGTCCTTGAACTCTCTCTGTAGACCAGGCTGGCCTTGAACTCACAGAGATTGGATGAAGTTTTTAATGGCTGTAGGTTCTAGAGTCAGATGTTTGGACAAGACACCATGCTCCATCAGCGGGATCAGCACAATACTGCTTACTTCACTCCCTACACTTCCTCAGGAAGCCACCTGCCCAGCGGCTTAGCTTCCCACCTGTAACACTCAAAGATTATGTGGTAGAGGTGACCGGAGCTGAGCTTTTTAGATCTTGCTTTGTAAACTGGTGTATCACCCACCATGCTGGCTGCAAGGCCTGTGTGTCTCCGGACACTACCTTCCAGGGTTTTCTAGCCCATTTTCATCACCAAGACCTCTCTGCTTGTGAAGAATTCCATCACGAAGAACCACTGGCTTGTAATGCCCAGCTGGGAATGTGCTACCAAGACAAGACTTAGGGCCCACCATGGGAAAACGGGGCAAAAACCAAAGGAGGCAGCTTTGGAACCATCCATGGAAAAAGTCTTTAGAATTGATCAGATGGGAAGGTGGTTTGTTGCTGGAGGATCAGCTGTTGTTCTTGGTGCGCTGTGCTACCATGGCTTGGGAATGTCTAATGAGATTGGAGCTATGGAAAAGGCTGTAATTTAGCCTCAGTATGTGAAGGATAGAATTCATTCTACTTATCTGTACTTAGCAGGGAGTATCAGTCTAACAGTGTTGTCTGCCTTGACAGTAGCCAGAACACCTGCTCTCATGGACTTCATGATGAGAGGCTCTTGGGTGACAATTGGTGCAACCTTTGCAGCCACAATTGGAGCTGGAACACTGGTGCAGTCCATACTGCATGAGCAGAGCCCGGAGCCAAAGCATCGGGCTTGGATGCTGCTTTCTGGTGTGATGGGTGCAGAGGTGGCTTCTCTGACTATCTTAGGGGGACCTCTTCTGAGAACTGCATGATGCACTGCTGGTAGTATGGGAGGCCTCTCTACTGTGGCCATGTGTGCACCCAGTGAGAAGTTTCTGAACATGGGAGCACCCCTGGGAGTTGGCCTGGGTCTTGTTTTTGTGTATCCACTGACATCTATGTTTCTTCCCCCTACCTGGGTAGCTGGTGCCACTCTGTACTCAATGGCAATGTCTGGTGGATTAGTTATTTTCAGCATGTTCCTTCCGTATGATACTCCGAAAGTAATCAAACATGCAGAAATAACACCAATGCATGGAGTTCAAAAGTATGATCCCATCAATTTGATGTGGAGAATCTTCATGGATACATTAAATATATTTATGCTGGTTGCAACTATACTAGCAACTGGAAACAACAGAAAGAAATGAAGTGACCACTTGAAGTGTCTCTGCTCACTGATGTCTTGATTGTTTAATAGGAGCATGCAGTCATTACAGTTTGCACCATCAAAACTCCTTGAAGTTTAGACAGTAACCTGTCACTATGTTTAAAATGTTCAGTAATGTGACCCTTTATGCCTGTTTTTGTTTTTGTTTTTTTAAGAGAATAAATTCAATAGATGTCTTTCTAATAGGCAAAAAAAAAAAAAAAAAAAAAAAAAAAGAGAGAGGGAGGGGGGGAGAGGGAGGAAGGGGGGAGGAAAAAAAGAAAGAAACAGAGATGGGGGGAAGGGCTGGGGAGGGGGTGGTATTCAGTGTGGTACCAGATCGCTCTTCTCTCCTCCATTGGTCTACTCCTCCTGTGATGGTGGGGGAACACATGATGTGTCCAGAGTACTTCAGTGGTGTTCACAGCCAGAGAAGCACTTCTCTGTAGCTTTGCAGGACTACCTTGAACACCACCACAGCGCCTAACACTTAGCCCCGGGTTTACCCTACACAGAGAACTTGATTAACATTAGTCTTTGCCTTCCAGTTCTCTGAGGTAGTGGATTGACGCCCTTGGGCTGGTTTGGAATTTGAAGCTGGCTTTTGTATTTTGTGTTTTATTCCACACTATAGAATGTGGCATGGTTCTTTCAATACAGCCTTTCATCTGTGCCATAATGCCACATCTCATTGTAACAAAACCCTCCACGGGTTCCTGTCCAGCTCTCAAACTATGCATTCTTTGTTAGTAATTTGAACGTTCAGTTTTGGAGAGGGCTGGGCAGGTAAGCATGACTTGTAAAGAACTCACGGAGCATATTTTGATACTTGTTTCTTTTTTAGCTAAAGAGTTTGCATATTATCTCTCTCTTTTTCCTTTGAATACTGTCTTTTGAATACTGTCAGTTGCACTCTTGGTACACTACTTATTTTAAAATTCAATCTCTCCAGCTGTTTAAAAAGATTTTTTTTTTAAATTTAGATTTTCTTTTGTTAGTGAGTATGCCTTAAGACTTCCTTAATTAAGGGTTTTAATTTAGTGTATGTGAGGTCACAATTATTATCATCCTTTTTAGTATCAATATTATTGAAGTAATCTCCCAGATATTTTAATTTAAATAATTTTTAGAAACATCCCACTTGGAAGCTACTTAAGTCTGTAGTTTGCAAGTAATGATGAGTTAAAATTACTAAGAAAGCTTATTGTGTGCCAGGCACCAAGGTATGTGCTTTGTATATGTAGATTAGCTAAATAAATCATTCCAATAACAATAATAAGAAGGTACTACTTTCATGTGGACGTGTGTGTGTGTGTGTGTGTGTGTGTGTGTGTGTGTGTGTGTGTGTGAGTGTGTATGCCAGAAGATAATCTTGAGTGTCATCCCTCAGATAGTGTCACCATTTTTTAGAGACAGAACTCTCACGGGCCTGGTACTATACAAACAAGTGAGTCTTTCTGGTCAGCAAGCCCCAGGGATCTGCATGTCTGTCTCTCTTTGGAGGCAACCACTCACAGCCATGCCTCGCAATTTTTCAAAGGATAGGTTTAGGGTAATTGGCATGTTTACTAATAGGACAGCCATGACTTAGAGAGGTGAAGTGGTTGTACAAGTTTATATAGAAACAGCACAGGTTTTGGCTTTGATCAATTTCAAAGCCCATTCTCTCCACAGCTCCACTGAGTTACATTTAAATTGGTGGCTGTCAAGCAATTGTGCTAATTTCCGTGGGCTGACCCTGTGCCTAACAGCAGCAGGAATATGTCTTGGTTTCCATGAGGTGTTTTTTCTGTATGGTTTCCAAGAACAATTAAGGAAATGGTGGTGGTGGTGGTGGTGGTGGTGGTGGTGGTGGTGGTGGTGGTGGTGGTGGTGGTGGGGAAGCTCCTAGACTCTTCACCTTTCAGGGCCTTTGAGGAAGTTAGTCACTGACCAATGGGAGCCATCTATTGAGACGCAAACAAGCCCGAATGAGATGAGTGCTGTGTGGAAGTATTAAAAACACAGTTGCTAGGTGTGTCTGTCTTACCTTTTGCAAAGGTTTGTTAAGAGTCTTGCTTCTGTTTGGGATCCTGGTGAGAGGTAGAATCACAGAGGTCGACGTGTGCAACCTGGAAAGCGTGTGTTTGGAGACATGACTTTTCTGCACAACTATTAGCTGCTGTAGAAAATTATATATAAACACACACACACACACACACATATATATATATTATGATGGTGCACATTATAGCCATGGCATGCAGATCTACAATGTCAAAACAAAAGCAAATACACACAAACAGGAAGCTGCTGTGCCTTGTTTTCAAATCGGTTACTTCCTGGGTGGTTTAGCTTTTAACATTCTAGAGAGAGGATGGTATGCACAGTGACAGACCCCACTTCTCAAAGTCCTCTCTCACCACCAAGGGTGGGAGAGATGCTCATGGAGTTTGACTGGAGCCTCCCAGAGAAGGAACTCCTTTCTGTGCCCTGTTTTCTGACAAGCAGCTCTTGCTTGGTATCCATTTGCAAGGAAGATGTTTGTTAACATAACTGTTTAGATCCAAACTCCATCTAAGAGGAGTTCATATATGTTATACTGGCTTAAGCAAATTAGGATCAAAGCAGACAGACAAAACCAGAAAAGAAACACAGCCAAACAAACTGGCATTCTTCTCTGAATCGTGTGCCTTAGAGTGGTAACCTGGAGGCTTGCCACGTGTTCTGCAAAGCGCTGCTTTACTTTTGGGTAGAAGGAAGAGCTGTTAGTAAATACAAAGGAAGATAAATGCAAAGTAGGAATCAAAAATAAGCACATTTGCTTTGGACATGGGACTGTGTGCTGGCAGCCAAGTGTCTCCCTGTTGGGAATGGGGCTATGACCCTCACTTGTCTGGAGGTCATAGCACCAAAGGATCAAGAAACCTTGCCTGGAGCTATGTCCTTGCATCAAATCCCTCCAGCCAGTTTGCTGCATGGGTGAAAGTGGATTATGCCTAAGGAAGGGATAAATCTTTCCAGTGGTACTCAGACATGGATGGTATTTTCTGCTTCTTTTTTTACGAAGGCTGATGATCCGATTTAGGAAAGAAAAGTAGAGATCAGGGACAAGTGTAAGCTGTCCTAGCGATTTCTCTCCATTAATCTCTTAAACTCATTACCTTATTTCCTGTAAAAGATGCCGTTCATCAAAAGTAGCATGCCATTAGAATTTCTGGTTATTTTAATATTGGTCAAAAAATATGTCAGTTTTAAAGTCTTTTCACAAACAATCTTTTGAAAAAGCCAGTGGCAATCTGTAATTTACTTAATAATTAGAAAGTCTGCATTTGGCATCCATCAATATTTAGTGTTCTTGTATAATAGAGTGCCGGGGTAAAATGCAGCATCCATGGAGGTTTTTTTAACCAAATTGTTATGTAATAATTGGTTTGTCTGTGCCGCTGTAACTTGTCAAGTAATAAAGCAGAACATGTGCCTTGGGGACCACCAGTGCCAGAGATGTTGGGCTGGACAAGAGAGCTTTCGGATCTGTCTTTGGGGTACGCCTTGAAGCTTCTTTGATGATCACCGGTGTGTCTTATTCAGGGTGGGATGTTTTCCTTCATGAGTGGATCAAAGGCTTCTAGTGCAGAGCTTGGAGTGCAGTCAGGAAGGAGAGTTTGTTTAGAATAATTGCGGGATAACGTAACCCCAAGTTTAAAAGTATTTACATCCCCCAGAGACCTGGTCTAAAGCACGTCTAGGTAGCACATGTGATTGTGTACTTAAAACACATGTCATCTGGCTAGAGAAATAAAGTCTTTATGATCTGATGCTGCGGGACAAGGTGACAGTGTATTTAGGGGGAAGGGCTCTGGAGTGGAGATATTTGTTGGCCTTTCTTAAAAGAAACTAAGGCACAGCTGTTAATTGCTAGTCGTCATAGCTTTTGGACAACCTGGCCTTTGACCTTGGGGAAGAACTCTTTTCCTGCCCTCCCTCTGCCTGTGTGTCACTCCCTGGCATGCATTCTTGCAGCACCCTTGCCAGCTTTACCAGAAACTCCCTTGACTCACTGTCCCTGGACTCTGGGAGGCAGAGCTAAGCCCCCTAACTGGCGTTTCTTCTTCTTTTTTTCTACTTTACATTCTTTCATCATCGAGGCTCCTGCAGGTCAGCACTCCCACTCATGCCTTTGAACATCCCCTTCCCCTTACCAGTTCCCTCATGCTTTGAAGGCTCAGCATGATTCTACACACCTGGCTGTGACTTCCCAAGAGGTTTGCTCCTTGGGGCAGACATTTCTTTCTTTCTTTCTTTCTTTCTTTCTTTCTTTCTTTCTTTCTTTCTTTCTTTCTTTCTTTCTATCTTTCTTTCTTCTCTTTTTCTTTTTGGTTCTTCGAGACAGGGGCTTCTATGTGTAGCCTTGCCTGTTCTGGACTCACTTTGTAGACCAAGCTGTCCTTGAACTCATAGAGATCCTCCTGCCTCTGTCTCCCAAGTGCTGGGATTCCAGGTGTCCACCACTATGCTGGCTTGACATTAGCTTTCTTACTGTGTCCTCTCAGGCTCTGATCTAGAAAGCCTGGACTGGCTTAGGCAGGAACTGACCCTGGAACTCTATTAGAGACTACGCCAGAGGCTCTCAGTGAAGATGAATTGGGACGTCTTTTTTTTTTTTTAAACAACTTTCCTATCTTTTTTTTTTTTTTTTAAGATTTATTATTTATTTATTATCATGTATGCAGTGCTCTGCCTGCATGTACGTCTTGAAGAGTCAGGGAGGCTGAAGTTACAGGCTTGCATCAGCGTGGCCAGCTTGGGATTTCCTCAAAGGCCTACAGAAGCAAGGCTCAAGGGCTATAGTGAATTGTCAAGATGCTATTTTGATTTTCCTTTGATCATCATTTTAAAATGTATCCATGTTGCCTTTTCCTGCCTTTCTATAATGCCTTCTCCCTTTACCTCCCTGCAGAGAGGAGATCCTTACCAACTTGTTAAAAGACAGAGGCGGTTCATTTGCCCCCTTGTAGTCTAGAGTGTCTGTATCACAGGCTAGGTGTTCTAAGCATGAGACTCTTGTTTCTTTATAGTTATGCAAGCAGCAAGTCTGAGGACAAAGCCATCAGAGTTGGTGTCTCACGAGGCCTCTCACCTCTCTACCTGTATTTGGCCACTTTCTTGCTGGTCATCTCAGGACTTGTCTGACTCATGATCAGATTCGGATTGACTATATTTGAATAGTTTCATTAGTGACTAAGGTTTTAAAAATAAAATCTTGTTATTATTCATAAATGTCTCTCCATCTGGCTTTCTTCCAAATGCTAGATAACCTGAGAGGAGCGGACTTGTTTCTTCAAGTACAGCAGTTGATGAGACCCTATGCACTGCATCCTTGAGATGGGGCACCCACTCTCCAGGCCTCTAGTTCCCCTATCATATTCTTGTTTTTTATTTGATTACCCTGGCTTCTGAGGCATTTGGATTTGATTCCTAAAATATTCATGATCTATGCTTGCTTTTCTAAACATGTGCTATCTCTGTCCTCTCTGTCCCATGGTGCCTCTTGTTCTTTTCCTTTCCACCTCCTTTTAACACTTTATGTGTTTCCGTTGTCTCTGTTTGGGGTTGGGGATGCGTGTACCACAGTGTTTGTTTGTAGGTCAAAAATGCAAAACATGCAAAAAGCCAGTCCCTGCCTTCCACCCTGCGGGTTCAAGGGACGGAACCCCTGTTTCAGGCTTGGCTGGAAACAGTTTATTTCCTGAACCATTTTTCTGTCCCTGAAGTCTTTTCTAACTCCCATGACTACTAGAAGGGCAGATGCTAGGGCTTCTGGTAGTTAACGCCTGAAGATATCACAACATGTTCTATATTGTACCCCCATATAGCAATGAACATCCCTGGAAATATCAATAACGCTAAGGTTTTGAATCCTTGATGTATGGCCAGAAGAAAGAAACAGACTCCATATCTGTTGCAGCCTCAGCTTTTCCATTTAATGGCATTTTGACGCCACATTTAAACACATTAGAAAACAGTACCCAGGATAGTTCAGATGTCTGATTTACTGTGTTCATAGACTCTTTTCTAAGAGTTTCTTAGGTTCAGGAGTGGGGCGCATTTCTCGGGTCTATCTCAGATGTCTCCCTCTATCCTGTTTCACTCAACTGGGGAATATGTCTTGCCTTTCTGTTTTATTTCAGTTTTGATCAATGCCATTCCCATCCTGGTTTGCTGCAGGAAGCTTCTTGATACATCTCACTCTTCAACATTCTATGCATGATCTCCAGGCCTTTTGGAATGTTCAATATATTACCACATTTTGCTGATCTTCTAGCCATGTTAGGTCTACTCTTCTGTTTAGGGGCTGAGGTTTTGTAGATGTTCAGTTACTATTTATTCAGCACTGATTGGTTTACTCAGACTGTCTGAGAATACCATGTGCTTGCTTGGCTCATGCCATATGTACAATCCCTGCCCAGCAATTCAAATTCTTCCTATAGTTCCCTGACAAGATCAAGCCATTCATGAACAAGACTTGTGTTCTAAGTAGACTTTTATCATTTCTCTGAAATCTACAGACTCTTAACATTTATGTTAAATGCTTATTATTTATTCTTTGTATGTTGACTTTCTTTTAATGTCATATAGAGTTTTAACCCAGATTATAATTTCACTGAAGTAGACTCTATATTTCTACCTAATAATAAATAGCACATAACTCAGAATCTAGGTGTAAGTCATGTACTGGACCTTCCTGTTCAGTATACAATATAGATGGTTGGTAACATTCATGATAGATGGTCAGTTAGTCACATAGATGCTTCTAGTCCTTGGAGGTGGCACAGCTGAGGGAAAGAGCATGGATCTTAGAGTTAAAAGATGTTGAGTTTCAAGTTAAGTTTTACTGTTTAATAGTTACATAGCTTCTGGCATGTGACTTAATTAGTTTCTATTTACTTCATATTATTAATCTATAAAGATAGAAAGAAGACCACTTTATGGACTAGGTCGTCACGGACATGAAATGACATAGAAAACACCTAGCATAGGTGTTACAAGTATATGTGGGAGTTTTCTTTTGTCCATCAAAAGGTAGCATAAAGCACTTCTATTTGGAAGCTCATACTCTATTCTCTGGATGCTTTGAATGGGTTGTTACAAGGCAAGGGATGATAAGGATTATCAGTGGAATGAGGTTTCCAGCCAGCTGTCTGTAAAATATAGTGTCTGCCCCAATATCATTAAGGCATGGGGGATGCAGAAGAGGAATCAAAGTCGGGATGGGGGTTGCGGGTGAGGGAGATAATGACCCAGAGAGTACTCAGAGTACTTTTACCTGAGAAAAGTTCAATTTGCCATTGGTGGCTTTGAAAATTTGGAGGGACAGAGGACTCAAAAGATAAGGAATGGGAGGCAGTGACATCCTTTGGCTTGAGTCCAAAGAAATGGGTTCTTCCATAGCGCTTCCAGAAGGTGTTTGATCATAAGCCAGAACTACCATCTTAGTTCAGTGGGACTCATTTTGTACTTCTGACCTCCAGAGCATGGAGGTCATAACTGTTAAGTCATAGAACTTATGATACATTTTCTACAGTACCAACAAGTAAAGAGTATATTTTTCTCATTCTTCCCAAGATTATGTACTTGAGCTACCCACCTGAAGAAGAATGCGGAAGAGAGGTAGTATAGTTTCAATTCATCATATCAAGTACTTGAAAAGTGGTTCGTAGCTGGGGGCTGAAATGAGGACTGGATAGGAAGTTTGCTATTGTTTGCAAGGTAGTCTGCTTCACTCTTCTGATTGATAAAAAGCTTCTACATTTTATTAAAAGTAGAAGAGTCGGATTGTGTAATTGGCTTATTGACTAGAAGAGTACATCCCATTCTGTTGTCACTGTAATTAAGAGCTGTGTTTTCTAGCCATTATTCTTTATTATGAGTTAAAAAGAAACTACATATTTACTAAGACCCATAATAATCTTAATAATCTCATAATCATTGAACTAGGTCGAGAATTAAGCAAGGGAGACTTCTCATAGACATGCTAGTGATTTGAAATGGAATCAGTAGGTATGGGTGTACTGTCTACTTGTTGCTATAGCCTGGACCACACTTCAATAATAAACTTTATATCATATCAGTTGCTTAGTATCTTATTTTAAACCATAACATTTATGAAGATGATTAACTGACAATAGTGGATGGATTAGAAAAAAGCACAAAGTTGGGGAAGAGATCAACATTATAGTGGACCCGATATATCATTATGAATGAGATTTCTGCTCATGAGAGCTTGAAGTCCATCTAAAGATTTCTGAGGAGATTTTTTAAAGTCCTTCTAGGTTGAACTCAAGGCTTGGATTGTTTTTGTAATTGTTAAATTTCATTCTGTAATAAAAGAGGTAGAATGGTGTATGACAAAAGTCTCCAATCATCAGGAAAAAACAGTGACTTCTGTGGAACTATGGTCACTTCTGCTTGAGTCTCTCCTGTTTTCATAGTGGTGTGACCCTGGCTTATATGACCTGAGGTGCAGCAGATCATCCCTGTACTCTTTCCTCAACCATAACACTTATTTTTACAAAGTTCTTGACTTTCTAACACTCTGTTCTTTTGCCCAGCGTCGTCCTACTTCCTCTGTTTCTTCTCACTGGCCAAGACAGCTCTCCCTAACTAAATCCTGCATCTCTTTCAATAGCCGAAGCTCTCAGCCCGAGCTCCCACAAAGTGATCTAGAGGCACATGCCAACCGGACAAGATTGATTTTACAAAAAGCAGAGGAGCCATTTGACATACATACACAGCCTTTTTCTCTTATTAATGAACTCATAAGATATTTTCCATTGAGAAATAATTCAATAGAACTCTGACTGTTTTTGTAGCCTTGTCATAAGAAAGAATATTACAGGGCCAGAACAGTGTCACCAGGGGAAGGTGCATCCCAACACAAAGCTGTGCCAAAACCAATTATTTGGGATTTTCAAGTACGTAGTGTCATGACTTGTTCTTTAGGCCAAAGATTAGTAACTTTATTTATTTTTAACTGAAATTGAATCACATCACTTTCCCTGTCCTTTGACCCTCTCCAGCCCCTCTCAGATATCCGTGTACAACTTCTCCCATGTGCTTTCCTGCCCACTCTTTAGTCAATCACCTCTTTCTTTTTGATTATTATTATTATATATGAAAGAAATATGTGTGTATGTATGTATGTATGCTCGTATTTATGCGTGTGTGTATGTGTTGTAAAACTATATAAGTACAACCTCTGAGTCCATTTTATTATTTGTGTGTATATGGTTTCAGTGCTTACCACTCTTCTTTGGACCAGCAGTAAGGTGTCTCATTCCCAGGAAAGTCAGAGACTCCTTCTCCCAGACCTCATTTTCTGTAATATTTTCATCTAGAGGTGGGAGCACCCCCACGCCCCCATTTTTTCTTTCTACGTTAACATGTCCATTGATATTACCAGTGTTCTGGACTTGTTCGTGCAACAATTTCTAGGAGAGGCTGTTTCTCCAGAGACTTCCAAATGACTGGCTTTCTCCTTCCTTTTCCAAAATGTCCCCTGAGCCATCAGTGCAGGAGCTGTAATGTAGATGCTTCCCCTTGGGCTTGGATCTCCATACTCTCTGCATTGCGTATAGCTGTGGTTTTCTGTGATGGGCTACATTTGCTGTAAAGAAGGGTTTCTTTGATGAGGGCTGATAACTACACTTACTGTTGTATATAAGAATAAGATGTAGTCTCTTCCACGATACTCAGGTATCCCACTCCTGAGCATATACCCAAAAGATTTTATGTCGTACTACAGAAACAGCAGCCGCCCATGCTCATTATGGGAAACGGATTCAATTTATTGTCCATCAGCTGATGGGCAGACAAGCAAAATGAGGTACAAGCACATAATGGATTTTTTCATATTTAAGGGAAAATTAAAACAATACCAATGTATATAAACATAGCAAATGGATGAAGCTAGGAAAAAAATACTGAGTGATTTAACCTAGACAAATAAAGAGAAACATTGCTTGTTCATAAATATTTACTAAAAAAAAAAAAAAAAAAAGAATAAGATGTAGAATGTAGTAAGGAATTGTGCTGGCCTCAAAAAGTGATGGTAGAAGGTTTTTTTTTGTCTGATGTCCATGACTTCAGTAGCCCCAGGAAGCTGAGTGGACATTACACCCAGTTAGTCAGCTGCTGCTACCACGAACACACGAGTGCCTCCTCCTGAACCTTCATGAGCGCCCTGCAATGATGGTTATAGTCCTGCTTCTTAGGCCTTGCAGCTGGGTAGAACTATTTAATTGCTTCCATCCCTGGACAGCCTGCATAGTATTTTCTGGAATGATGGAGGCTAGGCTGCAGAAAAGAAGCTCTCAGGTCAGACTTGAGTCGTGTGTCCTAAGCATGTGGAGTCTTGTGATAAGCATCCACTCTCAACCTCTGAGAGGCCACCAAGGGCTGCATGGACAGTCCATGTTGTGTTGGGAGTCACTTGGACTATCCTGACCAAATGAGGCATTTCATCACTGGCACATAGTATCATTAATTTGAAATAAACTTTAGGAAATCCACATTTCTTTTGTTCTTTGGATATATAGTCCAATGGCTTAAGTTTAAAATCAAATTTTTAGTAGTGAGAGAAAAGATTTTTTTTTTCTGGTTTGTTAAATGTTAAGAAGTCACAGGAAAGGAAAAGACAACACTTAACTGCATTGTTATCATTTGGAAGCCAGCAATAACCTTTCCTAATTTTAAACCCAGAAGCTCTTACTATCTTGTAGTCTATAGAAGCACAAATAGTTTGTTTCCTAACCTCTAGCTTCTCTGTGTGCTGGAGGATAATGCTATCCATTTTCCTGTGTGTAGTTGTCATCCTGAGCTCTCAGAGATGACATGTCTGTCCAGCATCTTTCAACATTCATGGGGTTTTACTGTTTCTGAATGAATGGAGGGGGTAAATCCAGGGTTCTTATTACCCGTCATTCCTTTCCTTTTGGAAGATTCCCTCTGTTGGATCGGCATGACCTGATGTCCAGCTCTCTTGCTTCCCTTTATGTCCTCTCTGGCTTTCCTTACTCCTCCTCTCTGACGGTCTGTGTGCTCCTCCTTGCCCCATTGTTCTTCCCCTTCAGTCTCCAACAGTTCTCTGCCTGTTGCCACTGCATGTCTAACTTCTATTGCCAATATTAACGGTTCACCTGTCTTTCATTTGGGGACCTCCAAGGTATATTGAGGATCCTGTGAATGCCATGGCCAAGATTTTTATCATGTAAGCCATTTGCAGTGGTTAGTTTCTCTTGTTAACACGACGTAAAGTATAATCAACTGGCAGAAAATTAGAGATAACTAAAACACAAAATACTTTTATGAACACTTTTAAGTGTTCTCACCTCTCTGTACTTTCCTCTTTCTATGGGCAGTTCCCCACTCTGAGATATTTAGAGAGAGAACCAGCAATGAGGAAAAGCTGTTTCTTAAGAGACTGGGCTCAGTGTAAATGGTTGACACATGAATCTTAAAGACAGCAGTGTTTCCAAGATATAAGTCTGTGCCTTTCATTTGCTTAAAGTATTTCTGGCTCTCTTCTTGGGCAGTTAGCTATTTTAAGCTTTGAATGAAGTTTAAATGAAATAAAATTTCTCTGATTGGAAATCAATACCTCCACTTGCATAAATTTATCCAGATTCATAGTTGTTCTGAGTCTTTCTTTCATTATTATATAATAAGCTTCTTATGTTCCTTGGCTCCTTACAGATTAAATGTTCGCTAAGGAATCTTAGAGAACGGGAATCCGTTGCATTACCTTGTTTAAGAAGAAAGAGAAACCCAATGATACTTTTTGAAAGCCCAGAGACCGTGATTACAAGTCTCTGGTCTTTATTACTAAAGAATCTAGATAATGTTTTGGCTATTTGTATTTGGCAACCCATGAATGTAACATTAATATAATTCCTGATTGTTTCATGCTTCTTGCTGTATGTAGTTTATTTTATATACGTGCAATAATATAAGTGTATATGTAAAAAAAATTTTTAAAAATCTTATTAAAAAAGAACCTAAATATTGATATGCTTCTATCTCAAATTCCCAATGTGCTTTAATGAACCTCATCATGAGCTAATAAACTACCAATGGGCTTCCCTTAATCTAGAATATAGTTTTGGTCTTGTCTACCCACTCTCTTAACTAATAATACAGAACAAGCATACAGGGATTACAGCACCCGCTCAACCACTGATAAACCAGCCAGAAAGAGGAAGAGTACAAATTCCTACAAGATGTGATCTGAAATGTTTACAACCAAAAGCCTCTTGGATTTATTGTGTTTTGATTTTAGCATACTTGTAAATAGCTAATGAAATATAATGTGAATGAAATCTGACCATGAACATAGAACTCATTGACATTTCATAAATACCTTGTGCACATGTTTGAAGGTCATTTTATACAGTGTTTTTAATACTGCCAGAATTTTGACTGTGACATGTCACATGAGGTCAGATATGGAATTTTCTACTTGTGTACAATAACTGTTGTTCAACAGGATTCAGTGTTTTAAATTAGGGATGCCTAAGTTGCATGTGCATGAGTCTGTGTTGAGAAAGGGTTTGGGGTTAGCAGAGAAAGTAAAAACAAAAAGGAGCTTTTCTATTTGGCTTTTAGCAAATGTGACCTAAGCTTTTTAAGTGGCTGTGCAGATTTAAATGCAATTGTTTATTTGAAAACAAATTAAGTATATTTGTAGTCGTGTGGGGAAAGTGGCATATCAGAATTTTCCTAATTTGAATTTGGATTCTCAAAATTTCCAGCCTATGTATAGACAGAAGACTCGATTCTTTTGGTCTCACCTTCTTATGAATGCTACTTATCCAAAAGATACCCAGAGAATGTGGCCACACTGATAAAAATGTCCTGTGTTTTTAGGTATAAAGCATTCAGCAGTTTGAGATAGTAGATACAATTTGATAATTTTCTCCCCATTAACCTATGTATGGAAATCACCTAGGTTTGTCCCTATAGTTTTGATTTAGAATAGTGCATTCAATTTAATAGAGGTTCAACCCCTTGACCCTCACTGCGAGGTTTCTTGCTGTCATTTTTATGGCATTTCAGAAAGTATAGCTCTCCCTACATCTCCTGTATCTGAGTTACCTGATATACTTGTTAAAGGGGCATATTGCTGGCTCTCAGTGAAGGTCTGCTAAGCTATGATCCGAGAACCTTATCATCAAAGGCTGCTGCCTGTGACTGTGATGCACAGCAGCAGCAGAGGAGTAGAGGAGAAATGTCAATGTTTTCCAGTGGTTGAGAGGAGTTCACACGACAGTGGAATATGGTAACACAAATCATCAACACTGAAAATAGGCCCAGATATGCATCTCTTTTATTTCTAGTAGAGAGAGGAACTAACATTTGATTTATTAGCATTAAAATAAATTAAGAATGTTTGACTAAGGATGACCAGATAGTTTCTATAGCAATCTAATATAGCAGATAATTATATACATTCATTCAATAAAAAAATATTGAGCCAATGAAGAAATTACTCTTTCTTGTCCTTGTGGAGAAAACAAACAAAACTCTGAATGGAAAATATTGTCTCAGTCTTAAGGGCATCTTTATCTGTGAGTGGAAAATGAACAAGGAAAGACTGAGGGAATGGAAGAACATTGATGCATAGAAGGTATAATTTTGATGGACAAAATGTTCAGTTATTACAGACATATACTGTTTCTAACTCAAAGTCAAGCACAAATGTAAATTTTTGAATCATGAGGCTTCCTATAAGAAATATCACTCTGAAGCTCTTAAAATTGTGCATAGTTTTGACATTTTCTTCCAACTTTCCTCAGCGAAATGCGTGTTTTTTTTTTTTCAGTGCTGAGGTGTGCTATGTACATAGCACATAGGAATGCCGCTACAGTGTTAGATTTCAAGTGTTTCTCATAATGACTGCATCATTGCATCATAATGACAGGGTCACAGTGTGCTGAAAGGAAGAAGAATGGATGGAGACATCTAGCTAGTGGCGTACAGGCAATATTTTATGGAAATGAAGGAAAGCTGAGATTCATATTTAAGTGCTTTTTAAAGAACTGGATTTGGTGAACT
This sequence comes from Acomys percivali, assembly GCA_907169655.1. Taxonomy (NCBI): domain Eukaryota; kingdom Metazoa; phylum Chordata; class Mammalia; order Rodentia; family Muridae; genus Acomys; species Acomys percivali. The sequence continues at coordinate 39,803,601 of OU015743.1, read as the reverse complement.
TGAGAAGATAAAGGAAAAAGGATTTAGGAAATCCCTTGAATGTTTTGGAATTGAGAAAACGTTTATGTTTATATCAATAGACTGCCCTCAGTCTTGGTCAGCCCTATATCAATAGGGCTGCCCTCAGACTTGGTCAGAAATGTTCCTTTAATTTTTTTACATATTTAGTCACTGAGAATTTCATACACTTATAAAATGTACTTTGGCTGCATCTACTCCCTAGTCTTCCATCTCCAGCTCCTCCTGGATCGCCTCACTCTTCAGGCCTCCCCCCAACTCAATAACTCCTCCTCCTCCTCCTTCTCCTCCTCCCAACTCAATGTCTCCTCCTCCTCCTCCCAACTCAATGTCTCCTCCTCCTCCACTTTTTTTTAACATTTTAAATATATTTTATTAATTTATTCATATTACACCTCACTTGTTATCCCATCCCTTGTATCCTCCCATTCCTCCCTCCCTCCTATTTCCCCTTACTCCCCTCCCCTATGACTGTGACTGAGGGGGACCTCCTCCCCCTGTATATGCTCATAGGGTATCAAGTCTCTTCTTGGTAGCCTGCTAGCCTTCCTCTGAGTGCCACCAGGTCTCCCCATCCAGGGGACATCGTCAAATATGGGGCACCAGAGTTCATGTGAAAGTCAGACCCCACTCTCCACTCTACCGTGGAGAATGTCCTGTCCATTGGCTAGATCTGGGTAGGGGTTCAAAGCTTACTACACATGTTGTCCTTGGCTGGCGCCATAGTTTGAGTAGGACCTCTGGGTCCAGATCTGCCAGTCATAATGTTCTTCTTGTAGGTTTCTAGGACCCTCTGGATCCTTCTATTTCCCCATTCTCCCATGCTTCTCTCACCTAAAGTCCCAATAGGATGTCCTCCCCTCTGTCACACTTTCCTGGTAAGTAAAAATTTTCATGGGACATTCCACTCCTTGGAATATACCCAGAAGATGCTCCAGCACACAACAAGAACATTTGCTCAACCATGTCATAGCAGCCTTATTCACAATAGCCAGAACATGAAAACAGCCTAAGTGTCCCTCAGTAGAAGAATGGATAAAGAAACTGTGGTACATTTACACTATGG
>OU015743.1:39754098-39789782 GCA_907169655.1 Acomys percivali | reverse complement strand
TCTCTCTCTCTCTCTCTCTCTCTCTCTCTCTCTCTCTCTCTCTCTCTAAGTTTCCTGTTCTAACATAGGACTTACACAAAACAAATATTGAATGCATATGTATGTGCATGTGTATGCGTATGTGTATACATACCATGGCATGCTCACCACTGTCCGAATCCTTCCCTTTCAGAAAAAGCTCCAGTGACTAGCAGAAACTGGTTCTTTTGAAAGACTGAGTCCATTGCAAAGAATCATGGCTGACAGCATATACCGAACAAAGATACTTTTACAAACCTGTTTACAGTTCTGGGATGAGAAATGCCAGGAAGAGATGATGTAGAGTAAAGACTGAAATTTCCTTTTAAAAATCCAAGTGAAAATATACGGAAAAACCAAAACAGCAGTAAAGATTGATGCTCACCTCAAAGAGTTGGTAAAGTTATACACAGAAGAGTAAAATGTAACTTGAAACAGCCACTTGCATGTGCTTGCGCAATCTTTCAAATATACAGATCTTTGTACAGTGATGGTGACTCACACACAGCCACTGCTTGCTTTCCCCAAACATTCTCAAATTATAGTCTAGTGTCTTAAATCAGACAAAGTACCTCTAGTCACTAATGCTGGCCTCACCATTTGGCTTGATGTATGTTTAGTCTATTTCTTCTTGGCAAAAATGTTTTAGCGCAAGTGTCCGAGCATAAGGCTGACAAAATGTTCTTTTTCCTACTCATTTGTGTGGTCTTGTTTAACAAAAACTATATACATAAAAAAACTGAGTAAAATTTGTTCAAAGGAAACATACATATCTATTTGGCAGTGTGCTGTTCATTGAGAATAATTCATGAGAGGCCAGTGCGTTCTAAGGGAAAGAGAGAGGATTTTTTTTTCCCCTGCCTGCCATTCGCTGTTCTGGCCATTCAATTAAAACTTGGCTTTATTTCATTTCAACAAAAAAAGAAAACTATACAATTACAGGAAAATAATGTTAATCTAGGGAAGGGCACTTTTCTTGATAAAACTTAGCATTTTTGCTCCCACCATTTAAGATTACAAAGTGTGATTTAATTTTTTTTTTTTTTAACTTTTGGGTTTTGAACTTTGGGCAGGAAATTCTGCATTCCTATCAGATTATTCTTGTAACACTAGCACACAGGTACAGGAGATGAAAATGAATCCTAATTTGGAAAGTCTGCAGTGCCTTTTTCTTGCACTCAAGGGCTCCGAGGATTCCATAACATGCGTGCCAAGATGAGATATCGTCAGGTGGAATACGTGGTCCTATAGAGCCCTCCCTGAGCTGTTGGGGTTTGTAAAAGCTGAGAGGAGAAGGCTCTCCCACTGGGTTAGAAGAGACCAAGTGAACTTTCAGTTTAAATCTGTTGTGGACACAGAAAAGGAAAGCTTCAAATAAAATCAGTTAGCAGGAAAGGTCATTTCTATCCAGGAAGAAGAAGGATTTTGAGTAGTGGGTGTATGGTGGGATGGTAAATGTTGAGCTGCGGTGAGGCTGACTGTGAAAGGTAGGCCAGTTTCAGGACGGTCTTGAGAGACAGCTTTGTGCACTTGGATGCCGGTTTAATGCTGATGAATATCTTTTAAGGAGGGTAAAAGTTGGAGTGTGTTCAAACTTGGAGACAACCATATAGAATAAACAGAAATAAAAAAAAAACACTCCAGGCATGTACTGTATGTGATGATACCAGAGTGGATGAAGGGGTCCAGTTACAGTGTCAGTGAGCTACTGGCATACAGTGCCCCCAGGGAATGCCCCAACTGACATCAAGGTCAATGTTGAGGGCTGTGAAAATACCTTTAATTTTTTCTAATGAGTGACTCAGACTTTGTTAGGAGGGTGTACATTTGAGTAGGAAAGTGTGAGCAGGTACAAGATTGCAGAGGATAAGGAGTAACTCGGGGTTATCGAAATGAGTCAATGGCCTGTGGTTAGTTTAAGAATTTTGGCAGGGAAGAGGGGGGTGGCATGGTTGTAATTGGGGGAAACAGAAAGTCCGGTAAAACTACTCTCAGATGCTAAGCATGGAACACCGAGGCTGCAGAGATTCAGCTGGAGGAGGGGAGCTTTGGAGGATAGGGAGTAATGTGCAGTAAGTGGGTATCCGAGCCACGCAGAAAGGCAGGAATTAGGAACCTTTGGGGATGCTTTCTTCCCCAAGAGAGGGGTGAAGTTTACTTCTTAGAATCTGGGAATTGACATTAAGGGAAAGAAATGATGCTTACTCCGGTTCTTTTTCTTTTTCTACTGTTTTTTCTTTTATTAGTATTAGTCATTTCTTTAGTAATACGAGGTCAAGAAATTTCTGGAAACAAAGAGTAAAGGTGTGTGAGAAGAGCAGAAATATTTGTATAGTTGAGCATTCCTAATTTCATATTTAATTTACCTGACTACTTCCAGATCTATTTTAGAGAAAAAGACAAAGTAACAAAGAGTTCTTGGTGTCCCGTCACATGAATTATAGGTTTTCCTTTATATAAAAAGAACAACTTACTTTTCAGGCATCTTTTGGCCACAACATCTAAACTTCAAGTGCATCTCACATGCTGGATACTGTGATACATGTCCAGGACCTCTGTTTGAACAGAAGCTGTTCCCCTGGCTTGGCATGCAGCCAGGAGATATTCTCTGGCTGTCAGTTCACTTTGGAGGTTGCCTGAGCTGAAGAAATCCCCCTCTTCCCCAAGCTCATGGCCTGTTCCCGATGCCCTGTGACTGCCTGGCACAGGGTGTTGAGAGCTGAATTGTTCTGTCTGTCAAAGAAGAAATCATAGGGTCCACATCTGAGGGCTCTCCATGAGGTTTGCAGGAATCTTCACTGAGAATGTGTTCTGGTCTCCCCCCTTTTCAGCAGGTGGTCAAAGATGCTTTGGGAGCAAGTTTCATGTTAATCTTTATTTCCAAGTCTGTGTCTCAGCAAAACAAACTTACAAGTATTGAAAAGATGTTCTCTCAGGGCCTGGACACACCACTAAGCCAACAATCATCAAATGCCAGCTTCCTTAAGGTTTTGTCTTAGCTGAAGGAAGTATCCTAGGTGTAGTTACTTCTCCAACCAGTGACAAGCCATGTACCATGGCTGATCAGTGTCTGTCACCCTCACTCCAGCTTGGAACAACACTGATGGAGCGACCATACTGAAAGCCCACCATAGCACGTGGCCAATGTGTTAGAATTGCCTTGGTCACCCACCCCTTTTACACTTCATTTTCCTTTCATCCTTTCACAGGTGTGATTGCAATGTCACTCTTTAAGCTGCCTTCTGTGCGACATTCACCTGACATCTCACTAACCCAAATTGTACTCTCTAATTCAAATTTGTATCTTAACGAAGCACTGAAAATAAGATAACAGACTGTTTTGTTTTGCTTTTCATGGGGAAATTACACTCTCGTGGTCACAGTCTCAAATTTCTGCAGTTTTATTGTTAGTGTCCCTTAGTTTAGAGTGTGTGTAATATTTAGCTTCATTGATTATAAATGTTGAACATTCTCATTTTAAACTTCACTTGAGCTTCTTTATAATAAATCAAGTTTCTCGTGGCCTGGTATTTGTGCAGACTATTGGCAACTACAAGTGTCTATATAGACACAGCATCTAACACACAATTTCTTTACTTCTCCCCTTGGATACTGAGGATGTGGTGTTGTCGTTATGATAACGTTCAATGACTGAACAAAGGTCACTCGTTCTTCTGCATCTATTTCCCCTTCGCTTTGGAGTGACAGGTTCTGGAAAGAACAGCATCATGTTGCTTTGTTATGGCATTTCCATCTTCTTCTCAGCTAGTTGTGGACATGTGACCGAGTTCTGGGCATTTGAGCATATCTGAGAGTGTCACAGGCAGAGCGTTGTGAAAGGCAGCTAGCTATCCACTGGTTGGTGTGGTCACAACAGAAGGAGCTATAGGTGTGACCTTGAAGTAGAGAGGATGGCAGGACAAGATAGATGGGCTGCCACACCAGCCAGGACTTTTATATGGGAAGGAAAGGGGCAACCACCTAGAACAAGCCACTATAGCTTTGGATCTCTATTTTAGCAGCCAAATCAACTTCCCTAATTAATCCTCAAGAGATATGCATATCTGAAAGCTGATTCCTAATGTTATATTCATGTAATCAGTTAGTAGTTGCTCGTCAATAAGTTGGGGGAGTATATGAATTCTTTGAAAACTGTGTTTATTTTTTTATTTTTAAATATTTTTTATTAATTTATTCATATTACATCTCAGTTGTTATCCCATCCCTTGTATTCTCCCATTCCTCCTTCCCTCCCATTTTCCCCTTACTCCCCTCTCCTATGACTGTGACTGAGGGAGACTTTCTCCCCCTGTATATGCTCATAGGGTATCAAGTCTCTTCTTGGTAGCCTGCTATCCTTCCTCTGAGTGCCACTGGGCCTCCCCATAAAAATGTGGCATGTGCCTGGCAGTTGAGTAATTAATTAGACCAATATGACTTATTTCTTATATTCTATTTACCTAAGGCTTAAAACAAAATATTGAATAAGTTTCCCTAGGATAAATAAATAAATATAAATGTTAAAACATAATATACCGTAAGCACAATATTTTAGGACAAGCACAAGGACTACAAGACATTTAATGCACATGGCATCCTACTGTCTGCAGGGTCATCCAGCCAAACAGAGGGCTTTTGTTTCTGGTTCCTTTGTTTTTTATGGAGCTTCTGGAGAAACTCTGTAAAAGACTTGTCTGTATACGCAGCTATTCTTTCTCAAAGTAAATAATATTTCCCGTTTTTACATCAACTTTCCATTTCATCCCACCAGAGTTTTGATACAATTTATATAAAAAACCACTGATATTTTTGGAAATATTGAAATTTTAGTAACTTTAGAGCAGCAAACTTCCCTGCTTTTTAATATGAGTTCTTCTTTGAGTTTTTCAGATGACCTTATTACCATTGTCATCAGGGGCCTTATTTATTCCAGCTCAGTAGTTCTACATGGCTGAGTCTGGCCTAGACCAGGGAGGCCAATTTATTACGGTTGGCTGTCCTTTGCCAACTCGGCTACTTAAGCCACTGCGTGGCTGCATGCTTGTGGGTGTCTGATAACATTTGAGAATTTCAAGCACAAGAGCCAGAGTGGGCAGATGGGCCTTGGGTTCCACTCAGTGATGTAGGTTTTTATATAAAACTCAAAACTAGATACAAATAGCTTTTTATTTTCCAGGTTGGAGTTCTTAGCCTCATTTCAACTGTTAGTGTGGGAAATCTAAGAGAAAAAGAAAAGGAGAAGTAGAATGGGGAATATATATATTATATATATATATATGTGTATATATATAGTATATATATATATACTATATGTATATATATATATAGTATTTACTATAGTCCTATATATGGTATTTACCATAGTCCTGAGCAGGGCCGATCGGATGTGTGGTGCAGAATTAAATGCGATGCTATAGAGTGACTGCCATTTATGAGAGCTGGGTAGGATGCCCTAGCTCTGCGTTTTTAGTGATGGGTCTATTTAGGAGAGGGTGGCAGAGATGATTGGTACATGCTTTCATTCTATATTAATTGTAAACAGCAAGTTGGGTCCCTTTTCCTTAGCTCAATAGTGTCTGAAATTGAAATATTAAAAAATGAGAGGCATTTTTAAAAATTAGGTGATCAGCTTCAGAATGTGAACTGTTTGGTTAGCAATTTGAACAAACAGATGTACATTTCATTCAATACAGAATAGTGTAAAGACTTCGTGGTCAGGTTGCTGGATGCATGGGGCACGCTGGCTGGCTAATCTTGATATCAGTCAAGCAGCGTAAGGAGGACTCTAACACAGCCCCATCCGCATTTCCATAACTCACGGGCAAAAGACATTCCTAGTGGGGAAGGCAGCATGGACAGATAGTGGTAGTTCCAGGCCACAAAAAAGTGTGAACAAGTGGTTGGTCAGCTCCGGGCTTTTAAAACAGCATAGATCACATATACTTAGAAACATTCACACATCCTAAGTGGGGGGCTCAATGAATTTTCAAAGGATGCTAACCCAGGTCACCATTCTCTAGATCACGAAATGGGATGTCAAGGGCAAGAGGGCTGCTTCAGTGCTCAATAACACTGGCAAGTCTTGGAGAGAACCAGGGTTAGGTTCCCAGCACTGACCTGGCAGCTCACAGTCTCCTGAGAGTTCCATGGGTGTTGATATCCTCCCTGTATGCAATGGGTGAACACATAAAGTAAAAACCAAATAATTTTTAAAAGGAATTAAGTAGGCCATATCCAACAGACAAGAAGTATCCTTTGGGCTATCTGTCCACCGAATCACCTTTTTCTAAGGTAACAAATGCTGGACTTCCAGCGCTACACGTCAGTCTTGACTGTTTCGAAACTTGGTCTGAGTAGACCAGAGTGTGTGTTATTTATTACCCAGTTTCCTTTGCTCAGCAATGTGTCTGCTCTGTTCATCCATGCCGATGGGTGTGGTAGCAGTTTGTTTCCATTGTGCAGCATTCTACTGCATGGTCACATTAATATTTGCCTTTCCAGATCCTGGTAGACATTGGTGCTGTTTGCCATTTGGGCCATTATGATCAGAGATGCTCTGACTCTCTTTGTAGGCATTTGAAAGCATAGTTGTGTGCATTGCTTATGCTGCATGATTAGGCGTTGAATAGGTGAGTTTTAGGATTTGTATAGCTACCCAGTTTAGTAGATGGTTTTCTTTCTTTCTCTTGGGTTTTTTTCCCCCATTCCCAAATCAAGAACTCCAATTTCTTTTTCCTCTATTAACATTTGGATGTTCTAGTTGCCACACATTCTGACATCCTCAGCATGGTGACCCTTTTCTTTCTTTTTAAAAAATATTTTATTAATTTATTCATATTACATCTCAATTGTTATCCTATCCCTTGAATCCTCCCATTTCTCCTTCCTTCCTGGTTTCCCCCTATTCCCCTCTCCTATGACTGTGACTGAGGGGGACTTCCTCCCCCTGTATGTGCTCATAGGGTATCAAGTCTCTTCTTGGTAGCCTGCTATTTGGTCCTCTGAGTGCCATCAGGCCTCCCCATCCAGGGGACGTGCCCCATATTTGACGTTTTGCCCCATATTTAACCCTTTTCAATCTTACTCTTCCTCATGGGTGTGTGATGTTCTTCCTGTGTTCTGAATGTTTCCCATTATCACTAATGGTGGTCAATATGCTTTCTATGTATGTTGGTTTTATATTCATTCTCTTGTAGGAAATTCTTTAGTTCTTTTGCTTAGTTTTTCCCCTATCTAGGTGTGAGACTTTCCTCTTAATTGTAGAAATTACAAATATTTTTATACAAGCCATTCCTTATGTGGCTTTTAAGATTTTGTTATTCCTATGTGTGTGTTTGTGTGTATGCCTGTATGCCTGTGTATATATGTACTGTGATGAATCCCCTGTAGCTGGAGTTACAAGTGGTCTTGATCAACCCTGCATGGGTGCTGAGAATCTCACTTGAATCCTCCACAAGAGTGGCACAGACTCCTAGCTGCAAACTCCTGTTTTTATTTTTGTAGTACAAAACCTCTTTGTCTCTCATGGCACAGAGTGCATTGTGATGATTCAAAGAAGAAACCCCCTATGGGATCAAGTATTTGAATGCTTGGTCTCCAGCTGGTTGCACTGTTTGGGGAGGTGTAGGAGGTGTGGCCTCGCTGGAGAAAATAAGTCACTAGAAGTGGGCTTAATTAGTTTACAGTCTGTTCTACTTTCGGTTCGATCTTCCTGTTTCATGTTTGCAGTCAAACATGTAATACCTCAACTTCCTGCTCTCGTCCTGAACCATGCTTCTCCTCTATGGACTCTCCCCATGAAACCATAGGCCCGAATAAACCCTTCCTTCTGTAAATTAAAGATCATAGCATCTTATCACAGTAACAGAAAAGTGATCTATACAGCTATATCTCAGGATATTCTTGTACCAAAGAACTATGGTATTCTAAGTGGGCACACTGAACTTTTATAATCATGTATGGTATTCTTTTTTATCATATCATAGATTGTCAGTGGCTATAAAAACATACAGTGAACATTTATCTCTAACAAAGTAACAGTGGCTTTCTTAATCACCTTTATTGACTTTCACTATTTGTATTTTAGATTTGGTCCAAAGATGTGTATGTTTTGTTAGTAATTTTACTGGAGTGTTTACTCCTCTGAAGCTGATGACTTCTTCCCTTTCTTGTGACTGTCTGTGTCTTCAGTTGTGGGCAATAGTCTCTTTGTATCCCAAAACCCAAATCACTGGAACTGGAACTTTCTCCCTCCGAATTCCATTCATTTCTATCTTGCTGCATAATAGTTGGTCTTTTCCATGGGAAGGACTTTTACAAAGCACTTTGTTTTTTATTATTTTACGTATGAATTTATATTATTACACATATATACAATAGATTACCTGTAGCATGAAGAACCATGACACAATCAGGAATTATATAAATGTTACATTCATAGTGTTTTGGCTATTCGTATTTGACAGCCTTGAAGAAGAAATCTTTCCTATCTTGGTGTGTCTTAATTTCTGAATGTAAATCAATCTTCATCACGTATTGTCATTATCATCTTAAAACACCCGTCTAGACCTAAAAACACCTTAATCCCTAAGCAACTAAGCTTCATTGTAAAACTAAGCTACCTGGTCTTCAACTCAATCAGAGACTTGAGAAGGAATAAATGTGATTACCTGAGTACTCCTGGAGTGCAGGTTAGTAGCTGTCCAAATGAAAAGATGACAGAGATAGTTTTCTACCTGAATAGTCACCCAAAACTCTCTATAATGTTGGAGCATCGTCTTCAGCCTTCTGGCCCAATATATCGACAGACATATTTGTGAGGCAGGAAATATTGAGGATTTGCTTATTCTGTCTTGGCAGAGTTTTGCCATCAACTCTGCCTGCATCCAAGCTTGCCCTTCTTTTGGGCAGAATTCTGTCTATGGTAGAAATGAGGACTGTTTTGCCACATTTAAATTCATCTCCATAAGGAGGTTCTTTGATGCTTGTGAAAAATTTTATGCTTTCAGAACAAAAAAACCAGACACTGACATTCGATCAGACTTGACAGGATGCATTCCTCGCTGCATACTGTACATTGACATCCTGTTTGGAGAAAAGGGTTGGAAAGAAAGAAGGGGAATATAGAAATATATAGGGAAGATAGAACAAAAGTAGATAAGTGAATCCACTCCTCAACTTAATGCCTCAATTGTCACCCACAAAGTATTTTTAATTCATTGGTATAGAATTTCATATATGGATGCAAAATAAGTTTAACTCTAGATACAGTGGTATAGAATTCAATGTAAGATTATTCTTCACACACATTATATATATTTCTACTCTAATATGAGGTATTGTACCCATATAACTCAATTATAATACAAGGTTTACTTCCAATGCATTGAAAGTGCTATAGCAAGCTGGTTAGGAGAAATGCATTATACGAATTAAATGTTAGTTGATTAAATCATGGTCATGTCAATTACAAGTCTACTCTTATCACAAGGATGTACACCTTAGGTGCAGCAGATAGATATGACTCTATAGAAAGATAAGGAAGAATAGGTAGACAAGGTCCTCAAAAACGCCAGAGCATGTTTTGGTTACTTTAAAGATTCATTGACAATGAGACAGGTTAACTCCTGGCAGTACCCAGCCTACTTCCAAGGGGACAATGAGCTACAATGCTCATTCTTAAGCCAGAGGCTCACTGATGCTTGTTCTACCATGATATTGAGCCAGTGCTGTTATGTTCCTCTGCAAGAATACATTGCCTTTTTCCTTATTTATGCTATTTAGAAAATTTAGCATTTCCATTTCAACCCCAAGTCTCACTGTTATCTCTAGCATAGTCAGTAGGTTGGGACAAAGTCCATGGTGGCTACATTACCAAGGCTGTCTTGTATGGATGTCCATCTTTCAATTACATGTTGACATTTCCTTTGCATAAGAAGCTCATTTACCTGCCTGGACCTTGCCCTCAGAGAACACAGTATATTTTCTTATTGCCTCTAGTTCTTTCTGCCAAAAATTCTTATCCTGATTGTTCTTCATAGTCTTTTCATCCTAATTTATCCCTTAAACTTTGGGCCAGCAGCTCTCAGAACTTGTTAAGTTGAGTGCTGGGTCACTGAGCTAGAATTGGCATCCAGAGTGAACATCCTGAACTTCAAGGCCCAAGACTAGAGCAGAGCTACCTCATCCCAAGTGTGCAACCAGAAGATGTTGTAAGAGTGACCAGGGCCCTGATCCTGGAGCATGCAACTAGTCTCCTGCACACTCCGCACTGTGTGGAGTGAGACAGCTCCGCTTAGCTGCTCTTACCTGTGTCCTTTTGCAATGAACACATCACAGAGTGGGGAAGCCTGTAGCCATCTTTCCTTCCTGCCTAGTGCATGGTTTTAAGTACTTCCTGCTGTTTTTTTCTTTTCTTTTCTGTTCCTTTCCTTTTTTCTTTTCTCTTTCTCCTTCCTTCTTTCCTCTTTTTTCTTTTCTTTTTGTTAAATTCTCAGTAGCTTCTTATTTCCTGAAAATCCAGATTTCGCCTCCTTAGCTTTAGCATACTCTGCTATGGTGGTTCTCAACATTCCCAATGTTCTTTAATATGGCTAATGACTCTAGTAGAATTCCTCATGTTGTAGTGACCCCATCCATAACCCCGACATTATTTTGTTGCTATCTTTTTAACTGTAATTCTGCTACTGTTATGAACCATAATGTAAAAAAAAATCTGATTGCAGGATATCTGATTGCTGATATGTGACCCATATGAAATGGTCAGTTGACCCCCAAAAGGGGTCGGAACCCACAGGCTGAGAACCACTGGTCTACCACTATCTTGCTCACAATGGCAGATTCAAGAATAATGATAGAACTACACAATAGCCACTACGCCAAGTCAGCCGTACCAGTACTTTCCAGAATAGTGGATAGAAATTGTATTTCTAAGAAGAAAGATGCTGAAATACAAGGATAAACTGACACATTTATGTTCATTTCACATTTATTATTTTAATATTTGCTAATTCTTTTGTGATTTATGAAAAATCAGAATCTTGGTCCTAAAAATCACATAAAAGAAAATATTTAGACTAACTTTCATTTGTGACAAGATTTGGCTTAATACAAAAAATATTGTACATTTGAAGTAAATTTACCATTTCTTATGAAAGGGTGTTTAAATATAACAATAAGAAGATGGGTGCATATTAAAAGCCTTGAACTGATAAGAAAATTGGGTGCCAATATCTCATTCTGAAACTCATTAAAACAAATGAAAGACTTGGAATGTTGTCTTCCCTTTTTTTTGGCAGAAATTATGCATCCACATTGCAAGTTTAATGATTCTGTGCTGGTGATTAAAACTTGAGTAATGTCTTTTTCCTTTGAAGAACATAATACATGCACGTGGCACCCGCTACAGCCAGCACTTCTTAGTCACACGGTAGAATTTATCTGTGCTTAAAAACATCAATTCCTTTCCATAAGATGGCTGGAGCACACTTACCATCATGCAGTTTTCATTCTATCTGTGAGAAAATGGAAACCAGAGGGTGTGGTAAGATGACAGGATCCCAACAAAAAGACAGTCACTTGTGTAATTTAACCCCCAAATTAGGTCTGCTTCCGGGAAGTTGGGACTATGTAATGTGGGTTGCAGAAGCCAGAGTCAAGCGTAGCACCTCGTCATGTGCCCCTTCTTTCTCTCATCCAGGCCTCTCATACATGCTATCTATGTGTAGGAAGCCTCATCTGTTTTCATTTATCTTTAATTCATACAGAATGAAGACACAAATCTGTTCTCAACAGGTGTTGTAGAATAAGGCACTGTTACTAAATGACTTAATCTGTTTCCTGTTTTCCTAAATTGACCAATTCATTAACTCATCATCGCCCCCCCCCCCCCACTCACAAATTCCCTACTCCCAAACCACAAAGCAAATCCAAACACGCAAGGAACAGACACAGGTTTCTTCCTCAGTCACACAGAGGCAAAATCCAATGGAAACACTCAGCAGGAGATCCTCGGTTTTTCTGATCACTCCTTCCCTTAGACCTTCCTGGCAGGGGACATCAGATGGTGGTAGAGGGATGGGTGCGACATGGACAGGAGTTCTCTGGGCAGCTGGACTTTCACAGATAGCTCTGGTTACTCGTCCTCTGAACAACTCCCAGTGTTCACTCTTGCTTTTGCTCAGCCAATCAAATCAGTCTCTATTTCAAATACCATAATAATAATAATAATAATAATAATAATAATAATAATAATTATTATTATTATTATTATTATTATTATTATTATCATTATTTTAATTCTTGGCCTCTAAGTCTTGTAGACTATTGGAAACCTGTTAACACATAAACATACATCATGCAGAGAAAGGGATAGTCAAAGAAATCAGGATGGCAAAGTCAAAGATGCAAATTGAAACCCAGGCAGAATCAATTAAGTAGGCACCAAAGGTCTGTTTAAATGATTAAATGAGACAGAAGTGCATCTCGAGATGAATAAATTACATGAAAGTGTGAGGAAAGAGACGAAGGCCTGGGAGGCATGTGATGGGGAGGGAGAGTGACTGAATGCGTGCCGAGAGATTCAACGTAGGTGATGTGCACTTGGTCCCAGATTGTGGTTATTAGAGTGATTAAATATGCAAAAACGCCACCATAGCCTCCGGGTATCACAGCAAACAGGAATACAAATATGAACTCCCAGAGCTAGGATAACAAGAGGTAAACCTTCACTTGTCTCATGGAGTTTCTGGGCACATGCCTCAGGGGCATATACCGGCGTGCACGGTATCCTGCAGTCAGCGGTGATATACTTATTTCCGTGTCCCTCCTTCCTCCTGTTGGCTGCTTTGTAATCAAATGTTTCTTTGTGTTTCCCAAGATGCCTGAGTGTATATCATAAAATCCTTAAAACAAAATTGGAGTATCAAGTCCAATCATGAGTTCAGCTTTGTAAAGGAAGAGAGCAGAGGTGAGGGACATAGATCTCCAAGTTCACACAAAGCCAGCATAGTCTGCCTCGGACTGCCATGCACAGCTGGGCCTGCTGAGGCTGCCGGTTAAATGGACAAATGGGAACAGAAAAGCAGATGCGACTTGCTTGGCTGCAGTTTGGTATGGGGGCCTGTGTGCACATAGGCGGTGGTGCCGTTTCTGTGCTTACAGATGGGCCTCTGCACTTGCCTCCTCTTCTCTGTTCTGCTCTAAGATAAGTCCTTGCCTCTCTTCTGTTCAAATTGCAGCCTCCCTCCATCTCAGCTGGAGATACCGCTATGTTTGTTAAACTTTCCAGTGGTCTGTTTTGACATGATAATCCTGCTGATGGTTTGACATAGTGTTCTGAGGACCTCCTACGCATCGCCACGAGAACAACTTTATGGATTGGAAGCCAAAGGTAGAGGCTGATGTCTGGCTGTCTACACTGCTAAACTGCTTCTGGCCAGTGTTCCCTCCCTGGGTGCAGTGTCAGCATCTCCTGGCTTCTCTTCAATGACGTACAACACCCCTTGCCTTGTCCATTTGTCTGATCATTGGCTGATCAGAGATGCTCTTCTTCCGTGCTGTCAACCCCCGGGGCAAGGCGAGTAGGCCCAAGATGCTGGTTTTAGTTGTGATTTCCCCTTTCTTTTCCTTTTCTTTTCTTGGTTTCTCTTCCCCACCCTCTTCCTCTTTGTATTTTTCTTTTCCTTTCCATCTCACTGGCCTTTTGAAAAATGGTCTCCTTAGCTATCCCAGGTTGTACTTGAGCCCACAACGTAACTCAGTCTGTCTCTGAGTTCACACTGATGCTCATGACTCAACCTTGTGAGTGTTCCATTTCCTTTGCTGAATTTCCAGCTGAAGGATTGGCTCCTCTTTCTTACTGGAGCCTCTCGGGAATCAGTGAAGCTCACCTCCATATTCCTTACAGCAGACTCCGAATCCACTCAGAAACATTTCTTGGGGGTCAAGAGAGAGGCTTAAGCATATTTCTGGATATGAGGATGACATCGCTGAGATCCAACAGGAGCTGATACTTCTGAACTTCCGAAAGCCGCTTGTCCTGTGGTTATATGGCTAGAGAGAGAAGCTATTCTTAAGCAGATGGGCAGAGGGCAAGAAGAAAGTGTCTGACTTGAAGAGCAAGCCCATTCAGAGAGAGATTCTCCAGCAAGAAAGCCTTGCTAAGAGACTATCACACTACCACACTTCTGCTGCCTTTCTCAATTTTCCTCTTAGGCTTCATGGTTTTTTGAAACTCTTGACAATATGTATGACTTGTAATTGCCCTTGAGACTTCTAGGGTAGAATGAGGTGAGGAGTGGGACTTCATTTTGAGCTATTCCATGAGAGGAAAAGCAGGCAACAGAAGAGTCAGTGCTCCCAGCCAAGCAGAACTGTAGGTGTGGAACAATTCCACCAAGATGGGGATGTGTCAGGTAGCCTTTGATGGAATCTCTTCCCTCAGCACCTCTGGGAAGGCTACACGTATTTCCACTAGCCAAGACCATGCTACCCAAGAGTACTTTGGAAGCAGAATTTGACCCAGAGGGTTCAGGAGCCTTACAAGGAGACCATCAAAGCTGGAGGATCTGGACCCAGAGGGAGGACTTGCACCAACCAAGGACAATGCGTATAGTAACCTAGACCCCCTAGACCCCCTGTTCAGATGTAGCCAATGGACAGCTCATTCTCCATGACTGCGGGGAGAGCAGGGACTGCCTCTGACATGAATTCTGGTGATCCTGATTTGATCACTTCCCCTTAGTGGGGAGGCCCAGTGGCACACAGAGGAAGGAGAAGCAGGCTAGCTGGATGAGACCTGATATGCTGTGGTCATATGGTGGGAGAGGAGGTCCCCCTTCTGTCAGAGGTCTACAAGAGGAAAGTAGGGTGGAAGAAGGAGGGAGAGAAGGAACCAGAAAATACAAGGGAAGTGATAACATTCAGGATATAATCTGAATAAATTATAATAAGTTAAAATAAAAAAGAACTAAATATAGTCACTTGCTCTTCCTCTACATGATGGAGACCCAGGTTTTGTGGGTGTATTTATAAAATGTGGTGTTCACAAGGTGAAAGGAAAACATGTGTGCTCTTTTCTGCGCAAGCTATTGACGATTTTTCGAGACTAGTCTCTGAAGTGGAGTTTGGCTTATGTAGAAAAAAAAAAGAGTTACTTATTCCACACTTACACAGGAGCATGTGACTGAACTGGTTGAAAGTCAGAAACAGTGGCCTGAAACTCATGAGATGCTAACAGCAACCTGTGAAGTTTTGGAAATGACCTTGAGAAAACACTGGCTACCAGTTCTTAGCCGTAAAAGAAGGTTTATCCATAAAACAAGGGAAATTCTCCCAGCCTCCCTTCTTTCCCTAAAAAGATCACTGATGTCTCAAGAATAATAGGATTGGTGGCTGAATTGGTGTCTACATTCAATACTCACACACCCAAACACACAGTGAGAGAGATAGGGAAGGAGGGAGAGAGAGAAAGAGTGAATGAGAGAGAGAGAGAGAGAGAGAGAGAGAGAGAGAGAGAGAGAGAGAAAGAGACAGAGACAGAGACACAGAGACAGACAAACAGACATGAAGGGTTGACCATGGTTCAAAAGCATGGGATATGTCCACATCTCATTTTATCAGCTAGTGGCCAGAGGGTTTCTTACCTAGCTTGCTAGTAGAATTATTTTGTTTAAAACTCTACCTGATGATGAGGGTCAAAGTGTACCACTGGGCAAAATGATAACAACAGACTCAAAAACTTGCCTCATAATACTTCCTGCCCAGGTAAATTCTTTCCATGGATTCAGTGTTGCTGCCACTGAGAATGGGCCACCATGTCTTGACAGCTCTGGAGCATTACCAAGAACACTGATCTCACACAGATACAAATCGGTATGGAGTATGAGTTATCCATGTTACAGGGTAAGAGCTGAGCGTGTGAACAGCTGCATTATTCTTAACTCTGGTACAATCATTCTCTAGGATGTTAAATGGTGATCCCTCTGAACCTAGGAACAGCCTGTTGTTGAGTGGGCAATATCCCTTTTAACCTAAACGTTAAATGAACAGGGAAAGGGAAACAGTGCTAAGAAGGATTCCAGGAATATACATGGCAAACATGTTTTTTCTTTAAAGTTCCATGTTGGTATTCTGCCCCTTTCTTTCTTTCTTTTTCTTTTTTTCTTGCAAAAGAAATATTTTGAATGCCAAAGCTTGTGCTGGGATCTGGTGATTGGTCATAAGTCTTTTTAGCCTTGGAAACTTGGTACAGATCCAAAGTGAACAGATTGGCTAAGTGCCACTACAGGCTACAGCTATCGCCTAGCCAGACTTTCAGTTTTGGAAATTGGGAAGTTTTATGTAATCAATTCAGATAATAACTTCAGCTAAGACAAGTGGGGTTCCCCTCCACCCCCCCACAGTTTCCTGTTCCACTTGTGGCCTTTTGTAAGTCTTGATAACAGCGCACGACTTGGCTCTTCTCTTGAAACCCTGAGACTAGGCTCTGTGCGTTTCTGAGGCCCCTAAGTAGACTGTCACCACATGATAAGTGATGGTTCTTTTATTTCAATGTGCAGAATTAAATTAAGAACTGGACGCCGGGTTCCAGAGTGTCTTCGGGACAATGAAATTAAGCACGGTGGGTATTTGTCTGACATTCTCAGCTTCAGGGGTTGCTTCTTCTGTATGGGGCGATTATCCTGAGCTCCTGCTTCCTGCCTGTGTGATTCAGGTAGGCTGTCCTGGTGATAGAATACAGTCTTTTATTCTTGACATGGGCACCGAGTCCACCAAAGGCTTCAAACCGAGACGTTGCTTTGGAGATGGAGACCAACACCAAAAGCACCTGATAAAGAACACCTTTTTTTCTCAGCTGCTTAGGACCAGGTTGCCAGGTATCACCGCCATATGGAACTTCAAAATAAAGTAACATTGTTGGGAGGCAGAGACAGAGACAGAGACAGAGACAGAGACAGAGACAGAGACAGATACTTTCATTCCATACCTTTATTTGATCTCTCAGTCAAATCAGATCTGGAAGCTAGGGTTCTTCCCACGAGCTGTGAGCCTTACTAAGGGAAAATTTGCATCCCACCTTTGGCTAAAGGCTCTGGTTGAGTGTATCTGTTACTTAAATCTCTTAACCAAGTAAACGTTGAGATCTTTGGAAAAAAGATTTTTTTAAAATCAGGAATTGGTTTGATATTCTTTCTCTCTCTCTCTCTCTCTCTCTCTCTCTCTCTCTCTCTCTCTCTCTTAAAATTAAAATTCTCTGGGATGGGAAAAGTTTCAATAAGTATAGTGCTTGCCACACAAGCACAAGAACCTGAGTTTAATCCTCAGCACCCATGCGAAAGATCTGGGTACAGTGTCACCTGTCTGTAATCCCAGCACAGTGGAATTAGATGGGAGGGCTCTGGGCCTACTGGGCATCCGGTTCAAATGAACTGCTGAGCTGCAGGCTCATTGAGATATCCTGTTTTGTGAAATAAGGTGGACAACAATTGAAGGAGATGTCCAATGTTGACTTCTGGTTTCCACATTCATGTGTACACATACAGGAACACTTGTACATAAAAGGTAAAAAAAAAAAAAAAAAGTTCTCACCTCCTGAATTTTAATTGTCATCTTAAGCAAAGCCATGTCTCTGAATTTATTTTGTGATCTTTTGTAGTTATATTTTTAACTGTCAGTGTTAGACAAAGAAATTAAATGGAAAGCAATGATTCAGGTTTTTTTTTAAATACTGAAGTTAGTTATAGCTAAAAGTTGACCATCCATTAATGAATGGGAAGACACATATTTAGAGCTCCTAAATAAAGACAAATGTCTATATAAGATAGACAATTTCACATCTATTTAAAAAATACTCTGTCCATATATGAAAAACCCACTGTTTTGCTATTCTCACACCTGAAGTGAGAATCATACCCCTAGACCAATGAACAAGCTGACCAGTTTTGCTATTCTGTCGCTCATTTACCTCCTACACTTGATGGACAACATCCTAACTTACATTCACAAGGCTGATACTCAATATTTATAGAAGTAAAGATTACACATAAGGATGAATGGCTTTCTTTTTTTAAAAAATAAGTAAACTCATGCTATTCTAATTAACTCACATATAAAACCACCACACAGCTAGTTTCAGAAGACATTGGAACACTTGCTCAGTCCCAGACTCTATTCATCTCAGTGATGTTCTTACAGTTAGAGTGGCTATTCTGAAACCATGGAGCCTCATCTAGGGTTGTACAGGTTCATCTTCATGGCTCATTTGAAATACTTCATACTATTTTGCCTACTGACCTCCACTTTTGGCTTCCATTTTGGAGACTAATCATGGAATCAGCTCCCCCTCACCCATTGCCTCTCTAATGAATGATAATAGTAATGGAGGAATTGAATTAAGAGTACTATGGAGTCCTTCTATAACATTCTAATGTCTCTGTGTGCCTTCTTCCTTTTCCCTTGTTGCACAGCACAATTGAGCATAGGTTTGTATTGTATTTGCATTGTATATCAGGATTCAGAAAATGTATCAAAGCGTAAATGATTCTTTGATGGTTGATCCTTCAAGTGCATCACCAAGGAGATGGTGACAAATCTGCTCAGGAGGTATTCGTGCTTGGCCACAGGGCTGGCCTCCCTCACAGGGATTCTGGTTTTGCTTGTGTTAAAGAAGTAACCAGACTGTGAAACAGTTTGCTTGTTTTGGCCTCTTTTAGTTTTGGATCCTTCCATAGCCCAATCAATTATGTAGCAATTGGCCCTAAATTCACCCAAATGCAGTCAGCTGAATACAAATTTCACACTTAGGCACTGACATACCCATTCCGTGCTGTGCCTGGCCTGGGTACCTTGTAGATGAACCCAAACTCTCAGTAAGGCTTAATTACTATCCTGGAGTATGGTTTTCTGGGTTCAAACCTGCGATCTCTCACTTATTGCCACTGTGTGGGCTCAAATACAATGCATAAGACACCTTTGGGGTTCATCTTCTTCACCTGCCACAATGCTGCAGGTTTTACCTCAGAGTTGTTGAGAAGGCCGAGTGAGATGATCCATGGAACAAGCTAAGTTCTCACTTGCCAGACAGTAACTCTCAATGGTCATTGCTTATCAGTCCTGTGATAGTCGTCATCATCATCATCATCATCATCATCATCATCATCTCATATCCATTAGCACCGGCATCAGCATTGCTGTGGTCTTATGAAGGACAGCTGCTCTGATAATGAAGCCAGAAGTGTTGGGGTTTGAAAGAGATGGATGGGAAGAGGTTTCATGTCAGTCAGTACAGATGAGCTGTAAGAGTTGGGGTCAGCATGAACTTGAGATTAATGTCAAGGTCCACTCCTGTGGCTCTATGTGCATCTCTCCCATGACTAGCTCCTTTGGCTTGCTCCTAGGGCCAAACCAAAAGTTGGGTTACATGCTGGTCATTGGGAATCCATAATAGTCATTAAATTACTTACTTTAAGGGTTTGATACAAATTATAAATATTACCTTTATATGAGAAGATTAAACACTCAAAACAGTCACTGGTCTTTACAAAAGTAAAATGAGTACATGTATATTATACATGTATGTGTATCATTGTATTATTGTTCCAGTTATGCATACTCAAACGATTTTTATTTTCTGTGTCTGTCTGTCTGTCTGTCTGTCTGTCTGTCTGTCTGTCTTGCTCTCTATCTCTCTGTCTCTCTGCTACTCTGTCTATCTGTCTCTCCCCACCCCCTCTCAAGCTGCTTTGTCTGGTTTCTCTTTTTCTAATAGGAATTCAGGCGATGCCTGTTATGTCTTTTTGTATAATTCCTTTCCAATCCATGGACTGCAGCAGACTGCCTCCAGGGAGAAATGCATTCCAATGTGAACCCCTGTAGGACTGTGTAGCGTGGTTTGAGGGAGCTGGGATATTTGCTGATGAAGATGGGAATTGAAAAACACAAGGATGTGGTTGCTTCTCTTCTTCCCAAACCTGAAATAGATGGAAGAAACACATTGGACCAGGATATGAGTGGGAGTGATGAGCCTAGACACCATCCTGTGCCCTTGCTACTCTCTTGCTTCTCTCTTTAACCTCAAGCTTGGCCCCAGATAGGAATTACAAGGGCAATAAGTAGGAGGACATTGGCTCCATTATTCTCCTATCTAGGCTTTTCCTTCTCCAAACAACAGCCCAATGCTGCTTGCCTGCTTGGAATTCCTAGCATCCGTCTTTCACATTCCTCCTCCCAGAAAGGATGATAGTCTTTGACTGAGGGTCCACCTTCTATCCACCTCTCCACAGAAGCAGATTAGAAGAAATGAAAGGAGAAAAAAAATGTAAGCTATGATGACAAAACATAAAAAGAGCCAAGATACTGCATGGAGAAGATGGACCACAGGTTCCACCTCGGGGCCTGAAGGGAAAGGATAATTTCAGAAATCTACCCGTGAACTGCAGTTTTGTAGGGTCTGTGTATCTGGTTGAATAATGTTTTCTTTAGACACAGTTTCCCCTCTGCTTAAAAGAGTTTCATTTTCTCCAGGGTTGTTTCTTGGGCTAGAGGGTCCTTCCTTTAACGTCTCCTTTTTTTGTCTTAAAAGGATTGCTTCTCTTTACTTTTGTAGCTCCATAAGGTGTGTGTGTGTGTGTGTGTGTGTGTGTGTGTGTGTGTTAGCTTGAACAAGCATACAGGGAAGGTGTTTGGAATAGTCGTGTTCTTTGAGGCATGTTCTTCTCACCATGTGCTTTGAGAGGCATGTCTTCATTCCTGTGGTATACCAGAAACCCAGAGTGAGTGCAAACTGTGGAAAAATGTCTCCTCCTGTTTTCGTATAGGCTCTGTGAACGGAGACCACAGTCCCTGGAACAGAACGCCGTCTCTTTGCTTTCCAGTAAGAAGCTGTGTTCTAGCGGTAGTGTTGCTACTGGAAATTGGGGGCATCCCTTTGTGGTCATCATTCCTCATACCGAGGAAATCTGCGTCCCCACTTGGGGTTCTTGGTGTCATTAATAAAAGAATTTAAAAACAGAAGCACAAAGCTTTTTTTCCCCCTTAAGAGTTTAAATGAAAAAACAAAACAACGAAACAAGAAAACAAAACAAAACAAAACAAAAAACAAAAAACAACCAGCACAGGCAAGCTTGTGTCTCCCCAGCTGCCAAAGGTGGCAAATACAGAAAGAAAGAACAGAGCCATGCCCTTAGAGTTGTACTGGCACGGAGGCCAGCCACCCATAGCAGGCAGCCACAAAACAGAGAGGGAGCATTAGAGTAAAGAGGCAAAAAAATACCAGAAAAAACATACGGAGGCTCTGGCCAGCATCCAAAAGAGAAACACAGAAAAGAAGGAAAAGGAAAAACTATGCCTTCTGAGTCAGGACTTGGAAAGGTGGGCAGACTCAAGGGCAGTTCATGCTGGCTTGTAAGGCTGGGATAGGGAGGGGCTGGGGATTGTGGTAAGGAAAAGTACATCATCTTATTAAGGACTAATTATTCCTCCTACCTCTTTAGCATAACTTAAAGTGAACTGGTCTTCCTAGCCTTCATCCCTTAGCCAGGTCATTGCCCTGTACTCCTGGAATGTTAGGTCTCCACCCACGTCAGAAATTTCACCCTCTGGACCAGAAGGAAATAGTTTTCCCTTAATGAGCCCTTACTGTTGCTGCGACACTGTGTAGTGTTATGCCTGTTATTGCAGTCTTAGCTGAAGGACTTTGCATATATTGCACAATGCAAGAATGTTGTTTGTCCATGATCTGATGAGCAGGGGTGCCTATTAGTTGTACCTTGTTAAACCAGGGCCTGATTTAATCATAATGATTGTCTTCTGTGGTACAAATTAAATTACTGAGCCTCTGTTATGTAAACAGGTAGACAATTGAGGTCTTGCTGAAAAGAAAAGCATTGTGTGCTCCTGGAAATATATGCCCTTTCCAAGTTAGAGAAAAAAAAAATCTAATGTTACATGTTTCATGTGGGCCCACGGGAGACACTGCGGCTGACTGATTCCAAGATCGATGCATTTCTAGTCTAAGGTTCTTTCTTGTAGGATAAAAAACAAACCCAAACATGAGCTAACTCCTAATCTCTTTGCCTGCTCTGCGAGGCCCTTGAAAATTGCCTAAAAGAGTCATGATTCCTCGGAGCAAATTTGAATTTTAAGTTTTCTGTAAGGAAGGCACTTATAATCAACATACTTATAATGAACATGCTTTTTACTTTTGTGATGGCAAAATTTTGATAGCTACCTCCACAGAAGGGTTTAATTTCTGTTATAAAACTGTGTTGTGCTAAAGCTTGGGAATGTTATTGTTCGTTTTCTGTTTTTCAAATCAAAGTCATTATTCTGGTTTTGGTGCAATAAGATGGTACCTCTGGGCAATAGTAAAGTCTTTATGTAGGGATTCTCCTGGGATTTACAAGCTATAAAATACAGATGCCATTTCCATTCTTTGAGGAGTAATTAAACTTTTTTTTTGTTTTGTACCCACACCCTGCACCCAGATTGATGATCAAGATCACTATCCTAGTATGCAACAATTGATTAATAATCTATGTCTTAAGAATTGCCCCCAATGAATACATCAAGTTTGGTGAGTCACTCTCACTGTGTGACATTAGATGTCTGAAAGCCCGTCAGCCCCAAAGCCCCTCTGTTCTATGTCATAGGAGACAGAAGGGGAATGAATGATTTGAAATCACTGTCAGATATATCCTAACTTAAATGTGAATCATACTATGGGAAAAATTGATGACAAGTTTTCTTCTGGAGTAGTGATTTCGACTCTATAATTTCACGCATATAAAGCACTTGCAGGATGCTTACATTGGCTCCCGACGTCCTTTGCGATTACTCATGGCACATATGCCTCTTATGTTGTGCCTCAGATTTTAACCCCTTTCCTCCAAATAAAGTAAATGTTCTAAGTGTGAAGTTAAGTTAAATGATATCTGCCCTCTAAAAGCCAACGCATGCAAATGCATGGCTCAAATTTCTTGATTTGCTTACAATGTACTATTTTATTTTCTGGTATTTGCTTTGATCAGATCACCAAAAGGAAGTTCCCTGAATAAGATCTCCTCAGTCTGTTGTAGTGAATCTAACTTTGAGCCCTTCTCCAGCAACTACAAGTCAGACTCACTTGAGATGAAGTCTTCATCTAAAAAATGTTGCTCTTTAAAAAATCTACAAGTGAGGCCAGGCGTGGTGGCACACGCCTATAATCCCAGCACTCAGGAGGCAGAGGCAGGTTATTCTTGTGAGTTCGAGGCCAGCCTGGTCTACAAAGTGAGTCCAGGACAGCAAAAGCAACACAGAGAAACCCTGTCTTGAAAAACAAAACAAAACAAAACAAAACAAAACAAAACAAAAAAGCTACAAATCAGACACCTTGGTATTAACAATTTAAAAGCTACAAAGTTATCTGCCTTAATGTCCTAGATTTGAAGCCGGTGTTACTGAACCAAGAGGTAGGGAGGAATGAGAATTTTATCCCACATGCGAGGCATAGTACACATCGTATTTGCTCCTTCATAGGAGATATTTTGGAATAGCCCCGTCACTCCACCTCACTCCATTGTGTTTTCTTCTAGGATGACATCGAATGACTCCCTTTCTGACATTTCCTGATCAATACTGTCTGCCTTGTGACATTTAAGTATGTCTTCATACAGCTGTTGTAGTTCTTAATTACAGAACAATTATTTGGGTGTGTGGATTGCCAGGCTTCTGGAGGACGTACCCAGGTGCACAGCTGTGTCCTTACAACTGAGTCTAATATGAGGCATGGAACAGGCCCTTGATAATTCTTTGTCACGTGGAACAATCAATTTAGCAGCAAATTCCTAACCCTGCTGTCAGTTCATCATTGGCTTTCAAGCTCTCTGTACAGTCACCTTCTGGGAAACAAGAACAAAGAAACAAAAACCAAAATCCAAAACAAAAGAACCTCTCCTACTCTACATGATTTGAAGATCACCAACACAAATTCGTAGCACATTATCTTCCTTCTCTCATGCTGTGGGAGGGACACTGATGCCTTCCATGCTAGTCTTTGATTCTGTCAAGTCTCTCAAACTTTGGCTCTGACACACCGAACTGGTTTCATAACACACTTGGCTGTGACATACAGCTCAACAAGCACAATTTCATGTTAGTGGCATCGGGCACATCTCTTTCTTTGTGGCCTCCAAAATACCTGTTCTGTTTCTTAAGGAACTAGAGATTCATGTTATTACAGGCAATTCCTAAACACATTGCTACATTGGAGACAATCAATGTATAAATTAAATGTTGTTTTTAGTGGACTCCATTAAATTTCACCCAGCCTTTCTCCTGTATATTTTGAGATACATCAACCAGTAAGTGAGCTAGCTCTGGTTTCACTTGGCCCAGCACAGTACTTTATAAGTGGTTATACAGAGTAAAGTGCCTAAAACAGCATGCGTCTAAATAGTTGAACAATAGCCATGGCATATAATGTTTCGGGACTCATATAACAAGCCATTAGTTTTCCAAGAATTATAAAGGATGTTTTTGAAATAACTACTTGAAGAACTCAAAGTTAGTCTTATGAACTTAAGGTTTGACTCCAATCCCACAGAATGAAGAAATATTGAATAAAATCATTTGTAGAATCTGGAACATGGACACAAGTCAACTCTGAAAGACACTGAGCAGCCAAACAAGACCATTCCATCATGAGTCTGTTATAAAGGAGTGAAGGGGTGATGGCTCAGACAGAAAGTCTGAGTTGGAGATGGAGCACAGTCTTCTGTCTGTGATGTCAGAGAGGTGTGGTTAGCTTCTGCTTGCTTTTTTTAATAGACCTTGTAATGAGGTGATCTTTTGGAGAATTCAATGGCATCCTCTTGTGTGTGTGTGTGTGTGTGTGTGTATGTGTGTGTGTGTGTGTGTGTGTGTGTGTGTATGTGTGTGTATGTGTGTGTGTGTGTGTGTGCAGACCAGATGTCAACCCTAGGTGTTGTTCCATGACCACCACTACCTTATATTTTGAGCTAGGGTTTCTCTTAGGGACCTGGGACTCCTTGACTTGGCTAGGTTCACTGTCCAGCAAGCCCCAGGGGTCTACCTGCCTCTTCTGCTCCTGTAGTGAGATCATAAGCTTAGGTAACCACACTCACCTTTTTCATATGGGTTCTGGAGATCAAACTCAGGCACTTATGCTCATATAAAGAGCATTTTATCAGGTCCAAAGGGATTCCTTTTAGAGACAAAGGCATTCTTGAAGTTTGTCATTCATGAGCTAAACACAGTAATATAATATGTCTGCATTGAATAAGCAGATCCCATCTCTGTAATTACAGCAAGGCTCTGGATGTCTTATGAATATTAGAAAAATATTGTCAAATTTTAATAAATACATTGAATCTCTTGACATACATGTATACAAAAATACAGTGAATTTTTATTCTTCAGAGCTATAGTGTGTTAGCTAAGACTCATTCAAATAGACACACACAAAAAAATTCAAATTTGGTCCTTCAGTCATATTGATTATATGTTCAATGCTCAAGAGCATTATGGTGGAAAGTCCTGTTCAATGTTTCCATGGCCATTAAGCTTTATTAATATCTAAGTTCTCTGCTTAACACCTATTTTGGATTTTGATTTATCTTGGCAGAGTTTTAGATATTCCAGGCAGTTCTTGAACTCTGTCTGTGGCCTTCTGTGGCCTTGAACTTCCGACCTTTCTCATTCTATCCTAATGATCGCTGGAATTCCTGGCGTGTGACACCACACCCAGTTTATGTGTTTCTGGGGACTGAACCCTAGGTTTTATGCATGCTAGGTGAGCAATTTTCTAAGTGACCAACTGGTTGTTACAAAAGGAAAGAAAGGAGTGACACTGAGATGCAGCAGCAGTTTGTGCACATTGGGCGAGCACCCGTTCCAGCATCTGCCGAACCCCTGGTTTCAGTGTTTTAGTCCTATGGTAGGTAGCAGGGCCATTAGCAGCCTTTCCCACCTTGAGCTCTATCTTCTCCACTCAAACTTTCTCACCGCTCTAAGAGTTACCCCTACTCTCAGGCCACTGAATGCACTTTTATTTTCTCCCCAAAGTTTCAAACTTTCCATTAAACATAGTACAGCTTCTGCTTTTCTTGATTTTTGATTTGATGTATGCCAACATGGCTTCCAGCTCCTCTGAGATGTTTGTCCATGTTCTGCACAGAGACCACACGTAGACACAAAACCCTTTACCACTTCCTCAGGTTTGCCACTTAAACTGCTCTGGAAGCACATGAAAGGCATCTCTGTGAAATCTTCATGACCTACCCCAAATTCACCAGGACTTAACTGTCCATGTCATTTTACCTGTACCTCTACCATAGCACTTTTAAAGAAACTAAGTGTTTGCATTTCTATATCTGACTAGGTTAGTATTGGGGTATATGCTATTGGATCAAAGATCTATCTATGTCTCCGTATCCTCCATCACTTCCCACACACAGCTACTAAAAAGAAGCAGAGAGGAAACATGACATTGATTTGGAAGTGAGAATAGAAATGCTGGACAGCTGCAGTTATCAGCAAAGGGTTTGCTTCTAGAACTATTGCTGAAGGTTGGGGATGATTGGAATGAGTGAGGGCTGGAAGGAGGTCATAGGCGAAGGTGAGAACTCCATCCCAGCAGGACAAAGTGTCAAGCCAGCCCCACAGACAGCCAGTGTTTCACATGAGGTATCCTTCCTAGTGGAGTTAACCTCCAACTTGCACCTGCCAGTTTCCCCCTGTGTTTGCAAGATACTTTAACCATAGCTCAGCAGAATTCTGGGTTCTTTAGCTGGACACTGTTTGGGGTCAATACAATGCTTTTTACTCTATACCCTCTGCTCAGGGACTCAATTCATTACATCTGGTAAAGGCCATTTCAGTAAATTCTATCAACATGAATTTGAGTGTAAGCTGAGGAATGAATGGCAGGCAGCCACAGGTAGAGAGTGAAGTGTGGCCACCCACAAACAGTAAGACATAACACACTGCCAGAATAATTCTATTTATTTTTGAGCAGCACAGGGGTCTTTGAGTCATCTCCATGTTTAGCCTGCTGCTATCTTGGCATGCTTGGAAT
This sequence comes from Acomys percivali, assembly GCA_907169655.1. NCBI lineage: Eukaryota > Metazoa > Chordata > Mammalia > Rodentia > Muridae > Acomys > Acomys percivali. Next base: position 39,762,688 of record OU015743.1, on the reverse strand, counting down.
TCTGTTTGATCAGTCATCACCTCTTTTCTGAGAGGGTCTGCTTTTTCCTAGAGATAAACTCTCCTCATCCTCAACTCTCTCAACTTCAAAAGAGGCTCAAAGCATTAAGGAAAACAATTCCCCTCTTTGACTTTGCTCCCTCTAGCTTCCCAGGATTAATGGAAAGTGGAGGAGAATCTTAGGAATGAAGCTGGCACGGTGCACCTAAAGGTGCTTTCCACTGGGATGTGGGAGAGGTTCTTGAACACACATGTTTAGTCAAGAAAAGCTAATATGTATATATATATATATATATATATATATATATATATATATATATATATATAATAAAAGAGAAGAAGCTGGTTTTGAAAGGAGAAAAAATGTTGATTAAATTTTCAGGAAGCTGCTGTTTTTCTCAAGGAGCTATAGATTTAACAAAACTAAAAACAAAACAAAACAAAAAAACAAAGAAAGTTTGCCAACAGAGGAAAAAGCAAAGAAGTCTTCCAAAAGGATCCTTTGAGTAGAGGGAACATGGAAATTCCAAGAAAAGTCAGCTAGAAAGAACAGTTTATTCTCATCACGTCAGTGTGCTCACTTGTGCCCTTTATTCATCCGTGTTAACCCATTATACGTGTCTCCATGGTAGCAAAGGCACCAAGTACTTTTCTTACCACAAAGTCGCCTTGGGGACTCTGAGTTGAGACTCCAGCCATCTCTTTAAGCTCTTAGTACTCTGAAATCTGATGTTTGCATAGACAAACAACTGGGCTGTTGCTGGAAGGCAGGAGCCCAAGTAGTTTGCACATGGGCCTCTGCCCAAGAAAATCACCAGGGTGTCCCCACATGAGCGGGTTTGTCATCAATCCATACGGTGGAGATGTGGGGCCAGCTTCAGACTGTGAGACTCCTGTTTATGGGAAACTGTAACACATGCTCATTGTGAGCTACGGCTATGCCGAGTTGAATCTGTTTATGAAGCCATTTTGCTGCTATTTATTAAAAATAAAATTTATGTGTGCTTATTGAAGCTATATTTTGGCAGGCAAAGGAGCTTGGCAGCCCCATTTAGGTCAACAGCAAGCTCTTGCCACTTTGTATGTCGTCACATAAAAACTTCTCAAATAATATCTAGTTTTTACTCTTCAGTCACAAACACAAGGTTAGTCATGAAAATATTCTGAGTAAGTCTCCTAGAAACAAGAAGCCGGGTGTTTGTATTTCAGTAAAGGTAATAATTAAGTTTCTGGCTTGTTCCAGGGCTGGCAATCTGTTGCCCTCATCTCTCGTCAACTTCTATGACCTGTTTGTTTGTTGTTTTCTTGTTCGAGTTACTAGCATCCTTAAGAATTGTTTGAAAATGAATTTGTAAAAAACATGAGCTATCTCATTATCCATCACAATTAAAATTCAAAGACAAACTCATTACTTGTAATTAAAGAGAAATGAGTCTGTTCATATGGCCAGAACAGTTTTCTAAGTACCTATGGGATCCATGTTTTTTTTTTTTTTCTGGAACTTTCAGTCACTTAAGTTGGTTTTAGACTTACTTTTATAAGCCTTAAAGAAAAAGTTTCTTTTCAAAGAGGCCATATATTTAGCTTGGGGAGCTATAGTTCATGTAAATTATATGTAAAGTGGACTCATGAGAGTTTGTTGTTGGAAATCCTGATGAGAGAGAAACATGCCATTGTAAAGAGGGGTTTAGAGAGAGAGAGGCTGCTTTACAGTAAGGTAGCAAAACTCATAATCCCTTGGGTCTATTGATACCCAAGTGCAATGAGAACAAAGATGATTTTATATAGAATGAATCAAGGGAAAAAAATCATTTTTTAGAAGGGGTTTCTGGGCTGTGACATACAGGCACAGAGGGAAGACAGCTCAGGATTCTTGTGCCTGCCTCCAGGAATGGCTCAGATGTGAGTGACTGCAGAGGATGGACCCTTGTTTGTCTTGAAATGACTTCTGATCTCTATCTTACCGACAATTGTGCTCTGCGCACCGGTTATTCTATTTACTCTCTGCTGGAGCTTGGCTTCCACCATTGAAGACTTGGTTTGAGGACACCCTTGTTGATAGTGACTTGTTCCTGCATCAGAGTGTTCCTTCCTAACCCAAACATTTTGGGTGTCCTCTAGGGCAGACCTCCAGAGGTGCTGACAGCTCGCTAAGACAGATGTGCCCCAGTAAGAAGCTTATAAGCTTCTTATAAGTTCAGCGGCGTGTTACCTGTAAGTGTTCTGTGCTCCACAGCTCACAGGTGTGGCTACAACTCCCTCAGAGTGAAACTTTACTTTGGACCCACCAAAGACAAGCAATCCTGCAACCTGTAGGAACCGGGGAGTATTTGAAAACAGATGCAGCTCACTAGAGCGAGAGAACTGCTGCATTTGTGTATCAGTGGAACCCACGTAATGCCATTGCCACTTTCAAACAGGAAAGCAACACTGCTGGAAATGACACTCTGGCAGATACAGTCGAAGTAGGAGTTGGAAGAAAGATGTTTATCAGAAGTGCTCTTGCATTGACATCCATGGAAAGAAAAGAGGAAAAATGAATGGGAACTTGCTCCCCGGTGATCTCAGGTGATCTGAGGGACAGGCCCAATGGCAAGCTTTGTTTACCTCACAGGGGGCAGTGAGAGTGTCATGGTTTTCCATAGTTGTCTCCTACTAGGCTGAGGTCATGGACAGTCTTTGAATGTGAGCCTCCCCCTAGGCAAGATGGTTCTTTGCAGCCAAGGCAGCACGAATGGTGTTGACATCAATTCTAGCTCCTGAACATGTATTCTCAGAGGCAAGATATGAGAGGTACATCTTCTTTTTTATTTCCTGAAAAGCACCTTTATCTTTTTAATTTTAATTTTTATTTAATTAATTTATTCAGATTACAACTCAATTGTTATCCCATCACTTGTAGCCTCCTGTTCCTCCCTCCCTCCCTCTTTCACCCTATTACCCTTCCTGGAGGTCTATGACTGAGGGGGACCTCCTCCTCCACTATATGGTCATAGGCTATCAAGTCTCATCTTGGTAGCCTGCTTATTCTTACATCTTGTGGTCTGCTCCAGTAATCTTATCTTCAGTAGCAGCAGCAGCAGCAGCAGCAACAGTAATAATAATAATAATAATAATAATAATAATAATAATAATAATAATAATAATAATAATAATTCAAACTTTCCTAGAATGGGTGAAAGGGAGGAGAGCATGTAGTTTAAAATATAGTCTTTACCTTTTGTCATTTATATTTCTTAATTTGTAGAGATATTTTGCTTTGTAGCAGCTGTAACTTCACGGTTAAATGAACTTTATTTAGGGAGGTTTGTCTTACTGCATTTTTGACACTATCAGAAAGTTTTTTTAGTTTCCCACATAGTCTCCTAGCATTTTTATCCAGTTGTGTTTGGTTCTACCTTAAGTTTCCAGTCTCTGGTTTCTGAATTTGCTTTTCTGATTTCACATAGAACTTATTTTACCTTAAAGAAAGAAAGAAGAGATGACCCAGTTTTACTTAGTTGTCTGTACTGTTGGTCAATTGTTCTAAATATTCATAAATCCACCTTTCCTGTGTTGGTTTGACTCAGTTATCACACCCTATTTGTGAGAAATCTCTCCCTGTCTCTGTGCCACATTGGTTTATACACTATTTCTTAGATCTGAAGGTCTGAGACAGTAGCAAATGTGACTGAATCTCCTCAGGACTCAGCACACTCAGAAATTCCGCTTTCTTCCTGTCTTTAGCATCTCCTTGCTAGCCTCCTCCTTCCTGCCTCCTCTCTAGCCTCCTTCCTATCTCCTTTCTACCATTCTCCTCTTTGGGTGCAATAAGGCCCCAAGTTCAAGTCTACCCTGCCTACCTTCAAGTAGAAATCTGTTTTAGGAACAAACTGTTGAAATAACTCTCATTCTTTGGCCAGACAGGTAATTTGAAAGTTTGTTTTGTTTTCACAAATGTTCAAATTGTCTTGCTTTCTGGTCATCCAAGGACAGTACGTCATTTTTGGCAAGCACACTATGCTCTGTGTATGTTAAGGTCTTGTGATACCTGGAAAGAAATGTGGTTATTATAACCTTAGTGAAAAATTGATATATTAAATATGGTTTTCAGTGAACAATATAGTGTGTGTGTATGTGTGTGTGTGTCTGTTTCACATGACATTTGTTGATTTTTATACTCTTTCGTGGTCTTCAAGTGAATCTGGGCTGCATTGCTTTTCTAATTCTGTTTATCAGGTTATCTTTACCCATTTCACCAACACCATGTATGTTTGCAAGAATGAACACTCTGATGCTAAAAGAGGATGTCCATGTCTTACTCTATTGTGTTCTGCTTTATTACCTGGAGATGGGACCTCTCCTTGAACCTGAAGCTTGCCACTTAGGTGAGGCTAGTGTTGTCCCACAAGCTATTGGGAGGATCTGCCTGTCTTCTCCCTGCAATGCTGAAGTTATAGGCATGCATGCCACCCTTGGCTTTTTACATGAGTGCCGGGGATTTGAACTCAGGCCCTCATGCTTGTGCAGCAAACACCTATCAAGCCATCTCCACAGCTCCAGGTAAGATTCTTACATTTCCTCTACATCAGTGAGTTGAAGGTTTTCAGCCACAACCAACGTTGTATGAGTAGCATTTAGTCTTAGAGAAAACTCAGAGCAGTTAGAACTATATTTAGAAGGAAAGATCTATATGTAAGCATGCTGTTAAGTCAGAAGAAAAGAGGCTATACCTCGAGGCCTGAGCTACACTACCAGCATGTGAGCCAGTGGTCTAGTACAAATGTTAGCATCTCTGAAGCCACGCTTTTCGTTTATATACGACAACTGAAATCTACGTCAAAGAAGTAGCCTGAGGAAAAGATAGTGTACACATCTGTGCTGTCGGGTGAGCTATGGTAATGTTGAATATTGTCAGGTTTCTAGCTTTCCCTTGGCTTGGAAGTGTTCATGCTAATTGAACACAAACAAATAACATGGCTCATTAAGATGCCAAAAAATTTGCAGGTACATCATTATTTTATTTTGCACTTGGGAAGAAAGCTTCTGGATTCATCATCAAGTATAAAATATAACCTGATTTCTGAGCTGTTGAAAATCTGAATTTATCCGTATCTACAGATGAGATATAATAAGTAAAGAAAATATCGAAGACAGAATGATTAGGAAGAAAACAAGTCTGGATTATTGAAAAATTCATATATTTAAAATCTTTTTAAAAAGGGTTGTGGTTTATAAATTTTGAATCACAAAATTGAAATTGATTTATGAGCCACTCAAGCAACTGCTTTAATGAATAGATAATTGGTTTATAATTGGCACATTTTGCTAGAGTCAGAATGCATAATTGTTTGGGTTAATTATAAATCTGAGCCACCTGGCTCCAGCTGGCCCCTGAGCTGTCCTTTGAGTCCATTCTTTGGGGACCTTGTTAACTTTTCCACGGGAGATGCTTTAAGCATTTTCACACTCATCAGGCTCCTACCCTGTGCCTGTGGTTTCTCTTCTTGGACTTGAGTAGAAACCATGGCAGCTTTCCTACTTCACATCTCACCGTGTCCTTTCTTCTCTTTTAATTAAAAAAAAGTCTCTTTTCTGAGATAAAAATTATATTATCATTTCTTCCCAATCTTCCTTTTTCCTTCTTTCTTTCTTTCTTTCTTTCTTTCTTTCTTTCTTTCTTTCTTTTCTTTTTTTGATACTGCTTCACTTATTTTCTGCTTATAAGTTTTCTGGCTGGACTCTCTGTTTTACTTCTAATGTGCTAACATTTTGTTAATTAAAAAAGACTCTTAATTGATTATTGTTGAGACAGATGTATAGAAGTAGATACAAATTTGAACTACAGAGACATTTCCTAAAAGTTCAAGTCCCGGCTCATCTCTTTCAGGTGTAAATATTGCCTCTTCTTTTGTAAGGTAGCAAGGTTGATCATTGTTTTTAGTGCTGTCTTAATGATTATATTTAAAGCAAATTAGAAAGGCAAATATGTCTTTAATTGTCAGCTTGACACAATCTAAATCATCTGAAGAGAGAATCTTATTAAGGGATTGTCTTCATTGGGTTGACATGTGGGCATGCCTGTGGGAGATTGTTTTAATTAAGTTAATTGATATGAGAGGACTTCACCCACTGTAGGTGGCATCACTCCCTAGGCAGAAGGATCTAAATTTTAAGAGTAGAGAAATGGATCCTAGCACTACAAGCAAGCAAGCAGCATGCACGCATTTATTGTTTCTCTGCTCTTGACTGTGGATGGGATACAACTGATTCAACTCCCTGCCCCCTTGACTTCTCCATAATGGGTTATAATATGCTAAATATAATCTTTTCTCCAATAAGCTGTTTTTCTTCAGGCTGTTTCATTAGAGCAACAGAAGTGAAACTAGAATAATATACCTGTATACCCTTGGATATTTGTGCAGGTGCACTCACATTTGTTTTTAGGAACAAATCAACAGAATTCTTAGCAATTTCCTACTTTTAATCCTTAATGCTCTTGTATTAGTCAGGGTTCCCTAGAGTAAAATAACCTATAGAAGAAATCTTTATATATATATATATATAAAGGGGTTTATTTAAATGGCTTACAAGTTGTGGTCCAGCCAGTCCACAATGACTGCCTGTGAATGGAACTTTCAAGAGTCTAGTAGTTGTTTAATCCACAAGGTAGACGTTTTAGCTGATCTTCAGTATATGCTGGAATTCCAAAGAGGTAGGCTACAATGCCAGTGAGTGGATGAGAGTAGTGAGGTGAGAGTAAGTAGCCAAAGAGTGAAGCTTCCTTCTTCCTTGTCCTCTATATAGGCTTCCAGCAACAGGTGTGGTCCAGATTAGGGGTGGGTCTTCCCAGCTCAAAAGAGTCAGATTAAAGTGTATCTTCCCTTCCCACAGCCAAAGATCCAGATTAGGAGTGCACCTTCCCACTTCAAATTAAGGGAAAAAAAAATCCCTCACAGGCGTGCTCCTCCATTTTTGAATATCAGTTAATTCCACATGTCGTCAAGTTGACAACCAAGAACTGCCATCATGGGCATCCAGGACTTTCTATGTGAGAACAATTGAAATGATTTGAGTACAACCTAGAATTCACTAATTCTGGAACAGTGTCTCTTTGTCTGCCAACACATCCCACAGCAAATGTACAGGTGACTTTATGCATCCAAGGATGAATGAGTGTCTGGATGGGTAAGACTTGGAGCCAGAGCTGAAACAAAACAAAACAAAACAAAACAAAACAAAACAAAACAAAACAAAACACTAGCATCCATTCCTAGATCTGATCCATGACTTGTTTTGCAAAGTTTTATTGTGATATAGCCATTCATGTTTCCTTACACAATCTATGTTGCATTGGTTGTGGCTGTGTGATTCTGAATGGTCATGCTAGAGATCATGATGGGCAAAATGCTGAGGCATTAACTGCCTGATGCTTGGCAGAAAAAAGTTTGGACTACCTGAGAAATCCTGCTTCTTGTTCTCTTTCTCTTGAAACTATCTTGAATTGTGAATGCCCATACGGTGCACTGTTTTTACTTCTATTGAAATAATAAATATATTTTTATGACAAGGTAAAAATCAGTTACGTCTTAGGATAGACTTAGGAGAATAAAAGAATAAAACTTAGGAACCTGTATTTGTGTTGAAAGGGCTAGTAGGGACAGATGCTGATAATGAGTGTGGCTGAGCCCCATCTTAGAGGCTAAGGCCCAGTGATGAGCAGTTGAAACTCTGAGACATCAGTCAGCTGATTTGCCCTATTGCTGTCCTAAGAAGTACATCACATGGGAACATACTTTGTAGTTTGCTAGGTTAAAAATGGTAAACTTTTTGTATTTTTATTGACTTCAGAATTTTGCTCATGTAAATTTCCAGGCCTTTCACAAGAAAAAAAGCAATACTTCATATTTTTTTTAGCTCAGAAATGTTAAAAATAACACTATTTGAGCATATATTTTAAATATATAGAAAATAAATATTTTTAAAGACATAGCAAAGATAATAAAATCCCCTATAATTCTACCAATCACTGTTACTATTATTATGCTGCTAAATGCGTTTTTGGACAAATAATTGTTGCTTTCAATTTTCCTAAAATTCCTCAGATTAGGATATGACTCTTGATTGGCCCCAACATGAATTTATGTGACCCATTTTGATCTGGAGCAAGCATCTGGCCTGTTTAGTCATTCTTAAAGACTTACTTCTTTAATTCACCGATAAGTACTTCTTAAATTACTACTTTGTTCCATCAAGGTAGTGTAGATAACTGGGGTTCAAGAAAAAACAAAGCAGACTATTCTACATTTAGGGACCCCCTGATGTGGTAAATTGCGTAGCATTTTAGTAGAAGATAGAAATTATGGATAGAAGTAAGGCACAAAAGTGAGAGATAAGTATTTGATAAGGGATGGCAAGGTAAGCCTCAGAGAGAAAATGGTATGTGGGAGGGGCTTGAGGAAGGCAAAGAAGCAAAAGAAGGACAGGATGACACAAAGGTATGATGGTGGAGATCCCAAGGGCCACCTTGATGCAGTGGTAGAGTTGCTACTGAGTGGTTTAAGAGAAAATAGATGGAGAAGGATAAAGGCAAATATAAGCAAGTACCCCTA